>JANBPO010001714.1:4650438-5850438 GCA_024336825.1 Amorphophallus titanum | reverse complement strand
TGATTTGTAGGGTTAGTTTTACTACTGTAATACCGGATTTTTCATGCGAGGTAGGGTTCGAGGGATCCCTACTGGGCCTTCGTTTTGGAGGCTCATCCCCTGCGTGTTTTCACCGTGTTTCAGGCGAGGCCGGCACTTCAGGAGGTGCAGCAGGCATTCAGCGCGGTTCCGGTAGCAGAGGTTAGTGCCAGTTGCTAGAGCCGGGGTATGTCCCGTGTACTTGTACTTTTCTTTGTGTACTTGTACTTTTCCTTCTGTTGACTGTACTTTATTTTGGACATGAGATGTACTGGACCTTGTAGCAGTTTACTTTCTGCTGAATGTAGGTGATGTCAAATTGAGAGAGAAAGCTTTGCCAGCGTGCTAGTCTGTCGGTGAGAACAGATTTTTCCAGAAGGAACTTGATGGGGTTCATCCGAGCAATCAAATGGACTTCGTGAGTCAGGAAATAGTGTTTCAATTTCTGCACCACCCAAACAAGGGCGGCACAGGTTTTCTCCATAGCCGTGTACTTCTACTCACAGGGGTTGAGAAGTTTGGACAAGTAATTGGTTGCCCTTTCCTTGCCCTCTTCATTGACTTGTGCCAAAATGGGTCCCACGGAGTTGTCCAGGACTGAGATGTAGAGAATTAGCGACTTTTCAGGTGTGGGTGGTATTTGGACAGGTGGATTGGCTAAATACTCCTTTAATCCTTCAAAAGCTTTTTGACACTTAGAATCCCAACAAAACTCAGTTCCTAATTTGGTCAATTCATAGAAAGGTTTACACTATTGTGAATGTTGGGACACAAATCGGTGAATGAATTGTAACCTTCTGATTCATCCTCGAACTTCTCACAGATTCTTTGGGGGTGGCATATCTCTAATTGCCCTAGCCTTGTTGGGATCTATCTCAATACCCCTTTTACTCACGATGAAGCCCAATAACTTACCCGATGAAACACCAAATACACACTTCTTCAGATTCATTTTCAAATTGAACTCCTTCGATCTTTGCAATACCTTCGCTAGGACTTCTTCATACTTTTCTCTAGTCTTTGATTTCACCAACAGGTCATCCACATACACTTCTAAATTTATGTGGATCATGTCATAAAATATCACCATCATAGCTCTTTGGTAAGTAGTTGTTGTACCCGGACTATTTCCTGGCAAAATCGTAAGAAATGAGGGTTCGGGCATTCCACCGAACACCCTCCAAGCACAGGCTATCCAGCCCTTTCTACAATCTCGTGGGTCCCGACAAGGGCCCAAACCAGCCTGCCATGATGCACGGTGACACAAGCAACTCCCCAGAGTCAACTCTGGCCACTCACATGCGGGCCTTGCTCGTATCCTACATCGCCTCCCGAGCCAACCTGGGGGTGCCCCAAAGTCGAGCCACGCCACATGTCACCCAGTAAAAAGGGCCAAGGGGCCTACCCAGAAGCACGTCTTTCAACCCTCCAAGATCATAGGGAGACCTAACTAAGTCAACCATGGGCTTTGGAGGCCCACCACATGCATATACGGTTCATGCGGGTATGTTCGACATTTTGTCGAACACTTTGTGGGTGCATATGTTCCAGCCCATCTACACGAAACCACGGGCCACCCTGTGGTTCCAGCCCCTCAATTGGGTCCCACAACGACCCCCCAGCAAGTCGGGCCCAACCCCGACACTCAGATACGTGGCAATGAGCCATCTGATCCTAGCATTCGGGCCAACCCGAGGCTACCCTTGACAACCCACCGTACAACATGGCACACAACCCGAGGCATGGCTCACAGCCACAAAGTGCCTCCCCGTAGCTCCCACGAGCTACCGTCATTAACCCAAGGCCCGCCGCGCGGCGCCTCAACCACCTACTCAAGCCGTTCGGCAATCCGGGGCATGTCGGGTATTTATCCGAACACCTTGCGGGCGGCTACGACAACCCAAAGAACGGCACCCCCACGGGACCGTACCAGCCTCCCAGAGATCAAAGTCTGTCAAAGGATAGTCCCGAACGATGCAAGAAGACCCCCGGGGGCCATCCCCCGGGGTTACAACCTCCCCCGGGGCCAGTTCACCCCAGGGGCGGCCGCGCGTCCCAGGGAGGGTGAACCTCCTTGGGGGCCGCACCCTCCCTCCATACCGGTGGTCCCATGGCCCCACTCCATCCCAGTTCGTCCGATCCATGATCCAACGGTGCAGTTCCAGTGTCGTTCCAGTCTGAGAAGTCGATACATGAGCACGAGAGCACAATGCGACAGCACGGGGAATTCCTCAAGTCCGGCACGCTCGCAAGCTTCCACGTATCCTCCCAGTATCCTCCCAGTCAAAATGTCCTTTTCTTCTTAGTTAATTTAGGGAGAAACAAGGGCAAAAATATAATTTTATAGGCTAGCCTCCCACCGCTTGGGTTCAGATCGATACTGATCCCCAACACGTGGCATCGATATCTGTTCTGATTCCCATCAGGCTTGGCCATTACCTTGCGGGTAATATGGAGATGAATGATGCAATATAATATTGAACTTCTTACATAGGTCCTGGAGCTCTTGAGAGACGAACTGGGGTCCATTGTCGGTGACGATACTGCTTGGCACTCCAAATCGCGAGATGATGTTCCTCATGATGAAGCGGCACACCGTGGTAGCTTTAATCTTTGCGTATGCTTCAGCTTCGGCCCACTTGGTGAAGTACTCAGTGGCGGTAAGGATGAATGATTTTTACTTGGTCTAAAAGTTAGGATCACCGAGCGGGCCAACGATGTTGAAAGCCCACATGGAGAATGGCCAAGGAGCGGAAAGAGGATGAAGAGATGAAGCTGGAGCATGAATTTTATCAGCGTGGAGTTGGCACTTGAGACACCTCCAGACATAGAGGGAGTAATCTTCCTCTAGAGTGGGCCAATAATAGCTCTGCCTAAGGATTTTCTTCCCTAGAGTTTGGCCATTGACATGAGCTCCACACTCACTAGAATGGGCTACTTCGGCTACCTTCCAAGCTTCATCATCATCTAAGCACTTCATAAGCATTCCATTAGTAGCACGCCTGTAGAGTTCTCCTGCAATGATAGTGTACTTCGAGGTGGCTCTTCTTATTGCCTTACGTTGCTAAGCGCTTGCCCCTTCTGGGAATGAGCCATCTCGGCAATACAGCTCGATTTCATGATACCAAGGCAATTCTTCTTCCTCCAGGATCTCTTCTAATTCCGTCAAAGACACTTCCTTCAATTCTTCCTTCTCAGTCCTCGCCTCTACCATTTTCCAAAAGTTATGATACCAAGGATTCTAAAGAGAGGGTGCGTCTAGTCTCTGAACGACGATGGTCTCAGTGCTTCAAATGAGAGGAAAAGATAGAGAGGAAACGAGAGATGCTAGGGCATCGACGAGGATGTTCTGAGATCGGGGAGTATGGATATAAATTAATTTACAGAATTGCCTAGCTAAGAGCGTGACCAAATCCTGATATGACTTGAGCTTCGGATCATGGGTGTAGTAAGTGGACAGAACTTGCCGCAGGATGAGCTGAGAGTCTCCTCTGATCTTTAAGTGGAACGCACCTAAGAGGTAGGCGTGCTTCAAACTGGCTAGGGGAGCCTCATATTCGGAGATGTTATTGGTAGCAGGAAATCAGAGCTGGTAAGCGAAAGGAATCGTCACCCCTTCTGGAGTGAGGAGAACAACGCCTATCCCTCGGCCCTGAGAATTGAGTGCACCATCAAAGTGCAGAGACCAAAAGGGATGATGAGAGATAGCAGAGAGATGCTCATCAGGAAAATCATCCTGAATAGAGTCAGTGTGAGGAATGGGAAGATGGGCAAGATGCTCAGCGATGGCATATCCTTTGACTGCCTTCTGAACAACAAACGTGATATCGAACTGAGAGAGGAAGCTCTGCCAGCGAGCTAACCTACTAGAAAGGATGGGCTTTTCTAAGAGATAGCGGATTGGGTCCATTCTAGAGATCAACCTAACTGGGTGGGCTAAGAAATAGTGTTTAAGCTTCTGAGCTACCCACACTAAGGCAGCACAAGTCTTTTCCATAGCGGTATATTTAGATTCTGCCGGATTAAACAACTTGGAGAGATAATAAGCTGCCCGCTCTTTCCTTTCATCATCTACTTGTGCTAAAACTACCCCTAGGGAGTCCTTAATGACCGAGATGTATAAGATTAGGGGTTTCCTAGGGATAGGAGGTTGCAAAACTCGGGGATGAGATAGATAGACCTTTAAGTCCTCATAGGCCTTTTGATAATCTTTGTTTCATTCAAACTTGACCCCTACTTTGAGCAATTCATAGAACGGAAGGCACCTTTGAGAATGCTAGGATATGAATCTTCTTATGAATTGTAATTGACCAATCAATCCCCGAAGTTCTGTAATATTCTTAGGCGGAGGCATACCCATTGCGACCTTTGCTTTATTAGGATCAATCTAGATCCCCCTTTTGCTGGATGGGGCGTGTCCTCCAGGGTCTCTTCAGTTGAAGTTGTTGTTGTTGCTGGATTGGCGGGGACAAATGGGCGTGCATTTTTGCACGTCCACAAATGCCCCCCACTCACGGGTGGCGCCGGCGAAGGATGAGCCGAGCGGTGCCCGTGGGTGTACTGGTTCCCGGGTGAGGTCATGGACCCCGACGTCCGGAAGAGATGACGGGCCTAGCCCAATGCGGGCCGGGTGTTTATTCGGACAAGTACGTACGCCCGTGGGCGCACTTCCTTCCTTCTTCTTCTCCTCCCCCCCTTTTTTCTTTCTCTCTCTTTTTTTTTCTTCTCTCTTTCCTTTTCTTTTCCTTTTTTTTTTGCTCCTCGACGGAGGCAAGTCCGTGTTGACGGTTCGGGCTAGGGATGCTCCAGTCGGGCGTGCCGAGGGGCATAGGAGAGCGCTCGCCTCTCCAGGGGAGAGACGAGGGGACCGCTCCACCATGCGGGCCTCGTGACCTTGCCGAGCGATTTTGTAAGGTAGGCTGAGCAGGACAAAGGGCCCTGGGTCACGGGCGTGTGCGTCACCCAGAGGGGCAGGGAAAATGATTTATTAATCAACATGACCTAGACGGGAGGTCCAAGTCAGAGGCGTATTCGTCACCCGAAAGGGTGGGGAGAGGAGTTTATTGACTCAAACGGCCCGGACGGGAGGCTCAAGTCGAAGGGGTATCCGTCATCCGAGGGGACGGAGAGAAGAGCTTATTAGCTCAAATGACCTGGACAGGAGGTCAAAGTCAAGGATTGTTCGTCACCCGAAGGGACGGAGAGAAAAGCTTATTGGTTCAAATGACCTGGCCGGGAGGTCCAAGTCGAGGGATTGTTCGTCACCCGAAGGGATGGAGAGAAAAGCTTATTGGTTCAAATGACTCGAACGGGAGGTCCGAGTCAAGAGTCTGTTCGTACTCCGACCCGAAGGGATCCGAGTGAAATGGTGTTTTGTCGGCATCGTCGAGGTAACGAAGCCTGTCTTGGTTTGTCCGCTTCCTGGAAGAAATTCGTCGGCACCGGGTCAGTACTGACGCAAGGAGGGGTTCATTCCCTTGTCCTGAACGTAGGGTCCAGGTAAGGTGTCTATTCGTCGGCGTCACCAGGGTGACAGGGCCGGTGGGATTTATTTGGTCTCTTGGAAATGTTCGTCAACACTGGGCTGGTGCTGACACAGGGGAAGGTTTATTCCCCCCATCCGGACATAAGGTCCCGGTGGGGTGTCTATCGTCGGCGTCACCAAGGTGGCAAGGCCGGCAGGGTCTATTTGTCTCTTGGAAGTGGACGTCAACACTGGGCTGGTGCCAACGCAAAGAAGGGTTTATTCCCTCATCCCGAACGTAGGGTTCAGGCGAGGTGTTTATTCGTCGCCATGGCCGAGGTGGCAAGGTCTACATGGGTTATTTGTCTCTTGGTGGTAGTCGCTGACACTGGGCCAGTGCCGACGCAAAGAAGGATTTATTCTCTCATCCCGAACGTAGGGTCCAGGAGAGGTGTCTATTCGTCGACGTCACCGGGGTGGCAGAGCCGACTGGGTTTATTTGGTCTCTTGAAATATCCGTCAACACTGGGCTGGTGCTGACACAAGGAAGGGTTTATTCCCACGTCCGGACGTAAGGTCCAGGTGAGGCGTCTATTCGTCGGCGTCACCGAGGTGGCGGAGCCGACTGGGTTTATTTGGTCTCTTGAAACATCCGTCAACACTGGGCTGGTGCTGACACAAGGAACGGTTTATTCTCCCCCGTCTGGACGTAAGGTCCGAGTGGGGTGTCTATTCGTCGACATTGCCAGGGTGGCAAAGCCGACAGGGTCTGTTTGTCTCTTGGAGTAGTCGTCTGCACTGGGTCAGTGCTGACGCAAAGAAGTGTTTGTTCCCTCATCCCGAGCGTAAGGTCCGGTTGAGGCGTCTTTTCGTCGGTGTCGCCGGGGTGGTGAGTCTGACAGGGTCTATCTGTCTCTTTGTGGTGGACGTCGACACTGGGCCAGTGTTGACGCAAGAAAGGGTTTATTCCCTCGTCCCGGACGTAAGGTCTGGGTGAGGTCTGTATTGACTACAGGGACTTAAATAAAGCCTGCCCGAAGGACGATTTTCCTGTCCCGATCACTGAAACGATGGTGGATATGACCACTGGGTATGAAGCTTTATCCTTCATGGATGGATCGTCAGGATACAATCAGATCCGTATGGCCGTCAAAGACAAGGAGCATACGGCCTTTCGATCCCCCAAAGGGATCTTCAATTACAAAAGGATGCCCTTCGGCCTGAAGAATACTGGTGCCACATACCAAAGGGCAATGACCAAAATTTTTGATGAAATACTCCACGACTTGGTCGAGTGTTATGTTGATGACCTCGTCGTTAAAACCCAAAATCGAGGAGATCACTTGACCGATTTGCGTCGGGTTTTCAAAAGACTTCGCCAATATAAACTTAAGATAAACCCGATGAAGTGTGCTTTCAGCGTCTCAAGCGGCAAGGTTCTCGGCTTCATTGTCAGATATCAGGGAATCAAAATAGACCTCGACAAAATTAAGGTAATTCGGGAGTTGCCACCTCTCCGAAATATAACTGAATTGAGATCCCTCTAGGGAAGGCTTGCTTACATCAGGCGCTTCATATCTAACCTCTCAGGAAGATGGACAACGTTTGGAAAATTGATGAAAAAGGGTGCACCGTTCATATGGGACTAGCAGTGCCAGAATGCATTTGAACAAATTAAAGGCTATCTCCTCACTCCGCCGGTATTGGGAGCACCAATGAAAGGGAGGCCGTTGATACTCTACATTGCTGCCATGGATGTTTCTGTGGCAGCCTTACTAGCACAAATAAATGAAGAAGGCAAGGAGCAACCCCTATATTACCTCAATAGGAAGCTGGTTGGCCCTGAACACCGCTATTCCGCAATGGGGAAAGTGTGCCTAGCGTTGGTGTTCGCCGTAAAGAAATTAAGACATTATCTCCTATCCCACCCGGTGGAGTTAATTTCAAAGTGCGACCCGCTCAAATTCCTCCTCAAACAGCCCGTACTGTCAAGGAGATTGGGAAAATGAGCCTTACTCCTCATCGAGTTTGACATAACCTTTGTCCTGCAAAAAGCAATTGAAGGACAAGGAATGGTGGAGTTTCTAGTAGCACACCCAGTCCTAGCAAACTCTCCACTTAACATTGGACTTTCTGGTGAAGAAACACTGCTACCCCAATCAGGAGCAAAGGGCTAGGTTGAGGTTCCCCCATCACAGAAAGGGGAAGATGCCCTCGTAATTGACATTCCATGTTGAAAGCTCTACTTTGATGGCGCCTCCCGAACAGTCAAAAAGTCTGATGGTACTACAAGCCTCACGTCAAGGGCAGGTATTGTCTTTGTGACTCTTCAAGGTGGGATCCTACATAATTCCTGTGCTCTTATGAAGCCTTTAACAAATAATGAAGCGGAATACGAAGCACTAATTGTTGGGCTCCAATTAGGTCTAGAAATGGGCATCAAATATATTAAAGTTTATGGAGACTTACAACTCGTCATACGACAAGTCTTAGGCGACTATGATGTCCAAAAGTAGGAATTAGTTCCTTACCATGCCACTGTGACCAGGCTCAAGAAGAAATTCTACCTATTCGAAATAGGTCATGTCCCTAGAGGCCGATATTCTCAAGCCGACGCCTTGGCCAAGTTGACGTCCGACATAAAACTTTCACCTGAAGGAGAACTAGACATAACTATTAGACACAGAAAGTTCATGGCAAGTGTCTTAGACGAAGAGGCTAACCCCATAACTATGGAGGTCAATACAATTAAAGAAGGCAATTCCGCCGAGGAAGAAGAACAAGATTGGCGTCAGCCAATTATCGAAATGAAGAATGGTTCTCTCCTTTCAGATCGGGCTCAGAGGGTTCAGCTATTGTGAAGGGGTACCTCTGCTGCTGCTGTTGATATAAAATGAGGATTTCTCCTTTGTGAAAAAAAAGAAGATCGGAGAAGACAACGGAGCAGAAGAAGAAGAAGACTGAGCAGAGAAGAGCAGAGCCCCGTTCGATCCAGAAAGAGAGAAAGATAGAGAAGCCAGTAGAGAGAGAGATAAAAGAAGGGAGTGATCAGAAAACAAGCACACAACCGGCCATCACATTCCAGGACTACGAGCTTGCCCCCCAGGAAGCTCGGAAGTATGCTTTGTGCATAACGGTAAAGATCAATGGGGTGTCTGTGAACCCGTGCCTGGTGGATACAGGTGCCTCAATCAATGTGATCTCTATGGACACTCTCTTGCTATGTGAGGTAGACACAGAGCAGATAAGGCCATCAGCTATCACAGTCACGGCGTATGAGCAGCGGATCAGCTGATTGCTGCTGGCAGCCTCTTTCCTGTCTTCTTTGAGGGCCGACCACAGGTATCTCTATTGCGTTGCCTCCTCTCATTGGTGCTTTCAGAGGTTTCGGAAACCTCTCCTCTGAAGTGCGCCCTTTTCTCTCTTGGTGTTCGGGGGTCTCCGACACGTGTTCTCTAGCGACTGTTGATGTCGACTGTCTCCTAGTCTACTTCTATTCTGGTGGTCTCTGAGACCTCCCCTATTTCGGTGAGTGCACCTTTGATGGCTGTTCTCACTCTCTGCCGGTGGCTATGGTCAAATTGGATGCTACAAATTATCGTCTTTGGGCTGTCTCTGCTAGTATCTTTCTTGGCGGCAAGGGAAAGCTAGGCTATTTTCATGTTTCTACTATGCCGCCTCCTGTCGGAGACCCCAAACACTCTTCTTGGGATGTCGAAAATAGTTAGGATATTGGTTGGAATATTAATTATGTTAGTCCGTAAATTTAGCATCTTGTTCTTTATGCTTCTAATGCTTGTGAAATATGGACCTTGCTCGAGAAGTTGTATAGCAGTGGAGCAATATTGCTTGTACTTGTTAGCTCACCAGTGAAATCCTCTCTCAAGCTGGTTGAATGCTCTGTTATGGCCTATTTCAACGACCTCAAAATTAAGTGATAGGAGCTTGATTGTTACACTGCTTATAAGTGGGAATGTTCTACTGATCAAGCTCAGCATTTGAAGCATGTCGAAACACACAAATTTTCCAATTCCTTGCTGGTTTTGATCCTGCCTATGGTGCTCTATGTAGCCAAATCCTCAGCACTGATACTCTTCCTTGCTTGGAAGTTTTCTTAAAGATTCATAATGAGGAATTTCATCATCTTCTAATGTCCTCTCCTCCTCTTCTGGCTTCCATTGTTGTGATGCTACTTTCTTTACTTGTTTCCATCCCTTCAAAGCGGCTTTATGCTTCTTTATTGAGCATCGTCTTTCCTAAACAAATAATGATGCATTGGTCGAACAGATGGGTCTACAAGAGATGTTAGGTCTCCTCCACAACCAAGTAAGGAGGACTTTTGAGTAGCGGACTTGGTGATTGTTCGTGTAAATGATGGCGCTCTTACTCCTATTGTACTCCTAGAACGTTGCAATTCAATAGGAAGAGTAGAAGTGCCAAGCCCAAATCTACGTTGCGCATCTCATCTTCATGTACTTGCGTCATGCTTTCATAATTGTTGCTCTAAATTCATCTTCATCACCGCCATCATCACCTTGACCAGCTAAACCACTACTTTTTGTGGACCTTCTGGACTTTCATGTTGACTCATGATCTCTTCCATCACTTGTTGATTTTGTACTTCAATTCCTTCTCCTTTACTTCCCTTTCAGAAGGTCTTGAAACATTTTTCTGATCTCATCTGATGCTTTAGTGTATGGCTGCACATCTTCTCTTTTTGCTGCCAAATGCTCCTTTATTCTGGATATCCCTCCCCCTATTTCCTTACCATATGGAATGCACTTCACCCTCCTTGTCTTTGCATTAAGTAAAGTGGTATATTGCCACCCTGGATCCTTAATACAACTTGCATATCTGTACTTTATAGAAAACCCATGCATAATAAAAACACATTAGATATAACATCTAATTGATGCTTAATATTTCAATTACATCTAAATTAGGTTAATTTTAAAAAAAGTCTCAATTTTAGAACCCTAATTAGGGCTCAATTTGGGATTTCTGATTTTAAATTAAATTAGAGTGCAATTGAGCACTCATTAACCCTAATTAGGCCACATAAGATACAATTGATGTTCAATTGCATCTAAATTAGTTCAATTTCAGAAAAGCCTAAATTGACCAGGAGCAAAGAAGGCAAAGTGACACTTACTCAGAGCTGTCTCTGCCTCAACTACCCCACCAGCCTCGAGGCCTCCAGAAGACTCGCTAGTCTCAATTACCATGACCTCTACTCGGGGGCATTTCTACCTCGGCTGCAGACTTCCATCCCCGCTCCCCGAGGATGCCTCTGTGGAGGGGTTATCCCCCTCTGTCGCCAAACCTATCAAGAGACACAACATCATACAATGTCAGTGTCATAACCAGAAAGTAACAAAATTAAAAGGGATGGAGTATCCCAAACAAGGCCGTGCCTAGAGCCCCGAAGGGGATCGGTGGCAGGAGTACCAACTGCTCTGGCTTTAGTGCCAGCACCTAGGCTACATTCGCCACAGCCTCCCGGATGTCTCGTAGAGTGCGGGCGCACTCAATCTGGGACAGGAGCTCCATGGGCCCGGCAGACCCGATCGAGTGGCCGATGTGTCGTTGCCAGTCGTCAATCGCTGAGTCGGCAAAGCTCTCGTGTGGGAGCTCCCGATCCAGTGAACCACTACTCTGAAAGCTGCAGTCAGCCAAAAACTGGGCCCACCAAGCCTTAGGTGCCCCCGGCTGGGACACTTTCACTCCTGTCGCCGTTGCTCTCGCCGAAACCTATACCAAGGGCTTCAGTGCCCCACCGTTGCTCTGGCTCCTGGAAGTCGAACCCTGGCCACCCTGGGGCCACTGCTCCATGACCCACTCGATCTCTCAGTAGACCCGAGTAATGCAGGTCCTCAGGTACCCGTCGTCCAGCGCAATAGGAGGCAAATCCTCCCTCAGCAAACGGTTCTCCTCCGCCTTCCGAATCGCGGAGGCCTTCTACGGGTACAGGTGGCTGTGCTCGAACCACCACCTAGCGTAGTGTACGTCGAACCTCCCTCGATGTCCCTGTCCCCACATTAGGAACTGCTCTAGCTCCCGATGATTGTAGAAGTCCCACCATGTCCCCGCAAGAAGGTGGGTGTCCCTACCACGGTACTGCCTTCCGGTCAAAGGGAACTCCCGATTCGGTGGGATCCCCTGGTCATACCCAAAGTTCCTCGCAAACTGATGTGGGTAGTACGGCTCTAAGGAACTCATCGCTGACCGGCGCAACGTCAGCACCACCGATCAGGTACTCCATATCCACTCCATCCACAACCCTATCTCTGTCACCTCATGACCAGCATCGGCGCTGGTCTCCCCTCTACCTGAAGGCCCCAGGAAGAGACTGGAATCCCTCGTGGCACTATCAAAAGGAAGCCCCTCCTCGCCCCTAGTGGGCAGGTAACAAAGGGCTCTCCTAGCCCCCTTCAGCTACGTCTCTACATCCCCGTTAAACTACCCGGGGAAGCTAAACAAGAGCGGTGTCGTTGGGTTCCTCACTGTCCCCTGCATCACCAAGCCCAGAAACAACAACTCGGCCTATGCACTGAGGTAGTGGGTCGGTAGGAGTAGGCTTCTCTATCTTGGTGCTGAGTGTGCTACTAGAACTCTGAACCCCCGGTAGATGTTGGCAGTGCAGCAAGAGCTTGGGTCAACTGTCTCCCCTCGGCCAACAAACAAGCTGGCCACAACAACTTAGCTCTCAGTAGTCCGTCCTCTCCGTGAGGTACTACAAAAGTCGCCAACCAATACGCCAGATACAATGCTAGGTGTGTCACGTTTGGAAGATAATGGGGATTCCACCCCTCCTGTGGCGCATACACATATCTGGAGTATGTTCGGAAGCGTAGCTCCACGTCGGTGTACTCCTCCCATGGAGTCAGGTCTCTGGCAAACTTCTGATAAAAGTAGAATGGCATGTTGTAGAAATGACGGGGCGTAGAGAAAGGAACAATTTATTTATCGAAGGTCCTTGGCTTCTTGTCCCCTTGAAAAGTACGACCTCCTTTGTTGAAGTTACTACGCCCGTCATTAGGCCTTTTCTTCCCGAAGGAAGGTTTGAAACTGCCAGACCCAGTGACTTGCTCTTTCTTGAATTCTCTTCCTCGGATACGGTCCGATAACTCCGTTGCATCTTCAAGAAGTTGGGCTCTTCGTACCATATCGACTCACGCAAACAAATAAGGATACAGCTGCCGCATCTCATCCTCACGCTCCCAAGATGCCTCGCCACCAGAATGACACTGCCAGACCACCTTAACCAGAGGGATAACCTTGTTCCGCAGGCATTTCTCACACCGATCCTCAATGCGGATAGGGTACTCGGGAAGGGACAGGTCCAGGGTCACCTCAGCCCAAACGACATCCTCCAAAACATGGGAATCATTGGACATATACTTCCAAAGCATCGACACATGAAACACATCATGCACAGCAGAGAGCTCCGGAGGTAACTGCAATCGATAAGCGACTTCCCCAATACGCTCGACGATGAGAAAAGGACCAATGTAGTGGAGACTCAGCTTCCCACGCCTGTCGAAGCGCATCACACCCTTCATGGGAGAAACTCTCAGAAACACTCGGTCTCCCATAGCAAAACTGAGGGGCTGCCTCCTCCGATCGGCATAATTCTTCTGCCGGCTCTGTGCTGCCAACATCTTATGCCGAATGAAATGTACCACCTTAACACACTGCTGCACCAAATCTGGTCCCATCAGGACACGCTCGCCCACCTCGAACCAATCAAGTGGAGTCTGACAAGGTCACCTGTACAACGCCTCATAGGGAGCCATACCAATGCCCGAATGAAAGCAGTTATTGTAGGCAAACTCCACCAACGGTAAATGGTGGGTCCAACTCCCCTGCCACTGCAGGCAACACGACCTCAACATATCCTCCAAAGTCTGGATGGTCCTCTCAGACTGACCATCTGATTGAGGATGATAGGCCGAGCTGAATGCCAACTCGGTGCCTAGAGCTCTCTGGAAACTCCTCCAAAATCCCAAAGTGAAATGCGGATCACGATCAGATACAATGGAGATGGGGACTCCATGCAACGAAACGATCCTCTCCACATACAAACGGGCCAACTTCTGCACGCTCCAACTGACTTTAATCGGCAATAACTGAGCCGTCTTCGTCAGTCTATCCACCAGTAACCAAATACTATCATGTCCACTGGACGTTCTCGATAACCCAACCACAAAATCAGTGGTCACGTGGTCCCACTTCCACACAGGTATCTCCAAGGGCTGAAGTGTGCCTCCTGGTCTCTGGTGCTCAGCCTTCACCTGCTGACAGGTCAAACACCTGGCCACAAACTCCGCCACATCTCTCTTCATGCCAGGCCACCAAAACTGCCTCTTCAGGTTCTGGTACATCTTAGCCGATCTGGGGTGCATGGCATATTGTCTCCCATGAGCCTCGCGCAACACTGTATGCCTCACCTGCTCCTCGGCTGGGACGTACAACCTACCTCTGAACCTTACAAGTCCATTCTCACCAAACTCTACCTCAGCTATCGACAAAATACGAGGTAGCTCGGGGTCTGCACGCTGGGCCTCAGTCACCTGTCGACGAACCACTGGTGTGACAGTCAGACTCACAAGAACGGCTGAACCCTGATCATGAGGGATCTTGAGCCTAAAAGTCATGGCCGGCACCTGCTCCCAAAACTTCCACTTCCTCAACAACATCTGACTGACCACTACTCTCCTCCTCAGAGCATCAGCCATGACGTTCATCCTGCCAGGCTGATAAGACGAAGTAAAATCATAATCTTTCATGTACTCTATCCACCTCCTCTGCCCGAGGTTAAGGTCCTTCTGAGTGAACACGTGCCTCAAACTCTGATGGTCAGTAAAAAGCTCAAATTTCTCACCGTACAGATAATGCCTCCAGATTTTCAGGGTCAAAATCACTGCCGCCAACTCAAGATCATGAACAGGGTAGTTCGCCTCATGTGGCTTCAACTGTCGAGATGCATATGCCATAGCTCTCCCATGCTGTATCAGCACAGCACCGAGACCTACCCCGAAAGCATCCATACACATCATAAAACCTCCCGATCCAGAAGGCAACACCAACACCGGTGCAATAGTGAGCAATCTCTTCAGCTCCATAAAGTTTCACTCACTCTCCTCCGTCCATATGAACGACACATCCTTCTGCGTAAGCCTGATCATTGGGGCCGTAATATGAGCAAAATGTTGAATAAACCGCATTCCCTCAAGGTCGCCGAGTAGGTTGTACCCTAAAAACCCATGCACTATGTTCTTATCACGTCACTCTAAAGAAACATGATGCAATAGGCCTCTTAGAGCACTATTTTGGCCTCTTTGAGAATCGTCCTATCTGTCAGTAAACAGCGACATTGACATAGGAGCTAGAAGGAATTTGGCGACTGTCTCAATGCTGTTTTTCTCCTGAATGGCGACCAGCATTTGGGCGCTATTTTATCCAGCTTGTTCTGTTCATGGAAAGTAAGCAACCATTCATATGGGCGCTATTTTCTGCAATCAAGGCAGCCTGAGGGGAGCCAATTACCCAGATTTACGCTATGTCATGGTTTTCTTGTGGATTTAATGACGAGTCATACTTGTACAAGTTCTGCCCTTGAACTCTATGAAATCGATCTTAATTTTCTTTAATGTTCATTCCTTTGGAATTCTATATTGGCTATAACTCTAATGGATGTCAAAAATATACCTCACTCAATGCTTGCGCAGATAGGGCCCGATCTGGTCTTGGGAGGAGCACCTGAAAGTACTTGTGCCTATGGGAGCTATTATTGATCACAGTGTGACATTATACTGAAGTGCATGACGTGCTTGATTGACATTCCAAGAATCATACTTGACTTGACATGACATGATTTGCGTGGCCTGGAACGAGTATTTACTTGCTTGATAAACATGATAGCCAATTCACTTGACATGACTTGATATGTTTACATGCTTGACTATCTTGATATATAATCTACATGAAATCTTGAAGTCTTGCTAGTTCATTCTATTATCCATTGCAATACTCTTTCTCTTGTTATTTTCATGCGTACTCGTACTTGCATAGCTATACTCGCATTCATACGACATGTAATTACTTTAAGTAAGCTAGTACTTGAGATATAATTCCTACTAAGCGTTCACTCACCTACTGTTTTCCCCTATTTTTCAGGTAATTCCGATGATGAAGATCATTCGGATAGGGATGGACAAGAGTGAAGAGTGTAGAGTCATTCCAACTATCAGTGTCATTATCTAGTCATGATTCTTCTTATTTTCTTATGTCACCATTGTAATTTTCTTTTATTAAGTCGAGAGTGTTCTTAGTTTACTATGGAAAGTTTGTAATAGCAATACTTTGAATTTTATGAAGAATAAAGGACTTGGTTATCTCTACTTGTGCGCGCTCTGTCTATGTGTCAAATACACTTACGCTCTGATTGACATGATTGATATAAACTCGTCGTGTCTCCGGGTTCCTTCCGAGCTCAGGGCGTGACACCATGGACCGAGGCTCAGTGACCGGAAGAGTGGCACACATGGGTTCCCACTTCTAGATGATTCCATCCAGTGGGAAGATTCCTTACATAGCAGAAATTTGTTCCATGTGGGCCCTAGTAGGATGTTATCTGTTGGTAGAATGGTTATTTTCTTGGATTAGAAGACGTGCCAGTCACCAGAGTGACAAATTTATTGTGCACTCGACCTGACTTGGTCAGTTGATTATGAGGTTCGGGTCGGGACCAAAAGTCTGCCATACCATGAATGTTTTGGCGTCAATTACTATTGAGTACATGTTGTTATGTACATGTTATTTTGATGACGTCACCACGAGTCACTAGCCAATTGGCACAGAAATTTATGCCATGTTTTGATGTGTCCAGGTTTGAAGACACTCTTCCAAACTGTTCATGTGCATACCTTCATGCAGAATGTGCATTGACCTTCTAATGCAAAAAGAAAAGGTGCATCGACCTTACAGAAGAAAGTTCTCCATGTGCATCGACCTCTATGATTCAGACACAGAATGTGCATCGACCTTCATATGCCTCAGAGAGATGTGCACCAACCCTTATAGGCAATCAGCCAAGATGTGTATCGACCTTCATGAGCTTCAGAAAATGTGCATCGACCTTCTGTTGACAAAAGAAAATGTTCATCGACCAGCATGTGCTGAAATGTCAAATGTGCACCGACCTTCTTTATGTGCACAGACTTGGTAAATACATGTGCATTGACTTGGTTTGCAAATGTGCACAGACTTGGGCATGCTAAGTTTCAATTGTGCACCGACCTCAGTGAAGGAGTTCCAAATGTGCACCGACCTCAACGAAGGAATTTCAAATGTGCACCAACCTCAACTAACGGATTTCCAAAGGTGCACCGATCCCAAGTGTAGAAGCTCCAAAGCTACACCGACCTTGCCAAAGGCCAAGGACCTAATGTGCATTGACCTGTACGTGATGGAGCAAGATGTGCATCGACTTTCATCTGCTTCAAACAGTAATGTGCACTGACCCTGAAATGAGCACCGACCTTGACAAGCGTCAACATTGGAATATGCATCGACCTGTATATGGTGGAACAGTAATGTGCACCGACCTCCATTGAAGCAGCTCCAAATGTGCACTGACATCAAGTGAAGAGGCTTCCAATGTGCACTGACCTTGCCCAAGGCCAAGCACCTTATGTGCATCGACCTCGAAGACCATCTTCAAGGTAACTTCACCAACTACTTCTATCTTGCAAGAGACACATCGACCTCATATATCATGCCAAGCCAGCTACACCGACCTCAATGGAGAAGAAGCACATGTTAGACGAAATGCCTTAGTGAGTGGCTCTCAAGGCCATTCTTAGTAAACCTGTAGCGTTTTCTGAATTAGATCCAGAGAGCATTAATAAGAGCCGTAAATGCCAAAATTCACATCTTTTAAGGTCTAGAAAGGTATCTTTGCTCAGTCATCCTTCCTATCATCATTGGGTTGCTATTTTAGTCCTTTTGGTCCATTGAAAAGTAGGTTACCTTTTTTGGGAGTAGCCAGCTTTCCTGGTATCCACCTTTTCACCTCCAGCCAGTCAGGATTCTCTGCCACTCAGGTCACCAGGACAGAAGGACACCCTTGACAGTCCTGCCTGTAGAAAAAGAAGATTCTACAGATCTTACTTGGGAAGCTCCTTGATAGATAGAGTGAAGCATAGGAGAGGATCCAGAAGGGGGGAGGGTGAATGGATCTTCTAACAAAATTGCCCAAATTAAAACTGAACTGATAAAGATAGTGAAATCAGACATGATAGATCAATCTGTAGTTCTCATGAGAGATTTTCTCAATCACCTAACAAGCATACCCAGCCAGCAAATCAATCAATCAACACTCCTAGGCATTCATCTGGCAAAGAGTGCACAAAAGACAAACCACGATGGACACCAAAGCTTTTAGGTAGTTTGGTCCACAGACCTACATCCACCCCACACTCAAATCTGAGTGTGGCTTCACTGCTGCACAACACAGCTTGCGACTACTAAGCGCTACAGCTTGGCTTACACACTGCTGCCTAACAGCTTGCCCAGAGGAATAGACTCCTCTCTTCCTCCACCAAGGAGGGCACCCACTAGTGACACGCAGTCACCAGCAACCGGAGACCCAAAGTCTCCCTTCCTCCAGACCGGAGGGAACCCACAGATGACATAATGTCACCTACTAGACCTGGAGAAAAATCTCCCTTCCCCTGTGACCACAGGAGGACCCTGACCTCACAACCGGAGAATCAGAAAAACACAATGAAAGATAAAATAAAAAAAACTGACCAATAGCATGTGAAAACCAATGTAGCTCTTAAGGAGTAGATCTGGATTGGACTGGATCCAAAACACTTGATGAAGCAAATAATCAGGTAGACTCACAAACTCTCCTTCTCTCTTTCTTCCTCAAACTTCTTCTACTAGGTCTCTGCTACAATCTGCTATCACCTCACTCTCCCTGTTTCCTTCCTTCTCTCTGCCTCTTCTCTTATGTTTTGATCACAGTGATGGAATGTATATATATATGGCTTCAGTGATGAACCATTAGAATCACGCCCCAGGCGTGTGAAGGGAACATTCTGCCAGGAAGCTTCTTAAAGATCTTGGCCACGTGTTAGGGTCTCCGCATCTACGATCACGCGCCCCCTTCCTCAGACTTCATGATCACAGCAGCTCCCTTCATTGGACTCTATCGTTATGTGAGAAGAAAGAACATGTCCAGACTTAAGATTCATAGAACATAAATGAAATGTGCACGGAGTCAGATGTTCAAGAAAGAATGCTGCATAGACTTAAGATGCAACAGAAAAAGTTATATGCACGGACTACGATCTACAAAGCATGTATAGACTCAGTTAGGCATCATAAATACATGCACGGGGTTTATGAGGACGTGCAAAGACTTGGTAACATGCACGGACTTAAAGCTGCTCAGACTTGGTATGCACAGGACTGTTCATCCACGGACTTGTTTTGATCGTGCAATGAGTTAAATGCATGGAAGCTCAGAAAGTGCACGGATGCACAATGTGCATGGATGCAGTGCCCCTACAAAGTCCAAAACATGCAAAGGCACATGTTTCAAAATGAAACATGCTCGGACATTGGTTGAGCCAAGTGCATGGACTTTGTGAAGCTGAGACAAAAACATGCACTGATGTGACACACCCTATTGCTCTGATACCACTTGATGTGACACGGACTATGGATGCAAAGGTACCGACCAAGTGAGCCTCAGACCTAGACTTGCAAGCACACTTTCAAATTGGCGGACTCGATGTTGGCGGACCGATATCGTAGTACAACCCTTTCCCGTGGTGACTAAGTGATGGTAGGGTGGGTCCGAGGGTCTAAACCCTGCTGGTTGGGGTGATGTTGGTCACTTTGTATATCCGTGTGAGATCGGGGAGTTGAGTGAACTGCTTAATCTCACCTTGTCTAGGCCAATCATCTTTGTTAGTTTAATTACGCTTTAATTTGTTAGAATAGTTTTTAAAATCCGCCATCTCGGCAAAGGGGACAATTCAACCCCCCTTCTTGTCCGCCATCTCCATCTGGGACAACAGACTAGCTAGGAGTAAAAACCCACGACGTATGACACAAGGAAATACTAGGTGCGATTGGTGCCTTGTAGGCTACTTGACATGTTCAGGATTGACACCCTCAAAATGGGATGCCTTTCCTGGGAATTACACAAGGTTTAATGAACCCTGACAGGGGTTAAATGGTGCCTCTCAAGCTGCCAATTATCAGTGAATGACATCCAGACTCAAGGATGCATCATTCAGGGGTTTAAGGCTTCAAAAAACCAAAGTTCGGGGTCTATTTAATAGGCGACTGGGTCACTGCCATTTTTCAGTAAGAGGCGACTGGGTACAGGGTGCCTGTTCTTGGGACTCCTGGACAATGGGTCAACTGATGAAATTGGCGCCCATGAGGCTACCACCTTCTTGTAATAGGCGCCCCTATCCCTGCCATGTTTAAGGTGATAGGTGCCCTAGGGTCAGACATGTTTTCAAGGGGTTTACTGGTTCCGGTTTAATAGGCTCCTCTGGGTCTGCCATGTTCTTGGCGCCCCAGGGTCAATCTTTTTTCAAGAATTGGTACCCTGATGTCTACCGTCTTTTAGTGATAGGCGCCCATGTGTTAGGCGCCTATCAAACTTGCTGTCCAGATTTTGGAGGGCTTAACTAATGGCTATTAGAAGGTGCCCCTAGGTCTGCCACCTTTCAGTAGGAGGCACCCCAGGTCAAGACTCCTATCAGTAAAAGGCGCCCCTACCTTGGGTGCCTATCAGTAAGAGGGTTAAGGATGATGGTTAAGGGTTAACTAAATGATTAAATGGTTAATGACTAGATGATTTACTAGTTAAACAGAGATTTAACTAATCCAGTTTTAACTAAAATAGAGGTTTTACTAATCAAGTTTTAACTAATGACAAATAGCTTAAGGTACTAATCTCTTATTAAGCTAGGGTTTACTGAAAAGGGTAGGTTTAACAGTCTACAATTAGAAGGCGCCCATGGGGCTGCCATCTATCAGAAGAAGGCGCCCAAGTGGCTGCCGTCTTCTCTTAGTAGGTGCCCAGGTGGAAGGCGCCCTTCTATAAGAGGCGCCCTAGGTGGGGGCGCCCTTTACACAGGGGTGATTTTTGGCCAATTTTCTGGTGAAAGAGGCATCTATTACACAGCCGCTATTCATGAATAGCGCCCAGGTCAGGGGTGCTCTTCAAATTAAGCTGATTTCTGTACAACTAATGACATGGATAGATAGAGGAAGTCATGAGGATTACTAATCTGTGTTCATATGTTTGTTTCATGCTTTAATTTCACTAATATGAAGTTTTTTAACATGATGAAGTTGTTTAATTGAAGACAGGATGTTTAAACATGCTGTAACATGGGTTATACTTTAACAGGTTGCCTAGTAGCATGGTGATCATCTTTAATTAACATGTTCTACCATGGAGATCCTAACAGGTTGACTACCATGTCTTAACATAAGGTAGTTTTAACATGTGATTACTTAGGTAAACTAACTAATTACTAGCAAATTTGCTAACAAGTTAGATAAACATGATAAATTTATCTAAACCTGATAAATCATGATGTGTAAACGATAAAGCATGATGTCTAATCCTTAATTTCGCATGGAGATGAGCTAACCACCATTTTTACAAGCTAATATGTCCTAATTTAGCTACTGATTTGGTTAAAGACCTGAGAACACCTACCTCTGTGTGGCAGAAAAAGGGTGCGTGGAAGAAGAAAGGAAGAAGACAGTAGCTTCCTCCTCCTCTGTAACCCTCCAGAACTGTCCCCGTCCTCTTCTCTACAACTAGCCTTCTAACTAACGGAATAGGAGGGAAGTAGAGGGTATATTATAAGCCTTGGGTCGACAGAAGGGGAAGCAAGATCCGGAATGATAGGATCTACTAAGGATAGAACACCTCAATCATACCGCAGCACAGACCCTTGGGGATGGGGTAGCGGTACCTTGATGAATATACGTTGTGGTATACACCTGCCTTGATCAAAATAGGAGCATAGTGCTGCAGAACAAAATCTGTAAATTCCACTGCTCCTGGCCGGAAGGCATGGGCATTAATAGCCTTCAAGTTGGCAAACCAGCCTACCGAAATCTGGTGCTTAAAGCGTACGGCCAGGCAATCCAGCAGGAAGGGGTCCTCCCTGTACCCCCATTTTAGCGGGGCCAAGAATAAATCGAAAGATGGCTTCTCTCGGTCAACGCGGCCTGCAGTCTCATTCCATCTGGCCGGGACAAACTCGGGGGCTCTGGTCAATAGTCCATCCTGTGGAGTCAACTCCCGGAGCCCCAACATGGCACTCCATTTACTTGGCTCACCAGGCAGATAAATGGGTCTTCCCCGCACAACAAAATCTGTTAGGCTGTCCTACTCTGCAAGTAGCGCCTGCTGGACTTTCCAGACAAGGAATAAATCTCGTTTCCCCTGAAGATTGAATCGTTTCAAGAAAGACGTCAAATGCTTGTCCTTGGGGTGATCCACCCTGTGGCCGTCTCGATGGTCATATTTGAAGGAATCACTCTCGAAAATCAGCAGGCGATCAGTATCCACTGTGTCGGGGTCCAAGTCAGATGACTCTACAACTACGGCCAGTTGACCATGGCCCCTGTCCAAGGAGTTAACATCCTCCCAAGTCACCACAGCACGGGAGGAGGTAGCAGAATCAGACACCAAGGTATCTGCATCAAAGGAAATACAAAAGAAAATGAACAAAGTCAGAAAAAGTTGTTGGGCACAAAATTCTTCTAACAAAATTTCGGCAGAGTCTCCCCAGCCTGGGAGCTTGCCAGAAGAAAGCGGGAATGTGACCACTAAGGGTCGGCCCCTGAAACAGGCCATGGGTGTCACACCGGGGCCGAACAAGACACCCAGGGTTGTAGCTCTGAGGACAAGCCTATTAGGAGCCTCCTGGGGCGTGGAAAGAGGGGTTTTGAATCCCCTAAATTGAAAAGAATGAAGCTCCCCCTCACCAGCTCTCACCACCGCCGCCATTGTCGCGAGAGGAGGCTCACCGCCGTGGGAAGAAAGGAGAAGAGGAGAGAGAAACTAAGGTTGCAAATGAGTCCAAAATGAGAAGAAATAGGAAGAAAAAGATTATATAGGGGGGCTGCGACAGGCCTAATCCGATGCGCTTAAAGGGCGCGCCATTCCAGCTCCTCCCACCAGAGTTTAAATTCCAAAAGATGCGCTAGATTAGGAAGCACCCAGGGGGCGTGCCGTTTTAAGCATGTCGCGCCGTTTTAATGGTCGAAGCCATGACCGCGCCAATTTAAAGCCGTTATAGAGTCGTGCTACTCCGACGGCATCTCGACTGCGCCAAATAAACACTCTGTGATGTTCAAACAAAGAATACATCCAGTCTGAGTACATCCGTTGGTCCCGCGTCACTCGTCCCTCGATTGCGACACCCTTGGCTGGGGGGCATTTGTTGGCACCTGAAATATGATCAATGGCAGTCGTGCCTGAACGGTGAAAGGAATGCGGCCCGTCGAAGTGCAAGAGCCGAAGAGGATCAATACACAAGGGTCCCCCAGGACTGCGGAAGCTTTAGATCACCTGATAAGAGTGTCAGGGACTCCACCTCAGGATGGTCGAAACAAATCCACAACAAACTGGCAGTGCCATTCGGCCTGCCTAACGAACCAGTATTGACTCAGTTGTGCCGAACAAGCTCCGACTATCGTCTGATCAGGGTGAGAATGTACCTGGTGGTTCACCACCCGATAAGAAGCCTTCTTGAGGTGAAGAAATGTCCCTGACTTCTCAGAATAAGGTGCCGATGATTGCGTCAGCCAGAAACCAGAATGTCTGAACTAAAGGCACTGGCAACATCAGAATTGGCCGTTTTGTGGCCTGAAGATCCTCCCGATACTTCTCATGTCAGTTCCACCGGGACACGATGAGATGAAAGTTCAAGTTGACTCTCGGAGTCAGTCCTAGTTTCTGCTAATAATGTCTACCAATCCAGGCAATAACCCTACCAAATCGTTGAGATCAACCGCACGAGCACGGAGGATCTTGCGGGAGGCTTTGTTACCTTGGGTCAGTGCCTGAGATGCCATTTGCTGTCTTTCTTTTGCCTTGGACCGTTTCTCAGAAGCACGGCTGGATTCCTCCCCCTGACGAGAGGGCTGGTCTGGAGCAACAGTCTTCCCTGCAGAGCGCTTGCGTGGAGGATTCTTCGGAGAAGATGGGCCGGCTTCATCCACGTTCTTGGAAGACCGACGCTTGGGAGCCATCTAGATCATGGTCGAATCAGTCCCAAGAGGACCTAGATCCCGTTGATTTGAACAAGGAGACCATGGAAGCAAAGTTTAGACTCTCTAAACACCAAGACTTACCTCAGAGAAGTTGATACAAGGATGCTCTTGTTGGACGCAGCAAGGAGATCGGCGAGGAGCCACCAGTGAGATTCCCGCCGGATTGAAGGGTTTTGGGTAGCAAGGAAGGTTTTTAGGGCTGGCAAGGGGTGGTGGCAGGTTTAGGAAGGGAGCTGGGATCGGTTTATGGCAAATGGGTAGAAGGGAAGGGTGTTTAAACCCTTACGGAAGCGGCGCGGTTCGCGTAGGACTCTCTCGTCAGGGTAGAGGAGACATGAGATTTGGAATACGTTGCTTCCATGTGAGAAACTATTCTCAATCAAGGACTCATCTTTTCCTTATCTCCTAAGTCTCCGTTCCCAAATAACAACGTAACTCCCATTTAAATAGGCGCCAACAATTAGGATTTTGTCCTAGTCCGCGAAAAAGTCTTGATGCCAACCTAATCCATAAAGAATAAGCGGAGGCACTCCCCTCCTTCGTCGAGGGACATCTTTCCGACCATGGATCACTCGGTAGGATCTGTAGGCTTTCCTGGGACGTGAGGGGAACAGACCAATTAAACGACGAGCTAGGACCCTAGGTGGGCGACGGAGATCTTGGACAAATGAGGCCTGAGAATAAGTGGGACCTGCAAGGGCTGTCCCTTATTGGGTCAGGCAGACTTTGATGGGCCATTCAGGCCACGCGTATAGTGGGCCACGAATTTTTCCCTCTTCAGAACTAACACACATGGACTATGACTCTTGAGTTCTAAAAAAAAAAAAAAAGGAAAAACCTAGCACTTAAGCATATCAACATTTAAACAAAGACCAACATTATCAGATTATTCTAATCCTTTGATCCTTGAGTTTAGCAGTTTCGTAGAAGAATTTGATTTTCCTCTGATCGGGCTAAATGGATTAGCATCCGAGTTCACGCTGACTGCGTCATCTAACAAGCCCAACTTAAGCTGAGTTCAGGACTAATTTTGCATCGTTATGTCATCAAACGATCTATAGATCACCTATTCCAGATATTATTCAAAGCCAAAACACCGTTTGAAGCAGGAGCTTTTGCAATAGCATCGGCTGCACTGTTGTGTATAGCAGAACATTGCTCATTGCGTCAAGTTGAATCTTCTTAAATATAGTTAATTCTCCATTTACATTTCTTGCACAACCAAACAAAGTAAAGTGGCATGTGTGGTCTGCTAGACATTTTTCTAACAACTGATGTCCCAAAGACTCGGAAACAATGTCCGAGACATCAGTCCTTCCATCTTTTATACAAAACACTGGCAGCACTTACAGCAAGCACAATTGTCTGCATTGAAGAACAAATCAAGGGCACCAACTATGCACACCTCTTATTGAACATGTGGAGGATGGTGGATGGGTTTCCCTTTTAATGCACAAACCATAAAACTTCCAAGCCTCCATGTATTCATTCTTCCACCCCTCTCTAAGCTCTGCAGAGTCTCTGTACCACTGCCTGAGTAACTCAAGGAAGTTAGTTTTGAAAAGAGGAGGAGGAAGGGGGGGATTTTGAAGTCACAACAGTGATATGCTTTCAACAATTTGTCTTCCTTGCACAAATGCTGACTGTTCCATAGAGATAATACTTGGGAGTAGAGTTGCCAATCTAGTGTTTAAAATGGAAGATATAATCTTATAGAAAAAATTACAAAGGCTGATTGGGGCTGATGCCGCGCGAATTCGATTTCGAATAGGAAATCTTCCAGCCCTGGTCTCTGGCGAGCGCCACGCGACCGTTCGCTTCCGATGTAAAATCGCCATTGGCGACCATCATGCCGAAAACTTGCAGCGAAGCGGAGCGATCTGCCGGCGACAGCGAAAGCCGATCGGTATCCTCGGAAGAGGCGGCAAGATGGAATTCCGACGGCAGCTCGATCGCGTAGCCGAAGCCTGCATTGTCATAGGACCACCAGTCCGCGGCAAAGGCCGTGGTCGGGGAAAGAAGCAGGAGGGCGATCAGGCGCTCTATCGGAACCTGCTGGCGCGGCAGGCGCATCGGCGGGGCGTCGAGGTGTGGGCCTACTGCCTGATGCCCAACCACGTGCACCTGATCCTGACGCCGTCGGACGAGGCGGGTCTCGGCTTGGCGCTGGGCGAGGCGCACCGGCGCTACACCCGCTTCGTCAACGCGCGCGCCGGGTGGACCGGACACCTCTTCCAGGCGCGGTTCGCCTCCGTGCCGATGGACGAGGCCCACCTGATCGCCGCCGCGCGCTACGTTTCGCAAAATCCCGTCCGCGCCGGCCTGGTCGCGCACGCCGAGCAGTGGCCGTGGTCCAGCGCCCGCGCGCACGTCCGCGGCGCCGACGACGCTCTGGTGACGGTGCAGCCCCTGCTCGACCGCATCGGCGACTTCGCCGCCTTCCTGGCCGACGGCGAGGACGCCGCCGCCAGCCAGGCGCTGAGGGCCGCCGAGGGCAGCGGCCGGCCGCTGGGCGACGCCGCCTTCATCAGCGACCTGGAACGCACCCTGCGCCGCAAGCTCACCCGCGATCGCCCCGGCCCAAGGCGACGGGGTCCGGGGACATGATGCCTATCCCGTGGCGCGGCGGGTTCGGCCGGCGCCGACGGTGGGGGGATAGGGATCGTGTCCCCAACCGGCCGTTCCGGTTGGCGGCGTTCCGTTCGGCGCCGCCGGCAGGGGACACGATGCCTATCCCGTCCAGGGGGGGAGAGGCATTGGGATAGGCATCATGTCCCTGGGGCGGAGAGGCATTGGGATAGGCATCACGGCCCCGGGAGGGGTTCGGGACAGGCATCCTGTCGCCGCGGGCTCCGTTTCCGTGCTACCCATCCCCGGGGTGGCACGATGGGGAGGACGACGATGAGCGACTATATGGGGCAGGCGCGCGAGGCGGCGCGGTTCATCCGGTCGCAGAAGATCGACGGGCGGCCGGCGTGGCGGCGGCACGATGCGCCGGACGCGGGGTCGGACCACAGCCTGTACCACGGCACGGGCGGCGTGATCCTGATGCTGCTGGAGCTGCACGCCGCCGGCCAGGATCTGCCGGGTCAGGACGGGAGCGCGCTGGATGAGGCGATCGCCGCCGGCGAGGCGGTGCAGGCCTACCTCAGGGGCAAGGACTGGCTGTCGGTCAGCCCCTCGCGCGGCTGGCCGGGCCACGCCTTCGTCATGGGCGAGCTGGCGCGGGCCAGCGGCCGCGACGACTTCCGCGCCACCGCCGCCGCCTGCCTGGACAAGCTGTTCGCCCAGGCCACGCCCCGCGGCGCCGGGATCGGCTGGATCGAGCCGATGCCGTTCTCCGACATCACCGGCATGACCGGCGAGCGCGAGATCTACGACCAGTCGGTGGGCGCGGCCGGGGCCGGGCTGGTGCTGCTCTACGCCCACGACCAGGGCCTGCACCCGGACGCGCTGAAGCAGGCGGTGGCGGTGGGCGAGCGGCTGCTGGAGGTGGCCGAGCCGGACGCCGACGGCCTGCGCTGGCGGATGATGAACGACATGCCGTTCGCCTTCACCGCCCCGAACTTCGCCCACGGCGGCGCCGGCGTCGGCTATTTCCTGCTGCAGCTGCACAAGGCCACCGGCGAGGCCCGCTACCTGGACGCGGCCCGCGAGGCGGCGCGCTATGTGATGAGCCGCTCGACGGCCGCCGGCGAGCGCGGCCGGCTGGTCTGCCACACCGAGGAGGCGCGCAAGCCGATCTTCTACCTGGGCGCCTGCCATGGCCCGGCGGGCACCGGCCGGCTGCTGCTGGAGGACTGTTTTGAACCGGTTTCGGCCGAAACCGAAATCGAAACCGCTACGTATCGATTTCGGTCCTGGCCGAAACTGATACCGAAACTGTGCCTGCCATCCTTGATTGATGCCCTAGCCACTGTCGAGTAGTTGGCATGACAATCATGAAATGCATATTTCCTTTAGCTGCATGGCTACTTCTTGTTCGCATAATTCCTGAAATGGATAGAATCAGTCTGAAATAGTTTTAACTAAACAAGACAAGAAACTTCGGAAATTACGAAGAAAAGATCAACAATAAAAGAATGGAACCGGATAACTTGAACTCATAATGCTCACTGTAAACTTTTGAACAATTATTTTCAGCACCATTAGCCTCATTGCCTGTGGTGCTTACCAACCCACATATTTAGTCCATTACCTACCAATCAATAGAAAACAGGGTACCACATGGGCAATGGAAGTGACATCAGACTGACAAGGCATGGAAACAAGTTCGTTTTCCTTGGGATTTGGATTTACAAATTCTATGACGGCAGTCCCGCACAGATGGAGGACAAGGACCTGAGAAGATGATGATGATGATGATGATGATGATGATGATGGCTACTTCAGCATTATCAACAGAAATTTCTGTTGCACGAATAGTTCATCAGGGGTGGAAGGAAATTTCCCAGAGGCCATTAGGCAATGATAGAGACCAAGAAGATACTTTTTCTCTTTTAGCAAGAAAAGCAAGACTTTGAGAGGGACTCTTACTGAAAGTTGTGGCAGGTTCTTCACTGAAGGGATGCGCTGTTCGAAAGCAAATACGTGGATCATCTTCAACTTGAATATCTCTGTCTATTCATTGAAGCAGATGTTAAAGAAGTATGTTTCCAACAGGTATATGAAAAGACCAACCCAGAGAAAACCACAAACTAGAAAAATCAGCAAGCACTTTTTCTTTAAGCTCAACAGTAAACAGATGTGAGCACTATTCGTGGATGTATG
This sequence comes from Amorphophallus titanum, assembly GCA_024336825.1. Classification (NCBI taxonomy): domain Eukaryota; kingdom Viridiplantae; phylum Streptophyta; class Magnoliopsida; order Alismatales; family Araceae; genus Amorphophallus; species Amorphophallus titanum. The sequence goes on along the minus strand of JANBPO010001714.1, from coordinate 5,821,850 downwards.
CATCACCTTGTTTTTCCTGTTTTATTAGCACAAAAAGTTAGAGAATACATCAAAGATTGACACAGAGGTATATATGCATAGGATTGATGGGAAATAGTCAAAAGGACAAACCGAAAAACACGAATCAGGTAGACAAAAACCCAATTCAAGTGGGGAAACATGACCACTACTTACAATCTTTGAATATAACCATGAATTAGAAGAAAAGGGAACTAAAGTACTACCCACTTAAGAAGATGAAGAGATGAAGAAAGTACAATCAAAGGGGATTTACCAATTACCTTTATCAGTAACAAATGACTTGTATAGAAGCAATGAAAGGAAGCAGAGGAATGGCAAGGAACTCCACTTCACATGGTGAGAATTTAATGTGATCCATCCTTCTAAGTGACCATCAGGTGACAATCCTTTCAAGTGACCATCCCTCCTTGTCACATCCAGGGACATCATATACCACTGGTCAGAAAAAGGGAACCTAAATCATGCATAGTTTTAGCAAGTTAGCTGCCAATTATGTACACCTGCAAATGACACAAGCCTGTATAGTGTTACAGCTTCTGATAAGGCATGTCCACAATGTTTTTTAATCTGAATCTTTGCATAATATGTGCTTTTAAAACTAGATTCTACAATTAAAATTTGCTGCAAGATAAAGAGAACGCATAATGTGATTAAGTAACCAAAAAAATTCACATAAGTCTTGTGCCATTTTCCAAGTAGAGAGAAGGCGGCATAGCAGAAAATCATCAGTATGATGTCTATAATTGTATGACAAGATAGGCTGACCAGTAAGCTTGGTCCAAACTAAGCGTTGAATGGAAAAAAGACCAATCATACCCCACATAAAAAGATCTTTGCATCCAATGCCAATTATGTACACTTTCAAATGATGCAAGCCTGGTTAGCATTACAGCTTCTGACAAAGCTTGCCCGCAAAGTTTTCTATTCTGAATCTTTGTCTACCATGTGCTTTTAAGATAAGATTCCAGAATGAAAATTTGCTACAACATGAAGTGAAAGCAAGATGTGATGAAGTAACAAAAGAAAAAATTAAAAAAAACAATCTACAAAAACCCTGTGCCATTTGTGGTAAATACAAACACAGGGGCGATTTTTAAGAAAGGGCAGAAGCCATTTTAAAAACAGGTTAATCATGCCGAGCTTGGTTTTGTCCGGCACCGACCTATCTCGTATTCACAATGAAGGTTATACCTGCCAACCAAGATTCCGGGACCGGCGTGCAGCTGGTGTTTGTCCTGCCGCAACCGACGGAAGAAAACGCGACCGAAGTCGCCACTCCCTGCACACCCAAGCTATTTGTCCGTGCCGACGAGTTGCCCGCCATCTTCGGCTCTGAAAAGGTCGCCAAGATTCTGGCGCGAAACTGCCTCAAGCCCGTCGTCAAAAGCGCCAGCCGGCTGACGCTCTACTGGCTGGGCGACGTCGTCGCCGTGGCCGACCAGTTGCGCCGTGGTCAAATCGCCATTGATGTAGCCCGCCAGACCGTCTCCCTGAAATCCGCGCCAAACACTTCGACATGATTGCTCCCAGCAAAAAAGAATGCATGGTCCACGGCCGGCGCCGGTTCCGCGTCTGGATAGGCCGGCCCATGACCGGCGGCAAGCCGAAACAGCGTTATTTCGAAACCGAAGCCGAGGCCGACCTGTTCGTCAAGCAGACCAAGGAGGCATTTTTGCGCGAGGGCCAGATGGCCTTCGCGTTGAGTTATGAACAGCGTTTTGAAGCCGTCAAATGCCTTCAAAAACTCGAGCCCTTCGGCGTAACATTGATGGGGGCGGTCGAGCATTACATCGCCCACAACGGCTCCCGTATCTCCAACCAGACCGTGGACCAAGCTGTCGAGGAATTCCTCAAGTCGTGCAAACGTAATAATCTCAAACCCCGATCCATTGCACAATATGTCAGCGACCTGTCGGTCTTCAGCGAGGCGTTCGGTGACAGCAAGATGGTCGGCATCACGCGCGAGGACATCGAGGAATGGCTGGACGAGTCCGACTGGTCGGCACGCACCAAGCGCAACAAGCTCACCACGCTGGCGACCTTCTACGGCTTCGGCACCGAAAAGGGTTTCTGTAATGTCAGCCCCGTTGAGAAAATCAAGCGGCCCAAGGTGGATGACGAGGTAGTCGGCCTGCTCACGCCCGGCCAGACGGCGGCGCTGTTCCAGCAGGCGGTGAAGGATCGCCCGCAGATGGTCGGGGCGCTGGCCATCGCCGCCTTTGCTGGGCTCCGCCGTTCCGAACTGTGCGCCCTGACTTGGGATGAAGTCCATCTCAACGAACGGGAAATCGAGGTCAAGGCGTCCAAGGCAAAAACCCGGCAGCGGCGCGTCGTGGCCATCAACGACACGCTGGCCAAATGGCTGGCGCTTTACGCCGGAAAAAAAGGCCATCTGACCTCCACCAGCAGTTCTGATGTCTGGGGCAAGTGGGTCCGGGAAATGGCCATTAAAGCCGGCATCACGACCTGGCCCAAGAACGCGCTGCGCCATGGATTCGGCTCCTACTTCTTCGCACTAATCAAGGACGAGAACCGGGTGGCGGCCGAGATGGGCAACAGCCCGACCATGGTTCACCGCCATTATCGCGCGCTGGTCAACAGCGCCGACTGCCAGAATTTCTGGGCCATCTGCCCGGAAGATTCGCAATCAGGCCAAACCAATCCACCTGCCAAGTAGCATGAAAACCCAGCCAATAACTGATATAACTCTATTCTGCATCCGCCGGGTCGCCGATTTGACCAAAGATTTGACCAAATTGGTTCATCTGCCTGCATCGGCGTTCACCTGCCTGCATCCGGCTGCATTTGCAAAAACTCAATTATCACCTGATTTGGCGGGCATTTCATGCACATCTCGTTGGAATATAACATTATATATCAGCGGAAAGATGTCGGCACTGTCCTGTAATGATGATGCAGGACACGACTTCACGCATCCCCTGATTTCATTGGCGATTCCTCTCCTGGCGTTTGGATTTGCCCAAACCTTTGCCCATTTGGTCGACAACCCAGCCAAACACATTTCCAGCTTATGAAGAATTCCGACATCAAGATTGGCGGTGCCGACAACCTTCGCATCATCACGGTGGATGGCTTGGATTATGTCACCGAGGGTAAGTATCGAACACAACATATTAGGCCCACTAATGTGGCCCATTAACATAAAACACTTGGCAAATAAAGTTTGATAATTCTTGGTGCCGCTTTGACGCTCGTTCGTTGTCGCTTGTCGATCCCATGATGATCCCGTCAAACCCCTCCGCTTGGAGGAGGTTCGACCTTGAACCTTGAATCTCGAATCGACGATCCCATTACCATTCATCTAAGTAAGAGAAATCTGAATTCCTTGCTTTGGTGTAATCCCAGCATCGATGAATGCACTTGACTCGGCACCAAGGGCCACCCAGGGTCTCAACCAAGAGTTCTGGCCGACACCTTCTGTCTAAGTCAGAGAAACTGAATTCCTTACGTCGGTGTAACCCCAGCATCGATGATCACACTTGACTCAGTGCCTAAGGCCTTTCGGGCTCTCAACCGAAAACTCTGACCTAGACCTTTCGTCCAAGTATGGAAACCCAAATTCCTTGAATCGTTGTCGTCCCAGCATCGACGAACACCCTTGACTCGGTGCCTAAGGCCTTTCGGGGACTCAGTCGAGAGCTCTGACCTGGACCTTTCTTCTAAGTTGGAGAAACCTAAATTTCTTGCATCGGTGCAATCCCAACATCGACAAACACACTTGACTCAGTGCCTAGGGCCTCCTGAGCTCTCAGCCTAGAGATATGACCCAGACCTTTCGTCTAAGCTAGAGAAACCTAAATTTCTTACATCAGTGCAACCCCAGCATCGATGAACACACTTGACTCAACGCCTAAGGCCTTCCGGGATCTCAACTGAGAGCTCTGACCTAGACCTTTTATCTAAGTCAGAGAAACCCAAATTTCTTGCATCAGTGCAACCCATCATCGATGAACACACTTGACTCAACGCCTAAGGCCTTTCTGGAGTCTCGGTCGAAAGCTTTGACATAGACCTTTCGTCTAAGTTGGAGAAACTTGAATTTCTTGCATCAGTGCAATCCCAGCATCGATGAACACACTTCACTCGACACCTAAGGCCCTCCAGGGTCTCAGCCGAAGAGAATGGCCTAGACTTGCCTTCTGCGCTAGATCAACTCAATCCCTTTGCATTGGCATAGACCCAATGTCAATGATATTACTATGTCCCTATAATCCAGTCCCTCCGTGATACTCGAAAAAAAGGAGAAAAAAAAGAAAAAAGGGGGAGAAGAGAAACATAAAAAAAGAGAAAGAGAAAAAAGGAAAAAGGAAAAAGAGAAAAGAAAGGGGAAAAGGAGAATAAAATAAAAGAAGAAAAAAGAAGAAAAAAGAAGGAAAGGAAGGAGGCAATTTCTTAATGTTTTCATTGTGGCACCCATGACCTTTCGGGGTCTTAGCTGAGGGGCACGACCAAGACCTTTCGTCTGAGTTGAAGAAACCCAGATTCCTTGCATCGTTGTGATCCCAGCATCTACAAACCACTTAACTTAACACCTAAGGCCTTCTGGGGTCTCAGCCGAGAGTTCTGACCTAGACCTTTCGTCTAAGTCGAAGAAACCCAGATTCCTTGCATCGCTGTGATCTCAATAGTGACAAACCACTCAACCTGGCACCTATGGCCTCCTGACTTCTTAGCCAAGAGTTCTGACCTAGACCCTCCGTCGAGGTCGGAGAAACCCAAACTCCTTGCGTCGGTGCAATCCTGGCATCGACGAACCACACGACTTGGTACCTTTGCCCTTTCGAGGTCTTAACCGAGGATTTTGGTCTAGACCTTTCATCTATGCCAAATAAGCCTAATTCGTTGCGCCAGCATAAACCCAATGCCGGTGATGCTGCTCGGGTGGGCACCCATCTCTCAGGCAGGACTAACCCTTCCGTCCCACCGTGATAACTGATACAACCCAATGGCTTGGACCTTCTGTCCAAGACCAGATAAACTAGATATTCTTACATCATTATAGACCCAATATCGACGATCTCATCTTGATGGGCACCTGATCCTCTAGCAGGACCAGTCGATACAGTTCACAGCCGAGAGGATCCTCACGAAGCTGAAGAGTCCCGCAGGGCACTAACCAGCACCCGTAGGTCCCGCTCCCTCGTCCCTTGTTCACGGCACGACACAACATGTGAGAATTGGTTGAAACCTATTAATTTTTGAATGCAACTTTTTTTTTCCAGAGTTCAGATTTTAAACTCTTGAATTCATTCGGCTTAAACCAATAGTTTTATTCATGGGTGATCATATAACCTTATAAAAGAAGATCCCTATATATGATTTGCTCAGATTAATGAATTGATGAATAGATTGGAATATTTCTAAACACAATGTTGCTCAATGTAATTCAGTCAGGTTTAACAATGAAGGCATTTTATCAAGATTGTTCTTGCAGACCAGTTTTAGGACTTTGTAAATATGTAATGGGGTTGTTGGGTGACAGATTTCAAGTGTGTCTGACACAAAAGACCAAATGCCAGATGGAAGAGACTCCTCTTGAGACTCCCCCTCATAGGATGCAAGATTATGGAAGCAAATCTTTCAGAATTGAGACTTAGAAGGAAATGTGGTCAAGGATTTTCAAAGAGCACTCCTTTTTAGCAAATGCAGATAGTTTGAAATCCAAGGTGACAAAAATAATGTGTTCAATTTCAGATCAGTGGAGAAACAGAGTGAGACATGATGAAAATCAGTCAGAGAGACAAGGTAGTTAAAAAAAAATTAAGGATGGACAATTGAAGTTGACTTCAAAGACATGCAACCAAATGATATCAGGTTAGCACTGGCTCCCCCTAACTCAATGCAAATTGTGCATAAGGGAAATGCAAATCAAGACATGAGAAGCTTATTCCCCTATAACTAAATGCATTGAGATGTATGCTTGGTCATGATGAAAGTGCTATGCATTCAAGTCAAATTTTTCAAACAATTGCATGAGTATGCAAAGAGAAATGTATGCAATGTGCATGAATTAACTTTCTGGACTTGGACACAATAGATGTGCTACTTACTCATGCATGAATAGGTGGATGCATGTAGTGACTCTACCCATCTCTAGTATGTCATGAACGAACACCATGAACTATTTACTCCCCCTTACTGAATGTACAGAGTATATGAACTAGACAAGGAAATCATGCAAGGGAGTATGCTGAATAGAATCTCATGCAGAGTTTGAATGATTCAAATGCCGAAATGACATGATACCGGGCGGAGGAATGTCCTCACGCATGGTGAAGGCTCCCAGACAAGCTTAACTTGTCCTTCTTCATGCCACGATTTTATATACCTATTAGGTCATGCATGAAAATCATCATGACTACAATGGAGTGTAAAAAAACATCAGATTCATCAATTTTCAGTATGTGATTCAGAGAATGATGCACATAGGCAAACACAAGCATGTATTGAACTTGCATGAAGCAGATTTGAAGTAAATCCAATTGAAACATGGGAAACTACTTTCATGTTTTTGTATTTGACAATGCATGATGATGCAAGTGACTATATACAAACTTGAAAGCAAATGCAGCACATAACATATCAACTCCTCTTTTTGTTTTTTCAAACTAGAATTCCAAACTAGCTTCACAAGCAACCCTTGGTACCTGACGGAGCACTTAGGTCTAAAGACCACCTCACGTATAGTGTGAGTTTCTAGACAGACATAATCTACCCTTCTCCCAACACCATTTGATATACCTTGGGTTTTTCATGCAGCCAACTTGAAAAACCTACAACAAAATATTTGACCAGAATAAACATGACTTCTTATTAATCAGAACATGATGTGCTGCTTTAACAAGAAGGAGAATTAAGACATATCAATAGACAAAGGCATTGAATGTAGAGATTTGGGGGTATACCAAACCAGGGTGCCTTGATTATTTAATGAACCCCTTTTATTTCCTTGTACCAAGGCACACTTGCAAGAACAAGTTCTCATTTTCTATTCAAAGGTACCCAATATCTCTTGGGTCTTGGTGGGTTAGTAGCACTTCTCACTGGTGCTGTCTGAGAGTTCAAAGTAATAAAGTCATCAAACTTCATAACAAAGCAAACATTCATAGTGTGCCCTACTTTCCCACAGTAATGACAGTGCCCGGATATCCTCTCTGGGTGTCACCGTGGGGCCCCTGTAGGGCACCAGGTCCGCCACATTGAATGTGGGGCTTACTCGTGCAAGATGAGGTGCACCTTGATGAGTGGTGAGGTTGGCCAAGTAGCGAACGAAGTTGAGCACGTCGTCATCCCACTGATCGAAGAGATGAGCGGTGAGCGATTGGTGTTCATCGTCGACACGACCAGGTGGACGATCGAAGAGTTGAAGAGTGCGAGCGAGGAATGCAGGTTTGGTGGTGATGCAAGAGCGAAGCAGCAACAACTTGTCCTGCTTGGGAAGACGATCACACACCACCAGTCGATGCAGCACACGACGAGCAAAGGTGTTGAGCTTGGTGTGAACGTGACGACGAACATAGTCGGTGGTGCCAATGGGAACACCAAGAATGGTGGTGCCATCATCGACAACTTGCAAGTCGTGAAAGGGTGTGAGTTGCAGTTGTTGACGAAGATCGGAGGTGCGAGCTTGACCATTGATCACCCACAAACGTGACTTGCTCATGTTCATGAAGAGGCCGGATGCTTGTGACAGGGCGTGAGCCTGCTCCAAGCTGCGATGCACACTCGTGTACAAGTAGTCGGTGGCTTCGTCACGCATCGTACGACTACCATCGTTCACATAGTTGGGCACACCAAATACAATCTTGACATCGTCCAGGTAGGCGAAGATGTGAATGGGACAACGAGACATGGACACGGGCAATGCCAATGATTCCAAGATGGCTTTGAATGCAATGGCGAAGAGCAATGGACCAAGTGGATCACCTTGTTTGACACCACGTCTTGCTTCCAAACTGCACAGGCCATCGTCATCGTAGGCGAACAAGTCGGTACGATAACGATAGCCCCACCAGAATGGAAGAAGCCAGGCTGGTGCATGATCTTGCAGCTGCTGCAGAACGTATGGACGTTGAAGAGTGTTGTAGGCGTTGCGGAAGTCGATATCCAGCACACCGAGTGCACGACCACGAGCCACCAGCTCTCGGATGGCGTGCACTGGAATTTCCGATCCACCTGACACATTCACTCCGAATTGTTCACAACCGAAGTAGTCGGCACATCCCAAATGGATTCGGACTCCTCCTCCTCCTCCTCCTCCTCCTCCTCCTGCTCTTTCATCATTACCATTGACTATCGACTCATCAATTTGAGTGGATTCACCAGTGGACGAGGTTGTTGAAGTGGAGGCGTTGAGCAGGCGTGGATCGAGTCGAAGCAGACACACATTGACCAAACGTGTGAATACCTCACCAACGGCAATGGGTCGAACACCACCAGTTGCACCAGGTTTCTGCAATGCCACCAGCAGTGAACTAGTGAGCATGCCACGCCATGGCATGGTGTTGGATATCACCTCAGTCACCATGTGTGTGAGGAAACGCACCAGTGATGAGGCAGGTGACACCAACCGACCCGACACATCGAATTCATCGTCGCTGGCCAATTCCTTGCAGATGTCGTAGGTCCATCCGCTTGGTCCAGGTGCTGACTGCTTTTTGCGGGTTCGCATCACAGTGCACATCAGTCGGTTCGTTGCTGGCATGAAATGATTACCAGTTGACGACGAGGAAGAAGAGGATGAGGATGAGGAAGAGGATGAAGAGGTGGATGAAGTCTCAGGTGGAAATTCAGGCCATTCAGGAGTAGTTGGAACTTGAGGCAAAGGATCCCAATCGTTGTTGATACGATGATCCATGTACTCGTTGACATGAAGGTAGCGTGTCTGCATGTAGTCTCCATTGGGGTTACGCACGTCTGCATCTTGCAAATCAAGCTTGAGCACCAATGGATCAGAGGTGGCCAAGTCATGATCTGGCAGAGGATGAAGAGCACGAACAGCAGCTTGAGGAATGTTGGCCAATGAACCCAGATTGGATTCAAGACGTTGAGCGGCCTTGCCAAGAGCGTTGGATGCCACCAACGAGTGGATTGTTTTGGCTGGTAGTTGGGGACCATGCTCTTCAAGAAGGCTTGCCTCGTCGGTACCGGGTTGAGTGGGTTGCCAACCGAACGGATTGTTGGGAAGCACTGGATCGGCCACGGCTGGCACACGAGCACGAGTCGATCGCACATCGTAGTACCACTTGATGGTTACTCGCAGCTTGCTATTGTCCATCAAATAAAATATGAAAATACATGCTATGACTCAAGGACATGATGGTACATGATGACGATCCATCCGAGCTCCGAAATGTGTGGAGGGCTAAATGATGTCCCCATCACACAGGGGGAACCTAGATCTGAGATTTTATTTATTTCTTTCCCTTTACAGTTGTATTGTACTTTAAGTGTGTAAACTTCTTTAAACCTTGAACCTTAATTGTCTGTGGATCTATTGAGATCCGTGTGTGTGTGTTGGTGCCTTTGCATCACGTCAGAGTTTTGAACTTCATAACTTGTGTGTGTGTGTTCCAATCTTGTAATCTCTTACAAGATAGTGTGTGAATCTTTACGGATCATGAGGGGTGGATGTAAGTTACAATTATTTTATCCAAACCACCTAAAAATTGTTGTCTCCTATGTGGTTTGGTCCTTTTCTTCAACCCCCCCATTCTATGTGATTGTATCTACATTTCACATCCTCCATGTATCACTTTTTAAATCTTTCATAATTAGTCATCTCAGTGATAGATCTTTGGTATATCATAAGGTGTCCTTTGGAATGATAAGGTTACTCCTATCAGGATGAGAACACCCTGTGTGAGCAGGATCTTTAGATCTTCAACTCCGCCTAGTATTAAAAGACTATCTTGTGTGACAGATTATATAAGATCTAAGTTGATATAAATCAGATCTAAGTTTCGTATTTGCTATTTCCTCACAATTATTCAAATTGGCTAAAGGCATTTTAGAAAAGGGTATTCACCCCCCTTCTTAGGTGTTATTGATCGCGGGACTTCAATTTGTATCAAAACTAAGGCTCCCTTTTTTACAAATCTAATGATCTAAAGAGATACAGATCAATGGCCAACAAGGTGATGATGCTTGTGGGTCACTTCATCCATCATCCTTCATTCTTTGATAGCTCGAACTACTCATATTGGAAGAACAGAATGCATGTCTTCTTTAGATCCTGAGAGTATGAGATCTGGAGGGTTGTGGATAAGAGTCCTTATGACCTTCCCGAGGATGAGGACAAGTGGACTCATGAGAACATTAAAAAACCAACAGTGAATTTTAATGCAATGAATATCATGCAATGTGCCATTCACCCTAACTAGTTCTCCTTTGTTTATATGTGCAGTTCCTCAAAAGAAATGTGGGACAAACTGTGGCTCATCTATGAAGGAACCTCTAAGGTTAAAGAGATAAAGGCTAACCTGCTGGTTAGACATTATGAGTTGTTTAAGATGAAGCCTGAAGAGACAATCTCTGAGATGTTTGCGAGGTTGACAGAGATCGCTAATAGCCTCAAAGGTCTTGGAAAAGAATACACCAACTCTAAGCTAGTGAGAAAGGTGTTAAGATCTCTTCCACCTCCATGACAAACAAAGGCCATAGTTATTGAGGACTCTAAGAATCTATCCATACTCACTTTAGGCGAGCTCATAGGGTCACTCATGACCTATGAGATAAACATCAAATAAAATGCAAAAGAGGAGTCCAAGAAAAAGAAGTTTGTGGCACTGAAGGCCAACCAACCTGGTACTAATTCCCAAGAAGAGGAGCCCAGTGATGGAAGTGATGAAGAAGGAGACTTGGCCATGCTGACCTGCCAAGTGAAAAAATTCTTGAGAAAGAAGAAAAATTTTCAAGGAAACTTCAGGAAAGGGCAAAGGAAGTCAGCTCAAACCAAGGGGGATTCGAGCAAGCCCAATAACATTATTTGCTACGAATGCAAGATATCTGGGCACATGAGGGGAGAGTGCCCAGAATTGAAAAAGAAATTCAAGAAGAGAAGCTCCGGAAGCCAAAGGCTATGGCCGCCACTATAGGCACTGGTAAGGTTGTCTCTCCCGAAATGTTGTTGGGCCTGCAGTGTATGAGTTAGAAAGGAAGAAATAGAGTGATCACCAAAGACTTATACCTAAGCCTCAAAGGAGTGATGATCACAATGCCTTTGAAGTAGGAGAATATGGGTTCTTCCTATTCTCACTCTCAGTCGGCCAAGAACGGGGAGCTCGTATCTGTGAGTCTAACTTGAAGTTCCTCTAAATTAACCAGCAAATAGAGCCCGGGCCATCGATAATCGCACTGTCCGTATTGCTGGTGAAGGTGTCCGTGGCTGTGCTGTCGCTGGTCTTGACCACGCTCCCGCTGACAGTCACCGGCGTCTGCGCCGGGTTTTCGAAAAACGCCGGAGGGGAAATCCCCGCGACGACGACGATCACGAGCCGGTCGCCGTCGCAACCGGTCGCCGAAGCGGCGGGCATCCGGCGCTCGGCGTCACCGGCGAACGCGGCGTCGAACGCTTCGCCGCGTCCGACGCAGAACCGGCGGTAGGTTTCCTCGCGCCCTTCCGGACGCGCCAGAATGCCCGGAACGAATTGCCATATCCGGTAAAGCCGCAGTCCGGCGGCGCGTCGGAAAATATCGGCGTAAACGCGCCGGGTCGCGCCCTCGACATCGCCGGCCGGAAGCGGAACGGCGGTCGCGAGCACGAGCGTGTCCGGCGTGCGCCACGACGCGAAGCCGTCCGATTCGGAAAACGCGCCGTCGCCGAAATCGAAGACCTGTTCCGGCGGCCCCGAAACAACCGGACAGGGCACGCCGACGCGCACGCCGGATCCGTCCGCCCGGACGGACGCGTTTTGTTCGCCGAAGACGAAGCGCAGCATCGCGTGACCGGAATCAGATGACGACCGGAGCGCGCATGTCCGTTCCCTCGATCGGACCGGAAATGCGGCCGCCGAGGAGCTTGTTCAATTTGCAGATCGCGATGAACGCCCGGTAGCGCCACTGCACCGCGAACGGCGCGTCGGTCGTGCCGCCGACGATGCTGTTCACCGCCGCCGCGATGCCGTACCGGTGGTGCGGCGTGTGGAAGACCGCCGCGCCGTGGTCGTCGTAGAACTGCTCGATGAGTTCGCGCATGATTTTCACGCCCTTCTTGATGCGGTTCGTGTATCCGGAAATCTCCGACGGGCGTAACGTTTCCTCCGGCCTGTGGTTCAGCAGGAGCTTCGCGGCGGCGAGTCCGGAAGTCATCGCGATGTAGACGCCGGAGGAGAAGATCGGGTCGATGAAACACGCCGCGTCGCCGGCGGCGCTCCACCGCGCGCCGCCGAAGGTGTTGAGCGAAGACGTGTAATCGGAAACCATCCGGAATTCGTCCGCCGGCGTCGCGTTCTTCAACACCGCGCTCATCGCCGGCGAGTCCCCGACGGTCTTCCGGAAGAACTCCTCCTTCGTCAGCCCCGACGCCTTGAAATCGGCGACGACGGCGACGACGCCGAAGGACGTCTTCTTTTCGTCGAGCGGGATATTCCACGTCCACGAGCGTCCGGCGCGCGTGATGACGATATTGCCGTAGCGGTCGCCGGGCGACGGCGCGATGCCGTGGAAGTGGCTGAAAATGGCGAGACGCGGCGGGTACGGAATCTTGTCGTGCGCGATGCCGAACGTCTTGCCGGCGAGATGCTCGCGACCGCCGGCATCGAGCAGATGCGCGACCCGGAGCGTCCGCCCGTCGGAGAGCGTGACGACGACCGACGCGCCCTCGTCGGCGATTTTCGTCACGCCGACCGGCTGGATCAGCGTGCAACCGGATTCGACGGCGTGGTCGAGCAGCAGCTTGTCGAAACGGCGACGCTCGACCTGCCAGGCGTAGCCGTCGCCCGGGAAAAGACCGTTGGCGAAACGGTTGATGACGTGGCGCGTGCCGGAGTTGTTGATGAACTCGGCGCCGTTTTTCTTCATGAAACCGCCGGCGCAGACCTTCTCCCAGACGCCGATTTCCTTGAGCGCCTTGTTGCCGTTCGGCAGCAGCGACTCGCCGATCTTGAACCGGGGAAACGGCAGCCGCTCGACGATGGCGACCTTCCGGCCGCCGCGAGCCAGCGCGCTTCCGGCGACGGTTCCGGCCGGGCCGGCGCCGACGATGAGAACATCGTAATCGTTTTTCGGAGACATGGGAGGACGGGAAAACGAAAGTGGAAAGAGCGGGCGGGCGCGTGAAAAGGAGAAAACGGAGCATGGGCGGATTCCTTTCCGCTTTCCACCGCCGCCGTTCCGCTTCTTCGTGCGCGGCGATGAACCGGTCCGACACCCCCGAAACGACGCCACGCGGCGACTTTACAATCTTTACACAAAACTCTATCGACTTTCCTAACAAGAAAATAGTCAATTTGACTTTCATGTGTTTCCTCTCGTACATTATTAAGTGTTCGTCTCTCTTTCCAAAGAAGGTATTAGTAATTGTTAGATCATGAGCAATAGCAAAATGAAGAATAGTATCACTCACATTTATTTCTATTGCCAAAATAGAAATATATGTGCAAATTATATTATTTACAAGTATATCATCAACCCTATGACCTAATTGCCTTCCAATTAAACTAGAAACCCAACACAAAAAATACATGGATAGAAATGCCCCCCTACAACTCATTAACCATGCAGTCTACACTCTCCCTCAAGTTGAGCATAGATTTCACGAATGGTTAACTTGGACAGAACTGAAACAAACTGATCTCGTGACAGCCCTTTGGTAGAAAAACATAAGAAACTTGATCCGCCGGCTGAAACATAGGGCATACAAATGTCGTCATAGTCCAATTTTCCCTTATGAAGTGATGATCAATCTTAATATGTTTGGTGCGATCGTGTTGAACGGTTTATTGGCAATATTGATTGTTGCCTTGTTGTCACAATAAAGCTTCGTAGGAACATGAACTTGAACTCCAATGTCTTGTAGGAAAAGTTTTAACTAAGTATCATAGTGACTCTGTGCTATAGCTCTATACTCAGCTTCTACACTAGACCGTACAAACACTGTCTATTTCTTGTTGTGCCAAGTAACAAGATTTCCACATAAAAAGGTAGAATATCTTGGGGTGGATCGTCTATCATCTAGAGAACTTACCCAATCTGCATATGTGTAACCTGCAACATTGAGGGGTTTTGTATTGGTATACAACCATTGGCCTAGACAAGACTTGGCATATCTCAAAACTCTTTCAACAACTTGCATGAAGTTTGTATGGTGCATGCATAAACTGACTAACAATGCTCGAGCAATATTTAGCCGTGTAAGAGATAAATAGGGTAACTTACAAACAAGGTGTTGGTACACTCTTTTGTCATGATCATATAACAACTCACCAGTAGTTTCACACAATCCATGATTTAATTCTATAGCGGTATATGCTAGCTTGCAGCCCAATTTCCTTGTTTTTTTAAGCAAATCAAGGGCATACTTCTATTGACATACATAGTAGGGCTGTCAATGGATCGAGCCTGTGCAACGGGCTCGCGGGCCTAGCCTGACATTGGGTCGGGTTGCCACCCAATTTTGTACACGTGGGTTTTTTGTCGGGTCTAAAAGCCACGTCTGTTACAGAATTGGGCCGAGTTCGGGCTTTTAGGGTTGGCCCAAATGGGCCTTTAAGTTATCATCCTGTAACAACGAAATTGTGGTACCACCCACTTTTACGTGCCCTTTGTCAAGGAAATGAAACCACTTGAAGTATAAAAAGTACACAAATCCAATAAACCCCTCTGTGATACCAATGGGAATTGAGAACTAGATTAGATATGATGAATATAAACAAGGTTTGCAAGAAGAAATAGAGTGAAAATTGGAAGTAAAATTATATTTTGAAGTTTTGGTGGGATGGGCCGAGTTGAGGCCAGGCCTTAAAATTTAGTGTGATAATGAGGCCTAGCCCGACCGGACAATATATCACTTGGGCTTGGGCTAGACTTAGGCTTAGAAAGTAGTGCATCGGGCTTGGGCTCTACTGAGCTCGGCCCATTGACGGCCCTAATACATAGAGACCATGTTGAGATTTTGCAACTTCAATGCCAAAACACTACTTCGACACTCCAAGGTCTTTAATCTCAAATTCTCGTGCTAAGTCTCTCTTAAAGCTTGCTGATTTCTGAAGAGTGATCACCTGTGATGATCATACCATCAACACAAACAAGAAGCACCACAACCTTTCCATCTTGCCACTTCGTAAACACGATGTGATCGGAATTGGCTTGAGAATGCCTAAAACGCACCATGGTAGCACGAAATCTCTCAAATCATGCACGAGGGGAATGTTTCAATCTATACGTCTTTTTCAGACGGCATAGTCTCCCTCTTATAGTAAGCCCAAGAGACGGCTGCATATAGGCCTCCTCCCCTTCGAGGAGCTCGCGTGAGCGCGCACCCACCCAACCCGGTCGACCTCGATCCGCGCACCGCGTTCGCGCATCGGTGGTGCGCTCTACATGGGCCCGATGCGTGGAAGTCGAACCCGTGGGTCCGCGCGGTGACGTTCTCGCTCGTCGACCAGGAGGCCAAAGCCGCATGAAGGCCCTCAGCATCATGCAACCCTGGGCGTCGCTGATCGTCGGCGGCCCCCTCGCGCCCGGCCCGAAGCGCACCCAGTTGCCGGTGATGGCGAGGTTGTTACGCTCGGTCAGTGTGTCGAAGCCCCGCGATAGCCGGTTGCGCGCCTCAGCGAACTTGTCCGGCGTCAGCTTCGACGTATTGGCGCCAAAGGTCGCCCCAACCTCGCGATTGAAGGCGGCCTGATTCTGCTTGGCCCGCTTGGTTGCACCACTGAAAGGCAGGCGATCCATCTGGCTTGCTACAGTTCGAACAAGCGGGTTTTCGGAAATCTCCGGCAGGCCGAGGCGCAGCCCGAAGCCTTCGGCCTTCTGCGCCAGTTTCGCAGTAGCTGGCTCCAGTCGGCTAACCGCGCCCCGGGCCAACGCGGACGCCCCCAAGGACAGCGCCTGGCCGCCGACACCCGCCAGCGACCCAATTCCTGCATTCTCCAACCGGCTTTCATCCCCAACCGTGCCCTGTGTGGCGCTGAACGCCCCGCCACGGGTCGCGGCGCCAACGTAGGGCGCCGCCCTGCCGAGTAGCGACGCGCCCTTTGCAGCGGCACCAGCGGGCACGGGGACAGCGATTTGCGCCGTCTGGCCTACGATGTTGCCCGCCAAGCCAGCGCCCGTATCCATCAGGGCGGCGTCACGCGTTCGGCGCTCGGCAATACTCCGTTCAATCTCGCCCGCGCGGCTGTTGTCCTCGCCGGTAATCAGGCCGGATAGCGTTTGATCGCGCGGGGCGATTGCGTCCGCCGCATGGGCATAAAGCTGCTGAAGCCCTTCGCCGGTATCCACGCCTGGAGGTTCTATCCACCTTCCTCACCATCCCCAAATTTTCGTGAAAAATTTTAAGCCCTCCATCTATTTTTAGAAATTCCATCTTCTTCCCAAGATCTGTTCAGTCCCCTACTGTCCAGATCCGACACCCAGTCAGTATAAAATCTCCAACAAATTGAAATCTCCACAAAACCTTCCATAAAAAATACTCCCGTCCTCCTTGTTCATTTCTCCACAACGTTCATGAAGAGCTCAAAGTCTGAATCTGAGGCCTACCCTGCGGTCAATGGCAGTTCTCAAGAAACTCCACTACTACCTTGAGATTTCGGGTTCTGTCCAACAGCAGCTTGGAAATTCGGTCAAGGCCAGATCTGGAATAGTCAATTTTTTCTCTCTGGTCCTAGATCGAAGGACTTCGAAAGAGATTTCCAACGGTACCTCTTGAGCATCGATCCGATGTCGGGAGTGATCACAGCAGTGATTCTCGCCGGGTCGCGCGCCTGAGAACAAAAGCAGCAGATCCGTGGGCACCCTTTCCGACCGATGACGATCGGAGCCGCCCGACCTCCGGCCGGCAAACCAGTGCACCGCCAACCCAGGGAGTGCCCCTCCAGGAGTTCCCACCATAGTGGTGCCACCCCGATCTCACACGGCCCCACTGACCAGCACGTGGGCCCCATGGTCGTGAGTACGTATGCCACCGAAGCTACACAAGAAGCTGCCCATCAACCCGAAATCGCTACTCTCGGGTCCCGTGTGTCACCCTTTACCTCCCTACGTGGAGTGGGTAGTAATTTATTTGTTGTAATATTTGTGTAATAACTATTCCGGGAGTACCGATTCGGCCAGGGTCGTCTTCCCCATGCCGAGAGCGTGGAGGTATCGTATTCGCCCCTTACTTGGCACTTTACTTTATTTCATATATACTTGTTTATGCGCTGCTAGAGAGCATGATAGGGTAATCTAGCTTGATATTTATTATTATTCACTGCTGTGAGTGAGAGAGCGTGACCGTCCCGTGACCCGATCCGGACACAAGAGAGAGCCGACCACCCTAGTTCACTATCGGTTTCTCAACCGTGCCCAAGTCGACTTGACTGGTGAAGAAGTCGACCTGGACAGAAGGCAGCAATCAACGCAGTCAAGCAAAGCCCAGAGTCAACAGCAAGATAGCCCACGTGGATTAGTCAATGGAGTTGACGTTGTGTTAGAAGAGGAGTCGACGTTGTGTTGAAAGTAGAGCCAACGCAAATCATAAGAAGGTGATGAAGTCGAGTCAACGGCAGTTCACAAGATGGAGTTAACGCAGCATTATGAAAAGTCAACGCAGCCAAGCCCCAGAGTTAATGCACTAGAAGAACGAGCAACAGCGGTTGTCAAGCTCACACGGCTGAGAAATGCTTCACAAGGGAGACAAATCTCACAAGGGTGAAAAATATAGAGCAAGGGTGTAAAATGACACAGGGTTGACAAATGTTGGATAAAGGTGACAATAGATCTATAGAGGTGAAAAATAGCTTGGCACAGCAGAAGAAGAGCTAAGAAGAAGATTTTCATGAAGTGGAGTCGACTCTAAACGCTCATGGAGTCGACGCCAGAGTCACCTGCCAACAGAAGAAAACATCAGTGACAAATACCCGTTAAGGGTGACAAATAGATGGATACTGGTAACAAATAGCTCAGCACGTTGAAGAATGGCCAAAGAAGAAGTTTTCATGTTGACGGAGTCTATGCAAGAAGGCAGTGGAGTCGACGCTAGAGCACCCACTAGTTGAAGAGAATAGCGGTGACAAATAACTTCACAAGGGTGATAAATATGAAATAAGGGTGACAAATGGGTCTGGAGTGGTGACAAATAGGTGGGCATGTGAGAAAATGAGCTAATAAGAAGCAAAATCATTATGGCATCGACGCAACGCTTCAACAGAGTCGACGCAGCCAAAGGCCAACTTCAAACAAGCTAACAAATGAAGCTGCATTGGTGACAAATAGGTAAGACGACGGTCGAAGGCAGAACAAGTCCAGCTAAGGCGACGGCTCTCAGCGATAAGGGTGACAAATGAGTGGGTAAGGCAGACAAATAGATGTTAAGGGTGAAAAATACCCGGTAAGGCTGACAAATAGCCTAGAAGGCTGAATTACAGAAATCTTACGACTGTCACACACTCAAAGGCAAAGGCCAATCATTTGGCACGTGATCCGAGATTATCCTAACAGAAGAATTTTCTCTCTCCAGGACACGTGGACAAATGGGAGAATGGAAAAATAATTCTCTCTTATCCAAAAGAATTCTGGAGCCCTTGCTATATAAGTTAAGGCCTTCTTCCTCCGAAGAAGGGTACGCTGCAAGAAAGCTACAAAAAGGGGAGCTGAAGAAGAAGAATCAGGGTGAGCGTGAGAAGAGAACAAGAAAAAAGGGTGAGTAGCATATTTCGAAGAAGTGAGAAAAAGAGTGTGAGAAGAAGGAAAAGAAAAAGATAGAGAGAGCTCGTGAAGAATAGTGTGCAGCCAATGTTAACTGCAGATCTGTTGGTCTTTGGATCAAATCCAAACCATCTTGCTCTTTAGAAGCTACATTTACTTTGTCCTTCCTTTCATTCTTTTGTTTTATTCATCATCATTCTTTGTTCTTTCGTCAAGCTGTTAGCCAGCAGTTGAGGATCTGTTCCTCGTTAGCAACCTGTGAAACTCAGCAGATGTTGAGGATTGGTTCCTCGTCTAAGCTGTGTATCAACAGTTAAGCAAGCTGTGAGGCTCAGCGGTTGTAGGGATTGGTTCCCCGAAGCTGTGGATCAATGGTTCAAGCTGTAAGTCAGTGGAATCCTCACTCTGGTTGAGTGAGGGGTGGACGTAAGTCTACTCGGTGGGGACTGAACCACCTAAAAATCTCTTGTGTTCGTGGTTTGCCGTCTGTGGTTGATCCTTCTCCTCTATCTCCTTCACAGGATGGGTTGTGCGCTTAGTGTTTGAGATTGATCATGTGAGAGGTGTCATCGGCTTAACTGGTTTTATATGCATTTGTGTTTTGTTCTGCGAGAGAGTTTTCCAATTCATCTTTCACCTCTCTTCAGTTGAATTGAGGAGGACGAGTTTATTTTTGAGCGAAAAATTTTATAAGGGGATCTATTCACCCCCCTCTAGCCGAACAAGGGACCCCCTAAGGCTGCTGAGCTGAGGCCCTCATAGAGATAGGCTAGGACAGCCTGGGAGATGGAAAGACCCTGCCATAGGCCGCTAATGGTGCTGAGAAAGGGTAGATCTAGAGTATGGTCGGCTGAAGGAAACAGGATGGCACCACACAGACTGATGGACGCAGCCTTGGCTATAGCCTCATCTCACGCACACCGATTCCTACAGTGCTCCACCACCCACTGACTAAGGGGAAGGCGGTGAATGTGGCGTGGGCCTATGAAGGTGCGAACCTCCCTACTGTCCGGAACGAACCCCCCTAGAATGGCGACTGGATCTATAGGGGCAACAGTATGGCATATGAAGTCCTCCTCACCCACTTTGGACCTAGGAAAGGAAAAGTAGGTCTCCACCTCTTCTACCAAGATGGTGGCTTCAAAGGATGGCAGCATGAAGGTATGGGTCTGGGGATGCCAGGTCTCTATCAAGGCTGAAATGCTATGCCAGTCCAGGGACAATTTGGGGTAGTTGTTGCCTAGAGCTAGGAGAGGACGTAGGTGCCAGGAGTTGAGGATATGGGTCACCCCCAAGGGCAATGCTTGGATCATTGGGGCCATCCACTTCAAGGTGGAATAGCGCCTAGGGCCAGGAAGGAGCTGGAGAGAAAAAGAAAAAGGAAGGAAGAGAGAGGAAAAGAAGAGAAGACAATGTTAAGAGGAAATAAAAAATTCAAATTCAAATGAAATACAAACATACCTCTCTCGAAAGGTTAGAACTCAGGTGGCGGGGAATTGTAGCCAGTCGTTGAAGCACCTCGCGCTCCTTTCTGGCCGGGTTCGGCCACTCGTAGCTCGCTCCTTCCATGGAACTCCCTCCTAGGGCTCTCTTCATGATGTCTTAGCAAGGAAAGTAATAAGTTAGAGGGCTAGAAAAGTGAGGAAACAATGAGTCATGAATTTGGCCTCCTCTTCCTTATATAGAGCCTTGTCTAGAGGTCTAAACACACTAGGATTGAGTTGAGATAGTCTTAAACAGGTTCAGATAGGATTTGGGTCAAGTTGAGATAAGAACCCCTTGGATTGGGACTCTCCAAGAGAGTCCCGATCGAGTTCCCTGCGTGTTGAGTTGTGTGGTCTAGCGATAGACCGCACTTCCCGTTGAGCGGCTCTTTGTTGGCCACATATGTGTTGAAAGATCATCACGTCATGCGGCCGGTTATTGGCCGCACATCCTCCACATGCGGTCTAGATGTAACGGCATAAATCTTGTGCGGCCTAGGATCGGCCTCCCATCCTTTGTTGTGTTGTTTGAAGCTCATACCTCTCTCCTCTCGCGTCGTCTCTCTCGTAGGGTCGACGTACCTCTCTCCTCTCGCGCCGTCTCTCCCGTAAGGTCGGCGTACCTCTCTCCTCTCGCGTCGTCTCTCCCATAGGGTCGGCGTGCCTCTCTCCACTCGTGTCGTCTCTCTCGTCGGCGTACCTCCCTCCTCTCGTGTCGTCTCTCTCATGGGGTCGGCGTGCCTCTCTCCACTCGCGTCATCTCTCTCACCGGCGTGCCTCCCTCCACTCGCGTCGTCTCTCTCGTAGAGTTGGCGTGCCTCTCTCCTCCCTCGTCGTCTCTCTCGTAGGGTCAGCGTGCCTCGCCCCTCCCATGTGTCTCACCCGTAAGTCGTCCACATTTTCATACATACATGCATCACATAAGAAAATCCACAAAAATAAAGGAAAAAAGACAACTAGATCACTTTCAAATCATATCATGCCATGTAGGAGTACAAAGAAGATCAGGCCGCCCCCTCTGGCCTGTCACTATCACCACCTCCCTCCTGCCTCTTCGATGGCGGGCCCATCGTAGAGGTCGCTCCTGCCTCTCTCTCTCACCGTCGGCGTCTGTCCTCCTCCTCATTCCTCTACCACTGAGAGGAAGTTGCAAGAAACTGCCCAATAGAGCCGTGAGTGGCACGACTCCCACTCGGAGTCGCACAGCTACCACTCATCAGGCAACGAGATCAGCTCATCTCATGGTAGGCACGTACCTCGCCGCGAAGCTCAAACGCCACCTGTCGAAAATGCTCTAGCTCCGAAGTCGTGGTGCGGAGTCGCTCCAGCTCCGCCCGGAGAACCACCAGCTCCACCGACTCCGACGGTCTGGCCCGTGCCAACTTCTCCCGCAGGCGGGTTGCCTCCTCCTGCGCCTCGGCACAGTCTCGCTCTGCCGACTCCCTCCAGCGGATGCTCTGCTCCAGCTCCCCGCACAGACGGGACACCTCCTCCCTCGAGCAGCCCTACGCCAGCTCCTCGCACAAGCGGGCGGCCTCGTCTTGTGCCAGCACGAGCTCCTCTCGTAGCTGGTCACCCTCGCCGACGGTGGCTGTCAACTCTGTCACCTGCACACATGCATTTCACTATTAGTCAACTACATTTTAATATAATAAGAATAAAATTCACAAAGGGAAGTGTAGAACATACCCGCTCAACGAGTGCTGCCTCGGCAGCCTCGGCCCGATCCGCCATCCGTCGCAACTCTGCCTCCCGCTCCGCTCGGTCGACCGGAGTCTGTGCCGTAGAAGAAGACAGAGCATCGGCCCCCTGTCTCTGGGCCTCCTCCCCCCGCTGAAAATAAAACTCCAGGTTAGTCGTGTCTCAGTATAATAGTAAATGCATTAGGAAAAGAGGAAAACTCACCAAAAAGGCTAAGGCCTGTCGGGCCTCGTCCCGCTCCCGGATCGTCACGGTGAGGAGCCCTGTCAGCTCCACAACGCGTCCCTCGGGGTCAGTCTACATTTAGAAATCCAAAATGTTAGCACGTCATTAAGTCATAATCATAAGCATAAAGGGTCTAGGGTTAAGAAGTCATACCGGTCGGTGGGCGCCCCGGAACACCTGGTCCCGGTAGTGTCTCGCGTACGCGATGTAGTACACCGCGTCGCTCTCTGCCCGAGCGGTCACCGCCCGCCCGAGAGCCATCCAGTTAGCTACGTGCGTGGCATTCCTCGTCGTCCAGTTGAATGCCATGGTCAGGCCTCGCACTGACCTCGATACTCTCTCCCCTGCCTTCTCTGGCACAGGGAACTCCACTGCGGGCTGGTGTACCCCAACGGTCCTCATCACTAGGCGGTAATGTAGTAGCTCCTCCACATTCATGCAGTGAAGCCACACATCCCGGCCAGTGAAAGTGAGAGCCCCGACCACCCAAGGCTGGTCTGCCTGGCCCTCCTCTCCGTAAGGTGTCCACCGCACCTACAAAACAAGAAAACTGCATCAGCATCATAATCATGTAGAAATGCATTTAATTAGAGAGTTTGAGTTTAGAGGCGTACCAAAGCGTACGGCAGAGCATCGATGTCATCCTGCAGCTCCCAGACCTGTCGTCGCAGGGAGCCGGTCTCGCGAGGTGCTGTCCACCTCCATGCAATAGGGAGAAACCCAGGGTGGGTCTCCTCCCCTCTGCCTAGTGCACGAAGGTACACGTAGGCCCAGACCTGCATCACAATAGCACGTCATCATTTAAAAAGCATCTAGAAGTCATAAAAACCAAGCTAGGGTCAGAGTCGTACCTGGAGTAAGGGGGAGAAGCCCCCGAGCATCGTCCGACGTGTCATCGAGCTCAGTGAGTCGAACAAGAAAGCTAAAACTACCGCTCCCCACGCGTAGTCACCGACGTGGTCAAGCTCCTCGAGGAACGAGAGGAAGCGGCAGCTCATCGCGTCCACCCACATAGAGAAGAGAAGACGCCCGAATAGCAGCATCAGGAACCGCCTCAGCACCCGATCAGCCTCCGCTCCCGGCTGCGCTGCTACCCTCGCCCTGGCTAGCTCCACCAGGTGCTGTAGATGCTGCTCTGGCTCCTCGCCTATCGCCATCCCCGCCCGTCTCAGCCGAGGCTGTCCTGAAGACTAGCCCGTGGGAGGAGGGTAGACTGCCTCTCGGGGCACCAAAGCTCAAGGCCCAGCGACTCCCGAGCCATCCCCTGGTAGTCAGGAAAAGTGGTCCCGCTGACTGGTAGCCCGTGCACGCGTAGGCCAGTGAGCCTGGCCACGTCCTCAAGCATGGGGACCATGTGCCCCCACGGGAAGAGGAACGTCTGACTCACTGGGTCCCAACGGTCATGCAAGGCGTAGAGCAGAGGAGTGTTAAAGCGACACACCTTGATGCTCAGGAATGGGGCGAACCCCATGGCAGCCAACCGCTCCCGCTAGAAGTCCAGTAGTGCCAGGTACACTGCACGGACTTGCAGCCAGGAGATGCGGGTCCTGCGCTTCCCCTGTATTAATTCATCCATTGTTCAAGCATTTACTAAGAGGAGAAGGAGAATAATGATAATAATAATAATAAACCCAAAAAGAAGAAAATAAAAGGAAAAGCAAGGTTTCCTTCCTAGGGTTGGGCGGCCAGTTCTGGACCGCATGAGGTATGTACGGTCCGATATGGACCGCATGTTGTGTGTTGCTTGCTAGGGGTTGTGCGGCCACTCCTAGGCCGTACTAGGTTTGGACGGCCCAATGTGGACCGCCCTTCCTATGTCAGTTTGTTGACTTTGTACGGTCCCCCTGGACCGCACAAGTGTTTGTGTGGCCTGATGAAGGCCGCATGTCTTTGTGCGGCCATCTATGGTCCGCACTTCCTATGTTGATTTTCAGATTTTGTATGGCCAAGCCTAGGCCGCATAAGGTTTGTGCGGCCCGATGAGGGAAGCTGACAAGCCAGACAAATTGGCGAGAAGATAATAGACTCCTCCTTCCCCGATAAGCTACTCTAGATTGTTCGATACCAAAGATTGGGTTTCCTACTAAAAATAAAAGAAGAAAACTGTGAGACGGGATAGTCCCGATAGTCCCTTCTACAAGTAAAAAACCCCCTTAGAAACAGTGCGTGAGGCGTACTTAAGGGAGCATAAAAGATTGCACCATTTGTCGAGCTGAAGAAAACCCCGTAATTACAATTGCCAATACAAGTAGGCCAAGAAGCCAGCACTTGGCGCATGTTCTGGGAGCCTATCCTTGCAGAAGCTACAACTTTTCGGGGTATCCCCGCAGAAGATAATGACAAAAAGGGGCCACCATTGATTCTATACGCGACTGCGGCCAAATGTCCCCTCGGGGCAATGACGACTCAAAAATAATGATAAAAAAATGATGGTGATATAAGCCCATCCAAGGCCAGGCGATTGCAGATTTTTATGCCACACATACGCTGCTTATAGATTCACCTCTGATCATAGAGCTATCTAATGATGAAGCTTTGCATGTCTCATGCTCGGTTAGCAAGGCTCACATGGACGATGAAGCAGATTGCCCTCACTACAGGGAGCCGGATTCCCCTGCTATGTTGCTCATGCAGCAATTTCTGACTATCAAAGGACCCAGGCTGGTCAAGCTTAAAATACCCAAGCCCAAAAAAAATAAAAAATAAATTATTATCAGTAATCCCGTCGGGTAAAGCAACCTACACTGTGGGCTAATTTGTACCAGGGAGCCCCGCAAGTTGAACAGAGAGCTAGGCGAAGAACAAAAGCTAAGTCCAACTGGGGAGGGCCGTCAACGCAACGATCCAGGTGGCAACAAGAATGATTATGATGAGTGATCATAAATAAAGAGAAGGATGCTGAAATGAAAATGAAACTGAATGAAATGATGATCCTAGTGATGATAAAAAAAGATGATAAGAAATGAAAAGACCACTTTTGGTGGGTACTAACCCTTGGCCTCACCAGCCAATTATGCTACCCGTGGCCTAGATCTCACATCTTGGCCAAGTTTGTTGACTCTGGCATTCCGTCAAGTCGACATCCATCCTATTCCACTTTCGAGCTCGCTCTGCGATCTTTCGACTTATGTAGCCCGCTATCTCGCTATCTTTCGGCTTATGCAGCCCGCTATCCCGCTATCTTTCAGCTTATGCAGCCTACTATCCAGCTAACCTTTAGCTTATACAGTAAGCTATATCACTATCTTTCAGCTTATACAGCCAGCTATACTGCTAACCTTTGGTCAAGGGCCACTTTCCTGATTTTTCGTCGAAGCCCACTTTCCCAATTTCAGTTTAGACCTTCGATCGAAACCTACTTTCCCGATTTTAGTTTAAACCTTTTGTCGAAGCCTACTCTCCTGATTTCGACTTAGACCTTCCGTCAAAGCCCACTTTCCCGATTTTGGCTTAGACCTTCGGTCACAACCTACTCTCCCGATTTTAGCTTAGACCACTCGCCGATGTCCACTCTCTCGATTTTGGCTTAGACCTTCGGTAGAAGCTTGCTTTCCTAATTTCGGCTTAGATGTTCTGTCAAGGCCCGCTCTCCTGATTTCGGCTTAGACCTTCAGTTGAAGCCAGCTCTCCCAATTTTGGATTAGACATTCCGTCAAAGCCCACTTTCCTAATTTTGGCTTAGACCTTCCATCTAAGCCCGCTATCCCACTTCTGGCCTAGACTTTCTATCGAAGCCCATTGTCCCGCTCTCGACTAAGACATCCGTCGAAGCCCGCTATCCTACCTTTGGCTAAAACATCCTATCGAAGCCTGTTGTCCTACCTTTGGTCCAGACCCCCCGTCTGAATCAACGAATTAAATGACTCTCCTTTGGTTAACACCAACCCCTTGGTCCCGTCGGGATTCACCACAATGCATAAAACCCTACCTCCCTCGCTTCGGCATTGATCTCAAATCCACAAATAACAGACTTGCAGGTGGGCCTGTCAAGCCCTAGAGAAGAAAAAAGAAGGAAAAAAAACCTCTCACATGATTTTGATTTTGGCAACTTCTAAATACATCAAGGGCCATCTTAGCACCATTGAGAAGCCTTTTCCTGCTGGTGTCTGAAAGGATATATATAGTAAAGCTAGACAGACTATTCTGTCCAATACCTGGTGGGTCCCTATGGATGGGAAGTCAATAGATGTGTTGAAGGATAATTGGTGCAGCACAGTGCTGGATCCTTAAGGCAATAGTCCAAGGGTAACCTTAAGGGATGCAATTTTAAATCCCAGTCACTGTGTGGTCTGATATTCCTACCAATATACTACAAAATGTTAGATCCATCCAGCTGCAACAGAGGTCGGACAGGTGTGTATGGGCTACAAATACAGATGGGCAATTTTCTAGTAAATCAACATACAATGATGTCAGACCGCAAGGGAATAAAAGACTATCTCTCAAGAAGATTTGGGGTATAAATATCCCCCCGTGGGCTTCCTTGTTCTGTTGGCATCTTCTTAACCTTATAGTACCAGTCAATTGCATTATTAGAGGCAGTGGTATTAGCCTTCCTTCTAAATGTGTCTGCTACAAGGATAATAACCAGGAAGAGAGTCTGGACCATCTATTTTTGGAAAGTCAATTAGTTAATTCTTTGTGGAGGTATTTTAGGCTTCTTTTTGATTCTCGATGCAGAGCCTTAGATTCGATCACTATTATTTACTGGGACATAATATGTTCACCTGATACAATAACCCCTTATGGCTATGCTGCTATCCTTACGATGGTGCATATAATATGGGAGATTTGGAAGGCCCGGCAGAAACTCAAATATGAAGAGAAGGGTCCCTCTATTAGAGTGTTGCAACAACAGATAATAAGGCAGGTGGGGTTTTCTATTCAAAAGATCAATATCAGTAAGGCACCTACAGCTAGTGAAAAATCAATTCTGGAGCAGTAGAAGTTCTCATATAAATTAACTGAGAAAACTCCAAAGCTTATCAAGTGGTCTTGCCCTAACACTAGATATGCTTTAAATGTCGATGGGGCTACCAAAGGCAACCTAGGGCATGCTGGCGGAGGCGGATGCATTAGGGGCTGTAAGGGTGAATTCATTTATGGATTTTCCTATTATTATGGTGTTGGGACGAGCATGGTGGCTGAGGCCAGAGCTTTATTAGATGGGTTGAGAATGGTGGTAAAGAGTGGGTTGCCAATAGCTGTCATATATTCAGATTCCATGGCCATTACCACCATGATCTAGTCTAGCAAATCTCCTCCATGGAGGGTCTACCACTGGTGGGATGAAATCAAAGATATTCTTACAAGAAACAATTGGAATCTTCAGCATATCTATAGGGAGGGAAATTCAGTCGCGGATGCTCTTGCATCCATTACATGCACTACCCGAACCAATAAGGATTTCAGATGCTGGAAAGATCTCCCAAGTAGAGCGCGTGGATGTGCCACCGTGGATGTAGCCGGTCTTCCCAGCTGGCGGAGATAAGGCCCTCCCTAGATGAATCAGCGGTCTCTTTGTAATCCTTTTTGCTTCTTTGCTACATGTTCAGGGGTAGGCCCCGGGGTTTATTTGTAATTACTTATTCCTTATCAATAAAATCTGGGCCGGATACTATTGGTGGAGTTAGCACAAATTGTGCATTTCCCCCAAAGTAATCCTTGGTCTTATTTATTAAAAAAAAAGCACCAGGAGCAGGCATCGGTGGGGAGCATCCAGTAGCTAGCTGCTCAACCACTGTGACGCAGTATGGCTGATCAGCTGGGGTAGTGTCTGAGATATAGTAGTTTTCATCTGGGCAGGCCGTGTACGACAAGTGTAGCAGAGTTGGTGTGTTTCAGGTGCAGTCAGACGAGCCATATAGTACGTACGTGAGGGACCTTGGGGCCTCACCAACTTCAGCAGTCACAACAGCAATAGCCTTCCGGAGTAGCGAGGCAAGGGTCCCGGGGTGTGTGACACATATGACCCGGGCGGGAGCAGAGGTGTCCCACCTGGTGGAAGGTATAATTATGTCTTTTAATTTTCCACTCGAGTTTTATTGGATGTTGTTGCTTCTCTCTCTCTCTCTCTCTCTCTCTCTCTCTCCCTCTCTCTCTAAGAAAGATAAGTTAAACTGTTAAAGTAAACATATACATAATTAATTTTACTCATGATATCATTCAACTCTCATAAAGTACAAAATGTCAAAATTCACTCCTCTGATTCATCTGTGAATCCCAAATCCAAATCAGAATCAGATACATGAGACTCATGACCCATATAATCTAACTCTATCATAGTAGGTGGAGGTGCATGTGGGTGAGTCTAAAAATATATAACAATCTGCACAAATAATGAGTCATGTGTAGCGGTGGCAGGTACATAAAATCCTTTTAAAAAAATTCTAACTACATCTATACATACATGTCTATCATTTACTATTGGTGGGATCGGTGCTGATGGTGCTCGAACCCTGGATGTGGTGGAACATCTTGATCCGCCCGATGCTGATGGTGGGGGGAACCCTAGACTTGGAAGATGATGCCCCGGCTCTACTGCGAAAAATATATCCCTCCCGTAATTGTGTCCAAAAGTAATTTCGGACATTCTCTGGAACTAAGGAGCATGCACGACAATCCCTTCCCACTCCCGTGAGGTGCTATGTAAATCTATGTATGTTGGTGATGTGATGTCTGTATTATCTACAGTGCACATATCGATCACCGTCAACAGTGTACCCGTGCTCTCACGTAGGGTGACGTCGTCCATCCATGATAACCTGCAAGTGTTGAATAGTTTTACATCAGTAACTCGAAGGGCAAGCACAAAAGTAAAGATATGAAAAAATAAATGATTAGTTTATAGTTACGTATAAATATATGCAAATGATACGTACTCCTAATCATATGGGCCTAAACTCGGCCACATCCCATCTCCAAATAATCTGACATTATGCGTGCTCCTCAGATAGAACAAGTAATCTTCATATTCCATAGAACCTACATAATGCTCCCAGTACATGCGTAAGTAGTGTTCATACTCTTGAGAACCCTGTGAGTATATGACCGGTGGTGGCACAGTTGAGAGCTCACCGTATCTTTCAGTATATTGCGGCATTGAAGCATAGTCATGGGGATATAGGTACGATGAGAAGAATGAACTACTGCTCTCAGAATCGTCATGATATCTAGGCTACTGCTGTCATAATCGTCCATACTCACTGCCAGATCTATGAGAGTCATGTGTGTTCATCCTCTCAAAATCAGACAACATATCTTAATAGTTGGTACTGTGTGCAACAAAACTTCCAGAGTAGGGATCCTAAGAATCAACTGCCCGTCTCGCCCCTGGTGGTGGAGCACCGTGGTCCTCATCCCGTGTGACATGTGTGAAGTGTTACTTCTTTGTCTATACCATGCCTTCGTGATGACCACGTTCGTGGGTCCCATGACATTTATCTTGACCACTGCTATACTCTTAGCCACCATCACTAGTATCCCCACAACGACTCCGTTGACCACCACGAGAACTGCCACCACTATGAGATGGAGAACCTGTCGATGTACTATCATTATCGTACTCATGACTCTCACTGATGTGGGGCTCTATGGATGGCTCGGGAGTGCTGTCATCTACATTGAGATCAAACGTCTTTAAGTCTGCAATGTCCATTGGATTTACTGGTGGTTGCATGTCCTTTTTACTCTTGAATAATATGATCCATGATGATTTCTTTTTTTGTGGAGCAGGCCGCAGCTTCTCTGCGACATGTTGTCTCCCTCTGGATGCCTAAGAAGAGGAGGTCATATTTGATAAGAACTTTAAGTAATTTCGTACTGTGTAAGACAATAGGTATGAGTATAGTTAAAATGACTGAGTGGGTGCCCTAGACGTCGAGCGTCGTAGCGCAGCAGACTAAGATGGTTGTTTGGATGCTACCGAAGGGTGTAGTATTGAAAAGCCAACAACTTCAATTAGTAATGAAATATAGTTTAACATGTAAATATTCTCATCTAATATAATTTCACATGTCTAAATGATAAACTCCTAACCTCTCTAGACGTGGATGTCTTTCTGAGTTCTGTAGATACTAAATGTCATGGTGCAATAACCCGAGATCACTTTTCATGTGTTGGATTGGCCTGTAATTTTTTCTTACATCATAGTACATAAATAAAATAAATAAGATAAAAAATAAAATAAATAATGGTAAATAAATAAGTTAACACAGCTCTCGTCATCCCTAGATTCTTTGCATGGGAATATCGATAAGGCCTCCACGGGTCACTACGGAATCTTGAGTGCATACCATCATGGTTATTGTCTTAGACATGTCTTGGGCCTATAGCTCGCTATGCTTAGATATATTTTCCTTGGGATTTAATCTTGAAATATCTCTCTGTTTCCCCTTTGGCACCGGACATATATTAACAATGCTCATGCAAGCCATGCCTCGATTACGGGAATCTCCCCCATTATGTTCGCAGGCTTGACTTCGCACCGGCCCGATAAACTCCCTGATTCCTGACTGCTTTAACCGTGATTTAACCGAACATTTCGTTTTCTCTAAATAATAAATTTGTTGTATCCTGGCATACATATGCTCTGATTTTCTCGCAATGATGGTGGCTTTTGCAAATTAGGCATTCGTCCGAACATTGAACTGTTAGTATGCGACCAATATAATTTTCTATTTTTTTCTGACTCCTCATATGGGAAATTTCTATGCTTTCTAACACATATTGAACATAACCAATTTCTCAAGCCAGGAGGCCCCATTTCTCGGTGACTAATCAAAAGTTTTCTCCTCTCTGATGGGATGCAATTAACATTGTGACCTTTATGGCACGATGGGTCTCCAGTCCCGACCTGATACCTATAATCGTCTAACTAGTCTGACGGAGCGCACATTGGACTTCCGACCACTCTAGTCTCGAAGCCCAAACACATAGTCACATACGTGACTGGCACGCCCTTGCATGATAAAACCAATAAAAGATACCATAATATTTTACTATAATTTTAGTGCGTCCAACATCGGTCGAGAGCTGTGGCATACTCAGGGACGGATCCATCTCGGAGGTAGTTCTCGATGTCAAAGAACCATGGGTTGTCATCATCGAGGTCGATTTCTGGCTTATGAGAAAGGGAATGAACCAGAGGAGTAAGCTCCAGGAACTGTTGGAACCATGGATCAGCATGTGAAGGGGTGTGCATTCTCTGCACGATGACAGTAGTTGAGGGCCTTTCTAGTTGGATTGTGAGGGATGATGATAGGGAAGCTAGAGTGTTAGCCAAGATGTTTTGGGCTCTAGGGGTGTGCACCAAGGTTAGCTTCCCAAATCAACAGACTACCTTACCGACCAGATCCTGGTATGGTTTTAGCTTTAGGTCTCGGGTTTGGTACTTGGTGAGGGATTGCTAGAGAATCAGCTGAGAATCCGTAATGATACGGAGCTCCTTAACTCCGCGCGCCAATGCCATCTTCAAGCCGGTGAGGAGTGCCTCATATTCAGCCACATTGTTTGTGGCTGGGAGGGTCAGCTGACAAGCTCCTGGAATAATAACAAATTTCAAAGATTGGAGGGCAACTCCGATTCCGCAACCCTGAGAGTTGAGTACACTGTCGAAGTAAAGAATCCATGAAGGTTCACCATCAAAAATGGCTCCTAACTCTTCATCCGAGAAATCTTCATTGATGGGAGAAAACGCGGGGAGCGGATGGTGGGCAAGGTGCTCAGCGATGGCATGCCCCTTGAGCTCCTTCTGACTGACATAGGTGATATCAAATTGATTAAGAAAACTTTGACATCTTCCCAAATGATCAGTCAATACAGTTTTTTTCGACAAGTATTTAATTGCGCCCATTCGTGCCAAGAGCTTTACCTCATGTGCTAGGAAATAATGTTTCAACTTTTGGGCGACCCAGATGATAGCCACACATGTCCTTTCCATGGCAGTGTACTTCTTCTCAGCTTCATTGAATAGTTTTGACAATTAGTAGACTGCACGTTCTTTCTTCGCAATGTCATATTGAGCCAGAACTACTCCAACGGATTGCTTCGTGGCGGACACATAAAGCAATAGAGGCCTACCTGGGACTGGGGGTGCCAGAACGGGAGGATTTAGCAAGTAACTCTTCAGGTATCCAAAGATCTTTTGGCATTTATCATTCCATTCAAACTTAGCCTCTCCTTTCAGCATGTCATAAAAGGACTTGCATCGTTAGGAGTCTGGGACTGACTCCTGTCAAGACCACTTTCTTCTATCATTAAAAGAGATATGATCCCAGAGTGGTACTGTGTACAGAAAGCTGACCAGAGCCAACAGGTATGAAGAGCGCCAGTTACCCTTCTCTAAAGGTCATTAATTGCTTAGATTTTAGAGATCAAGAATGGTCTTTGTCAAAACACTTTTCTGTCTATGGTCAGAATAAACACTCTTCCTTGTCCCTCCTAGACCAACTGAAGGACAAATTCTTGGAGGGGAAATCTCCTCTACTAGGCACATATATCCAGGCAAAGTGTTGCACCAAATGGCCTGCTTCAACAGTATAAAAGGGGAAGGGTAAAGAGACACAGGGGGCTATGGTAGGATGTGCTGACGTGTTTAAGAAGAGGGCATCTTTGGAGAAAAAGAAGCCACCAGTTCTGTGAGCTAGCAAGTAAGGAAGAAGAAGAAGAAGAAGAAGATCAAGGGCCTTCCTGAAGCTTTCTTCTTACCAGTTGCTTTGTGAAGAGAAAGTCACAGTAAAGAATAGCAGTAGATCTGATCACGGCAACACTAGCACTCCTCATCTGAGACAAAGGACTTTTGCATCTTCCACTGAACATCACTCTTTCTATCTGAGTCTTTTAGTCCTATTTTTTTTTATTGTCTTGTTCAAGAAACCTTAAACCATCCCTACCGATGTGGGTCGGAAGATAGACGGAGGTGTTCTCTAGTCTGTGGTGTTTCAGTCCCTACCTGGTTCTGTAGGAAGATAGACAGAGCGCTTCTCGTGTCTGTGATTGGCCGGTTGTGCCATTTGTGTGTTTACAGTGGCGTAGTGCGTGACACTAGTGAAGCCTCACTTGGTTTAAGTGAGGGGTGGACATAGGACTCGAGCTTGAGTCTGAACACCTTAAGACTCTTGTTCAAATGGTTTCATTGTGTGATTCCCTTGCGATAGATGCTTGTTTAGGCCACTGCTCAACCTTATCCTTGCATCTTGCATTTTTGGTCCTTGCCTTTTGTATAAGGTTCTTTTATTCCGCTGCAATCCGTTTGTATCTGGAAAAAGAGGGGTAGATCTATTCACCCCTCCCCTCTAGATCAGACATTCCCACACAACACGTGGTATTAGAGCCAATCTCTCATGATGGGGTCCAATGACCTTGAGAGAAATGGTGGAATGGCATCCAAGGGTCTCATGCCTAAAGGACATTCTGTTAACAGACCTCCCTACTTCACTAGATTTAACTACCCTTATTGGAAAAATTGCATGCAGGTATTCATCCGTGCCCAAGACTATGAGCTCTGGCGAGTCATTGGCAAGGGCCCCTACGAGCTGCCATAAGATGAGGACGTCTGGACTAGGGAGCAGATTAGAAAATCAACAGTCAACTGGAGCGCAAAGCACATCATGCAATGCTCTCTGCATCTAGTAGAGTTTTCAAGAGTATCAACCTGTGAGACAGCAAAGGAGATGTGGAACCGCTTAGAGATAATATCTGAAGGCACATCTCAGGTGCGTAAGACCAAAGCTAACATTTTAATGTCTGAGTATGAAATGTTCAGAATGAAGCCCGATGAGTCCATTCAAGATATATATGCTCGTTTAACTATGCTCACAAATAGCCTTACTGATTTGGGAAAGAAATTTACAGAGCAGGACTTAGTGTGAAAAATTCTCCATTCACTAACGCCGGCATGGCATACCAAGGCTATAGTAGTTGAAGAATCCAGAGATCTTTCAACCACCAAGGTAAAAGAACTCATAGGGTCACTCATGACTTATGAGATCAACTTAAAGAATAAGGAGGCTGAGGTAATGAAGAAGAAGCCTATCGCTCTAAAGGCTGGACCCAGCAGTCAAGCCTCCTCTGATGAAGGTGAGACTTCTACCGGTGAGCAAGATGAAGATCAAGTGGCTATGCTCACACGTAAGTTTAGAAGTTTTCTGAGAAAAGAAGGTAAGGACTTCATGAAAAGGAAGCCACAGGTAAAGAAAGGTTGTGATCGAGTTTTAAAATCTTTAAAAAAGCTAACAAGATCATTTGTTATTCTTATAACAAACTAGGGCATGTCAACTTTAAGAGATACATAAGGGATAAATAGAAGAGAAATTTGACTAAAATATAACTTTTGGCACCAAAATTAGAAGGCAGTCTATAGCAAGACCGCTACTTCATGGTAGCGGACCAGGGGCGACTGCATTCTGCTTCCGTGAATGGGTGTTGGAGAGGCATCAAAAACTTGGATCTTTGGCATCGCAATCACCATGGATCAAAGCTATCTAGCATGGGAACTTATCCTAGATTCTTTAGGGATCAAATTGATGCCCTATAGGACTTCTATTTAGATCAAAACCCATAGTCCTAGGCCATTCTTTATAAGTAGGGTCCAGGTTCGACCTGCGCGAACCCTTGTTTTGGCTCTCATTGTTCGATGGTAAGACATCAGTATTTCATGTTGGTCCTTTAGACTTTATTATTCCCTTTTGTATCTTCTAACCTTCTGCAAAATCTCATGCTAGGAGGTGAAGCATCCAGAGAGTTAGAAAGGCCAGAAGTTGATGTTTCTCTACAAATTGCTCAGGAACCAGTGTGTCGGTCCAGTGAAGATCAGGAGGTTAGGGACCCAAATTGAGATATTTTTAAGTTCATCATTTGGAGTTATTTGTTCTCCTTCATGTCTTCTTACTTTCCTCCAAATCTCATGAGTTTAGGTCAAGTGGTCAAGGAGATAGAGGGACGGGAAGTTGCTAATTTAACACAGAACGTGTAGGAATTAGGTTGTCCTGCCAGCAAGAAATTCGAAGTTTAGAGCCCAATCTAGAAGTAGGTTATCTCATGAACAGCTTAAATATCAATTTAGGATTAAAAGTCCTCTAGTTTTGTTCAATTTCATGCTTTCTACGTGGACAATTTTATGTTTTCTTATGATCACGCATGCATAGTCTTCATAGCATGATTATCCCTGCACCCTTAACCAAAAAAATGATAACTTTGGCCTAATTCATGCCCAGTCATGCATTTTAATTGTTCTAAACATGTTAGCATGTTTAACTTGCTATTATTCATAGTTTTCATGCATCAATTTCCCAGGTTTTGGCTCTGTACCTCGATTTTTTTTTACTTCTGTCTTATAGATAGAAGGCGGCCTTCAAGAGACCGCCTATTCCAGAAGGCGGCCTTCCGATAGACCGCCACTATCAATAAGCGGTCGTTTCCAGACCATCTTTTTCTTTCTGTGTTTTGCTTCCTGTTAACTCTAAACAAATTGCAGATCAGCCCTATTAGATAAATGATAAGCCTAGGTAATTAGGTCTTATTCCTGGTTATGATCCTACATTCATGATTTTGGTTACATTATACATCAACCATTATGGATTGCATGTCTTACATGTTTTATGAACTTATTCTAATCTTATGCTAATTTCATGCCAAAGTCATATAGTCTTGTAATAAAGTTATTTTCACATGATTCATGAACTTATACATTGATGTTTAATCACTGTCTTACACGATTCATTCTCATCTTTAAGTCTTTCTTAAGTACATAGCATGTATCCTGGTACAATGCTGTTAGTTTAAATTGGCACTTATAGGCATACTTTATTAGACTTGTGATCCTCTCCATCGGATATTACTTCTACCAGACTATTTGATGATGTTTCAAAGTCTCCGTAAGTCTCCACGAGCTTGGGATTCCCACTAGGACATCGACCTAGTTGTACCATGAAAACCTATTGGGCTAGAAAGCACTTGCGTTATCGATGTTTTTCGGTGCCCTAAATAGTCACGGCCATCAGGAGACTACCACTGTCAAGTAGCGGCCTTCCCATGACCGCATTCTTCCAGAATTTCATTACGTCGACCCTTTCCTCTCTCTGACGTTGACTCTGCTCTAGTAGCGGTCTTGACTGAACCGCCACTTCATAGTAACGATACTTGCATGACTGTCTCTTCAAGAAACGGCCCAGACATGACCATTTTCTATTCCAGTTCACTTAACTCGAGGATTGACCCATGCATTGATTTTCCTATGTTCCTAGATGCTCTACTGATTATCTAGAATCCAATATCTTATTCAATAAATTATTAATCAATTATTAAAGTTAAAAAATATGTCATTATACTGCCAGACTCCATAACCCAGCCCCATTTTCACCTTCTCCTAGCTTGGATAGACCCCCCATTGATCCCCCTAATAGTCAGGGGATGCCTCAGCCCCTTCCCACTCCATCTCCCCCTCCTCATCTCCCCACTATCATCCCCTTCCACCACTATACCCTATGGAGTTCACAGGCAGCAGACTAGGGTCTTGAAGGCAGCATCTTCTCTGGCCCTTCCCTGACTCTTCTGGTGGCAAATCATATATCTCTGGAAAGGTCGTCCAGAGAGCTTTCCAGGAGAGGTGGTTTCATCATCGTCCGAGCTCCGAGCTGCCCGTGAGAGTGAATCTCCCTCGACTACATGGTTTTGCCTAGGCAGACAACCAGAGGAGGATTCCAGGAGCTTCCACGGCCACATTCCTAGGCTTCTAGTGACGCCACTTGGCCGAGAGCTTCTTCCACAAATCTTCTCTTACCACCAAAAGGAGGCCCTCCATTCGGCATTCGAATCTATGATTTCCAAATTTTCTCCCCTAGGTGCGCAGAACAGTCCAATCAGGGCCTGAATCGACCCCCTTTCACTCAACGGGTTCTATCTCTCTACCCCGACCTCCTCTGGTGTTCTTCCTAGTTTCTGCTCAAAGAGGACTTGACTATGGACGCACTCGTCTTGATCCCATCTCGTTTGGACTTCGGGAGTGGCCGTGGCGACTTCATCCAATTGCTGCTACACCCCACGACCAGTCTGAGCCAGAGTGTAGAGGACTAGGACCTGAGTCTACCCCGGTTGGTGATGATGATAGGGCCACCCACAAAAATTCACAGGCGTACCAGGGCCTGTCAGCGATGTTTTGGCACCAGCCATGATGACGTCTGAGCTCGACGGAGTGCCTGGCAGTGTCTATAGTGACTCCCTATCCTGCTGTTCCAGACCTGGACAGAACTGAAGAAGCGCCCACTCGGCAACGTCTTAGCTTCACTCCCCTCCCCGCCTGGCGGGCTCACCACCCCTCCCTGTGTGGAGGTAGTGTTTGTTTGTACTCCACGTCTCCCCACCCTGAGGTCCCCCTCCTGTGCGAGGCGTAGTGCTTGTATAATATCTAGCAGGGTGAAACTCTGATCAACACAGTGTGCGGGAAACCCACACTTCCCCACTCGCCCTCGTCTCCGAACGGGGTTGGTTTCCTCAAACCAACCAGGTAAGCTCCAGCCCTTGCTCCCCTTAGTGTTTGTTCCTTTAATATTTGCAAAACTATTCAGCTGGTCGGTGAGAGAGTGCTCGACCCCGAAGCATCCGGCATATGTGCGGTCATCGTGGGCTTTAGGGAGAGAGAGTGACCCAGTGCCCCCTAGGCACCTAGCCAGCCCCTTGATTGTGGGCACCGTACCTTTGGGAGGGAAACCATAGCCCTGCTGGCCCTCTACCAGTAAGGGTCTTGCCCCACCACCTCGACTCGGCATCACCGAGTCACCACGGGAAGCGAGTGCGTGCGGTGGATCGGCGATTTCTGGCAATCTCAAGTCTTGCAATTGTGTTTGCGATTTAAGTCCGAGGGAACACACTACTTGCTGCATTCACCCACCACCTGTGTCACATCAGAGTGGTATCAGAGCTATAGGGTGTGTCACATCGGCTCAAGCCTGAGCTCTTCCTCCTCTGAGGCTTCTTCTGCCGAGATGCTGAGATGAAGGCAGCGCTGGAAGGTACATGTAGCTCCTTCGCTCCCCTTCATTGGCTTTGACTCAGGGTTTATGGCAGGGCTGAAATTTTGTGTTATGTCAAGGGATGGAGTCCGATGAGGAGTGCGTGTCGACTCCCATCGAGGTGGATCTGCGGAGCCTCCCATCGCTCTGATGATTACTAGGGGCACCCAGATGTCAGAGGAGCCTATGCCCTCTCTGACTCCGATAGGGGACGCTGCTGAGGTGGGGGGTGGACTACCCTCACCGACCCCGAGCGGGGGTGTTACAGGCACGGCAGGGGCTGTAGCAGGTGAGAGCCAGGACATTTCTTCTGGTGATCATTGCTGACCCTCTTTGTGTTTGGTGGTGTTGCACAGGTCCTTTTTGTGTGCTGGCTGAAGTAGGCCACTCCTCCCTGGAGCTGGGGATCGAGAGGCCTTCATCTGTCTCGCCACCAGAGCCGCTGCTGGACGCTAGCGTGGGCGCGGCTTTGCTCCAGCGGGCTCGAGGTTACGCAGGAAGCGACCCCTTGCCTTCTCTGGAGGAGCTTTAATAGTAGTTGAGGGAGTGCACCCATGGCTATCATGGCCTTGGGTTCCTATGCAAGCTTTGGATGTCTGGCTTGGTCGGTATCTGGGCAGAGTACCTGCCACTTTTGGAGGCGTAGGAGCGGAGGGCTCGACGGCTAGTGACCGTCCGAGAGCTAGAGGGGCAGCAGGCTCGGCTTACACTGGAGGCCGCCGAGCAAGAGAGGTGCACTGATGCGGCCATGTCGCTTGCCCAGGACCACGTTGCTTGGCTAAAAGACACGGGGAGCAAAGCCGAGGCCTTGGAGAAGGCCTTGAAGGAGCAGTGGCAAGATGTGGAGCTCATTAGGGTCGAGTGGCAGACTGCCGAGATAGGTGCCGAGGCGAGCATACAGCTTGCGTTGACCTTGAAGGTGGAGCTGGCTGCCACGGAGTCCCGCTTAGCGAAGCTGGAGGGGAGGAAGGCTGAGTTGTGATTGTATCATTTCCCCTCCCTTTTTTGTTATCCAGATTGTACATTTTTGTTATCCCAAGGGCATGTCTTGGGCTTCCCTTTTATAGAGAGTATTAATGACAGATTCTAGATTTTGATGTTGTCATTTGCTGGGTTGCTCCACTTCTTGTTCCATGGAACCGTGTTAAATGCAGGGTCTGGCGACCACTTACTGTTAGTCTATTTGATTCTTCCCTACCACGTATTGGTACAGGGTGTAACAGGTCGGGTTCACCCAGTTTGGGGGGCATTGAGATAGAGAAGTGGGCTTGAGGGATAGTGTGACTGGGCTTTGGGTACTGGGAACTGGGGACTGGGTACTGGAAAGAGACCAAGTGCTAGGGGCTAGTCTCTAGGAGAGAAAAGCCCGTGTTGTATGGGGTTAGCGTAGGTTTGCTGGGATGTGGCGACCTACGAGGTGAACACTAAGGGCTGGTTCTAGGATGCATC
Organism: Amorphophallus titanum; assembly: GCA_024336825.1. Classification (NCBI taxonomy): domain Eukaryota; kingdom Viridiplantae; phylum Streptophyta; class Magnoliopsida; order Alismatales; family Araceae; genus Amorphophallus; species Amorphophallus titanum. The sequence continues at coordinate 5,782,093 of JANBPO010001714.1, read as the reverse complement.
GGTCATAGGCCGACACGTGAGGTGTTGGTTGTCTTCATGTTGTTAGCCGAAAATGTGGTTTACATCAGGCTGAGGAGCTGAGATTGTGATGGTTGAATGACCCTGAGAGGCATGACGGCCAAAGGTCAGAACTGGGGGCTGGGACTGGCCAACTACTCCGTGAGGGGATGGTAGCTGAAATGCAGGAGTTGGATGTTTGCGCTAGGTCTGGGTAACTTGTTCACGGAAGTGTGATGACTGGATTGCTGAATTGGCACTGGGACTGGCACTGAGTGGTTGGCCTATAGAGGTGTTGTAGCCATGATACTGGAATTTAAAGCTGGGACTGGAACTGGGGGGGGCTGGCCTATAGAGGCATTGAAGCCACGGTACTGGGACTGGAGGCTAGTATTGGAACTGGGTGGCTGGCCCGCGAAGGCATTGAAGCCACGTTGCTGGAACTGGCAATCGGTACTAGAGCTGGGTGGCCGACCTGGGAAGGCGTTGAAGCCACAGGGCTGAAACTGAGGACTGGAACTGGAGCTGGGTGGCCGGCCTAAGGAGGCGTTGAAGCCACAAGGCTAGAACTGAGGACTGGAATCGAAGTTCGGTGGCCGACCTGTGGAAGGCGTTGAAGCCACAGTGCTGGAACTGAGGACTGGAACTGGAGCTGGGTGGCCGGCCTATGGAGGCGTTGAAGCCACATCGCTAGGACTAATAATTGGTACTGGAGCTGGGTGGCTGGCCTGGGAAGGCGTTGAATTCACAGGGCTGGAACTGAGGACTGGAACTGGACCTGGGTGGCTGGCCTATGGAGGCGTTGAAGCCACATACTGGGGCTGACAATTGGTACTGGAGCTGGGTGGCTAGCCTGGGAAGGCGTTGAAGTCACAGGGCTGGTACTGGAGCTAGGTGGTCGGCCTGTGGAGGCATTGAAGTCACGTTGCTGGGACTGAGGACTGGAACTAGAGCTAGATGGCCGGCCTATGGAGGTGTTGAAGCCACGTTGCTGGAACTGGAGCTCGGTGGCTAGCCTATGGAGGCGTTGAAGCCACATTGCTAGAACTGAGGACTAGAACTAGAGCTGGGTGGCCGGCCTATGGAGGCGTTGAAGCCACATCGCTGGAACTGAGGACTGGAACTGGAGCTGGGTGGCCGGCTTGTGGAAGGCGTTGAAGCCACGAGGCTGGGACTGGAGGACTGGGGCTGGAGCTGGGCCTTATCCGGCCACTGAGGGAGTAGTGGTCACCCTCGCTGTGGAGTGATTTAGAGATAGCCATTGATAGGATGTTGGAATCGATGACCCCTGTCGGTGAGGAGTAGAGAAAGAGAAGTATTTTGTTTTTTCTCTTTACCGGCTCTACCGCCCTTTCGGGTTTTCACCAGAGCTGGCCCCCTTTAGCTTTTTTCGGTACGCCCTTATGGATTTTCATACCGAGGGGTTACCCGATTTTACCTGGGGCGCCCTTGCGGGTTTTCACCCCAACTGGGTTGATGATAATTTTTGTCCCCAGTGGTCCCGTAACGGGAGCCGACTGAGGCCGCCAGGATATCTTTATTTTTTTTGAACCCCATTTTATGGTTGGAGGGAAAAAATCGTGCTAAGTCTTTTTTTTTGGGATCCATTTCTATAATAATGTGGATTTTCTGAAGTGATTCCTTTGTTCTTCTTTAACCCGTTGCTTTGAATTGTATGCATCAGTGGTTGGTGGACTTGAGACGGTGTTCGGGGAGGACAAATACCAATGCTATGGTGTCAGCAGGGTACAGATGGTGTTGTGCCTTTGTGTTGGAACCGCTGCCTCTCTCTTCATTGGCTCTTTTCTAGGAGTACTCTATGACATGATGTAAGTTTTTTTCCTTTTTCTGAACTAATTTATTTGTCCTCATTATAATTTATTCAGGATAACCTAATCTTGCCACTTGGATCTAAATAGTAAAATTAGATGCATTCATTACATTTAGGAGGATAAACTGCTTGGTCAGCAACCTTGCCATTATTGTGGATATATGCAAGTACCTACTTAGCTGTTCTACCATTTCTTTCCCTGTGACCCCCCATTTCATAAAAATATATGAAGCAACTGGGTTCATCAATCTTAAGGAGCCACTAGATGAAGGAAGTTAGCGGTGAACATATTACATATCCACCTACTGAAGCTGATTGTCTCTTGGCAAGGAAAATATGTCTTTACCACAAGGCCCTCCAGTAGTGAACTAATTTGGAGGCAAGGATGATGTCTAGCAATAGCACTTGTCACTTGGAAGTCTGGATCCTTACAACTTCATTTGTTTTCCTCATGGAAAAATATTTTGGTCGTCTCTTGTGCATTTTTCCCAGGCCAACCTTCTTTTATACTAGATAGTCTTATCTTTCCTTGGAAGTTAATAAAAGGAAAAGCCAATTTGGCACTTTGAATAAGAAATTCATTTGAATACCTCTATCACTGGAATATTTCCTTGTGTACTTACTTGGTAATGCCTTGGAAACAAGAGCAACATTGCTTTACAATATCCAGGACATGGGAAGATCTGGATCTCAACCATGTTCAAGAAAAATGAGGGATATTCTAAATAGTGGCCAAATGAGGAATTCTTGCTGGTTCTAGTTTCCTGATGAACTTATCATCTATGTCATCAATATATATATTTTTAGTAATCCTTTATCTTCATTCATTCACCACTTCCCTTTTTTTCTTTTTTTTTCTTTTTTTCATAGAGATGTGGTTCTAGAATTCACATACATGCAAATGGTATCTTGGAGTTCATGCATACATATGCATTTCAAAACTCCTACGAGCACATGCATATTTGAACTCATACATGGAGTGTGCAATTCTAGATTCACATATGCAATGAATGGTGTATCCTCATCATGCATTTCATTTCATTCCCCTTTTTTTATCTTGCCTTCTCTCATTCTTTTCTTTTATTTGATTTGCCTTATTTTCTCATTTTCTTATTGCACATGGGCCAAGATCATGTACGACGCATAAGCAGGTGTGTGCCCGAAAAAGGGGGCAAGTGGACTGCATAAGGTGCAAGTCTGCTAAAATCTGAATTTCAGCAGACACAGGGTTTCCTCTTCTATGTTTCTTATTTGCTTGATCAGCCACCCTTCTTTCCTCTTTACTTTTGGTGCACTGTAGGTGCTTGTGAGATGCCCAAGGGGAAAATAGGCAGGGAGTCTTGGTATAAGAAATCAACAGACCCTTGGGTCTGCTGGTCTGCCAGGCAGCAGATCCTTTCTTCTTTGATTCTTCATATCTGATTTTCATTCGATGGGTTCTCATGTCCACAAGGTATGCTTAGATCCACAAGGCATGCAGGAGGCTCTTTACTCCTGTCCATGTGGAAAGAACAGCGGAGGATCTTTTTATGCAAGGTCTGAGGCAATCTTCTTTGAATAGATATGATTCTCTAATTTTTTTTATTCAGGCAATGCACGTATGAGATTTAGTTAATGATGCCCTTTTTACTCAGGAGGTGCAGGCAGCCCCTGAGCAGTAGGCTGGGTTGAAGGGGATTGACTCTAGTGCGGACCACTGCCTAGAGGGAAGGCAGACAGAACCCTGCCAACTGGGGGTCGACCCCAGGGGTCGACCCCTGCACACCAACTACACAAAACCCCAAGGGAAGGGTCCAACAACAACGGGAAGATCCCCTCAACAACAATTGGACACTTACCCGGACAGCTACTAGCCACTGTGGGTCCTGGCCCGCCGGCCTGGCCAGGCACTTCACCTTGTGCCCCAGTAGGGGGCCCAGTCACTGATGCCTCTACCTCCCCTGCACAATCCAGACGGTCATGATAAATAGCCAGAATAAAATCAAAGCCGTGGTGAACACCTAAGGTTAGAGGCTCTTACCTGCACAGGCTCCTCTTGTAGCTTCCCACGACTCAAAGTCGGGGAAGTCCTCCATGTTAAAAGGGGGTTCACTCATTAGGTGCATAAGGTCCTCCATGTCAACATCACCCCCGGCTCCCTCCTTATGTGGAGAGTCCACCTCCCGAGGGGGCGAAAAGGTCGCCTCCACACTGGCTGCCAGCGGAGCTGCAAAATACAAACAAATCTAGCAAAATAGTATTACCCGACCATCAAGGACAAAGGGGTCGAAGCAACACTTACTCAAGGCCGTCTCTACCCCCACTTGCTCTTCAGCCTCGAGTCCCTCAGCGGACTCACCAACCTCAGCCACTGTAGCCTCTACACGAGGGCGTTTCTGCCTAGGCTGCAGGACTCCGTCCCCACTCCCTGAGGATGCCTCCATGGAGGGCTGATCCCCCTCTGTCGTAGAATCTATTCACAAACATAGCATTATATAATGCTCCAGTCGTACACCCAGAAAATAACAAAGTAAAGACGGGAAGTGCTAAAAGAAAGAGCCTTACCGGGAGCCCCGAAGGGGGTCGATGGCAAAGGCACTAGCTACTCTGGTCTCAATGCCAGTGCCCGAGCCACCATCGCGACGGCCTCCCGAATGTCCCGTAGAGTGTGCGCAAACTCGATCTGGGACACAAACTCCACAGGCCCAGCTAACCCGATCACTTAAGTGATGTGCCATCTCCAGTCATCGATTGTAGTGTCAGTAAAGCTCCCGTGCGGGAGTGCCTGGTCTAGCGACCCTCTGCTCCGAAGGTCGCAGTCGGCCAAGAACTGAGCCCACCAGGCCCTAGGTGCCCTCGATCGAGACAGCTTCACTCCAGTCGCTACTGTCGTGGCCTGTCTCAGGAGCTTCAGTGCCCCTCCGTTGATTCGGCTCCTAGAAGAAAAATCCCGGCCACTCCGAGGCCACTGCTCTACAACTCGCTCGATCTCTCGGCGGATCTGAGCAATGCGGGTCCTCAGGTACCCCTGATCCACGGTAATAGGAGGCAGATCCTCCATCAGTATGTGACTCTCCTCCGCTTTCCTGATCACGGAGGCCTTCTGTCGGTATAGGTGGTTGTGCTTAAACCACCACCTGGCGTAGTGTATGTCAAATTGTCCCCGACGTCCCTGTCATGGCATCAAGAATCGCTCTGGCTCTCGGTGACAATAAAAGTCCCACCAGGCTGTCGCGAGTAGGTGGGTATCCCTGCCCCTGTACTGTCTGTCCGTTAGAGGGAACTCCCTATTCGGCGGGATCCCCTGGTTGTACCTGAAGTTCCTTACAAATTGATACGGGTAGTATGGCTCTAAGGAACTCATCACCGACTGGTGCAACATCAACACTACCGACTGGGTGCTCAGTATCCACTCAGTCCGTGGCCCTGCACTGGCTGCCCCTTGATCGGGGTGGGCGCTGGTCGCCCCTCCACCTGAAGCCCCTAGAAAAGACCGCAGTCTCTCACGGCACTGTCAAACGGTAACCCCTCCTCGCCCCCAGTGGGCAGGTAGAAAAGGGCTCTCCTAGCCCCCTCCAGCTAGGCCTCTGTGTCTGGCCAGTGAAGCTAAATAGAAGTGGTGTCATCGGGTTCGCCACGGTCCCTCATGTCACTAGCCCAGCCCACACACCGAGATAGTGGGTCGACAGGAGTATACTCCTCTCTCTCGGCGCTGAGTGTGCCGCCAGAACTCCCAGTCCCTGGTATATGTTATCTAGCGCAATAGGAGCTAGGGCCAACTGTCGCCCCTCTGCCAATAAAAAAGTCAGCCACAACAACTCAGCTCTCAGTAGCCCGTCCTCCCCGTGCGGGACCACAAACGTCACCCAGCCAATCAAGTTACAAATTTCTTGGAGGGAAAATCCTCCACCTGGCTCTTCTATATATTTAAAGCTCCTGCTTGAAGATGAATTGCTGCTATTGTTTTGCTGCTGCCCCTGGAGAGAGCCCACGTCCCCTTGGACATTCAAGCAAAGATCTATGAGGAAGAAAAAGGGAGAAGAGAAGAAGAGTGAGCAGCCATATAGCATTAGTAGCCCAGCACCTGATCCGGCCTTGTCAAGTGCTGTAAAAGGAAAGAGAGCAAAAGAAAGGAGAGAAGATTTAAGAGAGAGCAGTCCTGCAGAAAGCCCGAGCCTGGAGAGTAGCCTTCAATCTGATCTCAGATCTACAGTCTAAGCTTCATGAACATGTTATGAAGCTACATTCGTTTTCTTTGCTTTGCTTTTGTGTTTCTATTTTAAGTCCTTCTACTTCTACGTCCTTGTGTGTGGGGTGTCGTCCCCATTGTGAAATCAGTAGGGTCAAGCTGTTAGTCAGTCGTCAAGCTATGTGTCAGGAGGAAGTCTCACTGGGTTTGGTGAGGGATGGACGTAGGTTGCGAGTTTGCAACCGAACCGCCTTAAAAATCCTTATGTGTTGGTTGTGATTTGTGCGATTGCTCCTTATCTTCTATCCCCATTCACAGGTACTTTCATGTTTCAAGTCTATAATTCTATGTTAGTTTGTGCACTGCACAAACATCGTCTCGCTGGTTCGGTTCCCATTTAGTCTCAATCACTTGTACGTTGTCTTGCATAGAGACAGTTATCAATCCTCAGTGTTCTCATTACTGTGATCACACACCTCACTAGAGTCTCTTTGAGCAACAGATCAGTCTACTGCTATACTGTCAGGGTGGGTGTGTCGACACCACTAGGCTGCTGCGTCGACGCAGCTTCCTACTGGATCACTAGCCATTGAGAGTGTGCCAACCTCAGTGCTGGGTGCGTCGACCTCAACAATCTGCTCACTGTGTCTTGTTGCTTTGCCTTGAATTGCTCATGTCAAATCTGCTATGCATTTAGTTCAAGTGTTTTATCTGCACTATGGCAATAGTTTGTGTTTTAATTGGCTAAGTTTTTATTTGGGCAAAGTTTGTACCGGATCTATTCAACCCCCATTCTGGATTCGGTTGCACCCAAGGGACCTAACAATTGGTATCAAAGTAGGTCTCTGCTAACATCTGACATCAGAGATAAGCTCTGTTTCACCTTCAAACGATCTGTAGAGATAGATCTCGGTGCATTTGCTATAATGGATTCCATTGTTGAACACGTTTTAATGTTTTCCAAGGCTATTTGTGATGGTTCTGATTTTACCATGTGGCTAGGGAGAATGTTTGCTTTTATTAACTCCATAGATGCAAGATTATGGAATCTTATATATAATGGTCCTCATGAGCTACCGTCAGATATATCTGAATGGTCTGCTGAACACAAGACCAAACATTCTGATAATCTTGCTGCTCTGAATTTGATAAAAGCTGCAGTTGATCCCAGATTATTTTCGTTTGTATCAACATGCAGCACAGCCAAGTAAGTTCTGGATGATTTGATGGACATTCACGAAGAAGGAGAAAGAAGGCATGAATGCCTCATGGTTGACAGTCCAGATCAGTCAAGTGATCCAATTGCATCTCAGGTAAGCTCTGACTCAGAAGACTTTACATTTGAAGAGCTTATGGATGCTTATGATGTGTTGGCAAAACAATATAAAAAGTTAAAATCAGAAAATAAGAAATTGAAAAGAAAACTTGAAAACAACCATTGTGAGAGCTCCGTGTGCAAAAATTATTCTACCCTTGAAGAGCTAAATGAAACTCTTATGGTTGATTTGGATTTGCATAAAGAACACGTTGGGTGTTTAAAAGATGAAAATGGTACCCTGCAAGTTGAAATAACTAGGCTAGAAGAGATTGTGAGGCAACTTCAAAATCAAACTAAATCAATCTCTAATGATCAAACAACACTTGATAGGTTAACCCAAGATGTGAGATACCTTAATCCTATGTGTAACGTCGTCATAAATCTCCCCATTCTCTTGTATGATAGACCCTAAGTAACCCCCCACACCCCCCCCCCCCACCCCCCCCACCACCCCCCCCACCCCCCCCCCCCCCCCCCCCCCCCCCCCCCCCCCCCCCCCCCCCCCCCCTTCAGATCAAAGTAACAAGGGTCTGCTTCTGGAGTTGGTCTGCCACAGCTATCTGAAGCGGGAGGGCAGGTCTACAGGTACAGGGTGGTTCTGCTGCTGCTGCTGCTGCTCTAGGGGTTGATGTTGCAGTCTCGAAGAAAGGTTTGGTCGTAGTCCACGAACTTGGACCAGTAGCCGCGGTACTTGGGGATGCCGATCTCCAGCCACGGCTTCATGTTGCCGTTGTAGTGGATGACGGCGGCCCTCTCGATCTCCCTCTGTCTCACGTTGGGGTTGTAGCCGAGGCCCAACACATGCCACGAGCGGTCGAGAGGGAATGTGCGGTTCCAGAACGTGATCAGGCCAGGCGGTAGAGTGCCCAGCTTCCAGAGCAGCCTGTCATGGTTCTGCAGGCATCCAGGAGGCATTGGTTTACAGCTAGTTATTAGTCCACCAAGATGAGACATGAAAGCAGGAGGCGAAGCAAGATGCAAAAACTGAGAAATGCATAACATTTTAGGTAGGTTCCAAGCGAGAAGTGAAGTTTGATATCTCTTCTTCTCCTTCTTCTTCTTATTGAAAACAAGCTCCCAAATGTGTATGCGACACAAGCGTGTTTTGTTCATACTATCCAGGCGGCACGAGAAAGAAAACATATACACGGTAAAAGACCCTCTGCAATTTGCAGCTGACAAATCAAAAGTATGTGAAGCTCAACCATGCTTCTTACCAACACCAGACCTTTTGGCCCAAGAAGTTAGTAAGCTACTGGTTGGCTTGGCATATAGAGATAATGGATATGAAATAATGATCTGCAGGAAAATTATGCAGATAGTAATTCTCCTCAAACACAAGAAAAAGGGAAAAAATTGCTTACCAGTTTCTGCCAAGAGTGATAGACCTCTGTTATGTTTTGCCGCCTCCACTCCGCCAGATCAAAAACATTCATCCCATATGCCCACCCGCAGGAACGTGGGTCAAAATTCTTGGCAATCAAAGGATTCGAGAAGTTGAGGTACCTATCAAACCGATGGAAGCTTTCCCCACAGGTCTCGACTGCGCCATTCACCTTCCCTTTCATATTGACCTTCCAAAGACCAGTAAGGTCCTTCTGCACCACTATATCGTCGTCTAAGAAGACCACCTTACCAAGCTTTGGGAAGATTTCTGGCAGGTAGAACCGCAGATGATTGAGAATGGAAAGATACTTCGGGTTTCGATACTTCAGGTTCGAGTCGGAGCTTGCACGGTGAGTTCTGAAGTAATAGTCAATCATAGACTGCGATGCAAGTTGCCTTAGGACTGGACTGTAACTTGCATTTAACCATGTGAACTCATCAATGTTCTGAACTTGGATAGCAGCCTTGCCAGGTGGATTAACCAGAAACCACATCCTCATTGCTGCGTAGTTGAGCTTATCTGTCACAATGTGGAAAACATGCTTTGCAGCATCCTGCAAAAGAAATTAAAGTGAAATCTAAAAATGCTTCGAAACAGGAATTGATCGATCAATTAGAATCTAATTTTCCTAAGAGGTATCCCAGAGCAGCAAACCTTGGCATTAGACACGGTAGAGTTCACAACGACCGCTGCTGCCAGTATATTGTCCGAAAAGAGTGCATAATGGGAGAGTTTGGAGTCTTCAAGTTTGTCTTGATTTGGGAACTGCTGTTGAGTTGGCTCCAACGAGTAATACTCAGTAGCAAGCCGCAGGGGAAGACAATGCAGACCTTTAGGGAGTGTTTTTGCTGCAAGTTGTGTCAAAAAGAGTGTCTGCTTCTTATGAACACGCAGTTGTTCCTCTGTTGAGTGGAGGATAGCACGGAGCTTCTTTATGACAGCAGAGCAGTCGTCCTGAATCTGCTTGCCCTTTGCTAAAGTTTGTTCCATTGCCTTCAGCTTTTCATAGACACTGATTTGAACAACAAAAACCAGGAATTCAGGTTGAAACATCTAGACAAAAGGATGGCATATACCTAAAAGGAACAACCTGGGATGAGATAGTAATTAGAATTATTTTTAAGGTTAATTCCACTAATTCCATTAGAATTAACAAATCTGTTACCCTTCTCAGGTACGTTATTCTCACTATGGCTCATCGTGTTGACTAGAATGGTATGCAACAAACCGTTGCCAGTCTCACCCAAGCATTACAAACTATAGCTCAAGTCGGCGCGGGGGCAAGAGCTGGGGATCTACATCGTAATTTCAGAAGCTTAAATCCTCCTCGATTTTTGGGTTCTTCAAATCCCGATGAGGCAGAAAATTGGATCGATGAAATGAGCCACATATTTGAGGTCATACAGTGTGCCGACCAAGAAAAGGTTCACCTTGCTACTTTTCAGTTGAACAATGATGCCCGTACCTGGTGGAAGTCTGTTCTGGCATCGCCTGCAGATGCACCACATACGTGGGATGGGTTTCTGACTCTTTTCCGAGCCAAGTACTTCTCCGAGCATGTCAAGGAGAGGAAGGCATTGTAATTCGCATCACTACGTCATGGCATGATGTCAGTGGCCGAATATGAACTATAGTTTTCTCGCCTGGCACCCTATGCTCAGCACCTAGTGAGCACATATCTTTTAAAAGCGAATCGCTTCATGGACGAGTTATGTCCCATTTTTATCCAGCAGCTTGGCCCACAGAATATTCAGACCTATGCAGAGATGGTCCAACGGGCACACTTATGTGAGCGGACCTCGGAGAAGGTCGATAAGCTTAAGGGTAAAGTGGAGGAGCCGAGCCGAAATTCTGATCGGTGAGGTAAGAAGCCGAAAAAAATTAGCATTACTTCTAATTCTCGGGATAACAGGAAGAGATCCCGGAATGGAAACGACAAAGATGAATGCTGGAACAAGAAGGTCAAGGAAGAAGAAGATAAGCAAGTCATGGCGGCTTGCTTGTTTTGTGATAAATTCGATCATGCGGCCTAAGAATGTTGGAAGAGGTTAGGCGCATGCCTACGTTATGGGAGTCGGGAGTATCGTATGCCTGACTGTCCTTTGATGAAGGAGCAGCCATTTACAAGAAGCAATGGTGGACGGAAGCGACATGCTAGATTAAATGCCGTATTAGAAGATAAAACCACAAAGGAAGGGGAACTTATTGAAGGTAGAATTCATATTCACTCCCATCCTGCTTTCATGTTGTTTGATACTGGTGCTACTCATTCTTTTATTGCTAATTCCTTTGTAAAAATATTACCTATTTCACCTGTTCCCTTACCAATCGATTTAACCATAGTCACACCTTTAGGGACGAGGACAGAGTTGAAAACCTATTTCCCTAATAGTGAAGTTACTATAGAGGGGCATAATCTTCCCGCTAATCTGGTATGTCTTGACATGGAAGGGTATGATGCCATCCTAGGAGTCGACTGGCTTGTAGAGCACGACGCCTATATAAATTATGGTAGCAGGATAATTTCCTTTCGAAAAATTGGTCTTCCACGATTTTCTTTCCTTGGTATCAAGTATCGGAAGCACCCTGCCATTATTTCATCTCTTCACACTTGCAAACTCCTTTCGCAAGGGTGTAAAGCTTTCCTTGCCTCTGTAATAGTTACCAAGTCTAAGGAAATCCAGTTAAATGAGATCCCTATAGTTAGGGAGTTTCCAGATGTTTTTCCTTCCGAGCTACCTGGTCTACCGCCCGAAAGGGAGGTTAACTTTACCATTGATCTCACACCTGGAGCAGCACCAGTGTCTATAGCTCCTTACAGGATGTCCCCCATGGAGTTGAAGGAGTTAAAGAAGCAACTTCAGGAGCTGCTAGAAAAAAAATTTATTCAACCTAGCACATCTCTTTGGGGTGCGCCAGTGCTATTTGTCAAGAAGAAGGATGATTCTCTCAGATTGTGCATTGACTACCGGCAGTTGAATCAACTTACTATCAAGAATAAATACCCACTGTCGCGTATTGACGAACTGTTTGACCAACTCTCAGGAGTGAAATATTTCTCCAAAATTGACCTCAGGTCAGGTTATCATCAACTGAGGATCAAGGAAGAAGATATACATAAGACCGCCTTCCGAAGCAGATATGGATACCCTTGTGAGTGACACCATCAGAGAGCTTCTACATATCAGCTTGAGATCCCGACGTGAGCACATGGAGGCAATAGTGGTCAATCAAGGTACTATCACCAGGAAAAGGGTGTGTAAGCGCCATCTTGAGAGATTGGAGAGCCGTCCCACGACTAAGGATGCGAGGATGAGTGGGGAAGACATGCTTCACCCAGTTCTACTACTGTTTTGGTGTGCCGCCACCCCGGTGGACCCATACGCGACGGAGTCGAGTTCTCCCCACTCCGGGGGGTATGGCGGGGACATCCCCAACCGTTCTACATTTTTTCAAGGATCATGTGCTCGCCAGCAGTGCTACACCTTATTCGTCACTTTTTTCTGAGTCATGGCATATAATTTTGACATTTTATTTGACTTATAAATGTGTAATTTTTCTTTTATTTGAGTCAAGTACCTAGGTTAGAGCATCACTTACATAAGTCATGTGTCAGTTGGGCCCAATTAAGTGGGCTAGGCCCAGGGGCGCCCCCCGCCCCCCTTGGATAGTCTGGCCATTAGTCCAAAAGTCTGGGCTAGTATGGTCATGTAAAATGTAAGATGCCTATAAATAGGGCCCCATTTCCACCCTTTGGAGGATAATGAAAATTTGATGCATTTCAAAATTTCAAATTTTGAGTGATTACTTTTCCCCTTGGAGTGAGAAGCTCTCTCTCTCTCTCTCTAAAGGGGGCAAACCCCTCTCTCTCTCTCCTCCCCTCCTCCCTTGGTCGCACCTCTCTCTCTCCTCTCCTCTATCCACCTCAACTGCCACCTTATCCTCTCTCCTCTTGCCACCTCACCCACCCTTTCACCTCCCAATACCACATTAACTCTCCCATTTAATCCCTCCCTCTTCCAAGGCACCCCTTGGCATTCCCCACACACCTCTTCACTCTCCCAAGCCACCCTCTCATCTCCCACCAATTGAGTGGTCACCGTAGAGTGAGGCAAGAGTGACCCTACAACCCACGCCCTTGGCGTGCTGGCCATCCACGAAGTTGGGCATCCCAGGCCCTTAGGGGTCCAGCCCCAAGCTAGCCAATTCCCCGGAGCATTAGGGTCCCGCCCCGGACCCTCTCCATCATCGTCGAGTTGTCCACGGGCACGTGTGTGCGTTACGCGGGTGAGTTTGCTAGAGTGGGTTCACCGCTCAAAGTTGCTAGCTTGCGAGTCATAGGTCCGAGGTGCATTCGATTCATCCCAGTGGCTGTCATCCCTAGGTCGTGTCATGGCAGTTTGGGCGTGAGATTTGGCTTCACTGCCTGAATGAGATTGACCCCTTGAGACTAAGGCTGGCGATGAGGACCCTAGGCCTACACCATGAGTGGGTGGACATCGTGGAGCTGCGTGCGATCAGGAGGAAGACCCGTGGACACACTGTCTCGATTGACTGGCGACTGAGGTTCCCAGAGTAGTACGTCGACTGGCAGAGGGGCGGGACCCCGGTCGTCTCTCACGCACAGGACAGCACAATATATCTACAGCGCTACTGGGAGACTTACGCAGGTCGACAGTAGATGAAGCCAGAGGGGTATGTATGAATGCATGCTATGATTTAAGTTTAGTCCTATATGCTTTGACTATCATGTGATGAATGCTTTTGACTAACATGTGATGAATGCAGGATGCGCGTGATGCAGTGGTGATGGACATGCAAGTCCAACTGCATAGTCTTGAGGCCCAGCTCGGCACTACACGGGCAGACTTAGAGACCCTGGTGAGTATGCATTCTATATGTTATCAATTATTCCTAAATTCTTGGTGATTAGCTACTAACAATCTCACTAAATGCAGCGTGCCCAGTAGGAAGCGGCAGCAGGAGGGGCAGGAGGTGCTTCTAGCTCGAGGGACTTGACCGCTGAGATTACTTCGTTGGAGGAGCGGCTCGCAGTGGTAGTGGCACTTGCCAAGGCGGCGGAGCATGACTTGGCTGCCCAGGTGACTTCACAAAATAATATTTGATAAGACCGTATGGACGCCTAGAGACCAAATCCTATAGATGGAATGTCTGTAGGAGATCCAGAAAGGGGGGATTGAATGGATAGACACAAATGGAAGTTTATAACAAAAGTTCAAGAATGATTTAAGACATCATGTTCAACAACATTAAGATAAATAAGGAGAAGTTCAAAGATAACTTAAATATGATAGGACTTTATCAAGGAAAAAAGGGATAGAGAATTGTTCTATATTATCACCCACTAAATCTAGACGATCAACATTACTGGAATGTGGTTAGTAATGGGGTCATATTCAAACAAAAACCAAATAGAATGCAGTCATTTGCACAACGGAACAAATCGAAAAATCGGAATGAACGCGGTCAGGATGCAAGCCGCGATCATCATGAACGCGGTCAGACAGGAGGTCGCAATATGGACGCGTCCTACATTAGTGATGCGTCTATATTTACGCATCCCTGAAACACGATGCTTTCACATAAGCTTAAACAGAAGCTAAACGTGGTCTCAGGGTACACCACCTTCCGTGACAGAAGGTTGAACGTAGTTGCCTAGCACACCACATTCAGAAATAGAAAGATAGAACCTCGTTTTGGGGTTCCAAAGGCTAGTAGAAACATATCTTGTCAGTAAGACATGATTCTGAAGGTCCTCACGGTGTTTTAGAGTACAACCAGCTCGGCAGCTATGAGGAAATCTATGGCTCGCAGAGTCTTATGAAGGTCCTTGATGAAGAAATTCTAGTTCGACGGAAGGAATATCCGATGGAGGGTTCTAACTTTACTAAAAAGGGATTTACAAGAAACAGATTCACATGGTAACATGATTTACAACTATAGAAGGAATATTTTAAACATTTGAATTGCCAATCAAGATCATATAAGTTAAACATGTATGCAATCATGATAGAAGGCTATGACAAATTGAGTGCTTCAAAATTAACAAGATTTACATCTACTCCTTTAAACATGCTAGAAAAGAGATAATGAATCATGGATATCAAATGATGACATGGAGATAGCAAGAATCATGGAAGGAAGATAAGCTCAAAGGAATAGAAATTAATTATCTTCCATATACTTTACCTAACCATGTGGTTATTTAAATGACATGCTTAAAAAAGAACATTATTTTGGACCTTAAGATTAACAGATCTATCATGCTGGATGAGCTATTGATTCAGGCAAACCTTAGCTTAACGTGGTCAGCAAAGAGGCATAGATCCAGAACACAATCTAGAAGGACACCACGATCTGAATGGAGCTTCTGATGCTTAAGGCGTTCGGGGAAAAGACACGTACACTTGTCTGGACGTCTTTATTACATGCGTCACTTGTGCAATACGCTTCAAAACAAAAATATACGATATTTAAAAAAATAACTCGGATGAAATTAAGAATCCAGTTTCCTTGGACACCAAGACTATATAGAACACAGTTTATATTACCACCACGAACATAATTTACAATATTCAAAATATTTTTATGAAAAACAAGAACGAGGTATTGTTGGGCACCGCGACTCTGAGAACACGGCCTAAATGACGACCGCGATCTCAGGTCATCTCATATTTCAAGAAAAACTCTGATTCATGAATGGTCGCGTCGCTGGGACATGACGTGTTAACAAGAACGCGTCGCCTTTGAACGACGCCTTCATATCATGTTTCTCAAATTTAACAATAGAATAATTATTGATTTTATATGGTTACGATCTATAGGACTGGCGCATTCAGATCGCGGTCACTGTGAGCACCGTGATCAGAAGTATAGCCCCGTTCTGGTGAAAATGACAATATCTCTTCAATAAAATCTGATTTTATGCTATCTACTCAATAAATATTGGGGAAAATGGTACCAAAAAGAACTAGACATGCAGGGAAACATCTTTTGTTCCATTCACATATGATTTAGCCTGAGAGAAACCTACCTTAGATTGGATCAAAGAGGAAGAAGGAAAAATGGGACGATTATGGACGCGCAAAAACTTATTCGTGGGGATGGGACGTCCAGACTCCAAAGAATCTAATTGCCCGGCAGTGTCTCGTACTTGCATGGGCGCATTAAACAGCAGGGAGAAGTAAGGGACCCCTGAATTCATATGTTGCCGCGGGTTCGTTCTCGGATCCTCGACAGTGCCAAACATTGGAGAGAACGTAAGAAGCTAACACCACATAACTGATGTCTTTTTTCTCATTGAAATGATATTAACGAAGGTAACATGGACATCATAAAAAGAATTATGGACTAAGACTAGACAAAAATACAATAAGCATAAAAAACGATGAAGAGTGCGTCTGACCACGATGCAAGTAGTACACTCGCAGACCCAAAAAAATGGTTAGTTTGTTGTGATGTATCGAAAAAATGTAGAAATATTTCACCTTCAAATAAAGAAAAAAATGTGGGGCCAACTCTAGTATCTTCAGATTAGACACCAGCCCTGCCTTTCGCTTTAGTCTGAGACACCAAGGGGAAAGAAACAACAAAAGCAATTCTTTTTCTGTATCAAGGAGCCCTGTCAAAGGGCTTCGTGTCATTGTAGCAGATATCCCACACGGCTTCCATTGCATTCTTTGCAGTTGATGGATTAGAACAGTATGGGTTATTGGCCAGCGACATCAGAACTCGTCTCTTTACGCACTCCTTCATAAAGCAACACAAACAGGCACTAGATCAGTATGGAAAAAGTAGTTGTAACAATAGTAGCTTCAGAATATCACAAAATTATGCAGCCACATTTAACATAAGAGCTGAAGTAATAGCGAGAAATCGCACGAGGGAGAAATGAGAATTTTTAAGTACAAAAAGATGAGTATCACAAATGCATGACATTCACCCCTTAAAACTTGCTTTATTGAGTTCCCTTGTTCTTCCAATCTGCCCGGTGCTGACGACTATACATAGGTAATGAAGTGAAATTCCTCCCTAATCTGCCTTGAGATAATGACCATATATAGGTAATCGGGTGAAGTTCCTTCTTTTCATTTCTCTCCTTTGAACAAACCCACAATATTTGGAAAGCGAGATATGAGGAAGTGTTTTTTTTTTCAGTAGGTGAAATGAGAAACTGTTCAGTGAGAAAGAAATCCATCCAACCAAAGTTATCATGTGAGCTGTAAACGATTTAAATTTCTGGTTCTCTTGAGATGGGAAATTGTCACATCAGTGCTCCACGAGTGATTTAAAATGGCAGGCTCCTAGGAAGGGGGCAATCAAAATCAATCTAGATGGACCGCCACTGAGTATGGTGCAGTTGTTATGGTCATCACAATTGACATGGGAAACATCCTAGTATGTTATACCATGCTGCTTGATTATGGGATCCTCTCATGGTTGAAGTAACTGCCTTATTACTTGGTCTTCATACGGCATCAGAGCATCTCCTGTCACTAGAAGGAGATGGCAAAATCCTCATAACAGCAGCTCAGGGCTGTAGACAATCTCCCTGGAGGGTCAAGACTCATCAAAAATTGCCGGAGCACACTATCAAATCCCAATGTCACTCTCCGGGTTACTTCCAGCAACTGTAATCAGAATGCTCATGCCCTAGCAAGATATGTTTTTCTTTGTAAAGGGGAATTCACCTTTGAGTTTACGAATTTCGCACAACAGTATCCAGTCTTGTAATCTTTGAATTGTTCGTAATGAAGTAGGATCTATGCTCCTTCTGTTGACCCAAAAAAGGAAGGATGCTCCTCGTAGGAATGCTCAACAAATGAGGTGGTAATGCCTTGAGAGTCATATTACAAAATATCAAATTACCTTTTGAACTTAACAAATGCCATAGTTCCTTGAAACTATGACATGATCAATAAATCGCAATGTCACACTACAGCAGAAATTCCTTGTCTTACACTCAGAACAGTAGCAGGAGAACTGAAGAGGAAAGAAAGAACAACACTGAGCTGGGTACAGACTGTAGAAAACAAACTAACAGGCCCCTTCCATTATTTCATTCTCTCAGTCTCTTCATTCTACTGATCAGCACAGATTCCTCCAAACTAATATGAGAAGCCACAGACCAGTTTTCCCTGAGCTTGAACGCCCCTTCAGGACATGTAAGGCAATGAGGCAGTTTTCATAAAATTCAGTGCCATTCCCCTCTCCCCAGATTGCCCATTGGGCAGCTAGAAGAATCACATCACAAATCCTTTCATCTGTTTCCACTGGATTGGCCTTTCTCCATCCAATCAATCAGAATCAACCTCTCTTCCTCGGCGCCGAGCCCTTCCTGGCAGATAGACGGTGGTGGCCTCTCTCCCTCAGGTTTCTCTCTCAGCGAAATCCCCCCTTTCTTGTTTCCCAATCCTCTTTACTCTCCGTATTCCTTTCTCAGATGATTCGCCTCTCTCCTCCCCGTCCGAAGATGATTGGTCTATATATCATGCCATAGCTGTGACTCTACCCGGCGTGGAGAAAGAGCACCGAAAAAGGCTTCAGCATAGTGTTTTTTACACGCCGGGCAAAGGGGCACCAGGAGGTAGGGTGCATTGGGTAAAGGAGCACGTCGGGTTAGCTTCGTTCCTCACGTTTGCTCGGTGCGAGTCAGACTGTGGGCCCCCCGTACTGGCTTCGGGAGTTATCATGGTCCTTCATCTTATTGCGGCTTCGTAAAACCATGGCGAGTAGTGCTGGTTAAGCCTTCGGGCCGCTGAATGGCCAATCCTAGAACCATCTGTGCCTTCGGTTTAGACACGTTGGTTTTTCACTGACATGGCCTTCGGCACCTTGGTTTGTGCTGTTGGTGTGGCTTTACTTGCATTTGTAACTTTCTCAGGGAGTGGGACACTACCCAAGGTGCTTTCGCCTTAGCTAGGCGGTCATTTGGTTGCTAATAGACCCAACTGGTGAGAAGACATACCCGTATCGGGTTACTCAGGTCTTCCGCTGATAAGGCCTTCGACACCTTGTTTTGAGGGGCCGGATACATTCTGTCACCTCAGGTGGGCTTCTCATCAGGTGGAAGACCACCAGGTACATTCTCACCCTTCATCGGACGATGGATGTTGTTTGTTCGGCATGACCGAGTCGATGCTAGTTCATTGGGCAGGCTGAACGACGCTGTCGATTTCTTGTGGATTTCTTCCGATCCTCCTGAGGTGATGTCTCTGGTGCTCGTGTTAGATGACCTGAGCCTCCAGCAGTTTGAGAAGACCCTTGTGTATTGGTTTTCTTTGGCTTCTGTGCTTTAGCGGGCCGCACTCTTCTTATCATTTAGGCGTGACTGCCATTGAAAATATTTTGGGTGCCAACAAATGCCCCTCAGTCGCAGGTGCCGCAAGTGAGGAATGAGTGACGTGGGATCGGCGGATGCACTCAGACTGAGTACATTCTTTGTCTGATTGGCACAAACCCATAATAGCCTTAAAATGGCACGGTATGGTTAAACCGGCGTGGCCAAAACATTACTAATACGGTGCGGCCATATCCGGTGTGCCATTTTAGATTGCAGAGGTTAAAACGGCGCGCCTTTTAGCGCGTCGAATTAAACCCCCCATATTTTCTTCTCCTTCCTTTCATTTTCTTCATTCGATTTCATTTGCAACTTGAGCTTTCTCTCTCCTCTCCTCCCTTTCTCTTACGACGTCGAGTGTTTGAGCTAGGGTAGCGGCGGTGGTGAGAGCTGATGAGAGAGAGCTCCATTTGATTTTATTCGGGGACTAAAACTCCTCTTTCCAGACCCCAGGAGGCTCCTCGTAGGCTCGTCCTCGGAGCTATTCCCCTGGGTGCTCTGTTTTGGCCTCAATGTGATACCCACGGCCTATTTTAGGGACCATCTCTTGATGGACGTGTTCCCGCTTTCTTCTGGCAAACTCCCGGGCTGGGGAGACTCTGTCGAAATTTTGTCAGAAACTTTATTTTCAGCAACTATTTTCTAACTTCATTTATTCCCTTTGGTATACTTTTTACAGATAAGATGACATCTAGCTCTTCTCTTCTTCTTCTCGCGCCGTGGTGAAGTGGGAAAACGTTAACTCTTTGGACCGATGTCATGAGTAGCTGGCTATAGTTGCAGAGTCTTCTGACTCAGAAATCAACATAGTAGACATTGGCCGTCTTCTCATTATTGGGGGCGATTCTTTCAAGTATGACCGCGGAGACGACGTCGGGCGGGATCACCCCAAGGTCAAGCACCTAATGTCCTTCCTTAGGCGGTTCAATCTTCAAGGAAAGAGAGATCTGTTCCTTGTGCGAAAGGTCAAGCAGGCACTACTTGTTGAAAGGGTCAGCTTGACATTCTTCTTGGTGCGGGGAAGGCCCATCTACCTACCTGGTGAACCCCAAAAATGGAGTGTTGTGCTCGGACTCTAGGGTTTAGCTTCAGAGGACAAACTACTAACTAGAGTGCCTTAGTTTATACCTGCCCTCTGGAACAAAACTGTCGGTAGTGTCGACCAAGAGAAGCTGATATTTGGTCTGCTCTTAGCCCCGTTGAAGTGGGGGTATAGAGAAGAATCATTCCTGCTGGACTACTTAGCGGTTAGATTCAAGCACCAGATTTCTTTAGTGTGATTTGCCGACTTGAAGGCCACCAATGCCCATGCGTTCAGACCCGGAGCAGTGGAGTTCACGGACTACGTCCTGTAACACTATGCTTCTATCTTGGTTAAAGCTAGCATATACCACAGTGTGTATGCCTCGAGGTACTGCTATCCTATCTCCAAGGGTTTATGCTGCTGTATGATTGAAGTATTCTGCCAAGAGTATAACACTTTCTATACTTCAGAGGGAGAGACCTCTTTAGACCTTTGGAGTCTTTCACAGCTGAGCGGCCTGCCGATTGATGGTGAGCCATATGAAGAAGTTTGCTAGCCAGATTGGCTGAAGGATCAGACAGACGACGAAGGTCAGTATCTGGTGGGCTTTGCTTACCGCTACCTAATGAAGGCATATCATACACTTTGCCGCTCGCCGTATGATAGTAGAGAAGCGTGCAAGCCCAGGGAGAAGAGATGTGTGCAAATGGGCACCTGGCTTCAATATTTCTTTGGTGGGGAGCCAAAGTATGATGACTTCCCCATTGCAGCACCGACTGCTCTGAAGCGGAAGAAGAGGGTTCAGTGTCAGGCCGCTTTCCCGCCTACTTTGAAAGGAGGGCAGGAAGGAGGCCCAAACCCTGCCGACGTTGATGCAGTCACACACTATGCTGCATATCTGACCTATTGGATTTGTTCCTTCACTCTCCCACAAGGTGACGAGAGCGTAATCAGAGCTGAGGCCATCTATCCAGCCTGCTTGATCGCTTGGGGCACAAAGCTTTCTCTCTGCCCAGTGGCATTGTGCCTGATTTATAAGATGCTGGGAGACAGGCACCGATCCCGTCTCCCCAGGAATTTGCAGATGGTTGGTCTGTTACATTTATTCAATGCTTGGGTCTATACATTGTTCCCATAAGCTACTCCTCGGGGGTTGCAATCAGCGCGGCTTGTTCTAAGGATGATAGAGTTTGCCAGTGTAGAGCCAACATAGACAGCATAGCAACTCTTTGCCATCAGGGGAAAACTGACCAAGGTCCCCATCGACTCACCTGGAGTTCTGCACTTCTGGAGCTTGGCAGCCCAGTCCTGCCCGCTTATGAACAAAATGCGAGGTTGCCGTCTCCACGAGACAGAAGAGTATATTCATCCCATTTTCGGTGCCAAATGTGCAAGGCCAATTCTGGAGCCGGAGTTGGTTGATTGGGCGTTGGCGATTAGACCAAGCATCCTGGTCTTCCAGAAGAGTGGCATTTTATGGTTGGAGTCATATTATCCATTCCGATTTGGTCAGAATTTTGGCTATGATCAGCACATCCCTCCTTCTTCCATCCAATTTGCGCTGCCAAATAGGGCTCGAGCCGGCCATGTAGCAAATGATGAGGCTCATGCATGGTGGGATTACTTTCACCGCCAAGAGGAGGCTTCATTCAGGGTCCTGGCCCCTGCTCGTTTCCCCTGCGTCACCCTAAAATATATCAAATGGTGGAATGCGCGAATGGGATTTTATAGAAACTTCCATTGGGAATGCTGGGCTATTGCGGAACGTAAATTCCTGGACTCTCAGTTAGAGCAAGCTTTAGACATTGATCCTCCTTATTTGAAGAAGTTAAAATCTTGGACTAATATGGAGGTAATGGCCTATCTAGAGGCTCAGAAAGCTGTGAAGTGTCACTCGCCAAGGGCGGAACCGAAGTTGCCCGAGATTAGCAAAGACGACTTCGTGAAGGCACTTCAGGGACTATGCCGTGTAAGTGGTGAGCGGGTAGTCCTTCAGCAGGTTCCTCTGCTAGTGGAGGAGTGTGTCCCTTCTATAGTAGAATGGCATCCTAAGACCGATAGTCTCTATCCTTATAGGACCTTCATTAGAGGGGAAGACCGGTGGGATGCACTCTATAGCAATACCCCCTGGTTGTTTGCATTGCTTCGTTCCCATGGGCTTTCAGTAGGTGGCCCGAGCGAAGCCATTCTAGGCCAGCCTCTTCTTCTTTCCTTTAAATATGCTGATGGATGGGGGCTGGACCATCTTGGGTTGTATTATCATTTGTCTTCTCACGGGCATTCGGACTTGGCATCGTTGGCCGAGCAAAGCGAGACGATAGGAGATATATGTTGGCTAGTTCGCGAGGCAGCATCAAGAGACAAAGTGCCTTCTCTATTCTATTGGCCTCTTTCCCCTATATATATGGGGCCAGTAGGTATCTTTCATTCCTTCATTTCAGCCTTCTAGCCTGTTGCCCTTTCTATTGTTCTCACCCTTGTGCGTGTGAAGTCTGACTCACTTCGGAGGAGACTCAGCACTTCAGGGAGCTGATAATAAAAGCTCGAAAGTTGACATACTACGAGATTCCTGAAGTGGCTCTGACTACGACACCAATGGCTTCTGGTGATTCGTGCCGAGCTTGCTAGAGTCCTAGGTGTGCATTACAACTTGGCGTCGAGTTCGCGAGTCCATCCCGTATCACCAGATGAGGCATGTTAATCGAGGACAGAATGCTCAGGGACATGCCCTTGCAAAGCTAGCTAGTTCCTTGGCAATCCCGCTAGATCAGAGCCTAAATATAACTATCATCAATAGATGACAAGTCCCTAGCATGATAGAAATCCTAGCAAAGGGAGAAGAAGATGAAGTCATGACTATAGAAGAAGTCCAACAACCTAATTGGCTGGAGCACCTCCTGCACTAGTTCCAGCACCGGCAGCTCTCGAAGGAAAAGGAACAAAGAATGAAATTAATCAGAATCAAGGATTCTTATGAAATGAGGAACAGAATGTTGCTCTGAATAATAGAGGATGCCCGAAAGAAAGTCTTGCTCTATTGCTTGTCCACGAAGGAGGCTTGGCAGGTGATGCAAGAAATTCATGCCGGGTCAACCGGGGGACATCAAGCCAGTCCGAAAATGAAGATTGAAATAAATAAACTGGGCTATTATTGGCCCACTATGTTCGATGATTGCTGCAAGTTCGCCAAAGCTTGTCAGAAATGTCAAGAACACGCCACCATGTCAAGAAGGCCACTAGTGCCGCTACATCCCACCGTTCTAAGTTGGCTGTTTGCTCAATGGGGCACGGATGTGGTGGGCCCTCTGTCAGCATCTTCATCAAGATGCAAATATATCTTAGTAGCCACAGATTACTTCTCCAGATGGGTAGAAGCATTAGCACTAAGAGAAGTGACGGGGAAGCTGGTCTCCAGATTCTTCCGACAAAACATAATATTTCAGTTTGGGGCCCCCAGCCGAATTATCTCTGACAATGGTAGCCATTTTAGAAACCAGAAGGTGTATCGACTGGCTGATAAATATAAAATTGATTAGAGGACATCATCCCCCTACAATCCCCAAGCCAATAGGCTTGCAGAAGCCTTCAACAAAACACTCAGCACTTTATTGGCGAAGATTGTTAATTCCAACAAAAAGGATTGAGAAGAAAGGATGTACGAAGCGCTGTGGGCTTATCGTACAGTCTATAAAATCCCAACTGACTGCTCACTATTTTCCCTCGTATATGGGTCAGAGGCGGTGGTGCCAATTGAACTGGAGATTCCATCACTGCGGGTCACCATTGAACATGGTCTGGATAGCAGTGAACAAACCATCATAGAATGAAGACTGGAGGAGCTTGCTGAGCTGGAAGGTAGGTGACTCTGGGCACAACAGAACATCCAATTATACTAGGCTCACATGGCCCGTGCTTTTGATAAGCTGGTCAAAGAGTGAGAATTCAAGAAAGGCGACCCTGTTATGGTCAAAAGAAGAGAAGTAATGGCAGCTAACCCAAAAGGGATGTTGATTGAAAATTGGGTAGGGCTGTATATTATACATTGGGTCTACGAAGGAGGTGCTTACGTCCTGGTGGATCACAAGGGCGCAGTTCAGTTCTCCCCTCTCAATGGGAAGGACATGAAGTTATATCGGGTGGCTTCACCGGCACCTGAAGATTGATCAAGCTCAAAAGGGCCGCATAACCAAACATAGTCCCACCGGGTCACGATGCCCCCAACGGACCTTACGTTCGGACGGGTGAAGAAAGCCTTTCCTTTCATGGACTTTAACCCTATGCCTATGGATATATCCATGCAGTGATGGGCTCTGTGCCTCAGCCGAATACCATTCGACAATGACCCCGGTAGATATTACATCCACATGGGTGAAGAATCGATAATGGCCCTGACGGACCTTACATCTGCACGCGTGAAGAAAACCTTTCCCCTTGAACAGACATTAGCCCTATGCCTGTGAATACTACCCTGCAATGCCCCCGACGGACCTTATGTTCGTAGGGATGATGAAAATCTCTCCCATGAATGGGCATTAACCCCATGCCCGCGAACACATTCCCGACGCAAGGCTTCATGCCCCAGTCAAAATTTACACAGATATCGCCATTGTGGACCCTACGTCTGAATCGGCACAGAAACTCTTCCTTTGTGTTAGCATTACTTTCTTTTCTTTTCCATATTGTTGAATTTTCAGCCAACCTCAAAAGGTTAGTTTAATTCAGCCAGTAAATGACATTTATATCAATAACGATGATAAACAATATCTGATAAGATATCAGACATACCTATACATAAATGTTCGGATATTTGATAGTTGTGTTTTTAATTATACTATACATTATTTTGTACCTGTTTATAGTTTAATTTTTAGTATTAAATCTTGAAGAGGGAAACAAATCCAATCGACTTTACTATGACCCATTATCAATCGACCCACAATCTAAAAATGATGTCAAATAAGACTCACTCGGCACTGGCTCAACCCACAGACGTGCACCACGCGGACATACATGCTCTACACATCTCGAGGCCCTCAATCAGTGGCCATTATCATTACAATCGCAGAAGTTATCCCAACGAGCGTCAGATCTTCTCCCACATAGTCAAGACACTGGCCACGACAGTGCATTTCTAACTCTTAGAGAGTGGGCGATGAGGTAACCGATGATCTCATGATCGAGTAACTTATTACTCCACCGATCACAACTCTACTTAATCAGGGAACGAACGTACTCGAGGTAAGTCCTATAAATAAGATCTTAGACAAAAGACTAGGGAACAAGCAATCGATTTATAAAGAAACTCCATACTCTAGAACGCTCATTCTCGAGTACCTTGCTGATTTAAGCATCGATGGTGTGGAGACAAGAAGATAGTTCTTAATCCTCGTATCACACTTTTAAGATTTGTTTGATTGGAGAAGGACACCCAGTCACCCGTGTAATCCTTCAAGTACTAGAAAAATGACGTCTAAAAGAGCTATGGGTGTTACCGCAGGGGATAACCCTCCGATACTTAAGTTAGAGCCAAGTTGAAGAGTAGGAGACTGAGAGAGAGAGAGAGAGAGAGAGAGAAAGAGAGAGAGTGTGTAGAGCGAGCAAGCCTATGGGCAGTGCTTGATTCTCGGAGTACTTGTTGCATTCAGCGAGTGCTCGGAGAGTGCTCGCTGGTCGAATGGGGTGCTCGGAAGCTTGCCTCTTTCCCTCTGCCCGTCTGGTTAACTCCAAGGGTCTGGCCTCAGGTCGTCTCCACGTATAGCTGTGTCTCCATGAGGGTCTGTGTCTGTGTCTATATATGTATCTCTCTTTATGTGTGTCCATGTCTGTCTATATGTTCACCCTTCGTAATTCTGGCGGCCTATTTATAGGTCGTCAGGGGATGGCGTCCGTTCCTTAACGGGAAAAGGCACGAGTCGTGGGACAAGCCTCCCTTGATCGTGGGAGGAGTTTCGTGTAGTGCTTTTGTCCAATCAGGAAGCGTGATTTCGAGGTGAGGATCATAGCCTTGTAGGTGTGGCCTCGTCACTACCGAAGACGCGATCTGTAATGATAAGGGGCTACCTTCGATTGCTAAAGAGTTATCCAGTATCTGGGGCTCTCATATTGAAGTCTCCTGGGAGATTGCGAGTCTTCGATATGTTCTTACTGGGCTGCTCAATTTTGGACTGTCAATAGGCCCACGTTGGTCCAATCGAACCGGGTCGAAGCGGGCTCTTTACTGGTGGGCCGCAATAGACCTGACGAGATCCACCCTCCTCATACGGGTTGTCTCATAAGATCTCACTCAAGATTATTTTTGACATGTTTTTTTCAAATATTGTAGATTTTCTTATATTGATCTATTTATATTTCATTCAAAAAATCATAAAAATATGGTACAAAATTAGGGATACTATATTTATGCCTCCACAAATCCGTTCGGAGTATCTGGTCACAAATCTAATGCAGCATGCAAGAGGTCCAATATCATGTCCACTAAAAAATTGAATTCTATGTCATGATGTATAGTCAATACTTTACAATATTCCTACCGTGGCAGTGGATACCTAAAAAATAAGAATGACATAAGAGTGCACCGTGGCGAAATCAATCCCAGTACTTTTGCTTCTCACCATACGATCTTGATTCGGCTTCCACGTCTCGCCGCCAGAGTGGACAGTGACGTCGTTGCCACTTTCAATTGGCTGCCCATCATTTCACAGTATCCCATAGAAGCTTTTGCAGTCATTTGCTGTTAGAAAGTCTCAGTCAATAAAACCCATAACTTAAGTCAGTATGACTGTATCTCACTAGTGAGAATGGGTAGAGCCAATGGTTAAGTGTTAAACAACTTAATAAGTTAAATAGACTTGTTCCTAAAATGAGATAACTTACATTATTCTTATTTTGAAGGTTGATTAATACCAATGGAGGCCGAGAGAGCTCAATGGCATGAAATGTTGTGTACTATGCAAGGTATGACTCAGGCTCTCCAACAAATGGCACAGAGAGTAGTGCATCACGGTGCAGGAGATCTATATAGGAGCTTCAGAGTCTTGAATCCCCCTAGGTTCCACGGATCGACGGTTCCGGATGAAGCCGAGCATTGGATTGAAGAGTTGGGGTGAATCTTCTGTGTAATGCAATGCACGGATCAAGGGAAGGTCCTCTTGGCACCTTTCCAATTAATGAAGGATGTTTGAGCATGGTGGTGGCCCATTGAGGATACTCGCCCACAATAGCCCATATTGTGGGATGAGTTCTTGGAATTCTTCAATGACAAATATTTTTCCGAGAGAGTTTGAGAGAAGAAGGCTGCCGAGTTTGCAACACTAACATAAAGGAACCTTAGTGTAGCAGAGTATGGAGCTCAATTTTTTAGGCTAGCATGGTATGCTCCTCATCTTATTTGTACGGAGAAAATGAAAGTGAAAAGATTCATGAATGGCTTGAGGCCTAGGTTTATTCCTCACTTATCTATGCTGGATATTTAAATGTACTCGGAGATGGTTAAGAAGGCCCAGCTATTAGAGGATGGGCTGTCTTTAGCTAATAGATTTAGAGGGAAGACTATAAAGAAGAAGCAAGCTAGTGGCTCCAAAAGTTTACAATCCACTATTCGGAAGAAGAGGCCTGGTGTAGGTTGAGATTTCTCGAAGGATAGGAAGAATCTGAAGGAGAGCAATAAGTAGCTGGTACCCGTGCCTACTCAACAAGAAAGATGCAAGCATTGTGACAAGGGTAACCACTGATCTGATGAATATTGGAGGCTCCTTGGGATTTGCCTTTGATGTGGGAGCTAGAAGCACAAGATCTCTGAATGTCCATTAATGAAGGAGCGAGCCCAGCAAGAGAAAGTGTAGGGAGGTTCAAGGTGTCAATGGGTGACTGCACGCTCTGATGGAAGTGGAACCCTCTGAGGAAGGCAAAGTGGTGGAAGGTATTCTTGTTGTTAACTCTAGACTTGCCTTTCTTCTATTTGGCACTAGTGTAACTCATTCTTTTATATGGGATAAGTTTGCTGCTACTTTGTCTTTGGAACCTACTCTGTTAAAATCTGATTTGGTTATCACTGCATCATTATGAGCGGGCACTGAGCTTAATTTATTTTATCCTACAAGTGAAGTTCTAATTGATAACTGTAATCTACCTGCTGATTTGATACACATGAACATGACATGTTATGATGTGATTTTAGGAGCAGATTGGCTATCTAAGCATGGTGTTAGTGTGAAGTGCAAGGAAGGGTTGGTGAGCTTTGACAGGCACCCTAAACTTGTTTTCTATAGAGGTAGGCATTCTAAGCCCCCATGTCTTATATCTGCTCTTCGAGCTTTTAGACTATTAAGGAGGGGCTATCACACCCCGAGATATATGTACAGTGGAAGAACATCGGGAACGTAGATAGTCGGCAATACGCCTCAAGCTAGCAATATAATCAGAGCGCAATAATACATTCACATAAAATATAAGTGCACAAGGGGATATATTCAAAAATTCCAACTTTATTAAATCATAGTGATCAAAGGTTACAAGGACACTTGACTTGACTCTTTAAACTCTAGACTCAATAAAAAGAAAATTACATAACATGACCAACTTCACCACCTATTACAGTGAAAGAACTTAGATCACGATACGACTCATGACTACCTAGATAGACTCCTGACTAAGGCTTCTCTCGGTCATCAATCGCTCTCACCCTCGGATCCGCTATTTGAATATTCTGAATCTGTATCGCTAGAATTTACTGAAAAGATTGAAAAAGTAGGAAATGAGTACACTTACCAAGTAGGTATCTTCGTATTAACAAAACTAATTGATTAAATAATAAAAATAAAATTAATATTTTATAATTAAATAACTTAATTAACTCACAAATACAGAGACTGACGACCAGCCTGTCATCCTTCTGTGTCCTCCTTAATTATCAGATACACAGCTCCAAAATGAGCGGTTCTTCCCGGCGAGGTGCATGCAATGAACTCGTAATATCTAGACATAGATGTTCAACTATGGGAGGACGCGAGTAGCCCGGGGCCAACGCGGGAACTGGAGACGGGGTCGTACGTACGTCCGCGGAGGGAACTGCATGCGAAAACCTTCTTGTTATTGCCGATGAGCACCGTGCATGCATGTTTCGTACTTACTGTAATTTGTTTACCACGTAGAACTAGCTCTCCTGCCCCATGCAGCAGCTGGGAAGCTGCTCTGGAGTACTGGAGGACCCCCTATCCTTCCTTCACACATCCATCGCGTACGTGTGTGACTGCACGTGTGGGACGAAACGTTCAAAAGGAACGAAACCAAAGGGTATGCATGCGCCGTGGCGTACGTACGGACTCGGTTCGGATTGTTCGGCATTTCAGAAAGACTCCTTAACTGCATCTTGCTTGACATCAGTCTCGTAGACTGCGTTTGCAAATGTTTTAGGGTTGATCATGTTACATTAGGCAGAATTTAAATGTTACATATTTTCAAAAAAAATGTAAATTTTTTGTTTTAAAATAATGATTCAATATTAATCTTATATTTTGAATAGATTGTATATAGAGTTGTTAAAAAATCTTTACTTTTTATATATATTTAAATTTTAAATTCCATAAATATCATCGTACGTTTATCCACTTTTGAAGATTTTCTCCTTCGTTCCAATGATTAGAATCTATCGTAATCATTGGAAAGCTCATCAAAAAATGAAAAATTTGAATATTATCACTCTCTCTATTATTGAGTTTATATCTTCTTTACTCACCAATGTTTTTTCGTACATCAGGATGCCTATAATTTATTTACAAAGAATCTTTTTTTATTACATGACCTAGTGATATGGGATGGGGGATAATGGGAAGGGAATAAGAGGATTAGGGTTCTAAACTGGCACCATGTAATTTTTCATTAGTCATGGACAGATGATCCCGTTAACTAATAACTTGACGTTCGTTAATAATCTGGAGATGAATGATCTTACTCCGCATGTTGTGAAACGGAATCGAACCCACGATCTTTGCCTGCGACGGACTTGAACGTTAGACATTTGTCATCAAACTTTCAAAATCCTTAACAACTCCCTATTAAAAGAACTAATAATTAATTAACAATCTGATTACAAATTCCATGTTCGATCTAACTACCACAGACTGCTCGATGTGTACAGTCATCGTATCGTTTTCTCACTATGGTCCTTGCAGGTAGGCAAACAAGAGCCCCAACAGTGTAGAGATCAGATTCCATAGGCTCTCCTGCCCATAAAAACGAGACGTCCTCGCCTTCTACCCATGCGTAGCCACAACCCGATATTCCTCCGAGAGAACAAACGAAAAAGAAAATCAGATGGCATCAAAAAATGATGGGTACATTGCGACGAGGACGGGGCCAATGTGTGGTGGGCTCTGGCTGGTCATTAGTCAAGGGTAGTGGTGGTCCCACTATAATGTTTATTTATATGTCGATGGATCCGAGAATGAGACGTCACTACATATGTACTTGCTCCCCTACATGATTGACCAATCCTAATTTTTAATAATTTTATTTTTTTCAAAAGTTATTTAACGGGACCTTCTGGCCGCCGCCAATGAATGCGAGGGCACACTCGAGATATAAAAGGTTACTGCAAAGAAAGAAATAAAGAAAGAGATGTGGATTGTGGAAGGGGAAAAGCAGCTGTGTGACATGTGAAATTACGATTTGTGATCGCGTCGGGGTGCACTTTCTTTGTTTGTTTGATTTTATAATAGCCCAAAGGGCAAAGGTTATGATAGGAGTTTAGAGTAAAGAGGACATAAACGAACATGACTGCAGCCTATTACACTTGTTTGTTATTGATTCTAGCGGCTATCATTTTCACGGGGCATTGTGTGATCTTGGGAGATTAAGAGAGAATGCTCTAGGGGGAGATGCCTCGGAGTCCCTAGCCAGGGTAAGGCAACATATCTAAAAAGGAGTTTTCTAGTAAATTTTGTTTGTGGCATCTAATCCAAATGAGTGTGTGTTTGACAGTTAACCATACCCTTAATAATGGTGTACCTTGAGACAGCTCTTCTAATAGCCTTATGTTGTTCGGCATTTGTCCCTTCTGGGAATGATCCATCACTACAATACAACTCAATTTCGTGATACCGTGGCAATTCTTCTTCTTCCAAGATCTCTTCTAATTCTACTAGAGAAATATCCTTTAAATCTTTCTTCTCAGCCCTTGCTTCTACAGCTTTCCTATGGTTGTCGAACCAAAGATCCTGAAGAGAAGGGGCGTCCAGTCTCTGGACGACAATAGTCTTAGTGCTACGACTGAGAGGAAAGGATAAAGAGGAAGCAAGCAATGCCAACGCATCGGCAAGGATATTCTGAGATCGAGGAGTATGGATGTAGATCAATTTATAGAATTACCTAGCCAAGAGAGTGACCAAATCTTGATACGGCTTGAGCTTCAGGTTACAAGTGCAGTATGTGGACAGAACTTGGCATAGAACAAGCTGGGAGTCTCCTATAATGTTCAAGTAGCATGCGCCTAAGAGGTAGGCATGCTTCAATCTGGCCAGGAGAGCTTTGTACTCAGTAATGTTATTGATAGCAGGGAAGGAGAGCTGATATGTGAGAAGAATCGTCACCCCTTCCGGAGTGAGGAGAACGGCACCTATCCCTCGGCCTTGGGAGTTGAGCGCACCATCAAAGTGCAGATACCAGAAGGGATGATGGGTAAGAATAGCGAGATGCTCATCAAGGAACTCATCCTGAATAGAGTCAGTGCAGGGGATAGGAAGATAGGCAAGATGCTCAATGATGGCATATCCTTTGATTACCTTCTGAACGACAAAGGTGATATCAAACTGAGAGAGAAAGCTCTACCAGCGAGCTAACCTACTAGAAAGAACATGCTTTTCTAAGAGATAACAGATTAGGTCCATTCTAAAGATCAGTCTAACCTGGTGGGCTAGGAAGTAATGCTTCAGCTTCTGAGCTACCCAGACTAATGCGACACAAGTCTTCTCCATGGCAGTGTACTTGGCCTCTACCCAGTTAAACAACCTAGAGAGGCAATAAGCTGCCCGCTCTTTACCTTCATCATCCACTTGCGCCAGGACAGCTTCTAGGGAGTCCTCAATGACAAAAATGTATAGGATTAGAGGTTTCCTAGGGACAGGAGGTTGCAAAAACAGGAGATTGGATAAATAAATCTTCAAATCCTCGTAGGCCTTCTGACAGTCTTGATTCCATTCAAATTTGGCCCTCGCCTTTAGCAATTCATAAAACGGGAGGCACCTCTAAGAATGTTGGGATATAAATCTTCTAATGAACTATAGACGTCTAATTAATCCTCAAAGCTCCATGATATTCTTTGGCGGGAGCATGTCCATAACGGCTTTGGCCTTATTAGGATCAATTTGAATCCCCCTTTTGCTAACTATGAAGCCTAGCAATTTTTCTGAAGACACTCCAAATACATATTTCTTGGGATTCATCTTTAGCTTATACTCCCTAACCCTTTGAAGCACCTTAGCCAGAATAGCGGGGTGTTCTTCTTTAGTCCTTGACTTCACCAAACTGTTATCCACGTAGGCTTCCATATAAACATGCATCATATCGTGGAATATAGCCATCATTGCCCTTTGATAGGTGGCACCCGCGTTCTTCAATCCAAACGGCATTACCACATAGCAATATGTGCCCCAGGGCGTGGTGAAAGAGATTTTCTCTTGATCTTCGGGAGCGAGACGGATTTGGTTATAACCTGAATAACCATCCATGAATGACAAAGCTTCATACTCGGCTGTGTTATCCACCAAATCATCTAAGCGAAAAATCATCCTTGGGGCATGCCTTATTCAGATCCCTGAAATCAATGTAAATTCACACCTTTTCATCCTTCTTAATGACAAGGACTATGTTCGCCACCCATTGAGGATATAGAACAACTCTAATAAACCTGACGAAGAAGAAGAGAAGAGAGGAGGAAGGAGAAGGAGATGGCACAAGGTGAGGATTGTGGCCTGTGTTGGGAGAGCACATCCCTCTCTTAATGTTTATTAGGTCAAAACATGAACTACAAATGACCTACAATGCCCCTGTTACATAGAGAGGTATGCAGGGGTGTTTAGGAAATAAACAGAAAGAATTTAAGTTATTGGACCCATCTTATTAGGTCTGGTAATGAACTAGCACCCAAATAGATGCCTGAACCAGCCAATCCACTATACTTTCCCTCAAGATGAGCATATATCTCCCGTGCACAGCTTGCCCATAACAGAAATAGCTTCTCCTTGAACAGGCCTTTGGTGAACACATCAGCAACTTGATCAACCGGATGAGCATTGGGAAAGCAGAGTTCCCTGGAATGAAGCCTTTCCCACATGAAGTGTCGATCACATTCATGTTGCATGGGGTTATTGGCAATGTTGATGGCAGCCTTATTATCATGGTACAAGTTTAGGGGAAGTTCAATGCAGGCCAATATCCTGGAGCAGAAGTTCAGCTAAACCATGTGCCATAGCACGGTATTCAGTCTCAGCACTAGACCAGGCACACACAGTTTACTTCTTGCTACACCAGGTGATCAAGTTCTACCTAAGAAGCACAAGTAACCAAAAGTAGAACGGCAATCCTCCTTGGAACTATCCCAATCAGAATCTGCAAACCCTTCAGGGAAAAAGAGGTAGATTTGGTGAACAACGTGCCCTTGCCAGGATAGGTTTTGATGTAGCGCAGAATTCGGCCCACAACTTGAAGATGGGGTACCCGAGGCGCTTACATACACTGGCTGACAGCACTCGGTAGTATGAGTGATGTCAGGCGGAGTGAGCATTAAGTACAAGAGTCTGCCAACTAACCATTGATACCGGCCCTTTTCAAGATTAGAAAGAAGCTTTCCATTAGTATTGGTCAATTGTTGGTTGACATCAATGGGTGTAACCATCCAGTGACACCCCATCTTTCCAGTTTCGTCAAGCAGATCTAGGCATACTTCTGTTGGCAGACAGACATCATCACCTGAGTAAGCCACTTCAAGTCCAAGAAAGTACTAGAGCAGCCCCAATCCTTAGTCTCAAACTCTTTGGCCAAGTTTGCCTTTAGAGACTGCATCTCTTCATCATGATCTCCAGTGATGATCATATATCCACATATACAATGAGAATAGTAACACAGCGACCTGTCCACTTGACAAATAGGGTGTCATCAGTATTACTCTAGACATAGCCAAACAAATCATAGCAAGACAGAAATGTGCAAACCAGGCATGAGGCGACTGTTTCAAACCATACAATGCCTTCTTGAGCCTGCATACTTTCCTATGTGTGTTGCAGCTTCGGGGAGGCTGCATATACATCTCTTCCTGCAAGTCCCCATTGAGGAATGCATTTTTAACATCAAACTGAAACAAATTCCTGGAGTATTGAGCAGCAAGAGAAATAATAACCAGGATTGATTTCAACTTTGCAACTGGGGAAAAAATCTACTTAATCAACACCATAGGTCTAAGTAAATCTTTTAGTAACCAGCCTCGCTTTGCAACTATCAACAGACCCATCAAGCTTACATTTTATGGTGATCACCCACTTGGAGCTCACCAGACACCAGCCGCTTCCCCATCAGAGGATCAACTAGCTTCTAGGTTTTCCTTTTGTCGTGCATGCATCTCCTTCAGCAAGATGATCTTCTCTCCCACAATGGCTACAGATCTTTCCAGCCTTAGAAGTAGTCTTGTTTTGTCCAGACCCACCTTTGCTGCCTTTCTGTCCAACACCTACAAAAGCCAAAGATTCTCCAGCAGAGATAGGTCCAGTACTGTCATTAATGGCTTTGTGATGGCCTTCTTCACTGAGCACTTTGTTGTACACTTGCTCAAGTGAGGGAAGAGGATCTATGCTCAAAATTTGTCCTCGAAGATTCTCAAATTCTTGGTTCAAACCAGCGAAGAACTTGAAGATCCAATTTTTCTGAACATAACCTAAAAATTCTTTTTAATTTGCAACACGTGTAGTCATTTGGTGCCCACGAGATGATAGCATTCCCCCTTAGAGGGCCCACTCCACCTTCGTGTCACCTAGTATTTTATTGAATGAATAAAAGGGTACAAAGTTTAGGTACATCCCTGGGGCATACCCCTGCAAACCATGGGCTAAAAAACACCCTATACCATTCAGTGGAAAACCACAAGAAAGACATAAGAGAAAGTGAGCTACAGGCAGTTAAGATGGATGCTTGGAAGTCCGCTGACGTCAATCTTGGCAATCCCTCTGATGCTGGCTGGGAGCTCCCCACTAGATCGAAACTCATTGTTGCAACCCATAATGATCGTATCATTAGCCAAAGCATCTGCGAGTTGGTTGCCTTCCCTGTAGGTGTGCACGATGGGGCACTGTAAGCGCTCGAGCAAGAAGAGCAATGAGGGCCACCATGGAAGCAAAGACCAAGGGGGCCGATTGAGTGAATTGGTCAAGTTCACCAGTGCAAGGGAGTCAAAGGCAATGGTAGATATCGGGATCGAGTGATGAGCAGCGGGGCGCAAACCATCCAAAAGAGCTCATCCTTCTGCTATCGTGTTTGTGCCCCGGCCATAGAAGAAGGAGAAACCCATCAGCACACAGCCATGCTTATCTCTGAAGCAGCCCCCTACCACAGAAGGGCCAGGATTGCCACGACTAGCTCCATCAACATTTAAGGCGTATGCAAATGTTGGAGGTGTCCAAAGGATGATCTTGGGAATCAAACGCTTGCAGGTGATGGAGAATCCAAAGGAATGGTAGATGCTCGAGTGAGCATGATCCAATTTGGATTTAAAAATCTTGCAAGATAGAGCATGAGAGACTTGAAGCATAATTTGTTCTCCAATTCATTGTAAGGAATAATTTCTTCCCTCGAACTTACAGCGACATCTGGCTTTCCAAATCTCCGAAACAATGGAAGTAACCATGAGCAAAGACATGTAGTCTTGAGACCGATTAGGATTGGCCGAGGATAGAGTTCCCCTGATCCTGGCAATGATTGAAGCCGACTTAAAGTAGTGGCCGTCCAACACCGGTAGGAATTTGCACCACAGGGACTTGGCAAGATCACTGTCAATAAACAAGTGGTCTATGTCTTCAGTGGCATGGGCAGCAAAGCAACAGGCACACCTGGAAGCCAGCTGAACACCGCATCTCTTGACTCTCTCATCCACCGACTCAGTGTGATGCACCAGCTTCCATGAGAAAAGATTGACCCTTGGGGAGAAGTGAGGCTACCCGAGCTTGGATAATGGTGACGAGGTCGCCTGCCTCCTAATAGAGCAGTAAATAGAGCTGCTATCGAAGAGCCTAGAACTCGTCCTAGTCCAGATAACATTATCTTCGTAAGAAGATAGAGGGAAATTGGCAATGATCTCTAACTCCTGGCTATTGTCTGCAACGTATTGCCATGCCAAGTGAGACCGACTTGATAATACCTCCTGCACGGAGGCATCCGGAGCTTCAGGTCTGAGAGAGGCATGAACCCTGTGAATCAGAGGCTAGTCAACAAACCATGTGTCCTTAAGGAAATTAGTGGAGGCTCCATTATGCACAATGCTACAGGACCCCTCTAGCAGGGTCACCCGAGCTTTTAAGTAACTTTTGGTTGTAATGCTGGCTGGGAAAGGAATTCCGCAGTCCATCAGGTGGCAGTTTTTCAAGTACTTTTGTCTAGCATATCGGGCCCATGGTGAATTCCCATGAATGGCATTCCAGAGCTGCTTAACATTCTGACATAGCTGGATCTCCGATAAGCGGTGAATACCCAGGCCTCCCTCCGAGATTGGTCTACAGATTGCCTCCCATGCCACCCAGTACTTTCGATGGGAAGTCTCCAAATGTTGCCAAAAAAAGATTGCACAAGTTTTCTCAATATGCTCCAGGATGGAAGAAGGAATTGCCAACACACTAGCTGTGTATATGGGAATGGTACTCAAAACTGATCGGATAAGAGTAGCTTTGCCCGCCTAGGATAGGAATCTGCTCTGCCAACCAACGACTTTAGTCAAAATATTATCAATTAGATATTTGAAATGAGTGCGCTTCTCTCTGCCTTTGAATAATGGAATACCCAAATATTTCATGCGGCCCGACTTGTGTTGGAAACCAGTTAGCTGTTGGATGCATTGGATTGAACGGGCAGGCATGTGTTTAGATGTAATGAAGCTACTCTTCCGTGCATTAATAAGTTGCCCAGAGGACTTTTCATAATCTTTCAAGAACTGAAGTAACTGTTTCACTGAGGGTAGAGTTCCATTCGAGAAAATAATGGAGTCATCAGCATATAGAATGTGCGAGACCGAGGTCACACAGCGGGGGACATGATACCGGGAACACCGATTAGATAAGAACAACTGTGTAAGACCATAGCTCAAGACTTCCTCTGCAATGATAAACAGAGCCGGAGCAAGGGGGTCACCCTGTCGCACCCCCTGGGAGGACTTAAAATAGCCGGACAGCCGACCATTAAAAGAGATAGAGAACCAGCAATTTCTTATCATCTGTGCAATAAGAGAGGTAAAACAATTAGAGAACCCAAATTTTTTTAGCACAAGGAGCAAAAAATCCCATTCAATATGATCATAAGCTTTAGCCATGTCGGGCTTTATGATAATGTTGTGCCCCCTAGTTGGTCTGTCAAGCTCAAGAAATAGTTCCTTGGCAAGGAGGGAGCTATCTGTGATTTGTCTACCACTAACGAAACCACTCTGCTGCTCAGAGATAATCCTTGGGAGGATTTGTCGAAGCCGCTCAAAGATTATTTTGGAGACTATCTTATATGTGAAGTTACATAGGCTAATGGGCATGAAATCAGCATAAGAACTTGGGTGTTTGACTTTGGGGATTAAACATATGATGGAAGAGGTCACTCCCTACGACAAGGCATAGCCTTGGAAGAAACTGCAGATAGCCTGTATAACATCTTGACCAACCACCTCCTTGCAATGTGTAAAGAAAGCTCCCGTGAAGCCATCCGGACCCGGTGAGCTGTTACCCGATAAAGTGAAGACTGCAAGCTTGACCTCCTCTTCAGAAGGCGTAGTGCAGAGGGAAGCATTCTCAGCCTTTGAGATGATTTGAGGGATCACATATAGAATATTGCCATCAATCACATGCGCTTCAGAAGAGAGCAGAGTGCGGTAGAAGTTCACAGCCCCATCCGCTAATGCCTCTTGGTCCTCCACCAGCTCCCCATTAATATGCAATTTGGAGATGTAATTCTGCTACCTTCTGACATTAGCATAGTGGTGAAAGAATTACGTATTTCTGTCGCCACAACTGATCCAATTAATGCAGGATTTCTGCAACCAGAACATCTCCTCTCGGAATAAGGCGAGACGACACTCTGCATTGGCTTTATTCAGCAAAGCCCAATTGTTATCAGAAGGGTTAGCATCGAAAGCACATTGTGCTTCAGTAGCCTTAGACTCAACTGTTTCAATCATACCAGACAAATTGCCAAATGTTGACCTATTCCAGAGCCTCAGAGCACCTCTCAAAAGCTTGAAATTATTTTGCAGCAAATAGAAAGGATGTTGAGAGGACACCTGATAACTCTGCCATTGGTCTTTCACAAAGATTAAAAAATCTATGTGAGTGTGCCACATTTGCTGATAAATGAACCTCGTGGGGAAACGATTAGGACTTTGAGTGGTCAGCAGCAGTGGTGAGTGATCCAAAGGACCCCTCAAAAGAAGCTTGACATTTAACTTGTGAGGGAGGCTGATCCAAGTATCATTACATAGAATGCGATCAAGCCTTGCTCTGATAAACTTGGATCCCCTTTGATTATTTGTCCATGTGAAAGTAGATCCATCGATCCCCGCATCCATGAGACCCATTGCAGCAATGAAACCCTGGAAATCAGACATAGCACTCAATGAAGGTAAATTACCAACAATTTTTTCCTCTGGAGATAAAATCAGTTGAAGTCACCTCCAATAACCCAAGGAATAGTAATGCCTTGGCCAAAAGCCATGAGAGAATCAAAGAGGTCCCTGCGAGTCCTCAGGTTACACGAAGCATAGACCACAGTAAAGAACATATAGGAATTCTCATTCTCATATATAGCAACAGTAATGAATTGCGGATGAGACTGTATAATATCAATTTTCAAATCATCACCATGAAACAACCAGAGCTTAGAATTAGGATCCCCATTGCCAATGACATGAGGCAGCTTTATTCTACGACCCACTCTAATAGCCCGGTCAAAGCTTATTCGGGGCTCTGAGATGGCAGCCAAAGTCACTTGATGAGCTTTAACA
This sequence comes from Amorphophallus titanum, assembly GCA_024336825.1. Lineage (NCBI taxonomy): Eukaryota > Viridiplantae > Streptophyta > Magnoliopsida > Alismatales > Araceae > Amorphophallus > Amorphophallus titanum. The sequence goes on along the minus strand of JANBPO010001714.1, from coordinate 5,742,780 downwards.
AGATGAGCAAGACTTCTGATTGTTGCAGGGTTGCCAATGCCCCTCACATTCCATATGAGTGCAGATCTAAACATGATGACGGGGTCACTACAAGAAAATACGGATTTTGCAACGTCCACTTTCCATCACAAATTCGTCGCAAAGAAGTCCCAAAGTTACTTTTCGACAGAATGCCGATGGAATAGCAACCGAATTTGGACGTTGCGAAACTGAGATTGCTAATTACCGACGTATTTTTTTTGTCTCAAAATCATCAGAAATTGTCGACCAACTTCGATGTCGAAATATTTCGTTGGTAATAATGTCAAAAATTAATAAGTAAGAAATTAAATATTATTTACGACGGAATTATCTACTGTCATAGAAATGTCTAAACATTTGGACTTCGAAGTAAAATTTACTTCCGACGAAAGTTTTTTCAGGTAAGGAGGATAAAAGAATCAAGGCCTAAATCTCATCATCAAAATTTATTTCTACAGAACTCAACTGAGTTGTAATCATGTTGAATTCGTTGATGTGATCTATAATAGAGGCACCTTCGGCCATCTTCAAATTAAACAAACGACGCATCAAATATATCTTGTTTGAGACAGAGGGTTTCTCATACATATTTGATAGTGCCTTCATCAGTCCTGCCGTGGTCTTCTCGTTCATGATGTTGAAGGTGACGTTTCTGGCCAACATCAAGCGAACAACTCTGAGTGCTTGTCTGTCTAGTAGATCCCAATCTTCTTTCTTCATCCCTGTCGACATCGTTCCAAGAAGCAGCTCATGCAACTTCTTCTGATATACATAGTCTTCAATTTGCATCTTCCAGAAACTGAAGTCCTTGCCATCAAACTTATCGATCCTCACTTTTTCTTCATCCACTGCCATTGCTCCCACTATTCTCCTCGAACGAGACTCTGATACCAGTTGTTGGGAAACGTGACATTCTCTCTCTTGCTCACGACCCACTAATCAAGATCAGAATAGAGAAACAAGGAAAATAGTATGAAATGACAATCACACAGGAACACATAGATTTTACGTGGTTCGGAGGTGATGTGCCTTCCTACGTCCATGGCCGCAGCAGAGTTTTTCACTAGAATAATCACCCTCAGATCAAGTACAAAGAGAGAGTTTGCATCTTATTATACAAGAAGATTAGGGTGCCATAAATCAGGATACCAAAGACAACAATGCCCCTGTTATAAATAGAAATTTTCTTCTGGGAGCTCCGCCCCTAGAAACCCCCGGGAGGGGCACTGCCCCCTTGACCTCCGCGACCTGACCATGCAAGTCGATCCATGTGCGAGGGCACATGATGGTGAGTTCAGGCTCTACACTCAAACATGGTGTTTATCGGCTAGCACTGTCAACTAGCTCATACCGATCAACTACTCTCATCGGTGGACATACGTTAACGATTAGCGGCGTTGACTATTTGCCCAAAGACTGACCATACCTACTGACGAATGCACATCAACTGGCACTCTCTCTGTTTGTGGCACGCCGACTGATATCCTCCAACTGACACTCTTCAACCATTATACAACGGCTACTACTCTTTAACTGATCACATCGCTTGATGCTCTTTAGTTGATTCCTCTAACTTCCCAGCTGCTTCTAATGATGATTGCTTGTATCAACTGCCACTTAACTAAACATGCCAATTAATTCAAGGAAAATAATAACCCTTTTCTACATGGTATAAGTCCTGTAATATTTTGAGGACTAAAATAAATAGTTTAATGATTATCTAGGGTGTATTTATGGCAGGAATAACAAACTAAATATCCCTAAATAATTAATCCAAATAGTTGCAATTATATTCTTGTCATTACCTGAGTGTAGTTTAAAAGTTGAAACGAATCTATTCTTATGTTTTATAGGGATTTGATGAGATCACAAGGTCCTGAAAGTATTTTCCGGCTTTTGCATCTATTAGCAGTTTCCATAGCATTTATCTAGGAATATTTCTTCAATGTTAATGGCATAAGGGCCGGAAGTGTATGAATGCAATTATTTGGATGTATTCAGGTTTATTTTTGACAATTCATGTAGGTCAGGGGTCTACATGCAAAAACTGAAGATTAGAGGGGAATATATGTAGAAAACCTATATAAAACTAAAGCCAACCAATTACAATACATAGAGCAATCAAAAGGTTTTGACTAAATGCTGCCATAATCTATATCAGTCTACACACCTGGGACACCTTTCAAGCATAAATTCTGATCTCTCCAAGATCTCCTCCTCTCCAGGCCCTGATATGGTTTTTCCACTCTCTGAAACAGCAAGTTGCTTATGAAACTTAACTAATCTATTCAAGATGTTGCCAAAACTCCTCTCCTTTAAACTCTTGAGATTACTGTCAAGAAGCAAGATGGCAAACTTTCGCTCCGACTATCCTAAAGTAAAATCGAAGGACGGGAGACTATTTTATGATACATTAACTCCATGTTGTAACCGGAAATATACGGTATACATGTGCGCAGTTAGGGTTCATAAAATACATATCCCTACACCTTTTAACTAAAAATAAGATTTTTAAGCATGATTTATGCCTTCCATGCATCTTCTTCATTCTAAACATGCTTTTACATGTTATCTTTCTATTCCTTATGATTTTCATCCCTTTATTACCCTAAGATAGGCTTTACACACCTTATATATCTTCTGTCTGTTACAGACAGAAGGCGGTTCCTCAGAAACCGCTATTGTTAAGAGGCGGTTCCGAGCATACCGCAAGCTCCAAGAAGCGGTTCTCATCTGACCACTTTCTTCTTTCTGTTTCTACTTTCTGTTAACACTAAACAGAATGCAGAGTAGCCTTTGTTAATATATGTTAAGCCTAAGTATTTAGGTCCTATTCCTAGTTACATCAGTACATTCCTGTTATTGGTTATATTGTGCATCCATCATGATAGATTTCATGGCCTACATATTTTATAAACTTATTTTAATCTTATGTTAATTTCATGTCAAAATCATATACTCTTGTATTATAATTATATTTCATATGTTTGATGGACTTGTTACATTGATGATTTAATTGCTGTTTTTACACGATTCACTCCCATCTCAGTCTTTCTTAAGTAGATAGCATGTATCCTGGTATGATGCTATTAGTTACACTTGCACGTGATAGGAACACTCTCTTGGACTTGTGATCCTCTCTATTGTATATTCTTTCCACTGGACTTGGTGATCATGTTTCAAGGCCTCCGTAAGTCTCCGCGAGCCTGGAATTCTCACTAGGACACCGAGTTGGTTGTGCCCTAAAAACTTAATGGTCTAGAAAGTACTTGTGTTATCAGTATTTTCCTGCAACTTGGACAGATAGCGGCCCTTGGGCGACTATGACTTCCAAGTAGCGGTCCTATTGTGACCGTCTTCTTCTAGGCTTGGTCATTGCATCGACCTATTCCTTGTCCTGCGTCAACTCTACCTAATTGCGGTCTTGACTTGACCATCTTGTCAAGAAAGTGGTCCTGGCTCGACCGTCTTCTGCTATCTTGTGCTCAACTCGAGGTTTGACCCAAGGGTTGATCCTATTCTATTCCTAGATGGTCTTCTGATTGTCTGGATGTTGGCAAGTAAAATATGACGCCATAAAAATATGGGAAGAGGAGCGTTATCATATCATCTCATACCAAGGTCAAAACCAACATAATAGCATCCCACATATGGACGGACGAATTGAAGAGACATGAAGTTGAGGCTTTCCTGAATGAATAGTACTGCTGAAGACTCAAACCCCGAGCTTCGACAGTGAAGCAGCCAACCACGAGCTCAAATGCCTAAAAAGACTCGCTACATCAAACGCGCCTCAATAGGTGAAGTAGCCCCCACACCAGAAGAAGGTGACACACCAGAATATATGGGAGATCATCGTGTTAACACTAACAGAGTGTTTGTGAGTCCCGTTTACTGTATGCCTTCGTTGAGGTCCACCAGTTGTGTTTTGCACCGAAAATTCCTAGTTCTGGGGTTGTTTTGGCCTATGGTAGCGATCCTGGACCAATGTGTCAGGATTCCTTTTCTTACGATGATCACCCTGCATCTTGTTATTAAAGCTATCGCACATCGCAAGTTGAGTCGGGTTAGTCTATATCAAGGGACATAGCTCTGGGGTTTAGATTCTCTGTTAATATTAGTGAAAGATAATCCTCAATTCCTCATTACTCAACCCCTGCAAGGATTGATGTATAAACTAACAAGATATAATAAGTTGATCCGGCAGACCTGCAATGCCTGAACCAGCAACGCTACTAGCCCCAATCCGCTATCTTCGATCCGACAACTCTGATCCGACAGCTCTGATCCGACAACTCTGATCCGGCAGCCCTAATCCAACAGCAAAGTTGATTCGGCAGCATCGATCCGGCAACCTCTTATGACTGGTTCAGTAGCTCCATTCAACAGTCTACATAAGCACATAGTTCGATGGCCCATATCCCCAGATCTACCCGGTAATTCCTAGATAATTGATTGAGTAATCATGGGGTGTGCCACATCGAGGTCCCATCGGGATGGATGTTGCCACTTAAAGATTCAGAATCTTTATTATTTAATTTCAGATTATCACTGATAATATAAAGCATCGAGAGCTAAAGAGTGGAATATACAAAATTATGTGGACATATGTCCCATTTTTCCTCAACCCGCCGGAGGAATCGAGTTCTTGTCCATTCTTCAAGGTTAGAGAGAGGGGGTGGAGTGGTAGACCACTACTCTGTTCCACTCTCTATCTCTCCCCACCTTGTATAAAAATTTCGGGAGATTTTGTCTGTGTGCATGTGAGAGAGGGTGAGAGATGAAACCGCTGGGTTGGTGAGAGTGTGCGAGTGTGTGTGTTCGTGTGCGAGAGAGAGAGAAAGAGAGAGAGAGAGACAGAGAGAGATGAAGGCGTTGGGGTGGTGGCTGATGCTGGTGGGCTCGCTCCGCCTCGCCGCCGTCTGGTTCGGCTTCTTCGATATCTGGGCGCTGCGCCTTGCCGTCTTCTCCAATACCCAGAGTGAGCTCACCCTCTGCTCTCTCTTTCTCTCTGTCTCTCTCTCGGCAATTAGTGATAGCTTCTTCGTAGTCGTCGCCCATTTGAGGCTTTCCGATTTGGATCTTCTAGATCTCGGACGGTCTGCGTTGTGGGTAAAGACAAAGGTGGAGGAGGGGGAAAAACCCATATTTGCCAAGAATGTGATGTTCTGCCATCCTTTAGATTTCTCCCTTTTAAAGGCAATTAGACAAAGTTATGAGCAAGAAAAAGGCAAGCTTTTGTAGTTTGTCATCCTTGATGGTTTGTCCATTGCGATTTCCCTTTGCGTTGGTATACCCGTGCATCTATACTGCACGGCGTTGGTTTCTCGGATGAGCACAAAAGGGTGGTCACAAGCGCTGGAGTGAGCGAAATGTGGCAGTGGGCAAGGGCTTGCTGACTACTCTGATCTGGCACTCGGTTGGTGTGTGAGAGAAGGGCCTCAGATGGGATCTGACATCATTTAGCTAAACATGAATTTTAATGGAGTTTATTCAGAAAGGTGTAAAAGTTCTAACCTATTTGATCTGGTGAGACTTCTTTCTGAATTTGAGATGGCTTTTGTTTATTTCTAAGTTGATGAATTTATGCTTATGCAGCGGGTAGTTAGTTCCATTTCTCAAGGTATTGCTTGTGTTAAACCCGTTCTCACCTAACTCCATTGTGTAATGAATTGTAAATTTTTGTTATTGGTGCATAATGTAATGGAATTTCTTGCTGTTTTCTTTGATGAACTGCAGTAGAATGGCATTATGGTGAGAATGTTGCTTTTGTTTTGTAGTGACTGAAGTTCATGGGAGAACATTTGGAGTGTGGACTCTCCTGACGTGCACACTGTGCTTTCTTTGTGCATTTAACCTTGAGAATAAGCCCCTTTACATTGTGACCTTTCTGTCCTTCATCTATGCCTTTGGTCATTTTCTGACGGAATATTTGATCTACAAAACAATGGTTGCTGCCAATCTGACAACTGTTGGGTTCTTCGCAGGTACCAAGCAAGGACATTTCTACCCTAATTTATCATTCAAATATAATGACTTTGTTTAGTTACTTTCTATTATTTTGCTGCTTCAACTGCCTGCTTCCTATACTCCTTTTAGTTAGTCACCAACAACCTTTAGAGTTTTCAGGACAAAGGCGGGACTGATTTAATAATGCCTTTAAGATAGTGTAATCACAATTTTGGATTCTATTTGCTGGATAAACTATGCTGTTTTAAAAGTTGTATTGCCATGTCCATTTTTGGTGCTTCTGAATGTGAAGGTTGCTGATTACTTCCAAAAGAAAGAAGTATCATGCAATTGGACCCTCTCACTCCTGCTTTTTGTCCCTGTGACGGGAATCTAATTAAGTGTGGGGAAGGGAATCTAGGGGAGACTAGGTCCTAAGATGGTTAACAGGACGAAGAGTACGATCACTGCTGCCTAATTATTTTGCTAGTCAGAGTAGGGACAGATAAAAAACCTAATATCCCCACTCACTCACTCAGTTCATGAAATGATCTCTGGTCTAGTAATCAATTTTTGCACACTTTCCAAACAGGAATCAGCTTTTGTAATTCTACAGTTATATATGCTGTCGCATGAGATAAGGCTGATATCTAAGGCAGATCCATTGAAGTATACTCTCTCCCAACCGACGCTCAAAGGCCGCTTAGGCAAATGGGTGATAATTCTCACGGAGTTTGACATCTCCTATGTGATGCAGAAAGCTATTAAAGGCCAGGCCATCGTAGATTTCTTTGTTGTGCACCCAGTGCCTGAAGACTGTCCACTAGAGACAGAACTTCCCGAAGATGAGGCCTTGGAGGCAGACCAAGTGTAGCCCACCTTCTGGCAGTTGTATTTCGATGGCGCATCCAGAATTGATACTCCAGCAACCGGGCCTGTCAGAGTCAGAGCTGGTGCGGGCATAGTCCTGAAGTCTCCCGAAGGGGAGGTCATATATACTTCCTATTCGATAAATAACCCCTGCACGAATAATGAGGCTTAGTATGAAGCCTTGATTATTAGTCTGTAGATTGCTTTGTCCATGGAGATTCGGATGCTTGAGGCATTCGGGGATTCCATGTTGGTTGTATAACAGTTGGAAGGAAAGTTCGATGTGCGGAAGTAGGAACTTCTCCCTTACCACCAATTGGCACTGCACCTGATGGCAAAATTCTACTTCATCAAAGTTAAGCACATCAATCAAGTACAAAATGCTCAAGCATATGCCCTCGCAAAGCTGGCCAGTTCCTTAGCAATCCCGCCAGACACGAGTCTGAATATAACCGTGATCAGTAGATGTCAGGTCCCCAGTGTGACAGAGGTCCTATCCAATAAATAGGAAAATGAAGTGGTGGCTGTGGAGTAAATCCAACAGCCCGATTGGTGAGAGCACCTCCTACACTAGTTCTAGCACCAGCAGCTCCCAAAAGAGAAAGAACAAAAAATGAAATTACTCAGAACCAAGGATTCTTATGAGATGAGAAATGAAACTTTGTTCCAAATAATGGCAGATGCCCAGAAGAAGATTCTACTCCGCTACTTGTCTGTGGGGGAGGCACGACAGGTGATGAAAGAAGTTCATGCTGGGTCAGCCGCGGCCCACCAGGCTGGTCCGAAAATGAAGATCGAGATAAAGAAATTGGGCTACTATTGGCCCACTATATTTGATGACTACTACAAGTTTACTAAGTCATGTCAGAAATGCCAAGAACATGCCACCGTGCTTAGAAGGCCACTAGTGCCATTACACCTCACTATCCCAAGTTGGACGTTTGCCCAATGGGGCACGGATGTGGTGGGACCTTTGCCAGTATCTTCATCAGGGTGCAAGTAAATTTTAGTAGCCATAGTCTACTTCTCCAGATGGGTGGAAGCCGTGGCACTAAGAGAAGTGACAGGGGAGCTGGTCGCTAGGTTCTTCCGTCAGAACATAATATTCCAGTTCGGGGTCCCCAGTAGAATTATTTCCAACAACGACAACCATTTCAGAAACCAGAAGGTGTACTGGCTAGCCGACAAGCATAAAATTGATTGGAGGATGTCATCCCCCTACAATCCATAGGCCAACGGACTTGCAGAGGCATTTACCAAGACCCTCTGCACCCTGCTAGCCAAGACCGTCAACTCTAGTAAGAGAAACTGAGAATAGAAAATGTACGAAGCACTATGGGCTTATTGTACAGTATACAAAACTCCAACTGGTTGTTCACCATTCTCCCTAGTATATGGGTCAGAGGTAGTGGTGCCAATAGAGCTAGAAGTGCCGTCACTGCAGGTCGCGATACAATACAACCTGGCCAGCGGTGAACAAGCAAACATAGAAAGAAGACTAGAGGAGCTTGTTGAGCTCAAAGGAAGGTGCCTCCGGGTGCAATAAAGCATTCAACTATACCAAGCTCGCATGGCCTATGCTTTCGATAAGTTGGTCAAGGGGCGAGAATTCAAGAAAGGTGACCTAGTGATGGTAAAAAGAAAAGAAGTAATGGCCTCCAACCCCAAAGGAAAGTTGGTTAAAAACTAGGTGGGGCCGTATGTTGTCCACCGAGTCTATGAGGGTGGTGCCTACGTTCTCGTAGACGACAAGGGGATAGTGTAATTCTCCCCGCTCAATGGGAAACACCTAAAGCTATACCATACAGGCTTTGACGACTAGATGTCAAAGGATTTTGTTACTTTTCCAGGGGTGCTGTGCGTAAACATAGGAGAGCACTAACTCTTTCAGAGAAAGGGTAAGGAGTTAGCTCCACTGCACCGCGAGTGCCTCGGAGGTCCAAAGTTCTGAATATGGTAGAACTTATTTGTTTAAGCGGCCAAGGATGCCGGGATAGAAGGGGTATAGACCCGAAGCCTTAGCAAAGGGGTAGACGTCTGAAGCTTTAGGAAAGGGTGGTTTTGTTTTAGTGGCTTTAGCTGCAAGGCTCTCACCAGGGATTTTAGCATCAATCCTGACGATGATGTCAGGGAATCGACGGTAGTTTGATCATCGACATGGGGTGAATGCTGAAGCAAAGAAAGGTTTGTTTTAGCAGTATAAGCATAAGGTTTATACTAGAGGGTTTTAGCATCGATCCTTACGATGATGTTAAGCACTCGACGGTAGTTTGTTCATCAGCGTGAGGTGAATGCCGAAGCAAGAAACATTATGTTTTAACAGCATAGGCGTAAGGCCTACACCGGTGGGTTTTAGCATCGATCCTGATGATGATGTCAAGGACTCAATGGTAATTTATTCATCGACAGGGGGTGAATGCCGAAGCAAGGAACAATTTGTTTTAGCAGCATAGGCGTAAGACCTACACTGGAAGGTTTTAGCATCGATCCTGACAATGATGTCGAGGCATCGACAGTAGTTTGATCATCGACATGGAGTAAATGCCGAAGCAAAGAAAGGTTTGTTTTAGCAACATAGGCATAAGGCCTACACTGGTGGGTTTTAGCACCGATCTTGATGATGTCAAGGAATCGATAGTAGTTTGATCATCGACATGGGGTGAATGCCGAAGCAAGGAAAAGTTTGTTTGAGTGGTATAGGCGTAAGGCCTACACCGGTGGGTTTTAGCATCGATCTTGACGATGAGTCAAGGACTCAACGGTAGTTTGTTCATCAGCATGGGGTGAATGCCAAAGCAAGGAACAATTTATTTTAGTACCATAGGCGTAAGGCCTACACTAGAAGGTTTTAGCATCGATCATGATGATGATGTCGAGGCATTGGCGGTAGTTTGATCATCGGCATGGGGTAAATGCTGAAGCAAAGAAATGTTTGTTTTAGTAGCATAGGTGTAAGGCCTACACCCGCGGGTTTTAGCATTGATCCTGATGATGTCGAGGAATCGAATATAGTTTGATCATCGGCATAGGGTGAATGCTGAAGCAAGGAAAAGTTTGTTTTAGCGGCATAGATGTAAGACCTACACTGGTGGGTTTTAGCATCGATCTTGACAATGATATCAAGGACTCAACGGTAGTTTGTTCATCGGCATGGGGTGAATGCCGAAGAAAGGAATAGTTTGTTTTAGCAGCATAGGCATAAGGCCTACACCAGAAGATTTTAGCATCAATCCTGACCATGATGTCAAGGTATCGACGGTAGTTTGATCATCGGCATGGGATAAATATCGAAGCAAAGAAAGGTTTGTTTTAGCAGCATAAGCATAAGACCTACACTGGAAGGTTTTAGCATCGATCCTGACGATAATGTCGAGGCATCGACAGTAGTTTGATCATTGGCATGGGGTGAATGCTGAAGCAAAGAAAGATTTGTTTTAGCAGCATAGGCATAAGGCCTACACCGGCAGGTTTTAGCATCGATCCTGATGATAATGTCAAAGGATCAACAGTAGTTTGATCATCGATGTAGGGTAAATGTCAAAGTAAGAAAAAGTTTATTTTAGCAGCACAAGCATAAGGCCTACACCGGTGGGTTTAAGCATCAATCTTGACGATGATGTCGAGGAATCGATGATAGTTTTTGGATCTCCCAGTGGGACGTATGGGCAAGATCATGCCGGGTGTTTCCATGGCAAGGTTTGAAAATAATGATGTCCCATCATTCATATATATATATATATATATTAATTACCACATTATTGACCCAAGCACCCTTTTAGATTTTCACCGGAGCCAGCGCCCTCTTGCTTTTTCCCATGCGCCCTTATGGGTTTTCATGTGGCAGGGTACCCAATTCTGCCTACAGCGCTATCATCAAAACAGAATCATCAAAACAGAATATGATATGTTGCTATCATCAAAGCTAGACAACATATGCACAACAAATGGTGTGTGGAAGAAATTTAGATTGCGATCGAACGGAGACCCTCACTATGTGTGAGTAAAGCACTCTGCCTTGTATTAAGGAGTACCCTGCATGGATGCGTGATCAAAACCTTGCATGATCATCAAAACATGCATTACTGCATTTCATGATATCTCAAAAGAAAAAAAAGTGGAAATCTGCTCACCAGCTGGGGACAAGTCGACTTGGCCTTTGCCCAAGTACTAGTCAACTTGCCCCTGATCCCAGCAGTGGACGTCTGCTCACTGTCTTGGGACAAGTCAACTTGGCCTTGCCCAAGTCAACTTACCTGATTTCCAGAATAGGAGCAGCGCCAGTAGCCCCTGGTTTGCCAATCCCCCACAGCTGCAGGCTTGCTCCTGATCAAAAAGAAAGAAAATCGAACTTATTTTTACATATGTTCATGCGCATACTCGCATATACATTACATGTATGAATTCAGAAATGTATTTGTATGCGTAAGCTAAGGAGATGTATTTGCATGCATAGACTCACAAGCCCATATGCATACGCATGCTTTGCCCATATGCAACAAAGAAAGTAAGAAGATGAATGAAGCGAAACAAAAGAAAGCCAAGGAAAAGAGAAAGAAAGAAACCAAAAAAGGACATGCAATGGCGAATGAGATAAAAATAGCAAGGTCTGACAGCCTCTGAATTCCCATGTCGAACCTGTAACATGAACCCAAGAACAAGAGGGATAAGAACAAATCAAAGAAGAGAGCTGAAGAAGGGCTGCCCCCTGGAAATGTTGGGTACGGTCGACCGAAGCCCTCCGTTGGTTGACCGATCTCCATTTGGAGTTGACTCTCTGTGCGGGGGAGTCAATACAGCCTGGCTTTCGATCAACCAAACTCAATCTTTGGTCGACTGATAAGCCGTGGAGTCGACGCCCCATGCTCAGGGAGTCGACCCCTTTCAGTCGGTCCCCATCCCTGGGAGGATCGATCGACCAAACTGAATTTTCGGTTGACTGAACTCCCCATTTCAAAAAAAACAAACAAACAACAATAGGCGGAAGACAAAAAAAGAGGAGAGGGAATGCAGTAAAACACAAGCTGAAGTGGAATTTAACCACACCTAAACCTCCATGGTGAACTAACTACATGAGTCAAAAAAGAAGATAAATAATAAATCCTAACAATAAATAATGATATGATAAAAAAATACCATAAATGCTAATGACCCAGACAAATGCCCTCTTTAAGAATTTAAATGGTGTTTGATCCCGGATTCCTCCCTAGTGACCCTTTATGCAGGGGATATCAATGAGACCTTCACAGGTCACGCCCAGGTCCCGGGGGATTCACCCCGTCACGGCTATGGCGCGACCTTCACCGGGGCCAATAACCCACTGAATTTAAACCGTCTTGACTAGGATTTGATCGAGATCCTCTGTTTCTTCAGATATTTAACTTGCCGTGGCTCGACAGACATTGAGGTCTACCCCGATTTTGTTTATATCAAAATTGTCGTATCCCGGCATACATATGTCCGACACCCCCTATGTATATTTATAATGCTTTCAACACAGACTTCCGTCCGAACATGAAAGGGTCAATATATGACCGGCACGATTTCAAATACCCTTTCATACCCTAATGTAGGAGATTTTAATACTCTTTAATACTTCAGTCATCTATTTCACAAAATTTGATTCTTAGGCCACGAGGCCCCTTATCTTGGCGATTAATTAAAGGTTTTCCCCTCTCTAAGGGGATGTAATTAACATCGTGACCTTTACAGTACAGCTGGTCTCCAGTCCCGACCCAATACTCACAATCATCTGATTAGTCAGACGGTGCACACTACAGGCTCCGGGCCACTCCAGTCTCAGAGTCTAAACACACTATCACTATGTGACTGGCACGTCCTCGCACTTAATAATCCAATAAAAGATAAAACAATACATGAGATAAAAAGTGCGTCTATAAGTAGGCACGCCCGGTGGGACTAGATCACCTTTCATCTTCTCGCCTGGATTTGGGGCCTCACGGCCTCCTCTTAAAATTCTAACATCTTCAATTCGAAATTGCAGGTTGAATTTTGAAGAAATCAATGACCGTCACTTTCGGTCCTCTGGTCGTTGCGAGCCATGCGAAGCATGGCTACTTGATGGTGCCAACCCAGTTTGGCAATTTCCCCCTGGTGGTTGGGTTCCCCAACTTTCTCGAGGTCATGTTCGTGGACCTCCTAGAGATCTAGGAGATTGGCCCGTCGCCACTACAAAGGCGACATCCGAAGAAGCAAAGGTGGTGGGCTACTGCGTCCACCACATCAATACGAGCAGGAAGCGCACCCTGACTATTAGGAGGGTGGCCAAGAAGAACGCTAGCACGCTACAAAGCCAACTCTCCACTTCGAGCAAATCCGTACTCATCGGAGGTGTCCGAGTGTTTCTGAATGGCTGACAGGCCAAGATCACGCCCGATAGGGCAATTCCAATGGTGCCAGTGCACAACTCTTTTCAGGCACTGGCCCAGGAGAAATCGGACCGCTTTGATTCCAAATAAAAGGGAGGGTTGGCCCCAAGTTCAAGCACATTCGGGTGCCCAAGCAGACTTGGCCCCGAGCTCCAACTCAGCCAGGCGGGGCGTTGTGGACCCTTGCCGAAGAAACCAATCAGGATGAGATTGTGGCAGTCGTCATTAATGTAATCGCAGATGAAGATGACGGTGGGAGGCCATCCACATCATCTAAAGAAACCCCAGCTGAGGAAAGAGGTGTCACCCTCAGTCTCTCTACGCATGACCCTGCTGTACTGATGCTATTACAGGAATACCGACAGGAGATCAAAATATTGAAGAAGCAGCTGAATGAGAAGAATGCACATGCATCTACCTCCAAGCAGGCCAAAGTCCCTCCTGAGACACCTGGGGACAATGGCTAAATCCTCAAAGTTTTGCCACAGGTGGCCGCATCTCAGCCGACGCCTAGCTACATAGGAGGCACTCTCTTCTAGCAACAACATACCACTGCAATGCAACCCCAAGTTTTTCCATACCAAGGGATTGTAGCTACACCTCAAGCAACGATGGTGACGCAGTAGATGCAGCAAACCCACTTTTGCCCAGGCCTGGTCGACTCGGCGATGGTGAATAAAATACTAATAGAACAAATGATCGAAAAGAAGTTGGCCGATAGGGGCAATGATGATTATGTCACTTTTGATGTGTACAAGGTACCTTACCATGTCCATCATGTGGCCAAGAGGCTACCTCCCGGTGTCAATAAACCGTCAAAGTTTGATAAGTTCGACGGACCAGGTTCGCTGAAAGAGCATATAGCCTACTACATTAATGTAATGGGTGATCTAACAACTGATGAATCATACCTATTAAAGTTCTTCGGGTCCTCACTCACAGAGCTCTCTTTCGAATGGTACTCAAACCTTCCAGCTGGGTCCATTAGCGACTGGCCAGATATGCAAAGAAACTTTCGAGAACAGTTTCACGTTGCTGAAAGAGAAGTGAACACGGCCAAATTACATGCTTCTAGGTAGAAGAATGATGAAACAGATTTGGACTATATTAAAAGATGGCGAAACCTCAGCATGAGATGTAGGCGGCCGCCACATTAAGAAGACGCAGTGTAAATCAACAAACAAAACCTGAAGTGGGGGATCCTTGAAAAAAGGGTTGGAATTAAAATTAGGTCCTTTGACCGATTGAAAAATGTGGTGGCAGAGATTGAGGCTTTCCTCTCCACATACTCCTCTGTCCCTATGGCCTCAAGCCAAAAGATTAAATTAGCAGATAAACGGCCCGCGCCTGAGGAAGTTCATACAGTCGACTTCAAGGTATTCGAGCAGTAAAAAGATAAGGACGAAGGGGTCACCCACCCTCCTCCGGCTAAGCATGCTGAACAACAAGAAGGGCCTCCCTTGCAAGTCAAAATGATGAAGTCCTACTTGTACACGCCTAATTTCGGACATCCCACGGATCCCCAATGGACCTTCGTGTAAATGACGTTAATTATGGTACTTGGTTTATCGATGCTTTGAGTTTAAAGCCCAGCCTGTAGCCTTAAAGCTATTGGGCCTCGTCCACTTAGGGGCCCAAGAAGCATGGTCTAGGCAGCTAAAGACTTGGCCGCCCCCAGTCCTGGGCGACCAGGGCGATGGCCGCCCTGGTCTGCTAGGTGGCCAGAGTCCTGGCCACCCTCCCTTCAAGGAGGCCAGGGTGATGGCCGCCTTCCCCAGCTGGGTGGCCAGCTGCCTGGCCGCCTTCTACTGTTGGGCGACCAAAGGTTTGGCCGCCCTCCCCTGTTTACCCGGTCAGAGAACGTGGCCCAGCTCGTGGGCACGTTTCTTTCCCCTGTTCTGCACGTTTTTTCCCACGACTTGTAACTCCCAGCCCAGGGAACAAAATGGAGGATCTCTCCAGTGCGAAGGGGGGGATTTTTCATTTTTGGTTTTTGGGTGCAGGAGGTGATCGAGGGGAAATATCGGAGTGGAGGGAGTTCCTCCCGGAGTGTGAGAGGAGTTGTCGTCTTCCTCTTTCCTCCCTGCGCTGGTTTGAACCCCTAGCCTCATTTCCTACTTGCGTCACGGCTTCCAGGTAAGTACGTAGCATTGCATGTAGGGTGCCGAAAAGAGCGGAGCCGGATTGGTAAGCCCGGTTCGCTGCGGATGCAAGGTCCGCAGTCTTAAGTCGTCTCTGCTGAGAAAGGCAGAGAAGAGACCCACGGCGATAGAGGCAGCGCTATGTGCTGCCGCCTGTCGCGTGGTGTTCGGATCGGCTGTATGCCACGCGATAGAGACCTTATTGAAGAGGACAATCGCGATGACGACGCTGAATCACACCAATCTTTCCACCTCAAACGTGCCGGAGCTGACGGAGTTCTTCCGCACCATCTTTGGCTTTCATATGCTGGAGCAGCGCGGCGACAAGATGGCCGTGCTGCGCAACCACGAGGGCTTCATTCTGACACTGATGTACGACAAGGGCATGGCTGCAGGGCAGAGCTATCCTGGGTTGTTTCATGTCGGGTTTCTGCAGCCGACGCCGGGCGAGGTTGATCGCGTGTACAAAGCGCTGGGGACCCGCAGCTATGAGGCTCCGGCTCCTGCGAAGCTGCAGCGCGGCGGACCGCCGACCTATGGCTTCTACTGCAATGCTCCGGGCGGCGTGGTGGTCGAGGTGAGCACGATGAACATGGGCTCGCTGATGTAATGAATGGGAGCAGCGGCGATTCACATGAACCACCGCTGCCTCTTCGTCTTTACACTGGAGGGGCATGCCTCTTTCCATCAAGCAGGCCCTTGTGCGTGTCGCACCCATCGTCACCGCGTTCAGCCTGATCGCAGGCAACGTCGGTCTGATGCTGCGTCGCGGGCTGCATCCCAACCTGGAGACGGCGGTCGGCGTGCTCTGGATCGCCTCGGACTATGCGCTGCGGCAGAAGTCGCGACACCCGGTGGCTGCTCCCCGGCTGAACGCCGCGGGCGTGGTCGCGGGAAGCCTTCTGCTTTCATTCAGCGGCATCCACGCGGACTGGATTGACTGGGCTCGCGTGCGGACGCCGCTGGGCTACATCCCGGCGGCAGCGGTGGTCGGCTTCCAGCGCGAGATACGTCTCTTCGGCAGCGGCCTCGCGTCGTCCGGCAATCCGTTGCTGCGAGGCCTCGGGCGGATCACGCAGTTCCCCTATACCGTCGCGGCGGCGATCAACAGCTATGGCGTGATCGAGCTGGCGAGAAGCGCGATGCACCTGCATGGCGTCCCCAGTTCTTGGTGGCGGTAATTCGATACTTGTATCGGGTTGTCGGTACCCTGAACTCTGGGATGTTACAATAAGGCTTTCTGCGGCAGGAGTGGCAGAGGACCAGACATTAGCTTCATGTTGCAGCGCTTCAAACTCCACTGCCATTGGTAACTTTGCAGTAGTAACAGAGGCGTTGGCCGTGACTGGGATGAGAGGAGGCTATTGTTCCATCCCATTGGGTGCCGCTTGAGGCTGAACATGAACGTCCTTTTCACGCAATAATGCTTGCAAGATGTTCTTAAGTTCTTGATTTTCACGTCGGAGCTCTTCTAATGCAAGGGTCTGAACCTCTCTCGCAAGGTTTTCTTCATGCCCGGGGTTGCTGTGCCCACCGACACTATGTCTTCTTGGGGTTCTTGCTGCGCTGGCTCAAGCTGAGATGTTCCGACAGTCGGTGTCTGCTGCATCTGTGCAAGAACTCGGGAGACGGGCCTTGACCTCCTCAAAGTCTGGAGAGGATGGTTTAATTCTCCTGAAGTATCCTCCGGCTGTTTGTCGGCGGAGGTTGTGTAGCAGGTGCACACCTTGACAATGTCGTTGGTCACCTGAACCACCAGCTTTTTCCTGGGTGATTTTTTTCTAGGCTTGGGTGCCATGCCTAGTCTGTCAAACACAGACACTCGAGACGTGGAAGCCTGTGCCGAGCAATCCTCGTCTGTCTGCGTTGAACTGGCCCACGGAGAGATTGGCCGCACCTTTTTGCCGATTCCTTGGCGCTTCAGCCCACGTGGGGGTTGAGTTGCGGACCTCGGAGATGTCGAGGCCTCAATGCTTGCCGGACTTCGCATTTGTTGCAGATCCAACATGCGGAAGGGCCCTTCCACCCTTTCCCACTTGATGATTCGGGTCTCCTCGTTGGTGACCCATATCTTCTTCAAGCGGAGCTGACGCTCCTCAATTGGGCTGCCCCTTGACTTTGGCCGGGGTGCTACTGGTTTGGGTCGCTACACCGGACCCTGGTTTGCTGCCGTTACGGCGGGCTTCTTCAATTTCGCTCCGTCTTCTTGGGCTTGCCGAATAAGCTCGAAGCGATTGGAGGTGGAGATCGGGATGTGTTGGTTCCGAGGCATAATCGGCTCGCCTCCATCGAGCCGGATGCGAAGGTCTCCGACCATTATGGTTTTGCCAGAGCGGGATGTCGCCGTTGCAGGCTTTGCGCCCCCGCGGCTATGACTCTACCTCCGTTGAGCAGGAGTGGCGCTTGTGACGCCTGCTCTAGGTGTGGCGTCATTTTGGCGGTGACGTTGCCCCCGTTGCGGAGGAGCAGCTCCACTGAGGGTGGCCGCCGTGGAGTCGACGACGTTGCGGCAACGACGTTGCCCCTGTTGTACAGGGGCGACACCAATAATGACTTGGTTGACCGAGAAATCTCGGCCGCTTGCTTGGGCGGAAGGCCTGACACCTTCGGTCATTGTCACGACAGCCGAGCGAATTTGGCCGGTGGCGGGGATGAAGGGCCTGGCATCCTTGGTCGATGGAGAGTTGGCCGGGAAAGTCCGATCGGTCGTTGGAACAGAGGGCTTAACACCTCGGTAGTTGTCTTGTTGACCGAGCGGACCTGGCCAATTGCTGAGGCCGAGGGTCTGACACCCCCGACAGTTGTCTTGTTGACTGAGCGGGCTCGGCCATTTGTTGAAGTAGAGGGCCTGACACCCTCAGTAGTTGTTGCCGCAGGCGTGGCTGAACTGACTTCTGCCACAGGTACAATGCTAAAAAAGAAGGGCGAACCGACTTCCGTTGGGAAGTCATCGAAAACAAGTGGAGTCGCCAAGTATCTGAACTTGGCGTGGTTGGCGATGACCTGAGGGCCGTATGTGACGGCTGTCATCGTCTTCTTGCTGCTGTCGGTGGTGGTGGTGGTGCGTAGCACGGATGAAGTAGCGTGTAAATGCACATAGAGCCCTCAAGTGAGCAATGAAAAGTGCCCTCCTCTTCTCGTCCTGTAAGAGGAAGAGGGGCAATTAGAACCTTCAAGAAGATTTTGGGGATCTCTTTGACGGAAAGAAGAACAAAGTTGCTATGCAAGATGAGTTAGATTCGACGACGCAGAATGGAGTCTGAGAGTTAGTGGATCTCCTGCTTAGGGGTAAGGCAATTGAAAACACATGGATTTTTAAAATCAAGCATAAGGTTGATGGGTTGATTGACAAATATAAAGCACGGTTAGTGGCGAAGGGTTATACTCAAAGGATAGACTATGAAGAGACGTTCTCTCCAGGGCCTGATTCTAGCTATTATCGTGCATCTATATTTGGAATTGTTCCAAATCGATGTTAAGACTACATTTCTCAACTGAGAACTAAACTAAGAAATTTACATAGTTCAATCAGAGGAATTCAAAGTCAAAGGCCAAGGACACAAAGTGCACCACCTAAAGCGTTCTATATATGCCTAAAACAATCATCTAGATAGTGGTATTTGAGATTTCATAAATCGATTATCTCATTTAGCTTCAAAATGATCGAAGAGGACCACTATGTGTACCTCAAGTGAGTGGGAAACAAGTTTCTCATTCTGTCAATATATAGATAACATCTGATAGCTGGCAATGATATGGAGTTGATCAATCCCACTAAGGAGTGGCTATCTTTTGTCTTTGGGAAGAAAGAAATGGGAGAAGCGAGCTATATGTTCAGAGTAAAGATTGTGTGAAATCACTCGGAAAGGTCACTAAGTTTATCTTGGGAGAACTGTTTTAATAAAATTTTGGAGCAATTCAGAATGCACAACGCTAAGACAATTGACACTCCACTTGATAGAGGATGTGCTTTCATTGTTAGTCAATGCCTTAAGAGCAACTAAGAAAAGAGAGAGATGTCTAAGGTACCATATGCCACTGCGATTAGGAGTCTAATGTACACCATGTTGTGCACTTAGTTGGACATTAGTTTCATAGAAGGTCAAGTCAGCCATTGCCAAAGCTATCTTGATCCTACACACTGGAAGACAGTGAAGAGAATCTTTCGATATTTTCATAGGATGTCGAGCCATATCTTATGTTACAAAAGAGGTGACCTAAGATTGATTGGATATAGTGATGCGGACCGAGCGAGTGATAGTGATGAGTGAAAGTCCACCTCGGGTTTTGTATTCCTGTTAAGTGGTGGAGCTTTCTCATGGTGTAGTGAGAAGCAGACTTGCATCACCATGTCCACCATGGAGGCTGAATATATGGCTTATTCTGTTGCATGCCAAGAGGTCGTATGGCTGTAGAACATCCTACATCGATCGATGATAACACCTCTCTAGGCTGAGAGTGTGTTGCTCGACAGCACTTCGACATTGACCTTCGCCAAAGATCCCAAATATCATGGTAGGATGAAGCACATTGGCATTCATTATCACTACATTAGATATTTGCTAGCAAGAGAGTTAGTGGTGCTCCTACACATTAGCATAGGTCATATGGTAGCGGATCCACTAACCAAGCGGATTACTAGAGAAAACTTTGTTACCCATTGTGGGACCATTCATATGTGCGAATTGTAATAGATACACTTCTTCTAACATCATCAATAAAAATCAGTTGTTCATTATCCAATATGTATTTTGGATGGAATGATTACTTTACACATCGTTAGAGTGTCATCAAGGTGGGATCAACCTTCTCACACGGGTGATCCACCTTGGCCCCATCGATAGTGAGTAAGATGAGGAGTTTGATATTGTTGGCGCCCTGACAGAGGGAGAGCGGAATATCACGAACATCAATGATATGCTACCTTAGCTAAGCTAAGATGAGATATGCAGGTGCTCGCCTTATGTCTCCCTCTCCTCCTCCCTTCTCTATCTATCTTCCTATATTCGGTGCTGCGAGAAAGAAAGTGAAGAGAAGGCCTACAACACGCTTGTATCAACAAGGCCGTTGCACAATCATCTCATGACTTGATCTTCTATGAAAGGACATCACCATCGTCCATCAATTTTAGATCATAAATTTTAAATGGCAGACTCTAGTAGCCTATTCTTTATCTCCAAGATGCTACGTGGGCCTACTGCTTTCCCTGTGCATAGATATGTCTCGGACTCAGCCCATATTAGAATATGTGGATTACCCCGGTTTTATCAGTACTTGTTACAGAAAACGGATTGATATAACCACCAAAGTTAAGTGTAAAACAGTCCAACCATCTGATCCTTCAACAATGGTTTTGAGCATCCATCTGAGGAGAAATTTAATTGGAGATAAGTATTCAAATGTTGTGAAATCACAGCAGCTATTAATTCAGATAAAGGATAACCTCATGACTGATAAAAGACAATGGAGATGGAAGTCTAAGGGTCACTTCATGGTGAGATCTTTGGTAAAGATTCTTGATGATGGTGGAAGCAGAGATTGGTGGAATAAATTAGCCTCATGATTCTCATCTAAGTCTAACCCTCTCAAGATTAAGATCTTTTGTGGAAGATTTAGCTTAGAAGACTACCTACAAGTGACAGGGTTAATGATTAGATCGAAGATCAAGGCCTCGTGTATTTTTTTTGTGCCATGTTTGAGAAGAATGTTGAAGATAGTCTTTGACTGCGGCATCATCCCTGCAATACGGAAGATCCCTTTTAAGGGTTGTGACATCCAGTGCCATAAGGTGGAGGCCTACAGAACCTGATGAAAGGGTAATCTTATTCCTGTCCTTTCAAATCTGAAATGGAGCTACACGACACATTACTTCTTGCCATGCTTTGGGCCATCGGAGGTTGAAGAAACCATAGGAGATCTAAAGGGAGTTCAGAAACCCCTTCTAGATTCTGCAACCGTCCATTCAGCTCCTTGAAGACTAGCCTTCAGGAGCATGGATGGCAGTGTTGGTTCCGGACTCAGTTTCGGCCGAGTCCGAAACCGAAACGACTCGATTTCGGTTTTGGCCAAAACCTATTGAAAATGTTTAAAAAAGCATCAAAATAAGTCTAAAAAATCAGAAACAAATCGAAAAATATAAATAATCACTTAAAAATTAGAAAGTTCATTAGACATGCATTTGACTGTAAAAAAATTGGATTAAGCATATATTGTTGAGTACATATTAAGTATAAAGTAGGTTCAAGTAGTACAATAAACATGATCCTTACCTAATGATGATCCACTAATATGGATAATAACTAGAAGAACCTTGTCCCTCATTGTCTGGCTTCTGGTGTTGATACTCATAAAAAGGTTGCATCCATTTTGTTTATTCACTATAACCAAACAATTAGGTAGCCAAGTCCTGCATCCCTCTTGGAGTGTAAGGTTGTTGGCTTGATTGGAATCCAGAATCAGCATAAGAATCTTGAGGATGAGAAGAGGAACTGGATGGAACTGGAATTCTGGTTGATGATCCCACCCATAAATGGCTGTTTCTTGTTGGCCACCTCCATAACTTGATGGATGCCCATGTTGGCTCTGTGAATCACATCTTCGCTCACTATGACTGTATCCTCTTCCTGTGTTTGCATGGAAGGAGGAAGGAGCACCATATGTGCCACCGCCAGTAGTAGCACCTACAGTTGCACTGGGATGATGATGATGATCTTCATCATCATCATTAGAACCATAAGAAACCAGTCGCCTTGTAGCCTTTGGCAATGCTTTTTTCTGTTTTGGTGTGATTTTTTTAGCTATCTTTGACATGAGTCATTTTCCCTTTGGCGTGTGCCTCACATAAATCTGCTTCAACTGCTCAATTGCCGAGTCCTCTCGTACAGTAGCACTAGACCTCTCAGTTAGCTCATGGACTGATGTACTTCTTCTTAAGGATGGAGGTGGCTTGACCATTCTAGGAGTGACTGGCTTGCTATTTGATTCTGAGTGTCTAGCTTGCTCAAGCTCATGCTGTTGCTCAGTGTCATGAACAAACAAAGTTGGATTTCTTCTTTGGTGTGCATGAGTATCTCTGGCCCTCTTTGTTGTTCTTCTGAATTCTGGATCTCTTGGCTCATCTTTATCTAGTATGTCCTCTGCCCATGTTCTATCATTAACATTAAAAACGGGCTCATCAACTTGCTCTCGTGTCTCCACCCAAGACTGTAAGGGATGACATCATCAAATAAAACGTCCACATTAATTTCTGGAGTTGTATCATCTGCGACGCGTTTGTCTCGCAATTGTTGTCTCAACTTCATATTTTTTATTCTCAATCTCATATTGTATAAATTAATATTTTCTTCAAGATTTATTGATTATTAATTCAAATAAAATTATAATGTGCATTAAATGCCTATTTAAAAATAGCATGTTATTCTTAAATTTATTATAATACAAGAGTAGGGTCTATGAGTTCTTTTTGTGAGGCCCATTTGGGGATCACGGGGTTGTAAACAAGGTCTGGGCCTTGTTTATTTATTGGTTTTAATTTATCTAGATTTTTTAGTCCTTTAATTAACCATGGTTGCTACAGTCCACCTGACCGATTGTGGATTATCTACCGTCCCTAGAGGATAAAGCGGCCCCCTGCAGTTTGCAAGGAAGCATCCCCACGGTGGGGGCTCTCCTGAGGAAGTCGCGAACTCTCCTCCCTGGCCGCCTAGGTCCTCATTAGATCAATGAGGATATCCAGTTTTGCATTGAGGGTTTGGAGGGGGTCTGCGCTCCCGACAGGTGGTTGCCCCTCCACCGTGGGCGGGGGTAGGTTGCCGGTTGGGTCAATAGCGTGAGAGGGGGTGTTCCACATAGGGTGGGATGGTGCACCCTCCTCCATCGCTAGAGCTTTCCCCTTGTCACCGGTGACCCTCCTGCTGGAACTCCTTCACACCATGTGGGCTATTTGCTCGTTTCCTACAGACGACGTCAGATGAAGAGGCATGATCTCACGCTTTTCCTGAGCCAGAGATGCTGACCACAAAGTTATGAACTACAAGAAAGGGAAACGGGTCAGAGGTGCCCAGGGATGAATCCCCAGGGTAAACTCTCCGATGCCTAAGTCAGTAGAGCCCTGGTGCGAGGGGTAGAAGGAAGGAGATGAGGGCGCAAGATTCCTCTCCACCAAGTGGTGAAGTGGTTCTTACTCAAGGAGTTTAGGCTTACTCTGGCCTTACCTTTCGCTGGAGGGTTTCCCAGGTTTAAATAGTGTGCCAGTTGCATGAGTCCTGTGAGCGGAGGAGTTTCAGGAGGGGGTTACATCCTCGACGTGGGCTCTTTATAGTCTGAGGACTCTTGGTCTCCCTTATCCTTACAAACTCTGGGCTATTAAAGGACTCTCACCGGCTATGGGGATAAGCATCTGTCGGTGTTAGCTCTTACCCGAGTGATGGAAGCGTAGCTCGGGCGAGGGAGTATGAGACAACGGTGGGCGACCTTCCCCATTTTAGCCCGACGCTCGGGCTTCCGAGCCAAGAGGCGGCCTAGGAAGTGCTTGGTTCCGAGTGACTTTATTAGGCTTATCTCATGGCAAGTGGGCTCGACAGGACTATCACTTGAGGGAGCTAGGCCTCATTCAGTCTGGCAGGACCTTGTTCGGCCGCTCGTATATGGGCTGTGGAAATACCCCTCTCCAGGGCCGAATAGGGTATGGGGAAAAGCCTGTTGTCTCTAGATTAGCTCCTCCTCTGGGCTCCGGATCAGGTGCATGAGGAGAGGCCGCCGAATCATGTGTAGAGGGGCTTCTCCTGCCGGATCATGGTGCGGAGGGAGAACTCGCGCCGGTTCACTTGGCAAGGGGGGCGTCAATTCAGGTTGCCTTCAAGGGCTTGGCCGATTCATGGTCATAAAGGGGGGAATGTGCCGATTCAAGCATAAAAGGGGATAAAAGGATAATGGAGGGGTCTGATTCAACACCCCTTTGCCCTTTTATTTTTCTTTTTTTTGTGTCCCCCCATTCTTCATATATATATATATATGCCCCTTCTCCTTCTTTTTTCTTCTTTTTTCCTTTTTCTTTCCCTCTTCCTTCTCCTTTTTCTTATATTCTTTCTTCTTCTTTTTTTTTTAATCGTCAACAGCGAGGAGCTACAACAATTTGACCCCGACCTCCCGGAGTGGTACCAAAGCGGCCAGGACTCTTACTCGACGGAGTCGTGTACCTCTCAAGTGGGGAGGATTGGTGTGGACACTCAAGCGCGGATCCGGTTCGACCCTACCTACGCTTATCGTCGTCGAAAGCCTCCAGTTGCAACATCGACATCTCTTTGGCTTGATGATTGTCCATTAGTTAATTGATGTACTTTTTGTTTGATTAGTAGGTCATTTTATTGATTGTGAGGCCCATTAGGATTTTCCCCCCTTTTTGTCATGATGGGCCCACGCTTATTCAATATTAGTTGGGAGAAATAGATCGTTTGTATTATCGCCCGAAGGTCAGAGACCATAGGTTATGCTATAGACAGCAACACACCGTGGGTCCTAGAGGGCATGTCGTGTTCGAAGTATTCACTAATCAAACAAGAGGTGTGTGAGTGTGTGATTAACCCCAAGGACCAGAGTGGTGGTTGCAACCAAAATGAAGCATACGCACAGGAGAAGGGGAGGATTATCCAGATCCAGTCAGATGTAGGAGGAGTGGTCCAGACCCCTACAACTCATGGAAGTGAGTGAAAGGGACTTTCGACCACCTCCTTTGGCAATAGGCTGTACATGAGTGTCTTGACATGACCTCCATATCACCATGGTGGACAGAACCACCAAATCACAATGAGATCAAAAAATTTTGAAGTAACCGAGCCCATCAGAACAATAGGGGAAGGATTAATGTTGCCTACATGGGCGTGGCTTATAGCCATTTCAATCGGGAAATCCAGTGCATAGCTTGCGGGTATCCGAGTGATCACAGGATTATAACCACAGATATAGTCTCAGGGAGGGCTCCTCACGCTCAGGATGCTAGCCTTAGCGGGTTCGAGGCCGAACATAAGGGCCACAAAAGCACGAGAAAAGAGAGGAAGACAGAGAATTAGATAAACTAATATTGATATTTAGCACATCATTCGACGCAGCCTAATTACAAGCACCAAATATGCTTAATAGAATTTTATTTATGAAAGCAGATGATGACACAAGGGGCATTCCCCGCTCACATGGTATGGAAATCCAACAAACATCTATAGAGCAGAAGAATATAAGCGAAAGCAGTGGAGAAAAGAGAGAATTGAGTAGGAGAAACTATCAGTACTTTGGGGTGCCTATTACAACA
This sequence comes from Amorphophallus titanum, assembly GCA_024336825.1. Lineage (NCBI taxonomy): Eukaryota > Viridiplantae > Streptophyta > Magnoliopsida > Alismatales > Araceae > Amorphophallus > Amorphophallus titanum. The sequence goes on along the minus strand of JANBPO010001714.1, from coordinate 5,717,110 downwards.
AGAACCCACCTACAGGCGGATCTGGGAACTGGAGGGGGGGACTCTCCTTCGCACAACCTCGGGAGCAAGTAGCAGAGGATGACGGGGAATGGGTGGACTCTCTCTTGTCCCTTCTCCTCTCTTCTATATCCATTGGCGGTGGATCTCTTCTTCTCTGGCCATCTCTTCTCTTACGTCTCCAACCTCTCTGCGGCACTCGAAGGTAAAGATTCTTTTATAGATAAAACAGAGCATTGCCCAGGGGATGGGATAGGCGGCCCTACGCTGACCCACTGCCTTGTGACTTGAAGATGGCACGCATCGACTCACCGAGTAGGGTGGTGCCACCGATTCAACACAAGAAGGGAGGCGCTGACTCATGCCGGAGGCACCGACTCATGTTGTTGAAAGGGAGCACCGATTCCGCATGGCTATAAGGGCATCTTTGAAATTTCATCTTGTTACCTCGGAACTGACTCTGGTGGAAGCTCGACCTCTAGTGCAACTTGAGATTTGATGTGGTAGCCTCGGAATGTAGATTTCCTCATTTTCGAGTCCCGATTTGTTATTCTGAGCAGTTTTCAACACGTGCCGAACTCATGTTAGATTACTCGGGTTTTATCCTAATTCAGCCTTCAGCACTATGATTTGTGCTACCAAGCCTGGTATGAGCATATGCAAGGCATCTTCATCGAGTTGGCCATCACTCGAGGTATTTTCACCCTAATTGGGCAGCTTTTTCGCCACTTATAGACCTTTCCGGCGAGACGTGCACTCGGCTCAAGTCACTCAGGTTTTCTACTGACATTGCCTTTAGCACCCTGCTCTGAGGGACCAGGGATGTTTCTTCACCTCGGGAGGCTTCCTTATCAGGAGGCAGTCCACCAATTATATTCTGGTCCTGATCAAACGAAGTATGGGGTTTGTTCGGCGCGACCGAGTTGATGCTGGTTTGTTGGGTTTATTGATTTCGATAGGCCATACAACATTGCCGATTTGTTGTAGACTTCCTCTTAACGCCCCGACATGATGAGTTGTGAAGTCCCTGATGCTCTTGTCAGATGACCTGAGGCTTCAGCAGTTCGGGAGGACCCTTCTTTGAACTTTCTTTAGCTTCTTCTCACTATTGCAGCATATTTGTTGTATAGTAATATTTTAGATAATAAGACCAATATAAGTGCCAATACCAAATGCATTTCATTCATTGAAGTTCATATTACAAATTACATTGACATTGACACGATGCAAGCAAGATATGAAGTGACTAGACCGACTGGATGTAAGACTCACATCATGCATAACATATATGAGCCTAATTAGCTACTACTTCTCCCCCTTTGGCATCATCAAAAGAGGGAGTGGGGTACAAGAGTAGTGGACGAAAAGCAACACTAGGGGACGCAAGAATAGCTACAGAGTAGGAGGATCCGGAGTCCCCTCGTCATCATCATCATCATCATCAGAACCATCGTCCTTATTTTTGGGAGCATCATCATCAAAAGGTGGAGGTGGAGAAGGAGGGATACGGGCCTCAGTGTCACCCAGAAGATGCTCAATGTGAAGAAGTGAACGGTTGGTGGTCTGAAAAGCACACTGAGTATCCTCATAGTCTATAGTGAGAGAGGCTATGTGGGCAGTAAGGGTGTCCAAGGTGTGGGAGAAGGTGTTCATACGACCAGTCATTGTGTCCATGAAGATATCAAGCTGCCCAAGGGATGAGTTAATACTGGTTTCCATGCCTGAGATATGCCTATCAAAAATCTCATAGTCTCCCCAAGTGGGCTGTCCAGCAACCTGAGCTGAGGATTCTCCATAATAGAACTGTGGTGGAGGAGGCATATCTGGATCTACATGATGAGGTGAAGGTGGAAGAGGCTGATCCTTTGCCTGGACTGGAGGGGGGCTTCCCCTTGATCCTGTTGTTGCTCTTGCTCTTCTTCACTTTCTGATTCGTCCCCATAAGCTGGTACATCACGACGTAGCTCACCTTCGGGACCCCAGTAATATCCCATATCTATGAAGATCTTATGTGCATTATAAATATCATCTTGTCTAACTCGAATAAACATTTAAACACTAAGATCTATCCCAGCATATATGAACCCTCTAGTCAACTGTGAAGCATAAGGCAAAGATCTCCTCAATTGGATTCGACATATCCCTATCAAATCTGTCATAAGTTGACCCATGTTGACTACATTTCCATTCATAACATGATAAAACAGAAATCTGTGAACCTCTGTCACTTCATTCCGACTCCCACTCTTTGAATATATGAGTGAAGTAAACATATGGTGGAGAATGCACTACAGTGGTGAAAAATAATTTACATTTAATTAAATTAAATCACTCACACCACGCACATATTCACAGCTCGCCATGGCAATGAAAGTGGCCTCAACTTCACCATGGCCAAAGGTCATATTGGCACCCCTGGCTGAAACTCCTAAGGCACGTTCAAAAAGATACGAAGTTGTATGAATCTCAATACCCTGAACAACCGTATACAACTCTTCATTTCTTTCAACCAAATTTCCATAAAACTGCTGCACTAGAGGTGGGTAATATCTAGTATATCTAGTGACAAAATCGGTCCAACCTGGTTGAATCTCAAAGATAGCACATAGATCGGGCGGGATCTCGTTCACCTCATTGAAGTCGACCAGTCGAGGGTCGATAATGGGTCGTGGAGGCAACCGAGGTACACGAGGAGGTGCAGGAGCCTGCCGTGGTGGAGGAGCTGGAGCCTCACGTCTCCGAGTGCTAGGTTCCCCTTGGGTAGAGTGCCGAGAACTCCTTCTAGGCGGCATCTTAGGCTAGAAAACCTACTGTAGAAACCCTTGAAAGGATCAATCTCAACCCTGGGAGGAAGATGGACCAAGAGACACTCTGAAGGCTGGATATGACCTTCTCCACACTCTGGAAACGAGGGAAGAGCTTCACGAGCACACGAATGGTCGCAGAGAGTTCGTCCCAAAATCGTGACGAATCTACCAGATCTTGTGCGGATGGAAGCATGATAAGGTTATGGGGCTTGTAGAGTTGTGGTTTGGTGTTCTAGGGTTAGGAGAATATGTGGGAGAGAGAATGGAGTGGATGGCATAGGTAGAAAGGGTGTGAGAACCCCTTTAAAAGAGGGTTCGGTCGGCCTTAAGCCGGTCCCCTTGTCAAGAACAAGTACCTATTATTCGTATGGTTGCTTATTCTTATTGTCTTGGCCTTCTTTTTTTCCTTCTTCTTTTTTTTTCTTTTTTTTTAAATTTTGGAGGCTAGATTAACCTGGTTAACGCAGGCCTTAGCCCCACCGTCGGAGATTTTTTCGAAACATGGCGTGATTTAAGGACAGTCTTTCCCCCTTTGGACTGAGGTTTCAGTTCATAGAACGGTGTTTCTCGAAGAGCCATGCCTAGGACAAGTCTTTGGTCCTTGAGGGGGAGGAGCGAAAGATAATTGGGGGCAAAACCTGACGCAGTGGCGCAGAGCAGGGGGTTTAATTTCCTTCCAGAGCGCTACCCCTCAAAGAGTCGGTGTATTGTATTAGGGGTTTTTGGCCGGCACGCTCACGCCCCCACCTGTGCTCTACCTTATTCGCTGACTTAAGCATCGGAGGGTTTTCCCCGGGGATTCATCCCTGGGCACCTCTGACCTGTGTCTTGCCTTGCAGTTCATACAGGCGTGGTGATTGTGATCAAGGATTCTCCCAAGATCATATGGCTCAGGATCGACGCGAGATCACGCCTCTTCATCTGGCGCCGTCTGTGGGAAACGAGCTAAGAGCCATAATGGTGCGAAGAAATTCCGGTAGGAGGACCGCCGGCGGTAGGGGCAACGCCGTAGGGGGGAGGAGAAGGAGAGCCTGTGCCTTCTCACCCCACGGGGAGCCTCCTCTCTGAAGGCAACCACCACGCCGGCGAGCTGCCTCCACCGGCTGCCGGGGCGCAACCTCCGAACGGGAATTCTGACGCTCTCCAAACCCTCAATGCCAAACTGGATATCCTCGTGGAATTAATGAGGACCCAGGCGGCCAGGGATGAGAAGTCCCGACTTCCCTGAGAAATCCTCCCCCCCCCATGGAGAAGCTTCCATACAAATAGCCGGAGGTCGCTTCACCCTCCAGGGACGATCGCTTGTGCGCAACAGGTCAGGAGGACCTTTGCAGGCCCCTCCTCCAGAATAAGAAGCCTCCTCCACTCCGAGGAGAGAAAGGTTCGAGACGTGCCAGTAGCTCCCAAAAATCGACGCCCCCTAGGGACGACGAGGTAGCCCGCAAGGGTGCCCTCATAGCCCCTCGGCTCAGCGACAACCAGAATTGTCCCTCCAACTGAGGGACTTCTGTTGGAACCCTGGTTTTGAGAATGACATTCTATGAGTCATGTTAAGACTAAAATGAATTAATATTTTATTCAAATCTGTTATGTGTCTTAATATCAGAATACAAGTTGTTGCATGATCACTCAAAGTGTTCATTAACGTCGATGCAGTTTACATTCTTGCTCTCATATAGGTCTGTGCATACATTGTGAGTCTTCATGCAAGGACGGCATGTAGGTCAATGCATATTTTATGTGTCTAATGATAGCAAATAAGTCAGTGCATTTTTACCTTTGCATGCATATCAGGTCCATGCATATTCTTGTCACCATGCAGGTCGGTGTATTTCTGTTTGAAGAATGCACAATGTAGTCAATGCATGTTTCAACGCACAAGATCTGTATGAGTTCCAAGTCAGTGCACATAGCAGCACATGTGAAACAAGGTCGGTGCATACTAGCATTCGTGGCATCAAGTCTGTGTACATGAAAACTCAAGGTCTATGCATTGTTTAAAGGTCTGAGCATATTACTGTGCGAGGCAAACTAAAGTCTAAAGCATATGTCTATAAGGTTGATGGCAAAGTGTTTGATGAATTGCCTGATTGAACATTCAAGTGCCATCGTGTAATCTCAAGGCACGGGAGCTCGAACCAGGTGATGGCACGTGTTCCCAAGTCAGCCAATGATGGGCACGTATTTCTCCAAAATGGCAGGTAAGTGGCACGTGAACCCAGGGAGCACATGCTGAGCACGTGACCACCTTCAAAGAGGGGTATCAGAGGAATTTCCCCTAATACCTCAGATGTAACCTGTGAGCATCCCACGTGTGGAGTCTTCTGGCGCGAAAAGAGATGTCTACGTGGTAGTTGCCGTGAGAGGTCGATAATTGAAGAAGGTTCTACAAACCCACATGGACCAATCTGTCGTCTGTTTCTTTTTTGGGTCACGGATAGGGCAAATACGAATTTAGGAAAAGCAAAAGATCATATTTTTATTAACTAAAAGAGTCATATACATGCATATGTCCACAAAAGTAAAATACAAGACGGCTCTCAAGTAGGTCCCTCTCCAGGGCCCCCGCTATCCCCAGTGCCTTCATGACGCTTCTCTGGTGGGTCCATAGCAGTGCTGCCCTCCTCTCATCGTCGCCGTCTCTCTGCCTCCTCATTCCTCCATTGGCCGGAGGAGCTGGTAAGGAAGTCTGGGAACGTGCTGCTTCGTGCGCCGCTCTGCGATGCACTCCGCTCAGGTCCTCAGCCTATCATCTGGACCGTCCACTCCATGGTCCACAGCTCAATCTTCATATCATAGGCCTGGCGTCGTGCCTCCCTCACCTCCGTACAGTAGCACTCCAAATCTGTCGCTCAAGCACTTAGCCGCTCCACCTCTGCCAGGAGACGGGCCACCTTTGTCACCTCTACTCCAAGCCGCTCCGCCTCGCTCAACGTAGCCGCTAACTCCCTCATCTACATGTGCATTCATCATGGTCAGTCAATTGCATTGGCATATGTATTAAGTCAAAAGAAAAGTCGATCGGTTTACTTACCCTCTCTACGAGAGTGGCCTCGGCTTCCTTGGCCCGAGCAACCACCCGTGCGAAGTCGGCATCCCGCTCAGCCCTACCTGTCGACTGGGAGGAAGAGGATGGCACATCGGGTCCCTGCCGTTGTGCTCCCTTAGCTCGCTACATTTAGAAGTCAAGATTAGTCAGTCAAAAGCATAAGCATTTAAGTCTAAGGTTAGTTAAGCTCACCAGAAGCTCCATCGCACGTTGGAACTCATCCCTCTGCTGAATGGTGGAGTGGAGGAGTCCCTGAAGCTCCGCTATCCATCCTTGAGGGTCTAGCTACATTTAGAAAGTCAAGTTGTCAATGCATCAGTAATCATTAAAGAAAGATAAGTTCAGAGAATTGTACCGATCGTCGAGAGCCACGAAAGACCAAGTCTCTGTAGCGCTTGGCGTAGGCCTTCAAGTAGGCCTCGTCACTGGTAGCTCGGGCTCGTACCACCCGACCTCCCCTAGTCCAGTCACGCACCTGGTCTAGTGCCCGGGTGACCCAGTCGATCTCCCCGCACAATCCCTTCGAGGATCGTCCTACGCGCTCATCGTCTCTCACTGGGAATTCCACCTCTGGCTGGTGGACGCCTCCGGTCTTCATGATCAGGCGATGCTGCAGTGGCTCGATGATGTTCATGCAATGTAGCCACACGTCTCGTCTCGCGTATGCCTGGGCCACCTCCACCTAGGGTTGTCCCTCGTGACGCTCATCACGGTACGGTGTCCAGCGCACCTGAAAGGGCAGGCATGAGAGTCAGCATCAACATGTAAGAGCATTTAATTACATTTAGAAGTCTAAAGTTTTTTAAGTCATACCGATGCATAAGGGAGTGCGTCAATGTCATCCTGGATCGCTCGCACTAGGCATCGTAGTGACCCCATGTCCCGAACCGTCATCCATCGCCTCATGATGGGTACTAGGTTCGGATGTACCTCCTTCCCCCTCCCTAGGCTGGGGAGGTATAGGTAGCACCACACCTGCATTTGCCAAGTGTCAGCATATAGTAGTCATAATCATAATCACATTTGCATAAGTATTTGAAGGTAGGGCATTTTACCTGAAGCAGAGGTGAGAAGCCACCCAGCATCATCTGCCGGTCAGTGGTGCTGAGGGGGTCAAACAAAAACGCCAACACAGTAGTGCCCCAAGCATAGTCTCCTACTGCATCCAAGTCTCTCAGCAATGGGAGGAGCTTGCAGCTCACTCCATCCGCCCTCGCCGCAAAAAGGAGTTTCCCAAACATCAGCATCAGGAAACAGTGGAGGACTATGTCTCCCTCTGGTCCTGGTCCCACTGCCACTCTCTGTCTGGCTCGGTCTGTCAGCCATCCGAGGTGCTCCTCTGGCAGCTCTCCCACAGCTATCGCCTCTCCTCTCAGGCCCAGGCTCTCCGAGAGGGTCGCTCGTGCCAGCACGGACGAGTGGTGTCCTAGTCTCGTCAGCTCCAGCTCTAGCAGCTCCCGCACCAACTCCCGGTAGTCGATGTAGGTCATCCCTATCACTATTGCTCCATGCACTCTCAGCCCCGTGATCCTCGCCATGTCCTCCAGCGTGGGGATCATGTGTCCCCAAGGGAACAGAAATGCCTTGCTAATTAGGTCCCACTGATTGTGGAGCGCATACAACAAGGCGGTGTCCAGCCTCATCACCTCAATGCTCAGGAGCTCGGTAAATCCCATCGAAGCTAGCCTCTCTCTCTCTGAAAGTCTGATAGTGCTAGGTACACTGCTCGGACCTGTAACCAGGAGATCCTCCTCCGGTGCTTGCCCTACATTTATTTAAACATTTAGGGGTCAGTCATCCATATAATAACTAACTAACAATTCATGCATTGAAGAAAAAACATCACTCTCAGAACCCCAAACGGTCCCCTTTAGACCGTTTGTCTGGCCCTAACGGTCTGGGCTAGACCGTGTGCCTCCCTAACGGTCACTAGAAGGACCGCTAGGCTCTTGCCAAAGTGACATTTTTTCCCCAATCTTCATATTTTCAAAATGGCCCAGAAGGCCTCTACATCGCTTCTAAGGGTCCTCTGAACTGTTCCCTAGCTGACCTACTCACATGCATGCGATTGAAAAGGTTAAAAATTGGTTTTTTAGGAGATCGGTCTACCTCAGATGAACGGCGTCCAGTCACCGCCGCAGGGGTATCCTCCGTCGTGTGTTCCTCCTCTTCATCCTCGTCGGCCTCCTCAGGCACGGTCGCCGCCGTAGAAGGCTCTCTTGCCTCAGTTTGGGCCGGCGGAGTCTCTTTACCCTTCGGTTAGTTTGCCACCACCGGAGGCATTCCTTCTTCCTCTAGATGATGCATAAAACATCTCATGGCTCTCCTTTTCTTCCCCATCGTCCTCTGGGTGGGCGAATGGATTGGTTGGAACTTTGGGTCGCCACTGGAGTTGAGCCGCCGAAGTGAGGGGTTGAGAGTGAATCAGTGGAATAAGGAGTGAGGATGGGAGAATGAATGGTCGATTGTGTTTTTGAATTCTCCTAGAGCCTTGTGGTCCTTCGATAGATCGTTAGGTATTCCTTGGCGGCCCTCCCTGGACCATTTTTACTCCGGGACATGCCCATCGGGGAATGTGAACCACCCTAGTGGTAGCGGTCTAGAGCTAGACCGTTAGGTTTCGTTTGCGGTCTTGGCATGACTGTTTTTGCTGATAAGTGCTGTAATGCTTGCAATGCTATATCTGCTCCATTCTTTGATCCATTCTTGTGAGGTCTATGCCTTATTTGATGCTTAATGCCTATTCTATGGATTTAACTGTTGATGGCTAATCTCTTATTGTCAAAATCATAAAGCGCCATCACATCACGATGCTTCACCGGGCAGGTAAGTCAGGTAAGTATTTCGATCCTTGAATCCCTTAATGCATTACTATATGGTAGCTATGATATATTACCTCGGGAACCGGCTGATCATTTATGTGTTCTGGGATCTGATGTTCCCCTTAAACAAAAATGAGGATGATCTAAGGACACATGTTTAATCATTAGATAGGCCGTTAGGTTGGGAGAGTTGGGGGACGATGGTTCTATCTTGCACGCCGTGGTTGCAGATAGTGTATTGACCCTAATTTGTCCGGTCTAGCAATACTATTCTCGTGTATCTTCCTATTTTCATCCTTTCTTTACATTCATTTTGATGATTTCTGTTCCTTTAGCCTAGCATGCATCATGTGCATCTTTTAAGCATTCATGTGCCCTCATCTGTCCAAGATGTCTTAGTAATGGTGGTTAGCTATGTATCCATGGTCTCGGTTAAGGAGAGTCATCCCACTCTGAGTTGGAGGGTTTTCTTCGGTCTATTTGCTTGGTTTAACTAGCTAAGGATTCTTGTCTGGAGTTTAGTTGATCATCTCTTTACTTTTTCTCTTGCTCCAACCGCCTATCAGTTGTGTGTTCCAGTGAGGAGGTTGGTCGTGTTTTTGTTTTCTTTAGTTGTTAGTTCCTCCATGCATGCATCATTCTATTTAGCCATTCCTTGTGATGGGTTCAGAGTTTTCTGAAAATTTCCTGTCGCTCGTTGGTTAAGAATGGGTGTCGTTTACCTTAATGCTCGCTTTTCAGTCCTCTCCACTGCATTTTCGCTTCATCTCTATGTTCCATTTCACTTTCGCTTCACCTCCGCTCACTCCCCTGCAAAGAGGACGTTAAGGAGGGACATTTATTGACACCCATTTTATGACCAATGAGTTGGGTCATCTCCTTATCTATTTTTATGTTGTCCCGAGTTATTCACTGATTATTGGGCCATTTTGGTCACTTTTAGGCTTATTTTATGGGTTGCTCTCCCTGGTTGGGCCTGATTCCTTGTCTCTTCGTTGCATTTCAAGCTTAGTAAGCCTTTTTCTTTTTTTACCACATTCACCTACCCTAGCGGTCTACAGAACGACCGTTAGTTGGCTTTGGCGGTCCTTTGGTAGACTGCTAGGCAGACAGAGAATCCTGTTATCTTATCTTTTCCTCCCTTTGGCCTTATGTTTTAATGGATGATCTTCCCTAACGGTCTATCGCGCGACCATTAGTGGGCTTTGGCAGTCCTTTGCTAGACTGCTAGGGTGCAGAGAGTCCCGTTAGTTCTCTTTGGGAATAAAAATTATAATTATGCCCATTTCATTCAATAATTCTTTAACTAATTCATTTAAATGCCCAACCAAGGCCCAAAAATCCACAAAAATAGCCGAAATTTACAAAATAGAACCTGGATCCGAACCACTAAGGATCTGCTAAGACAAGGGTCTTACAGTCCCTCCCTCCTCAAAGAAATTTCGTCCCCAAAATTTAGATGGAAGGACAAGAGGAAACCGCAAGGAAAATTTCACTATGCTAGAACAATCAAGGGAAAAGCTGACAGGAACACAGCTCAGAGGAACACAGTCAGACCACAATCATAAGCACACGCTCTAGGCTGAGCACGACGCGAGTGAACATAAGTCCAATACCTCCGAAATAGGGCAACGTCGCTTACGTCTCAGGATAGGAGACACGACTGCCACAACAATAGATATCAGGCAAGCAAAATGACAATACGGCAAGCAGCAGCTTACACAAGGAGACACCATCCTCACAGCTGACAGCTAGACCACATCATCAGCTCCAATGCCAGAGGTAATAGGGAACACCAGGCACACAAGATGCCAATGATAATAACACCACTGGACCCCACACAAAATCAAGTCAGTCCTCACTCAGATATTATATCTGATCGAGGCGCAAGCTACTCCACCAGGAAAGAAGAGTACGGTAAGCTACTGACAAGGCAATGGTTCAAGATAGAGACACAAAATCATATAGAATTAGCACTCTGAAAAATAACGCGACGGTAGCACTCGTAGGATTCTGGCTCTGTACAAGACACAGAATTACGGAACACCACTGAAAGTAGGGTCACATCAAGGCACAGCAATAGCCGAACACACGACCATAAGGAACTGGTCATGCATCAAACAGCTCACCGAGGAAGACCCACGATGATAAGAACCGACAAGAAAAGCCATAATCTTGGGGAACGCATCTCAAGGACCGCGAATATGCCTCAAGAGCACAACACCCACGAGAAGAAATGCATAGTAGAGGGTGTTTAATTCGCAGGAAAGCTGACAAATTCCCTAATACTCGCAAACGCCAATGCCAATGTCGAAAAATTACCGGCAACAGAAAACAAGGCACAGGAAGCCAAGATAAAGTCACATCGAGAAAAATAATTCTCTCAACCAGTGGGTAATTAGCCCACACGCTTCCACTGCGCACGCAGGCAACGGACACCGGTGATACACGATGGAACTCACAAATAGCGGGAAAAGCCTTCTCAACACAACTGGACACGCAGACCAAGGTAGAATGATATCTCGAGGCATCCAGAACCAACGTCTCGAACTGGGCAAAATTGTCGAGACACACGACGAGGCCACCTGTCAACCCCTGGTCTCACCGGGTTGATCGGAACCAAACATGACATACACAGACACACATACAAACACCATAACATGTATAAGCATTCCTAGCCATCTCATCATGGTCACAGCCCTCATAGGACGTCAAAAGACATCCACGGGTTACAGCAAACCACGAGATCAAGCCAAGACAACCAGAAACAGGAGCGGTGAACGAAGACAATCCTCTGGGCAAAGTGAATCGTCACTCAACCACTAGGCAGACCCAACAGTCAAGGAATAGCTGCAGCGCGACCTGAGACAAGGATGCTGGTAGTTCTAGATTGAGTCATTAGGGTACTGTCGCAGTCGGGGAAGAGACCGCACCTGATCACCTAAACCGACTTATCCAGAAAACTACCGACAAACAGACACCACCCTAGAACACAATCTACGACAAATCGACATAGGACAGAACAGACTAACGGCTATCACAGCCAACAAGACTGTAACGGACCTCTCTAGGCATGTTACAACAGTCTGACGCACTGAGGCAGGGGCGTCAGAGCCAACAGACCCAAAACTGTAAACACGGACGAACAACAAGTAACGGACTAGCTTAAGCCCGTTACAGCAACTTGGCGCATAGGGATAGGTGCGTTACACCAACTGCCATGGCCAGTCAACCATTGGTCAAATGCAACATAATGGACTAGCATAGATGCGTTAACTAATCATAACGCACAGGGAGAAGTCCGTCAGAGCGAACCGACCCTCCCCCAACGCCTCCAGCTTCCCCCTAGCACCCTTCCACACCTCCCCCACATCCCTTCCCACCATCCCTCTATCTCCCATCACCATTCAAAAGCCTCCCATCCCCCCCTCCATGCCCACTCGGACCTACTACAGAAAGCCTGCTCTCAGCTGAGGTCCTACAGAACTCCAACCTCTAACAGAGCTGGCCACGTCCTCATCCTGGAGCCCCTGGAAGCACAAGAGGTACCATCGGAAGTGTCGTCCAGCCTTCTTTACAACGGTGGTGGTCTCGCCTTCGTCTGAGTTCTTGGCTACCCGAAGGAGCCTTCACTGTCGGACTGCACACCTCCTCCCTGGCAGACACCAAACCGTGACTTGCAGAGGCATCCACGGCTAGCCTCCTGAAGCTCTTGGTGCAAGACTTGGCTGAGACCTTCTCCTATGAGTCTCCTTCCACCTCCAAGAAGCGGCACACCATTTTGATTCCAGAACAGTTAGTTCCAGATTTTCTCCCTAGGGTGCGCTGGGTCAGTTCCCTCTGGGACTGACCTGACACCCTGTTACTATTTGGGGTCTAGCCATCTACTTCAACCTCTATCGGCATCCCTGTGGGTCTTCGTTCGAAGAGGGATTGACCACGAACCCAATGACTTTGGTCTCACCTAAAAGAGAGCTCAGGATCGTCCGTGGTGGCCTCACCTTCTAGCAGCAATGACTCAGAAGCTGTCAGATTTAGAATCAAGCAGTTCTGGTCACGACCCTTCCCCAGCCGTCGATGTCAACGAGAAAAGTCCCATAAATTCTGGTGTCCTCCTGGGCCAACCCAGGAGGTTTTGGCGCTTGTTTCGTCACCAACAGAGCTCAGGAGAGTCCGTGGCGGTGCCAAAAGAGGCTATCTATCACGCTTTTCCAAAGAGCTGGCAGATTTGACAAGCTTCATCCTTAGGCTCCTAGCTAGATTTCCCCTCCCCGCCTGACTGGCTTACAGCCCCTCTGATGCGGGACGCTATACAAGCTAGGACTCTAAGTGAGGACGCGGCTAACAGGACAACTAAACTAGTAACAAAATGATAGATTGAGTAGCATAAATTCAACACCTAAGACTCCAAGAGAGGAATCACGCCTAAACAAGTTGATCAAGCTCGCGAATGTCCCACAAGTGACGAAAGCATGTCGATCCGCACGGTTGATGAACCGGCAGAAGTCTAGGGAAGGCAACTCCACATTCGTGACTCAGGCAAGTCACGGGATGGTCACACTCTCTCACTGTGCAGTGATATAAATAGAAGCAAGCTAGAATCCTACAACGCATAAGCAGCGGCGCTAAAGAGTATACTAAACTAGCAAGATAGACCAAGCAAGGTAGTGGACACGTACCTCCACGCTCAGGGCATGGGGAAGACGCCTGGCAAAATCACACAACCACCTGGTACAAGAGCTAAATGAACTACAACCCAAAGAAAAGCCCACTCATCACAGGGAGGTAAAAGGCGACACAGTGATATCCAGGGGTCGTGCGAAGAGGGGTGATGGGCCACAAGTGGACGACCAGCGACAACTCTGAGGTGCTACGAACTGGCGCCGCCTAGAACCAGCGGGAGGGATGGCATGTCACGGAGGTCGAGGAAGGTGCCCACGTCCCTAGTAGCACATGGTAGTGGATGGAGAGCCTCCTGGATGAAGAGGGAAGTCGATGGGGCCGGCTGGACCCTCTGGAGTAGCAACGAGCGGTGGGCAGATTACTGGCCTATCTACGCATGCATAGGGAAGCAGAAGAAAGAAGAGCCTGAAATGGGACCTTCTACTCGGCCCCTGTTCACGAAACTCGTTGTAGACGCTGTTGAGGATGTCCCAGGGACACCGGTCAAGTACCAACTACAGTCGACTATTGTGGAGAGCGTGGCGAATTTTGTAGCAGGCCCTGCGCGATCTGGTCTGTTGGCTGGCAACAAGACAGGGGTAGGAAGAACGGGCAGGAACCGGGGCTTCCAGGTGGCAAATGGGGTGGGGTTTTCTCTGGTGGAGAGGTGAAGGTCATGAGATGATTGGGTAGAAGTGCCAAGGTAGTGTGAAGTAACCTTCATTTCAGGGAAAACAATGATGATTATTATCATATATCGTTGTGCTTTTCCATACTCTCCCAGCTATGGAAAGCTAGATGCAACTTCATTTTTGAAACATGAAATATACGTCCTCATATCATCATCAAGAAAGCAAATCTTAATTGACTCCAATATCCCCGAGATGTCAATATGTAGTCTGAGAATCTCAAGAAACCCAATCCTCGTCGGTCTCCTCCTAAACATGACTGCTTGAAAATGACTGTTGATGGTGTTGTTTCGACTGACTTTGGTACTGGGGGAGTGATTGTCATATACTGTTTTGGTACACCTCTCTCTTGTTTCACCAAAATTTTCCAAAGCTTCTAACGTGAAGAAATAAACGCTTTGACATTTCTCTCTGCTATGGAGCTCGCTTCCTCTCTCTAATCCCAAGTTGTCATTGAAAAGGTGATACTCTGATAATTGTGGAGGCCACCAACATCTCAGACCTCCTCCCTGAAGAACTAATGTTGCCGTACTTAACTGTCAAGTAGCACTTGGAAATTCTAACATTCCGATTAATTATGCCCCCAGGGACTAAAAAGTTGCTACTCATGCTCTAGCAAAATATGTTGTTTGATATCTAATATCATATATCACCCTTCTATCCCGAAAATGGAGAGAGAGAGAGAGAGAGAGAGAGAGAGAGAGAGGTCTAATTTTTGACTTCTTAGTGGAAGGGCGTTCTCGGAGTTCAAATCTTGTACACGTTGGAATGTTGCGGGCTTCTAGATCCAAGTTATCGGAGTTCAGATCGGGGCTAGGTAACTGATTAGGAGCTAGTCGAGTTGTAGGGATCCGTTAGAAGCCTTAATGAAGGATTTGTGGGATAAAACTTGACGCTTATCTTCTCTGTAGCAAAGCAAACCTATAGCGTTCTGAGTGACAGTTTCGTAGAGTGGTCATGAAGGCAATTTGGTGTGAAGTAATGGGCATTTGAGTGAAGGGTGCATGGAAGGTGTTAATGCATCAGGGGTGGCTGCCACGTTTAGCTAAAACATGACCAGATGACCTACCATGATTAAGAGATGTTTGAATTGGATTATCGTCAAGCCTAGATGAAGGCAATGTAGATGAAGGCAATGTAGTTGAATTGCAATTCAATTTGAATTTCAATCAAATCTGGTCAAGGATCAGTGACCAATGGTGTCTTGTTATAGGGATTCATGACGGAGAGGTGTGTCGCATTTCAGGTATAGGTGACATAAAAGTGTGCTGCATTTTAGAGGTTTGACTAGCTTTGCAATGTAGCCAGTTTTTTCTCCTCCCGAGATATAGAGGTTGGCATGGTCTAGGCTTGCCAGCTCATGCCTATCCAATGCGAGGAGGGACCTCTCTCCCCACTCTCTTGGACTCTCCTTCCCTTTTCACCCTCTCGGTTTCACCCCCTTCCTCCACCTCTCTTCCTCTCCTCCTTCCATTGGTAGCTAACAGCGGCAGTGGTTGCAGTGACGTTAACAAGCTTTAGCTGAGGGCAGCGATAACGTGAGTAGAGGCAGTGAGCTCTACTGAGATGTGGTGGCGAGGAGGAGGTGGCCAACCTATGCCATTGATCGGAGGTAGGGTGACCTTTTCCGCTCAGCTTTGGAGTGTAGATCAAACTTCCTTTCTTGTTTAGGGGTCGTTTCCATGCCAAGGTGTGTGAGATCCACCATTCCCTTGATGCTTTTTCTTTCCCTTCATTGTTTTTTGGCTTGGATCAAGCTCCCCCACGTGAGGCGAGGGTGTTATATGGGGCGTCTCCCCTCCCTCCACAACTGTTTGGGGGTGGTGAGGAGGTGGTTTGACGAGAATGGGACTCCATCGAGCATCCCTCTGGTTTCGCAACAAACATGGGTGTTACGATTTTGGGAAATGTGCCAACATAGGTGCTTGCTTTTGGGAGGTTTTTTCGATGGTCTGTAAAGCCCCACTTTGATAGGGAGTTATCCCTCGGTTGTTCAGGAGATAACTCCCATTCTATCTATTTTTTGATTTGGTAAGGTAATAAAGTTAATCCGATTACAATGAGGGATAACCCTCATGTATCTCCCTGGCTGACCACTACGATAGCTTTGACGCCCTGATGAACCTATACAGGGCATCCGACACTGTAAAATGTCGAGCATTCATGACCACTCTAGTTTTAGGCACTCAAGCCTAGTTCTAAGCGCTCGCCCCCGGAAGCATCCTCAACTTTCGACAGTTCAGACGACTATTCAAAGAAAGCTTCGCTGGTAGCAATCCTCCGAGGTGGGTGACGGGATTGCTGGCAGTCAAGAAGGCCCAAGGGGAAAAGCTGTAGGCCTATATCAACTGCTTTAAAGCGGAGGCCCTATGTATCCCCAGTCTAGATGTCACCTCTGCGATCACTGTACTGACGGGAGGGACCCGCGATGAAGGCCTTCGGAGAGAATTGATGCTCCACCCCCTCCTCTCTCCCGAACCTAGTAACTCTTGCTTTGCACCATGCGGAGTGTGAGGAAGTCCTCAATGCTTGTCGAGACTCAGCGAGCTTGGGACGAGAGGGTGAGAAGAAGCACCCATCCAAACAAGCCTCAAGCCAAGGGAAAAGGAGGAATCAAGAGGGCGACCGTCGGGAGCCCTCGCGCAAGTTCAAGCGTTACACTTCTCTATCTACCCTCATGTACGAAATATATCAAGAAATCATGGATTCGGGTTTGCTACACCAACTTGAGCCAATGAAAGCCATTCCAAGACACTGCAATCGTCAAAAATATTGCATGTTCCATAATGACCACAGCCATCACACTGGATATTGTCAGCAACTCAAGGATGAGATCGAGAGCCTCATCTACCAAGGACATCTCTCTTAGTACGTGGCCGAGTAATGGGAGGATCATGGAGTACCCCTAGAAGAAATTGACAACTCCCCTAAGGAATCTACATTAACGTCATCTCAGGGAGATCCATCTCAGGAGGAGACAGTAGCCAAGGAAGGAAGCGTCATGCCGAATGAGCTAATTGTGCTTCTGAGCCCCCTAAAACTCCTCTGACAAGTGAACAATAGGTCCTGGTCTTCTCCAACCAAGACCTAAATGGGATAACCACCCCACATGATGACGCCCTTGTAATCTCGACCACTATAGACCATTGTAACGTAGCTAAGATATTAGTAGACAATGATAGTGTCCCCGATGTTCTAGCGTATGAATTTTTCTTGAAGATGGGTGAAGACCCATCCAACCTCCACCCGATTCTAACCCCCTCTGTGGCTTCAATGGCCACGCAACCAACCCCGAGAGAGCCCTAAGCCTACCTATTGCTCTCAGTACCCCTCCTAAAACCATCACATTCATGGTAAACTTCATGGTGATTAAAGAGATGTCAGCTTATAATGTTATTTTTGGCTGAGATTTTATCAACCAAATAAAGGTAGTGCTCTCCACCCATCACCAAAAAATGAAGTTTCCCATTAAGTACAGCACAGGGGAAGTTTGAGGTAATCAGGCAATAGCTAGAAAGTACTTTGTAATCTCGGTAGAAGTTGTAAGGCCAGAGGGCAAAAATAGAGAGCTAAAGAAAATCGAGGAATAGTCCACAGCTAGCAAACCTGGTGGGGAGCTATTGTCGATCTTCCTCAAAGATGACCCATCTCTCGAAGTAAAGATTAGAGTGGATTTATTGCCCGATATGTAGACTCAATATAAAGAATTTCTTTCAGAGTATGTCCATATTTTTGCATGGTCTGACAAGGATCTCCCCGGTATCCCTGCGTAGACGGTGATGCATCATCTCAACCTCAACCCGATGGTGAAACCAGTTCAACAACGAAAAAGAAAGCATTCTGCTAAAAAATAGACGATCATCAAAGAGCAAGTTGACAAGGGGAAGAAAACTGGGTTATTCAGCCCAGTCATTTACTCAACCTGCCTCACTAATGTCGTCCTAGTACCTAAAGCTTTAGGCAAATGGCGGAAGTGTGTTGACTTCACCGATCTAAATAAAGGTACTCCAAAAGATTGCTACTCGTTGTTGAACATCGACCAACTTGTCGATTTGACGTGAAACAAAACCCGGGTACGAGATTTACGAGAATTTTTTTTCTTTTTTCTTTCACAAAATATTTTTTTGTTCATTTTTTTGTCAACAAAGCGCTCTGCGTACCTGAATGACCTGGGCAGTCTGTTGAACGACTGCGCAACCTGTGAAACGGCCTTGAAAGGACCGCGGAAGGATAGAAAATCCATAAAAATATGAACAACAAAAATGTACCTAAGCCAAAAGTACACGGTCTGGAGAACGACAGTCCACACTATGCAACGGCCCTGACAGGACTACTAAAAGCAGCAAACTCACAGAGATATCAATGACAAAAATAAAAAGGAATAACACACCTGAGATAGAAGCAAAACAGTCTATCGACCAGTCGCTGGAAGATATAAACGACCCGCAAAGGACCACGTACACCCCTAGGAACAGAAACCAAGAATGAATGAGATGGCAAAAGCAAAAGGACAATAAACTCAACCAAACACACAGGAATGCAGGTCAACAAAATAGAAGCACGATGGGCACTAGGTGTCTCATCGTGATCGCCACAAAATGGGATGTAGATATTTTTTTCCTTCACTTCCCTCCTTTCCTTCCAAACCAAGATATGGAATAAAAATGAAGCTAAAAGGGGGGAAATGAGTAAACGTGTGTGTGAGTGACAAGCATGAAAAGATAAACGATGCAACAACCAATCACTTCCAAGCATGAATAGATCGTGATCGCCACCAAGGCACTAAGTGCAAAAGAATAGCACCACATACCTTGGAAAAGGGGAGACGAATGAAGACACTCACCAAGGTGCAGTGTTAGTACGAGCTGAGCACGGTCTAATAGGGACCTCTCAAGGACGTAGATGGCTAATCGATAGGCCGCTTACAGTGCTGGAGAGGAACGCGGGAAGAAGACTGACTGGCGCCGAAACGGTCCGTGATAGGCCATAGGAAGGAGAAGCATAGTCTGTGCAAGACCGTGTACCCCTCAAATAGATGGAGATGGACCGCGTAATGCTGCCAGACTCCAAGCTGTGGAACTTGATCCCCCACCGCTTCCGGCCGGCCAGAGGGGATGGGCCTCATGCTAATTCCTATTGACTTGCAAAACAAAGCAAAGAACTAGAAAATGCAACCCAAATCAGTCTATGGATGTGTAATATCTATAGAACAAATGAAGAACTAAACTTATAAATGGAATGGGGGATACTTGGGGGTTGGGTTTTTAACCCCTAAAGGGTGTGAAAAATAATAGGAAGGTGTAATAATGAGAATGTCAATGAAAAACGTGGGTAGAAATGATGGGGAATGGGCATGCAATGGAAAACTAATAATTAGACACTAGACCAAAACACCAAACAAAAAACTACTCCATTGAACCGAAGGCTCAAACAGACATAGAGAGCCTTCCTCCCTGACTGTGGTTTGCTCAAGAATTCGGCAGCACTTCATTGCGAATGCCGGATCTCCCCCCCTTGCGACCTTGGACTAAGGGCTCCATTTATAGACCCCTGAAAGTCCAGTCGGAATTGAGGGCTCTCCCGCGGGAATTAGGCCGAGATTCTTTAGGATAATATGAAGATAATATTCACAGCTTCCACCAGGATCAAACAGCATCGCATTTGGTTGAGAATCCGTGAGGAAAATGGTGGAACAAGTTAGAGGTTTAACCACGGGTGGAGAGAGAAAAGCCAGCTAGCCCAAGGATCTCAGCTTGGTACACGGTTGAACGATAGGCCGCCCACCCATGTACATGGTCTAATGCTAGACCACGTATGGGGTGTCGATGATAAATAAAAAATAAGATAAATAAATCCTTTATCCCCAAAGAACAGACCGGCTGACCTGGCGCAGGACACTCAGGATATAAACGGTCTCCTGATAGACCGTCCAATCGGCCACACGGTCCATTGTTAGACCGTGTGCACAGTGTCGGTGATAAATCATTAAAACCAGGATAAATAGATATTTATCTAAAAAACTAACAGGTTTAGGACTCTAGCATATAAACGGTCTAATGATGGACCATCCAACCTGACTGAACGGCCTAATGATAGACCGTGTACAGGGTTGTCAGTGGAAATTCAGAAAATAAGATAAATATCCAGAGATAAATCACTGCAGGACTCTAAGAGACATAAGCATTCTTAAAAATGACCATAAAAACTCTGAAGTTAAGCATACTTAATACGGAGCAATACTGAGATGGGTGACCTGCCCGGGAAGTCTTCCATTCTGGAGCCGATCACTGTTAGAAAGGGACAAAATCGTGAGGTCGGTAGGCCAAAGTGAACAATATCTCGACAGTATAGAGTATGGGACGTGATAGAATGGTATCAGAGCTATACCCCAGCCAAAAGTGTGGGAACTAAGTGCCATGCAGGGTAAAGTGCTACGCTATGGGGGCCACCTCTTGAACCCGCAATGGGACAAATTACTATATAGTGGGAGCCATCTCTTGAGCCTGTAGGGGCCACCTCCAGAATCCTACCTGCCTGGGGATTTGATTGTGTGCTATATGTGCCCAGCAATGAGGATGTCACCTATATAAGAGAGGTAGATTGTAACACTCTCAAATATAGCTAAGTTGTACTCTATATCGTCGAGACGCCTTTTGAAGTATCGACTCAGTTCTTGTTAAGAACTCCAAAGTTAAGCGTGCTTAATGGGAAGCAGTACTCGGATGGGTGACATGCCCGGGAAGTCCTCCATTCTGGAGCCAATCACTGTTAGAAGGGGATAAAATCGTGAGACCGATAGGCCAAAGTAAACAATACCTCGACGGTATAGAGTACGGGACGTGATAGATTCATTCACCCCACTCTGAATCTGTGTCTAGCACCACCGTTAATTCCAACAATTCTAAGCTCCTCCTCTCAAAATAAATGACAGGTGATGATCATGAATGATACTATATGTGTGATTCCTATTTATATGCTCATGACCGCTAAGTATGACATAATAAACCAGAAACTCCCCCTGACTATATGCATGAGTTTTTCTAACATGTATGAATGATGCCACATTTTAATCTAGATGTATGCAATGTTGACCCATGGTACTAGATGGAGGCTAGCCTCTACACATGATGTGGGTTTCCAGATAGATATAATCTACCCTTCTCCCAGCGTAACATTTAATATACCTATTGGTCAACCATGGAATGCAGCACACAAGACATATGTAGTCACTTACAAGACATATGTAGTAGTTATGTCATTCAGAAAATACAGAAATCCAAGTGTTGAGACAATTCTGAAGAAACATTCATGCTGAGAATGTATCTAAACCAAATACCTTTTGTTATCGGCTTATGTTAATAAAATTATTTACCTTTGGCAGAGTCTGGTGGAGTGGGACCATCTCTCCTCTTTGAGGTAGGGGTGCACTCTCCCTGGCCCTATCATTAGTATTGATTAAAATAAATAAATAAACAAATAAATAATAGTTTGATAAAAGTGCATCCACAAGTCTGGCACACCCGGTGGGACTAAAGCTACCCTTCATCTCTTCGCTAGGACTAAGGGCCCTATGGCCTCTGCTTGAAATACTAATTGTGTTGTTTACAAATGCAGGTCGCATGCCAACAACAACAAGGGCAGTCATCTTCGACCCACTCGTTGTTGAGAGCTACGCCAGAGATGGATACCTGGGGGTCCCCATCTATTTCGAGAGCTTCCCTCCCATCGTAGGCTTCCCCAACTTCCTTGGGATCGCCTTTGTGAACCTGTTGGATGGGGAGGCAACCAACGCTGAAGGAGCCAATGCTCCCATCCAGGGAGCCACGGTCTCCAAGCTTGCTGCTGACAGATCATCGGTAAAGTTTGGTGAGCACATCTCGGTGAGGACGCTGAGCTGCCATGTGCACCATGTGCACTCACCTGCCGGCCCGTCCAACCAAGGGTCGACGTCTCACCAAAGGAGGCTCCGGAAGGGCCGTGTCAACGTTGCTGCTGCCAGAGGCTGAGTTTCCAATACTGACAAATCTGTTGTTATCGAAAGCATCCAGTTCCATTCGAACGGACGATGATCCAAGGTGATCCCAGAATGGAGTGTCCCCATTGTGCTAGTGCAGAATTTGTTCCAGCCATTAGAGAAGATGGACAAGAAGAAACCTGACAGGGCCAAGAGGCCGAAGAACCCACTGGCTTAAATGCCGGCAAGAGGCAAGCAAATGTGGGTGCCCAAGGGTGCCTGAATTACCCCCCCAGCTCAAGCACCCAGCTTCCGACAAGTGCCAGTTCTCACGTCACATTCTGGTCGCTATTCCAGCAAAGTCCAGTCTTCATACGTCCCAAAACGCCATGATTACATGCTCCGATACTCCATACCCTTGTAACCCAGAACCACAGTTGTGTCTGGCCATAGTAGCATGGCCCCCAGCCCCATGGTCCCGTGACTCGTAAGAGCCCTTGGTAGGGGTAGGAGTCATGCCCGATCATCTGCATTCCTCGATTTTTGGTCACGTCCTTTCGTAATAACATGCTATGGACGACAATCCCCGAATTAAAAAAAAAACAACAACAACAACAAAATGAACACACAATGGGGTTAAAAATAGAGATACCCCGGTGACCTTAGGTGGCTCCCTCCGTGGAACCATTGAGGGCAAAAATTGCCATTAACCTGGCTCAGGCGAAAACCCGAAAGGGAGTCCCAAGCAAAATCGGGTGACCCTTCGGTGTGAAAACCCACACGGGCGCATCAAAAAAAGCAAAAGGGGGCCAGCTCTGGCAAAAATCCGAAAGGGCGGTAGAGCTGGTAAAGAGGAAAAAAAACTCTCTTCCTCTACTCCTCGCTAATGAACGTCGTCAATCGCAACATCTTGCCGGCGGTGACTATAGCGCCGCTCTACAACAATAGTGGCTGCCGCACCCTCGCAGGTTGGCCATACCAGTTTCCAGTCCCAGCATCGGCCACAACGCCTCTATAGGCCAGCCGCTCAGCTCCATTCCCAGTTTCCAGTCCCAGCATCGGCTACAATGCCTTTACAGGCCAGCCGCCTAGTTTCTAGTCCCAATGTCTGCTACAACACCTTTATAGGCTAGCCGCCCAGCTCTCAGTCCCGACTCCAGTCCCAGTTCTAGCACTGGCTATAATGCCTTCACAAGCCAGCTGCCCAGTTCCAATCCTAGTTTCTAGTTCTAGCACTGGCTACAACGCCTTCACAGGCTAGCCACCCAGCTCCAATGCCAATTCCCAAATCTAGCCCTCTGGCTACGATGCCTTTATAGGCCAGCCATCCAATCCCAGTTCCAATCCCCAGCTTTAGTGGCAATTCTAGTCCCAACGCTAGCCTCAGCCCTAGACTCGGTTGTGACCTCCAATTCTTGCCCCAATCTCAATTCTTAGCCAGTATGCCTCTTAGGGCCAATCGGCCAGTGCAGCCTCAGTTTCTCAGGCCAATGTGAATCATATTTCTAGCTAACAACATGACGCTAGCCAATAAGTGCCTTGTCATTGGTACACAACCAACACACTCCAGAACCCCCTCCGTGGCCCTAACCACGTGGACCATCCCATCCCCATAGGTCTACACCAACCCTATGTGATATGGGCTTTCACCTTTTGAGGCTCTGTGTAATATCCTGGATCCTTAATGGGTCTTCTCGGATCTTTATTAGGTCTTTCGGATCCTTTTTGGAGAGTTTTAGATTACTTTTGTGGCTCCCGAGTTGAGTTTTACGATCCATGTGGATTTTTCTCTCGTACAAGTTACGGAACCCTGCGGTGAGTTTACTTCTCAGTTCATCGACTCATGGACGTTACAGCTGTGATGTACTCTTCGCGAGGATCGTTTCTGTTGGGTTCAATGCACCCCCTCATTGTCTTTGACAATGGTTTTGATGATTCTAACATATTGTGTATCTTGTGGTTAATGGCGTCTCCACGTTAAACAAGCTAACATGATGATATCTTATTTTGCAGGTTGAAAGTCAATGATCTTTCATGAACACATTTCTGACGTTGACTCATGCGTGCTATGCATGAGATTGTCGGGTATTGGTTCAATGACTGCTCTTGCATGATATTCTTTTGGTTAGTTGATTTGATTACATTTCCATTCTCCTTGGGATGGGTCGACCCCATGGGTTGACACCTGGCTCCTTGAGCCTTAGTTCTTACCTTCTCATGAAGCATGGTACTTCATGTTTATATGCTTGATGTCATTGCACGGACTTTGTTGATTGAATGCATTCAGAATGCTTTGAGTGTTTTTGACTATGGATTGAACTGTGAATGATTTGAGTGAAATTAAGTTGTATGCATTGATGTTTCACTTGACGCATGACTCTAATGTTTCTCGGAGTTGTGTCCTTCCCGGGTTAGTCTTTTCTTGGCTTTACCCGAGGTAAGCTTCATGTAGCGTGTACGATGCTCTAGTCGTGTATGCGTTGGTGTTTCTTGTCTGTGTAGGTCATTTGTAGGGCTTTTGTCTGTCCTTGTAGGCCTTAGCTTTAGACCTGGTGCTTGGTTGACGGATCGATAACTCCTGACGTTATGAGATCAGGGTTCACCCTTCTGTTGCCATTTGGAGTAGCTTAGGGAACCGTGCATTGTCTGGCAGTCGTGTTTCTGTCCTTTATGGCTTTTCCCTTTTCTTTTAGTTGTTTCTACTCCTGCTTTTATAGCTTTCTTTTATAGCTTTACTGTTGTAGTTTAGTACTGTTGTTACTGCTTTCCTTCCTACTTTACGACTTTCCTATTTAGCTATTGTATTACGTGTTACTGCGTTATTTCCAGTGGGGATCTGCGTGACCCCTACTGAGCCAGTGACACGAGACTCACCCCTGCTTTTCAGGTGTGGTCGTTGTCCTTCCTCGTGGTCTGTGGGCAGTGTCGGTTCATAGTCGCCAGCATTGCCAGTGTTACCTGCGTCGGGCTTCCCCCGACTTCAGTGTACGTTCTCTGTTCTGTTAGACTGTACTTGTCTTTATTTGGACTGGACTCTATTAAGTTAATCTGTTAATTTAAATTGTTAATTGAAAATGATATTTTTTATGCTCCTTTATCAAACATGATCATTGAAATATTGTTGCTTACTATTTTATCTGGAACTTTAATGTACTCCGCACATACCTTTTTATCCCTTCAGAGCTTTACCGCTCTTGGGAGGCTTCATAGGTTCTAAGTGGTATCGGGTTTACCTGCTATCCAGAGTCTAGGTCGTCACAGTTGGTATCAGAGCGTATTGTGTGAAAGTACGTGGGAATTCGAGATATTACTGTGTGTATAGTCCTTAAGGTCCAATATAGCCAGCAGCTAGCATAAGTTTTACGATTATTTGTCACTTTGTTTCCATGTGTGGTCTTGTGCGTGCTTTGTTGGCACTGTGCAAGATGGTTTTGTTCTCATCAGGATGTGACGGGATGTTCTTTTTTATCATGGTGTTTGTCTCAATTATGTTGTACTTGACAGAGTTCACCAGCAGGTGTGAATCTATAGTGCACTGTTCAAGATTTTTCTTCTGTGGCTTGTTCAGGTGGCTGGTGACTTTTATTGTTGGTGTGATGGCCATGCACATACTTATGTTGTTTTGGTCATCCCAGCTTGAGTCTGTCTAGCTCTTGAGGTGTTTAGCTTGTGTTAAAGTGGTCGATTAGATGCCTTGGTTGAGAGGATGCCCGAGCGAACCTCAGATTTTCATTCCTGGTGAGCTACTGTTAGTCAAGCATAATTCTTCTCATCCTGTTTAGTGGAATCCTTTCGAGGTAAGCCTTAGAAGTGCTGTCTTGGTTAGGCATTTGTCCTGTGTCTACTTAAGTGTGGACTGTGTTAGTTCTGAGCCTGATTTACACCCTGTTTGACTGTTGCTTAGCTTTGGACCCAATTTTGTGTTAGGAGCCATTGTGCATCGTGTTCATCATGCCGTGTCTGGCAGTTGATGTGTTGTGAAGGTTCAATAATTGTCTCAAGACGTAAGGATAAGCTGAGATTAGCATTCCTTTATGCTTTGTGCTGAAGCTGGTACTCTCTTTGGTTTGCACTTAGGCGACTTGTGATCGATTATTAGTAGGATTGGTACTCATGGGGTATTGTGTTACAGTTTTATGAATTACGATGGCACTGAGTGTATGCTAAGAAGCAAATACTTAGGTATTTTTGATGGCTGTGTGCATTGTATGAGTGCGCAGCGGAAGCGTGTTGGCTGGTAAGCCACGGGTTGAGGATCGTTGGTTGGAATATTCTGGCTGGTCGAGAAGATTGTTTTCCTCAATTTGACTTCATCTTGGCCATGTGTGCCATGATGTTGTTTATTGCAGTGCTATTGCTGGAAGCATTATTGTGTTGGCACTGGCATTTCTGAGAGTTGGGGAATGTGTCGGCATATATGATCAGAACTGTAAAACTTGTTTAGTCTCAATACATGTCCTAGTCATTCCTAGGAAATTCATTGATTTTTGGGTAAGTAAGATGAAGTAAGACTAAGTATGACATGATTTATGTAGTTCTGCTTTATTACTATTAAGGTTTAATGCAAATTTATTGAAAGAGTGTAGTTGCTAAACTCTAAGTTTCATCACTCTTAAACCAGATTTCTTTCAAGGATGCATTATATGGAATCTTATACCAGAAGAATCTAAGTTATGTATACTTGATTAATGAAAGATAAATTAGTTTGTCAGTTAGATCCTTCCTGTGATTTTCCTACTTTAATACTATCATCTCATTTTTATTACTTCCCTAATAAGCTCAACTTGTCTCTATCATTTGTTTTGCTGATGGCAAAGGGGGAGAGATATTTTGATGGCTTGGAAAAAGGGGAGGCAAATGGAGGAGAGATTTTGATGGCAAGAGGGAAGATTTTGATGCCAGGGGGAGTGACTGGCAAGGAGCTCTGTCTGTGTGTCTGCGCGTCTGCGCATCTGTCTGGTATATCACATCTTTGACTAAAGGGATAGTCAAAGGGGGAGGGTTGTCTATTTTGCTATCTGTCTGTTTGCTACCTAGAATCTAGTCTTTTGTGGGGAAGAGTTTGCCAAGGTAGAGAAAGTTGATTTGTGTCTCCTATTGCAAGTGTTGCCATCAAAGTATAGCGGTGTTGCCATCATCAAAAAGGGGGAGAACGTTGTGTCTCTTCTAGATTTAATGTCTAGTTTTGATGTTGGCAACAGTGTAATTGACCTTAATTTTGATAATGGCAACACTATGATAATTTGTAGTCTCTCTTAAGTCAGATTGAGTTCCCATTCATTATCAGGTCGATGCATGCTCATATTATTACACAATAAAGTTGATGCATATTCATGCATTTAGATAGTCAGGTCGGTGCACATATTCACTCCGAGTCTAGAAGGTCAGTGCATATGCATAAGTGTTGCATTATAAGGTCGATGCATCTCCCACTGCCTTGAACAAACAGGTCGATGCATAGTCTAGAAGGTCGATGCACATATGCATGTTAATCTAAAGGGTCAATGCACATTAGACCTTGTGTTCAACAAGGTCGATGCATATTGCACACAGTATGTGCTATCAGGTCAGTGCACCTTTACATAGGTCGATGTCACTAGGTACTATATGTTAGTTGTCTTTGCATAAGGTTGGTGCACATCATTGTTGGATCGATGCCAGTGACCCAGCGATTGCAGCATAAGGTTGATGCACATCATAAGTAGGTCGAGGCTAGTGATCTAGCGTTTGTAGCATAAGGTCGGTGCACATTATAGATATCATTCCTAAGGTTGATGCACATTGTGCATCGGCTGTAAGGTCAGGTTGTTGCAGTAAGTTCCTGTATCGATGTTTTAGGCACCTTCTTCCTTTATCATCCACTATAGGTAGACACGCATTGGTGGGACGTCAATGTTATTGATTCATAAAGCACTGGCTTGTGCATACACAGGTCGATGCACCTCCATTACAGATACAGTCTTTCTGAAAAATAAGGTCTACCTGTGTCACTTAAAGGTCGGTGCTACTATTCTAACTTGCTGCATCTTGTTTATGCACCAATGCATTTGCAGAATTTTGTGCATTCATTTATATGATTTGGCTGAACTTGTGAAATATTTGAGACTGCATTCTACAAATTCTTATCACTTGCTTCATAAGTCTTATGATGATAAAATTGTTCATAAATCTCTACTTTCATTTTGACAGAAAACAAGGCTATCAAGAAATAACCCAGACTTATGCTCGAACACCTAGGTTGCATAAAGGCAGAACTTATTATTCTCACAAGGGCTTTAAAGTTAAAAGGATTGGAGGCACGTGATCTAAGGCGGGAGGCTAAATTGGATATTTCACCACGTGGATCAACTTTTCTTCTGCTCCTGACACATGGCCCTTCGAAGTGCACTTTTTGGATAAAATCATTGGGCGAGAGTGTGCCTTCCACGTGCCCAAAATTTGAAAATTACATGGGACCACCAGACTCGCACTTGCCTATATTGACTAACTAGCTGAAAATGTATTACAGTTTGATACAATCTTGAAGAACATTATTTTTGGTGACATATTATTGTAGACACGCTAAAATTGGCTCTAGCATTAGTAAATCTCATGTCGCAATGTAATGCCCCGAAGTGGATTTCGCTTTTGAGTTGAATAAGAGGATATTTCTGCTTCTTGAAAAAATTTCTATAATCTTCGTCTGGTAGACTGGAGGCTAATTTGTATGGGTGTCTTCCATGACCGATGCTCATTCTTGAGATATTTATCTATTTAATAATGATTTTGATAAATCGTGACTTCCATAGCAGACGTTGATTATTAAGAATTACTGTATTTAATTACAAATGAGCGACCACTCATCTGGACGCCATTTAATTAATGGTTATTATGGAAGATGCCATTTGTTATAGAAAGTCTAGAAATTGCTAAAATTAGTCCTAAGAATGAGCATCCGTCATGGCGGACGTAGATTCAAATAGCGGCCGAAACGCTAGATGCCATTTTCCTTTCCATTTCTGTTGAACGTAGACCTCCTTCCTGGGGTTGATGGTTGCATGTTCTCGATTCCTGTCAAGTTTTAGGGGGGGATCCTTACCCCATTAAGAGCCCTCGCCAAAGAAGGACTCTTTCCCCTATAAATTGGACCTCTGTTGGCGCTCGCGCGAGAGGGGGAATACAGAAGAGAAGTGAGGAAAGAGCAGCATCAGAGCACGAAGATCAGAGCATCCTCTTCAGAGAATCGCTGCTCTCTTCCACACAGGAGCTTTCCTTCACTTCTCCACAGTGTCGCCCGGTGGAGGGGAATCCCTCCGTTCTTCTCCCTTTATCTATTTTGCTTTCTTTTAGTCTTTACGTTCTTCGATTTCTCACGGCATTCTTCATGTTCACATTATCACCTGCACTATATCTAGTCTTACTAGATCGCCACTAATCATTTCACTGAGCACCGCATACACACCTCCTCCCTTAATCTTTAAGGGGTTTAAAAGAAACACACCAGGTGTGTTCGGTTTCCTTCTGCATGTTTGTTTTATTTTCATTTGGATGGATACTACACTACATTTGAACTAATCTAATGCTCTATTTCTTTGGTTTATATTGTGTTTTCAGGGTAATCAAAAGAGAAGAGACCCTCTTCATTGGTCGGCCATTTAAAAGAGGAAGCAGGACCTTTCACATCTCCCTTCACAGGTAATCTACGCGATCCCTTTTTCTTATTTGAGGAGTTGTCCTCTGGCGATCACGATTCCTTAGAGCACCACACACTCTTTTTTTTTAGCTCTATTTTTCATGTTACACAACATGTTTTAAATCATACTTTCACCACTTCCCTAGTGACGAGCTCACAGATTGGCGATCATGGTGGGACACTTGTTGTTTCTTTTTTTGATTACCCTCCCATTGGCACCCACGTGTGCCACTCCCCATTTGCTCCACGTGGCAACCCTTTTCTCCCTTACCTCCATCGTGCACCACGTGCACACCCCACTCTAGTTGTTAACCTATGAAATCGTTGCTCAGTTGTTTGGTGATTGTGTTTTTATTGCTATTCAAGAATTAACGTCTGGGCCCCTAGACACTCATTCCTTTCAGCGTCTCCCTCGAGAGACGCCTTTCCATTTATCATATATTGTTATCAAAAATTTCCATAATCTGCGTCCTTCCTGAAAGACGTTATTTATGTTTTAATTTTTGATATTCCTGGTATCTACGTCTTCTCATACAGACGCCATTTTTTGTTGCATATTTTAAAAAAAAAATAAAAAAGGAGATTTTGATTCAGCGTCCAATCTATTGGACACTATTTAGTTTTGCATCCTTCAATCTGGACGCCATTTCTTCTTCATCTATTACTCTCTATGTTATCACTGTGACATCTCCCAGTGTCCTATGGGCATTCATCTGATACTTGTTTGTTTGACTGGGCTTATTACTCTGCTATCTGCTATATAGGACACCTACTGCTGTGATTTTCTTGAGATATCTGCCATCTGTTTACACCTACAATGTTATTACTGAAATTGTGTGCATCATCACTACATCTGGCTGAGGGACCTCTTCCCTCCACACCTTTAGGATCCATCACCCCTCTTGGACTTAGAAAGACCCTCCATTGAGCACTCTGTCTCATTGGATTGGAATTTGTTCGTCCAAAACCTCCATAAGTCCTCACACCCATGGATTCCCTCACGGAAGCTAGGCAGGTTGTACCTTGAAGTACCCAGTGATTTAGCTGGCCTAGTTGCGGTTGAGAGAGTGAAACTCTAGGATACCCGGCGGCATACACAAATTGAAACTTAGCCTCTCACTGTGTGTTAAGACCCCATTGTCCATACATATTGAAAGCACCTTTAATTTGACAAAATTCTTAAAATTGGGGCGTTAATGCATTACAACTTCTCTATTGTGTGGATTGAAACTGGTGGTTGTCTGTGACGATTTTGCTTGTTTAGGGGGAAAATCTTTCAAACAGTTGATTGGGTGTGGGCAGTTTAGTGGTTTGTGTTTGATATTTGTTTGTGTCTCCTGTTGGGGGCATTGGTTGTCACGATTTCTTGGCCCAACTATAGTTGTTACCCCATTTGAGTTGATTATTCTCCCATAGTCATTATATATATGATGCCCAGGTCAGGAAGAGTCCTTAAGATGGCCAATTTGAAGCAGTTTCAAGAAGAGAGTGAGGCCGGTCAATACGATCAGACCGTTGAGCTTTCCCAACAACAATGCCAAACCGAGGGAAGCTATGTCCCTATCCATTATCCACCCTCTCAATATCAACATTTCAACTATCAGGGAGACCATGCTCCCAGTCATTGCCTTACTCCCCAACACCAAACCTCTCAGGTCTATGTGGTTGACACTAACCAGGTGGGAAACCCTTCGTCTCAAGTGCAACCTTAGTCTACATCTGGGGAAGCTGCCCCTTCTTTCAACATCGATGATCTCATCAATGTTCTCTCTCAGCTGGATGAGGCATAGCGCCAAAGGGTCCAGGCTACTTTGAAAGGGAAATCTATCCTTTCCTCCTCTTCTAACCGGCCAGGCCACGGGTGGCCACCAAATTAGCTCCTCTAGTGACCAGGCGGTCCATCGAGTGAACCTAACTAGCTTTCCTTCCCATCCAATAACCCTCATCCCTGCTGCGGTGGGTTACTCTTTTGCCAAGCCATAGAATGCATCGACTCCTTTGCTTTTGAGAAACCCCTTTCCTAACCAACTCCCTACTAATCTAGCCCTAGCCGAGTCTGACACCAATGTCCTTCTGCAAAAGATAGCCAGTATGGAACAACAGCTGAAGAAAATGTCTATTCCGAAGGATGCTCTAGAAGTTAAGTGTTTGACCTACCCCCATCGGAGATGCCAACTTTTCACCGGTATATTGGAATGGGTAACCCGTTCATTCATTTGAAAGATTTTATGCATGAAACTTCCTTCTGGAAGAACAATAAAGCATCTTTGGCCTATCTATTTAGAAGATCTTTGGATGGATCGGCCCTCGAGTGGTTTTACTCACTGGAACCAGTTGAAGCCGGCGACTTTGATGTTGTGAAAAGGAAGTTTTTACAGAAGTACAGAGACCGTGTGGGTCCCTCTTTGTCAGTCACTGATTTGGTCGTAGAGAAAATGAAGCCAGAAGAAGACTTCATCCAGTTTGCTGATAGATGGAGGTCTATGGCCGAGAAGCTGAGGGATACCCTCTCGGAGACGGAACAAGTTAAGATGATAGTGTCCAATGCTACCCTATAGTTTCGTCATATTCTGGCCATGAATAAGTTGAACACTATGGAAGATCTGTATGAAAGGGCAATATATATCCAAACTCAGATGAAGGATTCACCCATTATCTCAATGTTTGACTAGAAATCGAGAGTGCCGAGGAAGAGTAACACGGTAAACAACAATGGTGCCACTACCAAGGGTGTGGTCGTAAATGAGCAGGTGAGTGCGGTTGGCCATCCCATGTAACCTCGTAACCCCCTATTGGCATGTGCTTATTTTCTCTAAATTAATTGAGAATTAAGCATAGGGAAATACTCCCTAAATAGAGCAAAATGATACAATACCAAAGGTGCTCTACCAGTCGAGTCAACCTCGAAAATCAAGATGCATCACCAGGTCAGGCGGCACGACACAACAACCGGGGATCGCCCCTGAGCACAGGGCACTGCCCCAGTCAGTTTCCCAAAAACCGAGTCAGATCCAAGGTTCGGGACAACTTGCCGTATCTAGCGGCACTCTGAAGAGATTCGGGGATCACCCCCGGACACTCTACATATGGTATCACACCGCCGACACCTCAACAACCGGGTTAACCCAGGTCTCAGAACAGCCTGCCGCATCATACGACTCTTCGCCAAGGGATGAGGGTTACCCCGACCACCAGACAAACGACATCATCATGTCGACGCCCCAGTCATCGGGCCCAATCAAGGGTCCTAACCAGCTAGCTGTGACCTGTGACAACATCAACAATCGATCGGGCCTGCTCCCGATCACTCAGTTTACGGGTTTACCCACGCTCAACACAGCTACCCGAGCTGACCCGGGGGCACCCTGACTATAAGCCATGTCATGTGGCACCCAGCAATGAGGCCGGGGTCTATCCCCTGAGTCGCCTCCCTCCAGCCCTCTGAAGTCAAAGGAAGACCCATCTGGGCCGACCGCAAGCTTCAAGATATTATTTTAAATATCTAAATACTTTTACGTTTATTTTTGTCTGTTTTAAATGGTGAATCTGGTTAGACCGGTTCACAGGTCGAACCACGGTTCGTCCAGTTCGTCCGATTAACATTAGACCAGACCGGCCTTAATCAAACCGAATTTTGGACTGGTCCACGGTCGGACCGGTCCGACAGGTCTGACCGGTCGGTCCGGTCCGATTCTGATAACACTGGTCACGAGCCATGTGCCCCACCTGATCACATCGAAAATATGTCACATGCATATGACATGACCTGCGGGGGTGGAAGTAACCACGCCATGAACATGATCCCCACTGTCCACTCACGAAATCCTGGCACTGACATGGTAATGGTTGTTGCATGCTACCCACCAAAGTCTATCTCTGATCTTGCCGCTCATGGCATCTCCTGCCAAACTCTACCTTTCTAAACATCTACTTAAGTCGAACCAAATAACGTGGAACCCACAGCAAAGGCTATTGAAGGAGATGGCCCTGATCTACTTGAACCCTGCTCAAAAGTGCTTTGCTGCTGAATAAAACTCTGCTAGCTTTGGCTCGTCTATACCTACCCAACCCTATCCTGCTCCTGAGTCCTTGACAAATCTTCCTCCAAATTACGGCTGCTTGATAAGCCACCTTCATATTTGTCACACAGGTAGCAACCACTACGTGTCTAAGCTCATGCCCCAATCCTCTAATAAATTGTTGGGTCTTCATCCTCTTGTCCGCCGTAATGTGGGGTGCATAGCAGCTCAACTCAATGAACTTAGAATGATACTATATCACAGACATGTTTTCTTGAGTTAGCTCCATAAACTGATAGATCTTCTTTTGACCTGATATGCTCCAGACTGAAGACACGCTCAAAAGTTTCAAGAAATTCCTGCCACAAAATGTGTCAGAGGGGGCGAGACTGGAATGCTGACTCTCATTCTATAGTCCACCATGACAAAGTTGAGTTGATAGCTAGCCAACAACACCTTCTCATCTTCCACACATTGCATGGACCAAAACACCCTTTCCATGGCATCTATCCAAGTTCTTGTCGTATCCAGGTCCCGCTGGCCCTCAAATTGAGGTGGATGGAACTACAGAAACTCTTTTAAAGCTCGTCCACAGCCTCCTTGAGATGATGAACACTCTTCAGCCTCCCTACCATGTTGCCGGAGATAAAACTAGTACATGCCCTCGACAAACTCTTGTCATCCCTACACTCCTGTTGTTGTAGCTCCTGCCGCCGAGTGAGGTGATGTCCTGCTCTACTCCTCTTGAACCTTGACCTATTGCCCTTGCAGGGAGCGGGGACTCCTTCTTGGCGTCATAATCATCTAACACAAAAAGGGAAGAAAACATCAGAATCAATAAAACACATGGTGCCCTATTCTAGTTGCCAACTATACTGCATACCATGGACTTTGTAGACTGCTACAATCAATTTAGATTCCTATACACCTCCACAACCACGCTCTGATATCATCTATAACAACCCAAGATCCGAATACTAAGAAAAACCCTGATACTCTTAGATCTTGGCCCGCCACCTATGAGCTAGAGGCTCGGAAGGGTTAAAGGGACGGCGTGGTAGTGTGTACAAATCTAAAATAATTACAACTAAATAATGCTTAACATAATCAATGCAAGAAATAAATAATTATATGGTTTAATAGTTATACAGTCCAGAATTTATATGTCCATATATAAGTGCGGTAAACTAAAAAAGGTACAAGGCAATAGGGCTTACCCTGCCTCTAGCAAACTGACACTAACTTTGACCACCGGTTCCACGCGAAGCCTTAGAAGC
This sequence comes from Amorphophallus titanum, assembly GCA_024336825.1. Classification (NCBI taxonomy): domain Eukaryota; kingdom Viridiplantae; phylum Streptophyta; class Magnoliopsida; order Alismatales; family Araceae; genus Amorphophallus; species Amorphophallus titanum. The sequence goes on along the minus strand of JANBPO010001714.1, from coordinate 5,682,162 downwards.
ACAATGTGCAAGCCGTGCCTTACCTGAAAATAAAATGCGGTGAGCCTTATCTCATCAATTTAGGCACTAAAAAATGGCTCCGGCACTACTTTATAGTGCATGTGGTTAGGACACCTGAGCTCGAGATCGACGCGACGCAACAGAGCGACATTATAGGACGCACAACACTGTTCGGGACGCGTAGACTTCACTTTGGCTTGGAGATGACATGGAGAGCTAGTTTGGAGCTTGGAGTCTTTTATTTCTTTGAAATTAACGCCTCTCATTAAGGCGTGACTTAATATTTTCTTTAAAATTTAAGTTTCAAAATTCAGGGTTGCTACAAGAGTAGTCATAGTCTACCTTCTCGCTTGACAAGGATTCGGTCAGAGCAAGATTTTCCCATGCCGGCGAGGGGGCTTTCACCTCAAGATCGACAGCCGGCACGTCCCCATGTGGGCTTGGCGATGGGGATCCCCCAAACTTTAGCTTCTTCCTCGTATATACCTTCGCCACCGGGGTGATTTCACGGGCCGCCACCGGCTCGGGCACAGTTATGATGGGGCCTGCCAAAGAGGGGTAATCCAGGTTAGATGAAGGTGTATAGGCCCATGAGGGGCAAAAAGGATAACTGTGCCGACAAAGATGATTACCCCCTTCGATCTCCACGGCCGGAGGTGGTGCATGGGAAATCTCCTCGACGGATGGTGCTACCCCGGGAGCTACAGCTTCGCCCACACCAGGGATAGGGGCAGGTACCAGCTCCTCTGTAGCAGCTGAAATAAGAAACATATATAAGGGACCTTGTCCTGGAAAGCAAATGAATACTGAAGGGCACCGATGGTCGGGGAGCCTGACCTATGAGCTGGCTCAGCTCGGCCTGAGCCGCTATGAATTCCTCGAAGGATGAAATCGGGGGGATTGGAGAGACAGCTATCGGGGTCATGGCAGCCTTTGCCCTTCTCCCCTCGACCTCCTGCTGCCCGGCTACCTTAGTGGTGGCCAACGCCTTCTTCATAGGAGACTCTACCCGGGACCTCCCTCTGGCCTTCGGCAAGGGAGTCGGGGTAGGAGTTGGTTCTGCTATAACCATGGCCTCACCAACATTGGGACTAAGCACGGGAGTTGGTTCCTCCGGGGCAGCTGAAAGAAGAGACATATGTCAGTTAGGGCCTTGTCCCAAGATGAAGACGTGTCCTGAAGGACGCCAGTAGCTGAGGAGCCTAACCTGTAGGTTGGCTTGGCTCGGTTTGGGTAGTGGCAAACTCCTTGAAAGATGGGATCGGAGGCACCAGGGGAGTGGTCATCAGAGCTTTAGCTTCCTCCATCTTTCACCGCTTGGCCTCCCACTGTCCAGCCACCTTGGCAGCGTCCAAGGCCTTTTTCACCAGAGACTTCACCCTGGACCTCTTTGCGGCTTTGGGCAGGGGAGTCGTCGTCAGGGCTGGTGGTGTCGCCTCAAAAGATGGAGGCTTCTGGATGAATCGTCGAAGATTCCGATACGTCGCTACTTGGGCGCTATCGGGGTGATCTATTAAAAGGAAAAGAGAAGGAGAAAGAAGCAAGGAAGAGGATTTGATCAGCGTCTGGTACTACGAGAGGGCCATAATGATGAAGGGTGAAGATAAAAGAACAAAGGGACATTAAATACCATGGGGGCTGGTGTACAGCTGAAGTGTTATCGGCCAGTAGCTCAGGGAGGGCTCCTTGTCCTAGCAGGCAGCCTCCCGAACCAGCCAGCACACATCCCCGATCTTCTGACAACGGTCAGTGAGGACGGCCAGGTTGGCATGCTTCTTAAGGCCCAGTTGGCAGAAAAGGTTGAAATGGTCCATGCCCCACCCGTCTGCATAATAATATGAAACATGCAGATGCTTGTCCAGGATCGCGGCCGTGGAGTCATTGATTTACAGCCCGTGTGCCCGGAGGAGGACGTACAGCCATGTGGTATCCCTGTAGTTCTTGTCTTTCCGCTCCTCCCTTCTCATGAATGTCCGGTATGGGCATATCGAGTCCCTCTCTAGACGCCAGCTCTGCGCAGGGGTGCCTTCTTCCTCCATAGGGAGTGGGTAATTGATAAGCTCCAGACGGTCACTCCCAATGCGACAGAGGTCCCTCAAGGTCTTCTGGTATTCATCCTTCACCACTGGAGGGAGCTTGACCTGCGATGCGGGCTTCATCTCTCAGGCTTCCCGGCGCGTAGCTAGATATGCCGCCACCTGCTTATCCTTCTAGTTCTTGAGCCAAAGGAGATGATCCGGGTCGATGTCAAGGACTGGCACTAGCTGCTTGCTCAGGAATTTTCTTTCCGCTCCATCCCAGCAGCCGGTTCTTCTTCCTCCGATGGTTTCCTCCCTTCCCCTGTTGAACATGTCTCACCCTTGACATTGCCGTCCCTCCCATGGGGTTCGCTGACCCTTCTACTCCACCTCCCCTTTGGACTGGTTGAAGCCCTCCCCCTTTAAGCCGATCAAGCCAAAGGCCCTGGACTCTTCCCCTCTCCAGGTTGAATCCACCTAGCTAACCCTCAGCCTTCACTCCCCTGAGCTGATCCCTAGCCCGACGCAGTCTCCCCAGCCCTCAGCGGCACCCCCCCTGAGCCAACCTCTCACTGACACACCCCTTCAGCGGCACAGCCTGGAGCTGCCCTTCCTCGACACGCTCTTTGCCTCCGTGAAATCCCTTTGCCATCACGCACGCCAACGGCTCTTCCCCAGCACACCCGAGGTGCCCTTCACCGGTACGCCCCTCTGGCTTTTCCCTGGCACACCCATGCCACTCTCCACCTAGTGCACCCTCAGCCCCTCAAGGCCTTCCCTGACACAGCCCCGCGGCGGCACACACCGGCCTCCCTTAGCCCGGCACACCTCTCCAGCCCCTTTAGACTCCCTTGCCAGCACACTAGTCTCCAGCCCCTTTTGTTGCCCAGTGCACCTTATCTAGTCACCACTCGTCGTTTCCTCCAAGTTTTTCGAAGTTTTATCAAAGGTGTTGCCACTCTCGGGCACCCACCTCCGACTGTCGGGTTTCGCCACTCCATGTGGGTGCGTTCCCTGTATCTCTCTTATGCTCAGGTCAAGGGGAGATGCTGTCAAAATTTTGTTAAAAAAGGTAATAACAAATTAAAGGGCAAAAGGGAGCAACAAACAAATGGAATAAACGATGGCAAAAGGGCCTCAATCAGAGCGAAGGGACCGCATTTAACATGAAGAGAACGGGACCGAATGACAACTAAGCAACCCGAACACCCATCCTGCACAGAAGAAAGAGGGGAAGATACTTAAGAGAAGGGAAGAGAAAAACCATGCGGACTACACAAAATTAAAAAGGAAGAAAAGAAAGGTCTTAAGAAAATAGAAGAGGAGTGGGCCTCTCACAATCCTTCACCGGTGTGGTCCGCCCTTGCCCTTCGCCGACACATCCCAGTTTAGCCTTCCCTGGTGCACCTCCTTACTCCTTCGCCGACACACTCCACCTAGCGCCTTCAGCGGTGCATCCCTTCGCCAGCACACCCTGCCGGGTCCCTTCGCCGGCACTCCCTTGGCCATCCCAGCCCGGGATGCTCTCTTTCTCCCCCATCGTCTCTCTCTCACCGGAACACTCTTTCCCCCCTCACCGTCTCTCCCATCGTCTCCCTCTCTTTCTCCTCCACCGTCTCTCTCTCTCCCTCACTGTCTCTCGCCCCATCGTCTCTCTCCCCTCACTGTCTCTCTTTCTTCCTCACCGCCTCCCCCATCGTCTCCCTCTCTCTCATCCCACCATCTTTCCCTCCGTCTCTCGTCCCACCATCTCTCCCTCTCTCTCTCTCTCTTGCCCCATCGTCTCTCTCTTTTCCCCCTCACTGTCTCTCTTTCCTCCTCACTACCTCTCCCATCATCTCTCCCTCTGTCTCTCATCTCACCATCTCTCCCTCCGTCTCTCTCTCTCTCTCACCCCATCATCTCTCTCTTTTCCCCCTCACCCTCTCTTTCTTCCTTACCACCTCTCCAATCGTCTCCCTCCGTCTCTCGTCCCACCGTCTCTCCCTCCGTCTCTCTCTCTCTCGCCCTATCCTCTCTCCCTTTTCCCCCCACACCATCTCTCTCTTGTCGGCACCCCCCCATGGGCCTTCGTCGGTACGCCTGTCAGCAGGCCTTACCCGGCACACTCTTGCCCCTTTAACCCCTCGCCGGCACACCCTCCCAACTTCACCTTCACCGGTACACCCATCACCCAATTCTTCCCCGGTACACCCTGTTCTCCAACCTTCGCCGGTACGCTCGTCCTGCCTTCCCCGTCACACCCTTTCGGTGCCTTCACCGACACGCTAGCTCTAGCTCGCCTGGTACACCCTTTTAGCCCCTTTTCGGCCCACTCCTCCTAAAAAAATATATAATAAAATGTATATCACTAACTCAGTAGGGATCTCGCGGAACCACAACCGAGAACAATGGTGGTACTGAAAGCAGCAACTACAACAGTAATAACAAGAACAGCAAACTCGGTGGCTGGTAAGACCTCGGCTCTACAGCTACTCCTACTGTACCAAATGGAACCCAACACCCCGATCCCACGATCGGGGAACAACCAGACACGAACCACCAGACTACGATCGACCTAGTCACGCTACCGGGGAAACGACACGACGTCACTGTCGTGGAGGCCTGTCCTCACAGACAAGGGCCTACAACAAAACCACACGATCTGAAAACATCATCACGACCTTACTGTCATGAACTCAACGTCGTTTAGGCAAAGCCCTCGGTGACGCTCACCGGAACCCTAGACTACGACTCCGGGGAACATGCCCAAAACTACACACGAAATCTCATCTCGCAGATGAAAAATGGAAACCCATGATACGACAACTCACGTCACGTGATGGGAGTACCGCCTACCAGAAGAACAGACCGGATGCGTCCCCTGACATCTTACACCGGGTCACAAATGTCTAGCTACAACGCCCTAGGCAGAGACAAAGACACACCAAGTAACCAGTACCACAAACAAGGACTAGCTGGGGTCGCGCTCGTCAGCGCTATCCGACACCCCCTACCTCGTGTGCACACTCAGACCATATGCCCTAGGCCTCTCCTCTAGCTAGTAATTCCCCCCGAGCCTGGACTCGACTGTGCGCGGGGGTCCTAAAGTAACCAGCCTACTCACCGTCTCTCTTGGGTACACCACACCACCACTCCCGGTGGGCCAGCACACGCGTGCCGTGGGAAAGCTACGACTAGTGGGGGCTCACAGAAAATCACGCACACACCCATCGTGAGTAACACGAAGGAAGAAGTGGCTCACGGCCACTAGACTCTAGACAGCCCACTAGACCTATTAAACTCAACAGTCCTTGAGTCACAAGACTTGGGTCAAGACCATCGCACGTGACGGCACTGCGCCGTCGATCAGGCCTAATCCCTAGGTCTGAAACCACGGTGACACACAAAAAATCCCCAGCCCCCAGGCTAGTCAACTGGACTCACAGTCCAAGGCCATACACACGGCCCCCTCGAAACTCGAAACACACATGGGGTCATAGGTCGGTCATCGGGTCACGACCGGACCGACCGGAGACCTACACAACGTAAAATGGACACTGCGAGCATGAAAATCGCCTAGCAGCCCTACCTTGGACGGGTAGAGAGTCTAGCAGTCTAACTCTGGACTGCTAAGGCCAAGCTGGCGGTCTACCCCTGGACCGCTAAGCCCCAAGAACTCGCAACCCCTAGCGGTCACTTCTCGGACCGCTAGGCAGGGTGGCGGCCCCTTGCCTGATCGCTAGGCGATGCCTAGCGGTCAGTCGTAAGATCGCTACCCCACCGACCTCTAATCGACCAAAACACGGTCAAACGGTCACTTCATGGATCGCAAGGCAGATCCTAGCAGTCTAACTCTGGACCGCTAAAAGTCTTGGCGGTCTATCACGTGACCGCAAAGCTCGAACTGACATACGGGGACCCTAGCAGTCGCACACTAGATCGCTGGAGCCCTAGCGGTCACTAGAAGGACCGCTAGGTCGTCCCGTACCCGAAAATGGTGAATCACACCAAAAACTTCATTCCACTCCCACGTGAAGGGGAAAACAAGGGGAAACTAGTCCCCTACCTCTCTAGTACCGAGAGGACCCATTTAAACCCCAAAAACGCGATCAAATCACTAGATCCGGCTCACACCCCAAAATCATGCATTTTTTCCAAAATGCCCAAATAAGCCCACTCGGCTCACCACGGCCTATCAAAACCACGGGAACGGAAGTACACGGGTCAAGGATCCATCCCTCTACCTCCACCGAAGATTTCACGTGCCGAGGACACTGATCCATCGCAAAACGCTCGTGAAACCCTCGCCGGGCACCCGAACGCGTGCCCGAGCTCGCCGCGCCTTCACCGCCTCGATCCTCGCCCCATCCTCGCGCTCCTCGCCCTCACGCCGTCCCTGCCTCGCCCACCATCGCCCCCGTCAGGGTACTACCTTGGGAAATGCAGTAGGAATTCTGTCTACTTTTGTGCCAAGAGCTGCAAATTTAGTCATAACTTTACTGTCATTATGTTGAACCTCAGTGTGTAGGTCCTTGACAGTAGTAGTCAGGTCCACAAACCATTGTTATAGCATGGTGCTCATGTTTTCCAACTGAGAAGTTTGTTGGTGGTGGATTTCAGCCATTGAGGTTGATGCACTTATAGCTTGACTGGTGACCACATCTCTAAAATTGCCAGCAAGATATTGAACCTGTTCTTGGACATCATCCAATTTACCATAAATGTTGCCAAGTTGAACTATGCTCCCCTAGACTTTATCAGAGATAGTATTAATCCTTTGGGAGATGGCTTGTTGTTCTTGTCGGATGGCAGTCAACTGTTCATTTATGGCTTGTTGTCCTCTTCTAATATCAAATGCATGAACAAGCATTTATGTTGACATGGCATAGTGGTCCACTTGAGTCTACCTCAAGTTACTAATCAGAGTTCCAGCTTGTTCACATACATAGAGGAGAGAGTCCAAAAATCTATGTAGCCTCTCATCTGATCTGAATTTGTCTCGGATAAATTTCTCCCATTGGCTATTGACAGTCTGTTCTACATGAAGCATCATGGCATCTATTCCTTCTACAGCATTGTGTAACTGCATGAACTGTGCATTCATTATCTGAAATTGGTCTAACAGTAAGTGTACCAGAGATGGATGCACCTCTGCAGCATATTGCCTTGCACTAGGTCCAGCTGAAGTGGAAGCCTGAAACTCTGGTGGGATGAAGGGTTCCTCAGGTGACATAGGTGGCTGAATCCCAAATCCCATCATTTACCCTTGATAGGGTCCATGGTAATCGGCAGTACCAAGGTACTCTTGCTGTGGAACTTTAGCTTCTTGTTGCTGCTCCACCCTTGACTGCTCAGGCTGTTCAAGCTATTCAATAGATGGCTGCTCTTGCTGTGGAACATCAGCTTCTTGTGGCACTTCTGCCTCCTGTGACTATTCCACCCTTTGCTCCTCAATATGTTCAGGCAGATCAACTGATGCTTGCTGCTGTGGCTGCTGTCCAAGTTGCTCAATGAGTTCATCAATTTGTTGGTCCAAATGTTGTAAGAACAGATCATCAGCCAAGTGTTGCTCTTCCAGTTTATGAAGTTGCTGATCCAAAGTTACTACTATTGGTTGTTGTACTTCATGAACTTCTTCATCATCTTGCTACACTTCCTGTTGCTCCTCCTCTTCATGCAGATTGAGTTCTTGTTCCGCTTGGAGCTCTGGCTATGCTGGCAATTCCTGCTCAATTACTGGTATCTGACACTCCCCCTGATAGGGTGCTTCCATATGACATTGCTGAGGCTGATTAGTTGCTTGAAGCTCGCCCTGAGTTTGTGCCTCTAGCTGACTTTGATCAAAATATTCCATAACTTGTTGCTCAGAATCTATTTCTTCCAGCTGTGACACTCTTTCCTCGTCCACTAGATGGGTAGGCTGTACAGCTACTATCAGCTGAACCTGACTTGATGTCACTTGCCTTTGAATTCTTCCCTCTGATGGCTCAAGCTTCATGAACTTTGTGATGAAGCCCATGCTATACACGTTTACTTTGGAGATTTCTTGATAGGTCTCATCCTCCAAGAAAATGTTCACGTTCTTAAAAATTGTTGTCAAGTGGGCAGCATATGGTAGATGCCTCCTTGACTCTTTATAGTTGCCCATAATCTGTATCATTACTTCAGGCAAACATATCCTAACCCTTTTAAACATGCAAAAAAAAATGAATCTTTGAGATTCAACCAGTCTGCCTCTTCCTCCTCCTTGAGGGGTTATTATAGTTGTGAACATGTGATGCAGTAACCTCTTGAGAGGGGAAAATCTATTTGTATTGAATTGGGTTAGTTTAGCTTGATTCTTATCCCTTGGGTTACTAGGCAAGTCAGTCAGAATGGTGTAAGCTTCATGCTTATTATACTTAAAATCTCCTTCCATGACTCCATCTTCTGGAATCCTCAATACTTTGTGGAGGAGATGTCTGGTGAGTTCAATCTTGAGATAGTGACTGGCACGCCTAATTAATAAGCCAAATAAATATCAATAACAAGAATATTTTTTAAAATAAAATCCATCCCCACAAGCTTGGCATGCCTAGTGGGACTGAGCCTCCCTTCATCTCTTCGCCAAAGTAGAAGGCCTGGAGGCCTTCCCCAAAATACTGATCGTTTGCTCATTCTGATTTGTAGTGATCTCAATGGCTGGCGGATTTGTTGGACTTGCTTTCGGCCCCCCAGTGGTCGCTGCTCATGCAGAACACGGGTACCCGGTGGTGCCTATTACTTTCAGAACTCTGTCACTAGTGGTGGGGTTCCCTACTTTTCTCAGAGTCGTCTTCATCGGCCTACTCAGGGTCAAGGAAGAGGAAGCTGACAAGACTGTTATGGCCAAGGCTGTAGCCCCTGGAAAGGTGAGCTATCCGCAGAGCACCACTCCGTCTCCCCGTACTGTCTCATACTGTGTCCACCACGTGGACTACCATGCCATCCCTACCAGTGACAAGGCATCCTGGGGGAATAATAAGAAGAATCAAAGAAGAAGAGTTGTTGCTATTTCCTGAGGCCGACTCTCAGCTTTCGGTAAGTCTGTTTTAATTGGTGGCATTTGTGTTTATCTGAATGGCCACCATGCTGAAGCTTTGCTAGACCATATCATCCCGGCAGTTCCCGTTCACAACCCCTTTCAGGTGCTAGCAAGTCGGGAGGCCAATTTGGACAAAGAAGTCTGCGGGAAGCTGACTCCTAAGCTACCAAAATTCAAGCAAGTTTGGATTCTCAAGTGGACCCGGGGCCCAACTTTGACCACACAAAATTCAACATCAACTTTCAAGGACCCCAAGAGTGGGGGCAATAAAGCTGCACCAAAGAAAGAAGAGGTCATGCCAGTAGCCTCTCCGCCCGCTCATAGGGTCTGTGCCAGGCAGACCAATGTTCTCCGACATTCGACAAGATTGAATGGAGCTACTAGACTTTCGCGGCCCTCCTACATGCCGTCGATGAAAGACCAACTGTTAATTCCTGCCCTCTCTCTAGGGCACAATCAAGAAGGAATGGCCCAGGTGGTCTGGAATTACTTCTATGGCTCAGAAAGTTCTTCCCTAAGTCCGTAGAGGCTACTCCGCACCATCAGTGCTGAAAGAAAAGAAGAGGGCAAAGAAAGAAGAAGAATGGCATCATTCATGCATGTTAATGAATATGAAGATGGCTTGCAAGCTGAGTACTATGAAGCATCTCCACAGCATGAAGAGAATGAAAGGATATCAATGTTTGAAAGGCCAAACTTCCCTGGTCAAGCCAAGAGGGTAATTTGGGGGCAAAGGAAAAGAATACAAGTCTTCACTTGCAACATGGCAGGGGTGGCTAGCAGATATGGGGCCCTACCCGAAGAGCCAAAAGAATTAGCCAAGCTGGTCGAAAGGCCTGGGCTAGTAACAAGAAGAGGCAAAGCTGCAGAAGAAATGCTCAAAACAGCCAAAGAAAAGCAAGCTATCACTACTTCGAATGCCATGATGGTGATTTCTGAAGAAGAAGAGATTACTCTGCTACCCTCGTTTGAAGGTGTTTCGGGCGAAACATTCGAGGGTACTTCTGCTATAGCAGCGCAAGACCCTACTATCTTAATGATGCTGCAAAATTACCAGCAAGAGATCGAAGCCTTGAAAAGGTAACTGAATGAAAGAAATGAACAAGCCCCTTTTCCCCGGCAACAGGACGTGCATGTTGAATCATCCCAGGAAGTTCCCAACACGGTCAATGCTACATCACCAACTACTTCTCAAGCAACAGACTGCGGCAAAGCTGCTCTTCAGCCACACTGCCTGCAATCACCACTGGTGCAGTTGACACTTCCCAAGATGCAGCAGTTATCACCAATGGTACCACCGGCACTTCAAGCCACGGCTCTTACTACTCCTTCTACACAGCAGTCTACACATTTCCATCTGGAACTGGCGAACCCGGCCATGTTGAATAAAGTAATAACAGAGCAACTAATTGAAATGAAGCTGGTCGAGAGGTCAAATGGTGATTTCAGCACCTTTGATGTATACAAGGTGCCGTAAGATGTATCATTTTTCATTTCAATTTAATTTTATTTTTTTAAACTACATTACTGGTACGAGCACCCTTTTAGGTTTTCGCTCGCCCTTTCGAGTTTTCACGTGGCAGGGTACCCAATTTTATTTTTTTAAACTACATTCTTACTTTTGCCCACACGCCCTTTCGAGTTTTCACGTGGCGGGGTACCCAATTTTGCCTGTAGCGCCCTCTCGAGTTTTCGCCACAGCTGGGTTATTGCCGTTTTTTCCCTTGCCCTAGTGTCGGGACAAGTTCAGTAGGGCACCTCTATTTTAAGTCCCATTTTTTTTAAAAAAAAATAAAAAGGTAAGAGAGTGATGATGGACCGATATGCAGTGTTCGACCCTGGATGGTAGCATGTGACTATTGGCTAGGGCACAAGGCCTTGCGCCGATAGAAAGGGTTTATTCTATGGCAAGAAGATAATGTCAATGCAAAGGAAGAATTTCTGTCGATTCGGACGTAGGGTCCGTAATGACGATATGGTGTAAACGCCGATTGGGGGATGAAGCCTTGCGCTAAGAAAATAGTTTATTCATTAGCAAGGAAATAATGTCAATGCAAAGGAAGAGTTTTTCCGTTGATTCGGACATAAATCCCACAATGGCGATATTGTGTAGATGTCGACTAGGGCACGAAGCCTTTCGCCGAGAATAGGGGTTTATTCGTTGGCAAGGGAATAATGCCAACGCAAAGGAAGAGTTTCTACGTCGATTCAGACGTAAGGTCTGCAATGGTGATATTGTGTAAATGTCAGCTAGGGCACGAAGCCTTGCATAGAGAATATAGGTTTATTCATTGGCAAGGAAATAATGCCAATGCAAAGGAAGAGTTTCTGTGCCGATTCGGACGTAGGGTCCGTAATGGCGATATTGTGTGAATTTCGACTGGGGCACGAAACCTTGCGCCAAGAAAGGGGGTTTGTTCGTTAGCAAGAAGGTAATGCTAACGCAAAGGAGGAGTTTCTGCATCGATTCGAACGTAAGGCCCGCAATGGCGATATCGTGTAAATTTTGACTGGGGCATGAAACCTTGCGCCGAGAAAAGGGGTCTATTCGTTGGCAAGAAGATAATGCCAATGCAAAGGGAGAGTTTCTGAGCTAATTCAGACATAAGGCCCGTAATGCTGATATTATGTGAAATTTGGCTAGGGCACGAAGTCTTGCACTGAGAAAAATTTATTCATTAGTAAGAAGGTAATGCCAACGCAAGGGAAGAGTTTCTACGCCGATTTGGACGTAGGGTCCACAATGGTGACATTGTGTAAAAGTTGACTAAGGCACGAAGTCTTGCGCTGAGAAAATGGTTTATTTGTTAGCAATAAGGTAATACCAATGCAAGGGAAGAGTTTCTGTGCCGATTTGGATGTAGGGTCCGCAATGGCAATATTGTGTGAATTTCTGCTGGGGCACGAAGTCTTGTGCTGAGAAAGGGGGTTTGTTCGTTAGCAAGAAGGTAATGCTAACACAAAGGAGGAGTTTCTGTGTCGATTCAGACATAAAGCCCGCAATGGCGATATCGTGTAAATTCTGGCTGGGGCACGAGGCCTTGTGCCGAGGATGTATTCACGGGCATGGGGTTAATGCCTGTGGAAGGGAAAGGTTTTCTTCATCCCTACGAATGTATGGTCCGTTGGGGGCATTGTAGGGTGGTATTCATAGGCATAGGGCTAATGTCTGCGCAAGGGAAAAGGTTTTCTTCACCCGTGTGGACGTAAGGTCCGTCGAGGGAATCGTGACCCGGTGAGACTGTGTTTGGTTATGTGGACCTTTTGAGCTTGTTCACTCTTCAGGTGCCGGTGCAGCCACCCGATATAACTTCATGTGCTTCCCGTTGAGAGGAGAAAACTGAACTGCGCCCTTGTGATCCACCAGGATATAAGCGCCTCCTTCGTAGACCTGATGTACAACATATGGACCTATCTAATTTTCAATCAACTTCTATTTGGGGTTAGCTGCCATTACCTCTCTTCTTTTGACCATGACCAGGTTGCCTTTCTTGAATTCTTACTCTTTGACTAGCTTATCAAAAGCACGGGCCCCGGTTTCTCAACCGTGCACGTCCGATCGCTTCCCTCGCTAGGGACGAGTGCGAGCTTGCTAGAGTCCTAGGTGTGCATCTCACCTTGGCGTCGAGTCCGCATTGTCGTCCCGCATCAATTGACCTCATGTTTGAATAATGTTTAATGTTCTGTTCCATTATTTTATCATTTGAAATTATGATATATGTCTAGAATTTGTGAGAAATAATGATTAATTGAGTATTATGACATAACATGCAAAAGTTATTATATAGTAAGTATGCAATTGTTCTAATGTCTACTGAGTCTTCGGATTCACACCTACAATCTAACATTTTTCACAGGATTAGAAAGCGTGTTTGATAATCCACAAGCAGGAGGTTAGAGGAGAGAGCTTGGAGACTACTTGCAACTACAGTGTAAAAGATTCTAAGGTTATAATCTTTAGGTGTATAAACAGACCTTTAGTTGAGCTCTCTCTATGCGAGAGATGTAAGTGTCATTTTGTATTAAAAGGAATAAATAATGTTGATAGATGATGTAATTAAAGTTTTAAAATCTTAACACTTATGATATAGTTGTGTTATTAGAATTACATATGGTATAATTTGAACATTTTGTGGATATCTCGGTTCATAGTGATGGAGGAATATATGGTGACGCTCTCGGACTAGGGCACTAAGTGTCTCGGGAAAGGGGCGTCACACATAATCCCAAGATGTTGGACTGCGATTCGAGTCATTTGCCGCACACCTGGTGGTCACCTAATCCGCTCCTCTCTTTTATCAAACTTACTAAGATAAAATTAGTTTATTCTATTTATCTTAAATAGAATAAAATTATACTTGTCAATGAGATAATTTATTAAATAAATTCTTGTTGCTACACAAGTGCCAACCGAGTGGTATCATCAGCATCGAGTTCATGCTGACGTAAGGAATTTGGTTTTTCTGACTTAGACGCAAGGTCTAGGCCTTGCCCTTCGGCTAAGACCTCGAACAGCCATAGGCACCGAGTCAAGCAGTTCATCAGTCCTGGGATCGCACCGATGCAAGAAGTTCTGATTTCTCCAGCTTAGACGAAAGGTCTTGGTCTTACCCCTCAGCTAAGACCTCAAAAGGCCATGGGTGCCGAGTTAAGTTGTTCATCAATGCTGGTATCGCACCGACGTAAGGAGTTCAGGTTTCTCCAACTTGGATAGAAGGTCGAGGTCATACCCCCTAGGCTAAGACCTTGAAAGGCTATGGACGCTGAGTTAAGTGGTTAGTCGATGCTTTAATTGCACCGACGGATGGAGTTTGGGTTTCTCTGACTTAGATGGAAGGTCTAGGTCGTACCCTCTCGGCTAAGACCTCAGAAGGCCATGGGCACTGAGCTAAATGGTTCATCATTGTTGGGATTGCACTGACGCAAGGAGTTTGGGTTTCTTCACCTTAGACGAAAGGCATAGGTCATACCCCTCGGCTATGACCCCAAAAGGTCGAGGGTGCCAAGTTAAGTGGTTCATCGATGTTGGGACCACACCAACGCAAGGAGTTCAGGTTTCTCTGACTTAGATGGAAGGTCTAGGTCGTACCCCCTCGACTAAGACCTCAGAAGTCCATGGGCACTGAGTTAAGTGGCTCATCGATGTTGGGATTACACTGATGCAAGGAGGTTGGGTTTCTCTGACTTAGATGGAAGGTCTAGGTAAAACCCCTCGGTTAAGACCCTGAAAGGCCATTTGTGTAGAGTTAAGAGGTTCATCAATGCTGGGATCACACCGATCCAAAGAGTTTGGGTTTCTATAACTTAAACGAAAGGTCTAGGTCGTATCCCTTGGTTAAGACCCCAGAAGGCCATGGGTGTCGAGTTAAGTGGTTCATCTGTGTTAGGATTGCACCGATGCAAGGAGTTCGAGTTTCTCCAACTTAGCCGAAAGGTCTAGGTCTTACCCCTCGACTATGACCCCAGAAGGCCATGGGTGTTGAGTTAAGTGGTTCATTGGTGTTGGGATTGCATCGATGCAAGGAGTTTGGGTTTCTTCGACTTAGAGGAAAAGTCTAGGTCGTACCCCTCGGCTAAGACCCCCGAAGGCCTGAAGGTATAAGAGTTGGAGACCAACTGGACTGGAGCCAGTTGGTAGAACCGAAGTAACTCGGCAACAAAAAAATAGAGAGGAAGGCGGAACCCGCACTTCTAGGCCAAGAGGAAATAATAGAAGGAACTAGAGCGAGTGTCCAGACTGGACTCGTGAGGCTCCACTAGAGAGAAATGGTACCACCACTGTAGCCTGTACCGATTCTCCAATTGTTTCACCTCACCTTCACTCAATTCACTGTGTAAAGGCTCCACCGGCACCGTGAAGACCCTTGGGGCCCGCTCAACCTCCTGCCCCTCAACCTCGAGATGTTGATCCACCATAGAATGACCGGAAAGACTGGAAGAAGAGGAAGAAAGCACTGAGCCAGATGATTTAGGAGGAGGCGAAAGTTGACAGACTGTCACTGCCGTAATCTCTGCGAGCTCTGCGAAGGCTGATGTAATTTTTCGCTCCTCCGGATCGCTCCCATGGCACATGAGCCTTTTACAAATACAAAAGAGATGGAGGAAGAAACCCTAAGCAATGGAAGTCTGGAGCGCAAACATGCGTTATGCTTATAACCCCCCAGCTGGAAGCGGCGCGACGTTCCAGTCTTCCAAAAAGGGACCTCCACATATCAATTAGTAAGGATTACCATCATTACGGGTGTATCCCCAGGACAGCCGCATTGAGTGGCCCCTGTCAAGAGAAAATTTCCAATCGACTCAAGCCACCAACACCTTCCCCAAAGTGCTAGTCGACCGAACCAATCCTTGGCTCGGGAGTAGGAGGGGGACAAGTGGAGAGGGGGGATTCTACCGCCCGGAGAGAGTGGCCAAACGAGGTCCTACCAGACCGAATGAGGCCCAGCTCCTTAGAGTGACAACCCCCCGGGACCCACTAGCTTTAAGCCCAATAACCCACTCGGATCAAGCGCTTCCTAGGCAGCCTTCGGGTTTGGAAGTGTGAGTGTCAGATCAATCGGGAAGGTCCCTTTGGGAACCTGATATATCATGCCCGAGCCTTGCACCTATCGCTCGGGAGCCCCCCTTTGAGCTAGTGCCCCATGCTCGGATCGACTGATGAAAGCTTATATGCGTGATCGTTACGTACCCTTTAAGAGCAAGGAGATCAAGGGGATAAGGGAGATCAAGAGTGCTCGTGTTATAAAGAGCCCACGAAGAGGACGTAACCCCCCCTGAAACTCCTCGGCTCACAAGGCTCCTACATTCCATGAGTCGCTATATAAATCTGAGAAGATCTCCTACAAAAAGGTAAGTGCTACTAAGCCATTCTATTCTTGAGCAAGAGCCACTTCACCACTTGGTGGAGAGGGATCTCACGCCCCTACCTCCTCTTATCTCTCTCCATAGCACCAAAGCTCTATCTGATTTGCTGACTTAAGCATCAGAGGATTTTCCCTAGGGAGCTATCCCTGGGTGCCTCTGATCCATTTCCCTTCTTACAGTTCTCACACTCGCGGTCATCGTCCTCAGCTCAGGAATCGCACGGGATCGCCCCTCTTCAGTGACCATACCCTCGATTGTCCCACCATTATTGTTGTTATTGCTCTTCCTTACTACTCTCGACTTTTACTCAAACATATTCATAATGGGAGAGTCCTTCATTTGGGTCTGAATATAACATGCTCATTCATAAAGTTCTTCCATTATATTGAGCTTGTTCATAGCTAAAATATGTCAAAACTGAGGAGTTACATTCGACACAATCATTTTAACCTGGTCCTATTTTGAGAGAGTATCTCTCAACTTCTCAGCAATTGCCCTCCATCTATCAGCATATTGCACGAAGTCCTCCTCGGGCTTCCTTTTCTCGGCAACCAAATCTGTGACAAACAGAGATGGGCCCACACTGTCTCTATACTTCTGCAAGCATTTTCTTTGTATAACATCAAAATCACTAGCCTCGGTTGGCTCAAGGGAATAAAATCATTCGAGTGCCGGGCCATCAAGAGGCCTTCTAAATGAATATGCCAAAGATACCTTATTGTTCGGCCAGAATGAAGCATCATACATAAAATCCTTCAAATGGATGAACGGATTGCCAGTTCCATGGGGAGGTGGAGTTAATGGGGTGAGTTAATGTTCTCTGGGGAAGTGAAGAGGCTTTGATGAGGTGGAGGAATAGGGCTGATGTGACAGCTGAGGTGGAGGGGTGGGAGGAGATAGAATAATTCAAATTTGGGAGGGAGAGGAGAGAGGAGAGAGAGGGGGTGCGCCCCCTTGAGAGAGAGAGAGAGAGAGATAAGGGGGAGTGGAAGAAAATTCCAAAGGGGACTCTTCTATTCAAATTTTAGCCAAAAGTTCTACAAATGAGGTGGGATGGGTCTTATTTATAGGCTCCCATCTTTTCACAAGACCAAACTACACTTAGCATTTAACTAAATGACAACTAGGTCCCAAGGGGGGTGCCCATGGGCCAGCACACTTAATTGGGCCCAATTAGCCAAACCAACTAGCCTATTGACCCATTAACCTAGCTAATTGACTCAATTAAAAAGAAAATTACATAGATGTGACTCAAATAAAATAAAAATTACATGCTATGACTGGAAAAATAATGGAGAGGCACGTGATGTCTTCATCAATGGGTCTAATTCCTGTGGCATGCCTGTCCAGGCACGTGAGGTCTAATTCTCATTGCATATTACTGCCAATCAGGTCACCCTTTCATACATGGGTCTAATTCCCATGTTATACCGTTGCCAATCGAGGCACCCTGTCACACATAGGTCTAACTCTTGTGGGATGCATGTCGAGGCACCCTTCTTCTCTCTTAAGGTGGCATTGTCCTCATGGTTACCTTATAGAGAATTTCTCATGCAGGGATTCAGGACTGTAGATATTACAACACAGTCATAGCAAGAGAGAGAGAGGCATAACATGTTTTTGGTTCATCACATCCCTACCTCACTAATATGGTTCCTAGTAGCTCGCTGAACCTCCACTTAACCCTCTTTGATCCACCAACACTCCTTCTAGTAGTCCTCCTAACACCAAGGACGATCAGCTTACTTTCCCCCTCCCCCTCCTTCCTCTGTGGCTCCTACAATTTTCTCTCTTGACTTCTATGCTGGGTGTTAATGGTAGACAAAAGGGTAACAGGGAAGGTATGGAGGGTTTAAATAGGAGGTCCTCCATGTTTACTTAGTGAAGAAAATTATTTCAATCAAAAACCCTTTTCTCATACTATTCTCTATTGATTTTTCCCAAGAGCTCTCCACATGTTAGTCAATACCTTCCTCATCTCCAACTGCTCTTTATTTGTCATCAACGACCTTCCACCTGTCGTAACTACTCTCCACCTATCCTACACACTTGTCGCACATCACTAACCCTCGTCACTCATTTGTAATCCCAATCGCACACTCCTGATCTCTAACAGACTCTTCTGTTCACTGTCAGATGATACTCAAGCAAAATCTTCAGATTTTGAGGTTCTTCATTTACTTTTCCATTACTTAAATTCATCGTCCAACCTCTGAGTCCTTCATCTACATTCCATCGTCCATGTTACTTTCCTTCTATGTTCACTTCGTCATCTGATTCCCATCACCTATTGTTCATCATCTAAGTTCGCATTGCCTAAACCTTCTATCCACCCCATGTTGTCTCACTTCCTATCGTGTATTCCCCAAACTATTGATCAACTACGTTTCTATTTCAGACGGTCCATCGCCTAAGGCTCCCTCTTCTCGCCTATCACTGAACTTAGGTGATGCATTGCCTATCTTCTCCAATTAGACACTATATAATCTAGTTTATTCTTACTTAGATGAATCATTGTCCACCCTTTCATCTAAACCTCTTTCTTTCATCTAAGTTTTTGTCTAATTATTCTTCATCTACTTTTTCAATCTTAGGCAATATTCCTTCTATTTTTTGCTCCGTCAATCTTTCTATTTTATCTAACTTTTAACTTGAATGGTTCATCATCTAACTTTTCTTTCTCTGTGCTATCACCCAACTCTTCCTCCATTTTCTTAGTTAGAATTAAATAAGTCAATGTATTAAACTTTTCAAGAGAATCTAATATTTATACTAAGACTTTTCTCATAAAAATTCCAAAAAATGCTAAATATGCAAAATAAATTTCTAGGGTGTTATGTGGCATTGTCACGAAATGCGTCCGACACTTTGTACTCGTTCAGGACCTCCTTGGAGGTAGTATCAAATGCATGTGTGATGTTTTGGTTGGTCTGGTCCAGCTATGCCTCCAGTGCCTTGACCCGATCAAGCACCTCCTTCCTCGAGTCCCAAGTCTAGGCAAGCACTTCCCGAACCTCGGCAAGCTCTTCTCGAGCCTTTGCCAACTCAACCTTGTGCCCCTACTTAATCTTGGCGAGCTCGACGTTCAACGTCTCGGCCTCCTTCATCGCCTCCAGCTCTACCCTCTTACGTTCCTAAGCATGCTCCTTAACGGTCTAGAGGGAAGCTAGGAAATCCTCGAGGTCAAACCCAGGTGAACGTTGGGTGAGGCGAGGGTCTTAATTGCATTGTCGACCAGCCATCACAACATGTCATCAAAAAGTATGGATGAGAACGTCCATCTCACCTTGTCATGCTCAGCTGGGAGCATCATGCCACTCACCACTTCTCTAATATTGACTTCAGAGAGGCTCCCCATGATGTAGATCAATCGTCCTCGTCTCCCTTTGCTTGAACCAAGGCCCATGAACTTCGAGGGTGTTATTTGCCACAACCTTCTTCCACCTCCACTCTGTTGAAGATTCGAGAGCCTTGGCCTTCTCTCCCAACCTCGCTTTCAGGGTGGGGCATGGTTTGGACTCATGGAATGGCCCATCTGCTTCTTCTAGACAAGGGCCACCACCCCAACCTCTTTGGTAGCCTCGGCCACCTCTTCATCACTGTCGCCCTGCTCTGGCGAAGTTGGTGGGCTAGTGCCTTCATCCCAATCTCCCCGTTGTTCATGAAGGAAGAAGCAATAGAATCCGAGGACATGTTACTTACCAAGTGGTCCACTTCTACTATCCTAGGTGCCATTGCCAGCCCTCAACAACTTTTGTCGAGCCTTCCCTCTCGCACATACCCCCTCTGGTTTAACATGCAAAAGGAAGGGCAAAAGGGACCCAGGCTCTACCTTATATAGTGATTAGCCAAGATATCGGGGCATCGATCGAGGATAGACGATCATGATGGAAGAGGATATGAATGGATTCACTTCTTTATAAATAGTAACAATCGTCGTCCACTAACAGGCCACCCTCAATGAGAGCCATGTGTCACACATCGCACCGAGGGTTGGAGGGCAAGTGGCATAGGCTCTTCGTACGTCTCACCAAACTTGGGTACATGATGCATTCCCTCCCCTTCGAGCACCTCCAACCTATTTTTCAAATTTCAACCCCATTAATGATGATATAGACATCAGCCAACCATGCATGTAGAGCCAAATGATAGGCAATCTGACACCCCATTCTATCGCCGCCTCCACACACTGCCTAATGCATGTCACAGATTTCTTTGCCACTAACCCCACCCGTCGTCCGACACCCACCACCTGACGCTGTATCACCTTTGTTGTGCCCCTGTGGTTTTGATGATAGCAAACACTATAAGTCACCATGTGTTTGCATGAAAGATTGAATGTTTGATAGAACTGACATTTGTTTATGCATCTGGTCTTTGCACTGTGCATTAATGAGAATCGTTTGCTGTGCATTGATGTTTGTGCATTAATGTTGTTATCATAATCATTTGCATGATATATGATTTTTCATGATAAGATGTTCTGTTATATTGCTTAGAACTTCATGAGAGTGCATGCACACTTTGCATTTCATCATACAGGTTGCAGGCACACATACATTTTCCTTTGCGTATGTAAAGGCTCTATGCATAGCACACTTTGCCTATTGCATATCAAGGTCGGTGCAACCACTGAAGCGCTCGGTGTAGTTTACTATTTAACCCGTACCAAGTCAGTGCATATAGCATGACAAGGTCGGTGCAACCACTATAGTGGTCGATGCATAATTAGTTGTTTTGCATGTAACGTCAGTGCACGTCCCTATTCAAGCAGCATGTAGGTCTGTGCACATCTTAGTTCTATGCACATTAGGTCCACGCACTTCAATATTTAGGTCGTTGCATCTTTTGTGTGTCTGAACTGTCTATGCACATTTTTGTTGAAGTCCGTGCATATCACTGTTCACGTGCATATACACGATCAGTGCATATATGAGTGAGTGCATACTCTTCATTGAACAGAACAAGGTCTGTGCATATGTTTGTCTTGCACTATGTTAGGTCCGTGCATATTGTACACTTGCTTCATATGGGTCAGTGCATGTTTTACATATGAAGCATCTTTGTCTTGGTGGATATTAGGTCTGTGCATGTTTTGTTGCTAAGACTATGCACATTCTGGGTCCATGCACACATGTCTTTCAGGCCAGTGCACTTAGTGTAATACAAGTCTGTGCAACTTTCAAAGTCCATGCACATTTGCATAATATCTGGTCAAGTCGGTGCAATTCGTGCTGACTGCATACTCAGGTCAGTGCATATTCAAGTCGGTGCATACAACTCAGCACATGTTTAAGGTCCGTGCCTATCACTGGTCACCTGCATATAAGATCGGTGCATATAGGCTCTTTCTGCACACAATGTCGGTGCAAGTTCCTATTGTGTCTTAACAAGGTCTGTGCATGTTAGGCTTATGGGTTATAAGGTCCGTGCATCTTTAACATCATGCACATTCGAAGTCTGTGGGCTCGGCAACCCCTCTCTCGGACAGCAGCGGCTGATGCAGGCAGCTGCAGCTGAAGAAGACTACTGCCCACCAATGTACATCAAAGATTGGCTCAGCAAAGACAGTCAACAGATCAAGTAGAAGGGTCAAGTGACTCAAAGACCTCCAATTATGTGCCAGCAAAGATTGTACAAGGTCAAGCGCCCATGCGCAAAAATTTTTGAATGCACAAAAAACAAGAAAGGGTTTGGCAAAAGAAAGAAAAATTAAATTGCACAAGGTTGCGTCGACCTCATGCTCAAAGCAACGTCGACTCCATTGCTCACAAAAGGAAGAACTGCCAAGGAGTTCTTCGAAGGCTATGGTGACCCCATAGTGAGGCTGCATCGAATCCCTTGCTCATAAAAAGGAAAAAAGCCTAAACGGCTCTAAGATGTGTCGACCCCACTTCTTGATTGTGTCTACCTCATCAGCTTCAGCAACAATCATTAAAATAGTCTTCATAGCTACGTCGACCTCACCTCGTCAATTGCATCGACCTCACTTGCTCCAGCAGCAGTCTGATTGGCTACATCGACTCCATCCTTGTGCAACTCAAAATAACCTCCAGCAAGGTTGCGTCAAGCGCTCATCATCGAGTGCGTCGACACATTAAGAGTGTCTTCACAGGCTGCGTTGACCTCACTCTATTCCAGAACCAGATAGACAAGCAATCAATGCCTGCTGTGTTGACTCCACACTCCCAGTGTGTTAACGCAAGGCCATTTCCCAGAGACCTCTTCGACACATCTTCAACTGATGTATCGACACAACCTGTTCACTGTGTCAATGCACAATGCTCGAGCGCCCAGCAATTCAAGAAACTGTGAAGCTACGTCGATGCCATGATCTTGCTGTGTCGACACACTAGAAGCTCTTCAAGCAAAATCTGTCAAACACTTAAAAATCTCAAAGATCGTCTAGAAGCCAAAAACAGGCGAGGTAAATCTCCAGAAAACACATATTTTGAGCTCTGGAAAAGGTTCCTAGGATAGTGAACTGTTCCTCTCCATCATGAGGCTAAAGGATAACCTTTTTGAAAGGAGATCTATTAGTAGACAGATTTAGGAAGGGTCAACTTTAATGGTACTCTACTTTTTGGTCATAGCCAATAATAATTCACTCCAAGAAAAGTACCTAGGACAGAGGACCTCCTTTTCTGTCCTGGACCAATGAGGAGGTAGGTCTGGAAGGGCTCCATCAAGACCATCATTTCTTCTCCAACAAATCAAATGGGAGGATCTTGGAGGGAAAATTGCTTTGCCTCTGCTGGACCAATCAAATTGCAGTCTAGAAACATTTTGTGCTTCTGCACTCCCATATATGCTAGACCAATCAGAGAAAAGGTTCATTTTCAAAGAAGCCTTCTTTATCCCTACCAATTAGATCGTAGGATCTTGAAGGGAAAAACTTTCCACCCAACTTTCTATGTATATGAAGCTCCTGCTTAAAGAGGAGCTACTGATGTTCGCTGCTTACTCTATTGCTACTACAAAAGAAGAGAAAAGCTGTGGAATAAGAAGATAGCATGTGCCTTAGTAGAAACTTTTTGAGGAAGAAAAGAGGAGGAAGTGAGTAGCCCAGCACTAGGTCTGAACTAGCCCTATGTTGTGAGAAGAAAAGAAGAGTGAGCATCATTAGAGTAGCCTTGAAGAGATTCTGAGAAGAGGAAGAAAGAAAGGAGAGCAGCACTCCTTGCAGCCATCCTTGAGCACATTAAGTAGCCTTAAGATCTGACTCTTCAGATCTCATGTATAGCTTCAAGACTCAGCTTTGAAGCCACATTGGTTCTTCCTTGTTTCGCCTCTGTGTTTTCCTTTTTCAAAAGTCTGTACTTTCATTATGTTGTGCTATTGTTGTAGCTATGTGTCCGGAGCTCTGTTCAAAGACCAGAGGTGTTTTGGCTGGTCTACAGCTGTGTTTGTGCTTGGGACTTTGTTCTGGTGTTTTGCTGCACTTGCAACATGTTTGTTCTTCTTTGTTTGTGTGTGTGTGGGGGGGGGGGGGGTTCATCCGCGTGGGGCTTGTCCCCGTGTGCCAATCTACAGGCTTGAATAGCAAAAATAATCAAACGAGAAGAGCGGGATCGAATACCTTGAAAATAGAAGGCTGGTTTCCCCTGTGGCTGAAAATAGACCTTCTTAGATCTGTAATCAACCACGGCTCTGTATTGTTCTAACCAATCCATGCCCAGAATAATATCATAGTCGGCCAGCTGCAAAGCATATAATCTCACCGGCAACTTCTGATTATTGATGACAATAGGAGACTCCTCCAGACATAAAGGAGTGAACATAAAATCCCCAGAAGATAACTCAACTATCAACTCACAAGAAATTTCAGAAGTGGGCTCCTTAATGTAGGCAATAAAATCCTCAGAAATGAAAGAGTGAGAAGCACCAGAATCAAATAAGACACGAGCTGCATGGCCAAAAATCATAGCCGTACCTTCCATGAGATTGGATGCCACGACTTCTGCCTGAGTGATGTGAGAAACCTTGTCTTTTTGCTTTCGGCTGGCTACTGCAGAAGACTGCTGGGAAGACGCCATTGAAACTTGAGGAAAGAACTGCTGGGGTTGAGGTGGTGGAGGAATCTTGAACTGAGACTACTGTGGCTGAGTAGACTGCGAGAACTGCACCGACTTCGACCACAACGGATAGTCTCGAGCTACGTGACCCAACTGATCACAGTAAAAATAGACCACCGGTAAAGAATAGGGCTTGCCTGGGTGGCTACCACCACACCTCGGACACTGCCTCAGTTGACTCATCTCAGGTCTCTATTGCTACTGGAAGGAAGAAGGCGCTGACTGCTGAACAGTGCTTGAGGACACCTATTAACCAAACCTCTTTTTTGACTTCTTGAACTTCTTGAACTTCTTGAACTTGGGCTTAGAAGAGAAAGAAACACCGCTGGCAGCAAGTATAGCAGAAGGGACTCCTGGCACGGATGGCTGATAACTCGGCTGAAACTGCACAGTGAGTTGAACCGACCCAGCCTGAGAAAACCCTCGAGATCTCACCATATCAAGCTCTAGCGTTGCATCTGCCTGATATGCCGCATCCCTCTCTGACACTCGAGTTGCTATCAAATGCTGCCTCAACTCTGGTCTCAGCCCACGCAGAAATTGGTCAGTCTTAAGGGCTTCATCAGCAAGCACATAGGGCGCATACTGAACCAATTCCATAAATTTGTTATGGTATTCTAGCACAGACATAGTCTCTTAAGTTAGCTCCATGAATTGGTGCATTTTATCCATCCTGAGGTAAGCCAGACTGTAAGTGTGCTCAAAAGTAGCAACGAACTCAGCCCATGTGGTCTGATGAAGTGGACGAGATCGGAAAGCAACCTCCCACTTCGTGGTCCACCACACGAGTGCTGCTCCCTGAAGCTGAAATATAGCAAGCATGACTTTTTCATCCTCAGCACATTCCATAGAACGAAACACGCACTCGGTCGCATCCAGCCACACCCTGGCTGCATCCAGATCTGCCTGACCTTCGTATGTTGGCGGGTGGAATAGCAGAAATTCTTTAAGTGCTCTACCACGACCACCTGGCAATTCCTCTTGAGGAGCAGGAATGGGAACTGCTTGAGCTTGGTCCAGAACTATTATTGGAGGAGATGAGGCACTACCTTCCTCCCTTGGAACGCGACCTCGACCACGACCCCTTCTACGAGGTGACATCTTGAATCTAGAAAGCACATAGCAATAGAAAATTCATCAATAATACGGAAAACATCCTAAGCCAGTAGTAGACGACTCAATTGGACTTGTTCTAGACTAATGCAATTTCAATTCCTTATACAAATCCTCAACACTGCTCTGATACCAACTCAACTGTAATGACCCGGAGATCCAGATATCGATATATCGATAACATCGATATACTGATACCAAGAACTGGGGAAGCCAGCCAAGAGACTGATGAGGCCCCGTAAGGGTTGGAGGAGTTTGTCAAGGGGATGCATAACGAATTGGAATTACACACGCGTAATATTAATTAGAACAATAATTTAAAATTTAATGCGAAAGTAATTTAAATATATCAGAGTGATAAACAGTAAGTAATAGTCCAGATCCACAAGTGAATACTGTCAATGGACTCCCTGGGACGTGGGCATTCCATAGTCACCGATCTCATCTCGATTGGTGGTCCCGTTTGGCCGGTAGGGCTTCGGGAAGCGGCGAAACCCTTTTTGGGTAGCTTCGGTAGAATCGCCTATTTCTTGTGATTCGTGCATTGTTTTGACTCCGGTCGGAGTCTATGTGATTGTATGTGCGCCCAGGTTTGTTTCCCCTTCGTTTCAAAATGAACGGGGCATGGGAAGGCCTCCGTCGGGCCAACCCCATGGTTTACTCATCGTAAGGTTGTGCGGTCGAACCAGGTGTCGCCCATCGATATGAGCGGCCACCTGTAGACCGTTTATCTCTGGTTAGTTTTAGGGTTGAGTGGTCTATCGTGCGACCGCTCAAGGTGTTGCGGCTAGTGAGGGTCTGCCCATCTTCCCCTGTGCGGCCAGTTTCCAGCTGCCTATGTTTTTCATTGGGACGTACGGCCAGGACCTGACCGCATATCCCTGTTGACCGTTGGCCAACATCTGTGTGTCGGTGGGGTTGTGTGGCTTGGTCAAAGTCGCATTGACCGGCACTGTAGTAGGTCGGTTGGCTTATACGGGTGACCCTTAGCCGCACAATGCCTTGGGCGGCTAAGCCCTGACCGTCCTTCCTACCCTTGGGTTAGTCCGATTAGAGCCTTGTGCAGCCCATCCCTGACCGCATGCCCTTCGTGCGGCTCGTTCCCAGCCGCACATCCCTTGAGCGGCCCAGGATGAACCACCCATGTGCCAGTCTAACCTGATGTTTCCATTTTAATCTATTCGAGTCCCAGGTGTATGGTTCTCGATCTGCGTGCTGACCCATGGTCTGACGGGTGCTGTGCATTTTGTCGGGGCCAGGTGTTTGGATGTAGTGGAATCCCGGGTGTTGGTGTTCTCGACTTGTGCCACCATCTGTTGGTGTGCGTGCGGTGAGGGTTCCCCGTGTGTCGTCGATTTCTCCAGAAAGTGATTTCTGAGTGGGCCCTACGTGAGGCCTTGGGCTGCGAGCCCAGTTGTCCAGCCTGAGAGCTGGAGGTCTTCTTAGTTCCCTTTTGAGGGAATGATCGTGGCGGTTTCCAACTGCCTGTGTGTTATCGTGCCGAGGTTTCTGACCCTAGGGTTAGGGTAGATTGATAGCTTAGTACTGTTTGATACAACGGCCTTGACCCCGAGTCTTATGACATAAGGACTGTTGGGTTTAGTGCATCTAGAGGACTGTCATGAGTCCAGTAGCTTAGCATCACTTGGTTCTTCTCGGCTCTTGCACAGTGTGTATATGTGTGTGTGGGTGTGGTTCTTTGAGCTTACTCTCTCAATGACCCTTCACTAGTCATAGCCTTCGGTATGCATGTGCTAGCCCACCAGGGAGTGGTGGAGGGGCTATCCTGAGGATGATTTTTAGACTAGTTTCTGTCAGGCCCCACGTCGTCAGCTAGAGTCTAGTTGAGGGGAAAACCAGTTAGAGGCCACACCTAGGATGCATGGTCTGTGTGTGCACACGTGGTTGGGGGCAGTTGGACACGCGTCGACTGGTGTGACCCCAGCTAGTCCTCACTTTGTGGTTACTTGTGTGTGTCTGAGTCTCGCACCTAGGGCGTTGTAGCTAGACACTTGTGACGGGGTGTAAGATGTCAGTGGATGCATCTGGTCATCCTTCTAGGGGGAGGTACTCCTGTTCTGGACAAAGAGCAGCTGTCTGTTTTGGTTGTGCTAACCGTTGGGTTTCGACTGTGTCGCCGTGGCCCATGTGTGTGGGTTTTTCACGCCGAGAGACCGGTGTTGGAGTTGTGGGTACTCCTGTCACGTGAGACGTGACTCTCCCGTGTTTTAGATTCTATTTCCCGTCTGCGAGATGTGGCCTCTAGACCGTTCCAGTGTGTTTTCCCAAGGTGGTGGACTGAGGTGCTTGTTGGAGTCACCGAGACTTCCTTGTGCCCGTGTGGGACTGTGTGGTCCGTTAGTCATGCCTATGTGGGCTGACTTTCGTAGTAGGGTTGTCGAGAGTGTTTCCTCGGTAGGTCGGGTGTTAGAGTGGTCCGGTTCCAAATTGGTGTCATGTGGACATTAGATCACTTCTCAGAAACGATCGAACCACGTAAATATTGTGTCTTATAATTGTGTGTTTGCATGTTATTTTATCTATTTTTGATTTATATGCTCATCTTGAATACTAAGACTAGATGGTCCACTAGAAGAATTCCCGAATATTAGAGATGCATGGGGAGCTTCTCTCTAATAGGAAAACTTTGTTCCACTGCATTATTGGAACTTGATTCCCTTCCTGCAAGAGATCGATGAGGGGACTCGCTAGCTATTGTTAAATTTGACAGAAACCGGCTGGTTCTGGCGGTTTCCTCTTTATTGGAACCAGACCCAGTTCTAATAATTCCAATTCAGAACACCTTCACGGAAAATATATATGCATGCATGATTTCAATGAAGTCAATTCTCATGTCCAACGTAGAAGCATAGTCATGAGTAAAGATAAAAAAACACATTAATCAGTTTCAGGCAGGCCACTGGTGGTCGATGCCAAGTAACAATGATCGAAGCAGCAACATAAATTTAAGGTAAAAACCTGATGATCTGTTGTGAGCTTAGAAGAGGAAAGAGGAGAAAGAACTCTAAAGTGAGTTCCCGATCCCCCCTTCTCCTAATAGTGTTATTCAGGGAAAAGTAGGGAAAAACCCCTCAAAAGTACAATATTACAACACTCCCCCTCAAGATGGGGTGAAGATATCATAGAGTCCCATCTTGCTCACCAAAATAGAAAAAATAGAAGAACTAAGTCTAGTCAAGATGTCTACAACATGATCAGAGGACTGAACAAAAGGAATGCAGATTTGACTATGATCAATCTTTTCCTTTATGAAATGACGATCAATCTCAATCTGCTTAGTACGATTATGTCGTACTGGATTGTTAACAATCTCGATCGCCGCCTTGCTATCACAATACAAACGAAGGGAAGACCCATTCCACAACTGTAATTTCTGGAGTAGTTTCTGTAACCAAAGGAGCTCACAAACACCTAGAGCCATTGCTCTGTATTCTGCTTCAGCTGTCGATCGGGCAACAACAAATTATTTCTTACTTCTCCAAGCAACTAAATTACCCCCAACATACATATAGTATCTAGAGGTGGACCACCTATCATCCAGAGAACCAGCCCAATCTGCATCAGAATATCCTTCCACCAGAATGTTAGTGTGTTGAGTGAACAATAGACCTTGACCTGGACATCCTTTCAAGTAGCACAGGACTCTATAAGCCCCTTCCAAATGTCTCTCCCGTGGGTCATGCATATACTGACTAAGCACACTGACAGCATATGCAATAGCATGTCATGCATGTGACAAATAAATCAGCCTCCCAACAAGTCTCTGGTATCTCCCCCTGTCAACTGGTACACCACCATCTACCACTAAATGGTGATTTGGGTCTATTGGGGTAGCAACTGGCTTACATCCCAACATCCCAGTATCAGAGAGTAAATCTAGGACATACTTTCGTTGTGATAGAAAAATTCCTCTAGCTGACCTGGCAACCTCTATACCCAAGAAGTATCTCAACGGGCCCAAGTCTTTTACCTCAAATGCTTGCTTCAGCCTGGACTTCAAATGTTTAATCTCTTGGTGATCATCTCCTGTAACAATAATATCATCAACATACACAAGAAGAATAGTTCTCTTCCCCTCAAGATGCCTGTAGAACAATGTGTGATCTGCATTGCTCTGCATGTACCCCATATCTCTCACAGCTTTGATAAATCTATCAAACCAAGCACGAGGAGACTGTTTAAGTCCATATAATGATCGCTTCAATTTGCAGACTTTTCCAATAGTTGTTGCACTGCCAAAGCCAAGTGGTACCTGTATATAAACTTCCTCCTGAAGATCACCATGCAGGAAAGTATTTTTCACATCTAACTGATATAGTTCTTGTAACGTCCCAGAGCTCAGGGTACCGATAACCCGATACAAGTATCGGATTACCGCCACCAAGAACTGGGGGCGCCACCCAAGAGGCTAATGAGGCCCCTGAAGGGTTAGTGAGGGTTGTTGAGGGAGCGTATAAACAATTGGAATTACAACACGCATTCAATAATCACCTGAATACACCAACTAGTACATAAACTCCTCCCATCCCATCGGGCCCCTTACAAAGCCTTCGATTCGGACTTCCCCATCCGAGTCGAGGAATAAATAACTTTCCTTAACCTAGCACGAGTCACCCCCCTGGGGATTAGCCTCATCGAATCGGCTTAGGCCTTTCATCTAGGTCGACGCATAAACCCAGTCTCTTTGCTTCGGTATTAACCCCTACCTATGACTAAACCCCCCCACTCGGGCTAGACATCTTGGTCTGTATGCCTACATGGTGAAGCAGTCCCCTTATCCCTTCGCTGAAGGAGTGAGCACTTTTCCATGAATTCGTACTGGACCAATGGTCTAATGGCTCGAGAAAGAAAATACTGTGGTAAAGAGCTCTACACCTGTGGGCCCCACGCACTTGTTCCTCGATTGTGCCACCCGTGGGTGGGGGGCATTTGTGAACGTCAAAAAATGATCATACGGCATGTACGTCTCGGCACCTGAGAGCAAGTCGAGGACGGAGAGGCTGAATAAACCCCATATCTCGTCCAATTAAGGCAAAAACACACCCGGTGGTCTGCTACCTAATAAGAAAGCTTCTCGAGATGAAGAAATGGCCATGGCCCCTCAATTTGCAGTGCCAAGGGCCGAATCAGCATAAAACCCGAGTAACTCGGTCAGGGCATACATTATGCTGGAAAGGTCCGTAAAATGCCAAAGACTACCCAATGAAGGTGAAAACGCTTTGAGTGGTTGCCCACTCGATGAAGACATTCTCCATAGGTAGGGAGCAGGGTTAAGGGCACAACCTGCAATGTCAAAGGTCGAATCAAGAGGAAACCCAAGTAATTTGGCACGGGTTTGGCATGGGCCGAAAATCACTCGGAATCACAAACCGAAGCCCAAAAGCTTCGAAATGGACACCCCAGGAACGGTGCTTTAAAGCTAAGGCAGTACTGGAGGCCAAACACTTGTCTGATCCGGTTCAGAGTCAACAAGGCAAAACACCCCTTGGTTGCTAAATCGGCGCTGCCCCCTAGCTGCTAAATTAGCGCGGCCCTGCCTAAACTGGCACGGCCCCCTGGCTGCTGAACCAGAGCGGCCCCACTTGGTGTCTAAACTGGCGCACCCCCCCTTGGTTGCTAAATTGGTGCGGCCCCACTTGGTTTCTAAACCAGTGTGGCCTGCTCCCTTGGTCCATCCTTAAACCGGTGGGGCCCCCTTGGCTTCTAAACTGGCATGCAAAGAATCTCCA
Source organism: Amorphophallus titanum (assembly GCA_024336825.1). Classification (NCBI taxonomy): domain Eukaryota; kingdom Viridiplantae; phylum Streptophyta; class Magnoliopsida; order Alismatales; family Araceae; genus Amorphophallus; species Amorphophallus titanum. The sequence goes on along the minus strand of JANBPO010001714.1, from coordinate 5,651,297 downwards.
TGCCCACCTAAACTGGTGTACCCTCAGCCACGCCGTTTTAACCAAAGTTGCCATCCCATCCACATTTCAACACTCTATTTTCATGATGAATCTCACGCAGAGAGGAGGAGAATACAGCATTCAATGCCCATCGCATAGCCATTTAAGGATCACAGAGCTGTTTACACCCCAAGTCGACAACGCGATGGTGGCAGCAGCGACGGCAACCGGTGACGGTGGCAGTAGCATCAGAACCCCTAGACAATCCACAGACATCCTATCCTCGGACGGGTGCCAGTGTACTACGCAAATCAATAGATGCCAGCATAGTAAGTCAACTCTTGACATTTCTGCGAACAAGAGAAGGTAATGGGAGTTTTTCTCCAAAGAGAAGGCCGCCTATTCTATATATAATGTAGGCTGAAGATGACGAAAAAAAAGAGGAGAGAGGTCACAGAGAAAGAGGAAGAGAGATAGCCAGACGGAAGAGCCAACAGAGATCTTCTACCTACAAAAAAAATATCAGAGAAGCAGAAGAAGGGGCACCCTTTGCTCTCGTGTGGGCAAGGTGAAGAATGGAGGGAGAAGAGAAGAGAGGGAGAGAGGTGAGGGTCCAAAGGGGCAGGATGTAGCAACCCTAAATTTTTGAAGAAATAAAATTTAAATAAAAAATTATAAATAGCGACCTACATAAAGTCACCATTTAATTAAATAACGTCCTTTCAAATAGGCGTCAATTCATTTGGAATAAAATAGTAAGATTCTTTTTTGGAATAAAAATATAATTAACGTCTCTTGATAAGGCGCTAATACATAAAATGAAGACTTTATCACAGGCTACATAAACATGCACGGACGCATGTTTCAGAGAAACATGCACGGACGCATGTTTTATTTAAACATGCACGGACATTGATTTTTTCTTTTGCAACAAAAAGATGCAAGGATGCCATGCAAACATGCATGAACTCAATTGTTCACATAGTAGAAAAGATGCACAGACTCGTCTGTGCTCGGACTCTACTGAAGAGAGGCGTGCATGGACTTTGTATGTACAAAGATGCACAAACTTCACCATGCTCGGACCTTAAACGGATGTGTTCGGACTTGGCGACCCAAAGCATGCATGTACTCAGACATGTGCACTGACATGAAAATGAATAAGTTAGAACCTATATAGACCTGGACGATGCACGGACTTGATGTCTCAAGACATATGCACGGGCTTTATAAAAAAAAAAGAGCACAGACTTAGAGTTTAACAATGCACAACGTGCACGGACTTGACTAGAATGTGCACGGACTCAGTTTATCTACTAAGTCCAAAACGTGCATGGACTCTGTGAATGACATGCATGGACTTTACAATGCACATCAAAAAAAAAAGACTGTATGGACTTAAGAGGTGTAAGCCGTAAGAATGTGCATGGACTTAAACAGTATGTGCTCGAACCTTAAATGCCATACTAAGCATGTACGGACTTGAACAGTGTGTGCTCGGACCTTAAATGCCATACTAAGAATGCGCTCCGAGTATGGTATTGCAAACAGAAGAATGTGCTCGGACTTTGAATTGCAAACAGAAGAATGTGCTCGGACTTACCTGACTAACAGAGGGAGTATGCACAGACCTTTCAAATTCAGTTGCTAGCTCGATCAATTTGACCAGTTGTTCTTATGTCAACTTAGTAGCGTTGACCTCTTGACCTGCGTTGACTGACCTACGTTGATCTCTATTTTAAGCACATTTCGTAGTCATAAAAGCTTACATAAGGGTTATATAAAGAATGACTCATAATATTTACATTATCAAAACCACAGGGACACAATAGGTGCGGCACGTGGACTCGGGGGATGAGCGATAGGAGGAGGGAATAACGGTTCCGTGGGTGCGAGTGCATAGGCGACTGTGGGGAGTCATGTACAAGACATCTTTCCCCACTGACCGCAAGTAGTCAGTGTTTATTTACATCGGATTGAATCCAAAGACCTTCGTTCCATGATGAAGCGGAGTCTGTATTCCTGAAGCTCGGGATGAAGATCCGAGAGCACTTTGTAGTTGTAGGTTCATCTCAGACTGGGTCGTGTTGGCTAGGGGTGAAGGGTGCTGGGGGTTCATGCTAGGTGGCACAGAGGGTAGCTGGGTACCTGAACGTGGATGCGAGAGAATATGTCCAACTGGCGGTGTAACATTGAGATGTATATATTTTATAGATGGGCCGTGGAGGCCAGGGTACAACAGGTGCATGCCACAGGACAATTCCGACATGCTAGCCAGTCCTTGGGTCGATGCGTAATGTATGAGTACATGTGTGTTTCACAGAGAGTTCCTCCCATGACGTGAGCTATGGCCGCGGTGTCGAATGGGGGCTTGTGGCTAACTGGGCGACTGAGGGGACACAACGGTCCAGTTTCTAGACGAGGGTCGATCAAGGCTCGAGTTGAGCGGTCGACGTGGCCTCGTTAATGAGAGGGTGCAACACGTCATGACGCGTGCATGGTCGTGGCTGACGGGCACGTGAGGGGCGACCTCGGCAGGAGGGGGTGTCTACCCTTGTCGTAGCGTCTCACATGTGGCAGGCGTGGACTTGTGCGCGAGGTAAGTGCAAGGGACATACCCTTGGCGTGCTAAGCCGCGTGACAAGCCACACACACGCAATTCTCCTTGGCCCGTTGTGGGAGCCCGCTCGAAGCCTTGGAGTCGTCGGATGTTGAGTTGAGTGCTAGATGCTTGATCCTTCGTATCCTTTGCCCCTTGAGCCCCTAAGGGGTTTTTATAGGGGAAGTTGAAGGGTCAAGGGCTTTATGCAGACTAGCTTGAGGGGGTGAAGCTGGTCCGCATAAACCCCCTCCCCTAGATGGGGTTTACGCGGACTAGCTTGAGGCGGTGAAGCTGTCATTCATGTCGAACCATCTATACCAATCACATTCAGGATCGTCCATCTTTCTTCTTTTATCTGGCCTCAAGGACTCTAAAACTTTATATGTAACCAGCGGGGCTATGTGACGAGCAAATTGACGTGCATGCACGTTGTGATTATCCAGAACTGAGGTGACTATAATAGTTTGCTCTCCTATCTATTCAGTGGGCCCCTTCACAAAGTGTGCATAAAGAGACCATGTAAGTGGTCATCTATCTATTTTGAGTGTGGAAGTCATGGTGGTCCACAATTCTTCTTCAGTTTCAACAGTTCCTGTCTTGCCTGGCCCTTGGTACCCTAGGCCACCTCTGGGAATGAGCTTGTGATTCTTGATAGATTTAATTATGTGCTGAAGGTTAGCTCCCAAGCCTTTGCCAGACGTGTACCCCATTTTCATCATGATATTCCAGCCTGGAGTATTTATCATGTTCTTCTTTTTTCTCCCTTTTTGAGTTCGGGATGGGGTCGGTGCTAGTGTGGAAGTTGCAGCTTGTGGTCTCAATATATCATGCCGCAGGTCGGTAAGGTCTAGTACAGATAGCAGCATCATATTGGATGGCCAGATGGAGGGCACTGATGTGGCTGAAAGAATGTCTATGGTTGGCAGAATGGGCACACTAGTCACCTTGACAATACGCCCCTTGTGTAAAAATTTTATGCATTGGTGATCTGTAGAAGGGAAAGCATCAAGTGCCAAAATGTACGGATGCCCCAGAATGGCATTAAAAGTGGGGTCCATATCAAGAACATGGAAATTGACGATGACAGATGAGGGGCCCAACCCCACCTTCAGAGTAACCACACCAATAGGTGGCTTCTTCGTGTTATCATATGCTGTCACCGTGATGGATGAGGGACAAACTTCACTTTCTGGAATGCCACATTTTTTCAAGGTGCTAGGCGGCAAAACATTGATAGATGCACCAATGTCCACCAAACATTGACCGACGTCTACTTTATTAATATCCATAGTGATGCATAAAGCAAAAGTCCTAGCTGGCTTCAGAGCTAACTCATATTCATGAAAAATGATAGCGGGCGGGTCCCCTGCCGGTGTCAAAACTGATGTGATTTACTCGGCCAGAATGTCCTCATTGACCATCACCTTTTGTAGGTATTGTTTGAGTGCTTCTTGATAAGTGGTCGATCTTTTTATCAATTCCAGAATGGAAATCTTGGCCGGGGTTCTGTCTAAATGTTTCAATAGATCATACTGAGTCCCCGGTATGGACTCCGGCTCCTGTGACTGCTCTTCTTTCCCTTGTACGGGCTCTTGCTCTTGTCGTTGCGGGAACACGCGATGGAATATCCGCCCACTGCGGAGCACCATAGTTTGGGAACCCTGTGCCTCCGTCGAATCGGTGGATGAAGGGTTAGTGGAAGAAGATGAAATATCAGGGTTGACAAGCTGGACAGGAATAGCCGGTTGGGGGACTCTGATAAGGGGCCTTTCTGGTTGAGGGTTGGTAGGAACTGAGATGGCCGGTGTAGCGACAGATGGGTTGGAAGGGATTATGGTAAAATGGGCAGGTGAAGTGATAGAAGGTGCGTGAGGATTTGGCGAAGGGTGAAGCAGCAAAGGCCTAGGAGGCGTAGTGTATTAAGTGGATGGAGATGCTAGTAAAGGGCAGATAAGGAGTGGCCTGGACGGCAAAGAGGTGGTGGAAGTAGGCGAAGTTTGTGGTGTGGGTAAAGAAGGGGATGGACGAACAAGAAAAGGCTTCTGAGGCGAGGAGTTGGTGGTGAAAGGGGTTTGATTAGTGGTGCATATGAGGGGTCGGGAAGGTTGCGGGAACGGAGGAGGCTGAGGTGTTCTTAAAAGTCAAGGAAACTAGTTAGAATTTTGGTTTATCAAAGCGATAGAGGTGCTTTCTATATGCCACCCCTGTCTGCTCTCCAACTCGTGGAAAGTAGTGATGGAGTTTACCTGTTGGTTCTGGTGCTCCGGTAGAGGGTTTTGGAGAATCCCCATGGGAGGGATATTTTTGAGCGGGTTAGGGCAAAACCATGCTTTGGGGAGTGATCACCTGATCTTCACCAAGATGCACTGAGAAATTTTCTTTAGAAGGTGATGGTCAATGAAGACATGACAGTTGATAGCCTTCCTACAGCATTGGCTATGATTTCCAAAGGACCAGCAATTACATTTTCTAAAACTGAGCTGGCACCTCCGAAAGCTCGACAGATGCCACTCTGCATTTCTATTATCTTGAACAAGGTTAGTGTGGACACAGCCTTGGTTGATACAGGGGCATCAATTAATGTGTGCCCACTCAGCACCCTCAGGGCCTGCAATCTCTTGGAGGAGCTTCTACGGCTGACCCCTACAATCATTGCAGCATACGATAATTCAGAAAGGGCATGTCATGGGGTTGTCGCCCTTCAAGCTGAACTTGGGCCTCTCACCATGGCCATTGAGTTTTATGTGCTGGACATTGACCCTATGTTCAAAGCTATCTTGGGTCGCCCGTGGCTTGATACTCTTGGTGCTGTGCCATCTACCACCCACCAATGTTTCAAGTTCCCATTCCAGGGAAGGGTGGTGAAAGTTAAAAGCTTATCCTCAGCCCATTCAGTGAAAGCTATCTCAGAAAAGATCTTGCCCACTCTGTGGCCCAACAGTCAGCCTGTTATTTTCGTACTCGATCTGGACTTCCCCTGGGCTTACGCACCCCGCAAGCCCGTCACTACACCGATTAATGTTAGGGAGAAGCCCAAGATCCGAGATTCTAAAGGCTGGTCCATTATTCTTAAGTTAGGCTGTCAACCGGGGAGAGGCCTCGGAGCACAACTCCAAGGACGCACTAAGTCGGTACCCAAAGACAGAAAGATGAATAGACGGGGTCTCGGCTACCGGGAGTCTGCACTATCCATGATGGGTGATTCAGGCCCGCTCACATGGAATTATCGTCAGCACTTTGTTAGAGGCCCTCCCCAGCCAGGCACATTACAGCCGCAATTATCTCAGTCAGAACAGAAAAATACGGCATATGCAGTTGCCAGTCTGCCCCAGGTGCTAAAGGGGCCAGTTGATGATGTGATAAATCTCAGCCAGGCATTTTCCAGGTTGTTCAAAGAGCCTGTGGTTGGTCCGAAAAAGAGTCATGAGGTTCGACTTGTATAGTGGAGGCCGAAGAAGCTGATTTGCCGTCCTCAGGGATAGGTGAGCTCGCCTGATCTTTCTATTCTATCTCCTTCCTGCATCAGAATCCTCCTCCAACAGCTCAGCTTCATTCCCCGATCGCCACCTCTTTTGATCAATCCTTTAGTGTTCCGATCTTCCTTCCTCCATAAACAGCCGAGTGAATTCTTGATCATTGATTGTTCATGTGGGCGTTGCCCGCCGGTTGATCTCACCTCTAGGTGGTCCCCTGATGACCCCGCCAATCTCTCTAACATGTGGTTTCAATCCACTGACTCGTTCTTCAGTACCATCTTCCACTCTCTCTGTCCTGAAGCACTTCCTCCTCCTCCTTCCTCTTCTTCATCTTGTTGTATGATCTCCACTGAGCTCCAAAAAAAAACGTCGATTTTAAAATGGAGATCTCGATGGAAGATTACGCTATCTTCGATCCAACAGCTTCCCAGGGGCACGAGACCCCTACTTCTCCCATCCCCATAGATTTACTTTCTTCTAGGTTAGATGTTGGGTCTGTTGAGTCTAGGGAAGTAGGGTCTAGGTCTAGAGAGGTAGACTCTTGTTCCAAGTTGTCCACCCCATCCAAGCCAGAGCCGCGCTTGCTTGCATGTCATTCCAGAGCCGTTCCTGATAGATTCTTGCAAGACCTAGCTCAACGATGTCATACTCTTTTGAAATGTCCAGAATTTATCACCACGGCGATGGTGATTGAGGAAGATGAAGAGGAATTAGACGAGGTGTGGAGCGATGACGGATTAGGTGTTTATGAGGTCATAGATGAAAAGGACCCGGTCGATTCTGAGGACAGTGATGTACATGACACCGCCGACTTATATGCATAAGGTTTGAAGAGGTTCGATGAGCCATCATTGGCGGTGGATGAACCTACAAAGGAAATTAACTTGGGAACCGAAGAAGATCCCAGGCCTATCATTATTGCCGCTAACCTCCCGAAAAGCTTACAAAAGAAAGGTTGCCACCTAGGCAAGCAACAAAAAACAAAAGGAAATTTGAAGAGACGAGGGGCGCCCTCTTCAGGGTCTGCCCCGGTTACACAGTCACGTGCCCTGGCTTCTTCAGACTCATGTGCTACAATGGCTTCAGGGGGGGGAAGGTAGCTCGTCATCCAAGTCCACCACATGGTCGCCCCTCGCCAAAACATTGGCGGGTGCTCGCGCGCCCATGCTCACCCTCGACACCAACTCCCCTGCATTGACCTCCTCGGCGCTAGACTCCCTTTCTCCATCGTCGACCTCCGGACCGTAAGGAGTCGAGGGAGGAAGAAGAGGTGGAGCTACATGGCTAAATCTCACTGCTGTGCCCTTCACAGCGGCCCTCCAGCCCTCCCGGAAGCCACGATCGCGAGCTGGCCCATAGAACTCCAAGGCCACTTCCGTCAGCTCATCCCGGTAAGTCGAAGAGGAGCGGAAGATTTCCACCACCTCCTCAACTATAGAAGATATGGACGAACACAGCCTAGCGAGCTCTGCCTTGACCTCCTGGGCACGGGCCTCTGTGACTTGTGCCTGCCCCCTCAACTCAGCCACACGGGTGTCGGTCATGTCAGCTCGGACCGTGTAGAAGTTCTAATCCCGCTCCACCGAGGAAAAGGCTAGCCTCTGCTGGGCTAGCTGGTCACAGAGCCTAGCGTTGGTGGCCTCTGACCCCTTCAAGCACTCCTCGAGCCCTACCTTGTGGGCCTGGCTGGCTTCCAGCATCCAGGCAAGACCCTGGAAATGATGCCTCCACAGGCCGAAGGTGCTGACAACCAAACACGCACTCCTCGAGGCTACCGCCGTCAGCTCCTTATCAACTCCTGGGCCCAACTCACTGGTATGTTCGTACCACTATACACTCCTCCCCATGAGATCGACGATCATCGTGATCCCAGCCAGCCCAGATGTCAGGTCCTCGGGTGGTGAGGATCAACCACGCGAGGGGTCCCTGGCGGAGAAAGAACATCGCCGTCGTCAGCAGCAGGAGCTTTGCCCTTGTCTTGCCCCCGCGCTGTGGGGACCGATGCAGGGGGAGCAACCACTGACTCCCCAGTCGGTGGCAACGGCGGAGCCTCAGAAGGCGGCAACTCGGACGGTAGAGGAGGGGAAACACGACTCCGAACAGGGGTGGAAGTTCTCCCTTTCTTCCTCACCCGACGTTGGCTGTCCAGCGTCGCCAGGTCGTCATCAGTCAAGGGGGCGCGACTACCACTAGCCATGGTGGATTCTTCACCAGCTGCACTAGTGATTCCCTCGGGGGTGCCCCTCTGAGGGCTAGGCCCTCCACTCGCTACAGATGCCACCGGCGAACGCACCAGAGGGACATCGATCGGGACCGGGTACTGCAGCCTCCTCGGGGCAAATGCAACCTCGACCTGGGGGGCAACAATCGACACCTGGCCAGTCCCTGACGCGATGCAATCCACAAGGCAGGGAGCAAACCGCGACAAACCTGACAATCTTGTAGGTCCATGACGAAACTTCAGGTGCCCCTGAAAGTAAAGCAAAGTTAACCAAGTACCACTCACAACTGATGCAACTCAATGGGAGAAGAGGACCAGTACCCTGTGGTAATGGAGGACTTAACCCCAGCTCCCGGAGCAGCACCGGAGTCAGAGTGAAGTCCACATCAATAAGAGGATACTAAAGAATGGCCTTCAACTTCCAGTGATCCTCAGCCCTGATGGAGGGCTTCCTATCGCGCCAGGTGGGACGAGTGCCTCTGCGCATCTAATTATCGGAGCCATCGCGGTCTTTCGACTTGATAATATATACATATCGCTGCGACCAACCCTTGCGGTTAGCCGCAGTATTAGAGACTTAGATGAAGTGCTGGTGGGAGTGAGCCTTGAAATAGGTGAAATATGTATCGATCAGACAACTCTGGAGAAGATAAAAGTGTCGGAACAAAAGGACGCTTGGCTCCACCGATGCTCTATGACATGCATAGATGAATCCGCAGAGGATGGAATAGGAATTGGGGGTTATTTCCCTAGGATGTCGCCCATAGTGATAAAGGACTGACGCAATGAAGGGGTGGATTGGAAGGCGAAAGCCCGCCTGGAAGGAGGCCACCGGGACCATAATCCCACCGAAGGAAGACTCATCATGTCATCATCCAAGGTCGGGAAGATGATGTCAAACTCGGGAGGAATCTGGAAAGCTACCCGCAGGCCATGAATCATCCTGTATGCCACTAGTGGCGGGGAACTGGGTCGACTCGTACCAGCACCCGAAGTGCTCGGCACACCACCTCGACCGTGAGGTGCTTCTTCAGAAGAAGAAGAGCTGATGCGAGGCCTTCTCCTACGTGGAGGCATGACTACTGGGAATGGAAGATGTAAAGGAAGAAAGATCCTTACCGATCAAGGGAGGAAGACGCCTACGATGAGCACGGCAACCAGTGAGACGCGGATTGAGACTATAGAGAGACCACGCAGTTGTTCTTATAACCACCCATGACGGACTAGCACTACCCCCTCGGGGGGAGGGGCAGGTGAAGGGGAGCCTGCCACTAAGGCGGTACCAGGCATCCGTTCGAAGCCCGCACTAACCAACGTGGCTTCTGCCACCGCCAAGCAAGCCCCGAAGCTACCAATGCCCCCGGTACCAGGAGATCAACTTCGGGTCTCACACTTCGGAAAAACCCTCTCCTGATCGACTCTCACCCCCCTGCAGAGTGCTCGGCGACTGAGAGTAGAGGGGAAGTGAGGTGGGTAAATCCGATTTGGCCCAAGAACGGCTCGATAACGGTAGGCCCATGCCAGATTACTCTCGATGGACGCGTCCATGAGGCGGGCACACGTGCGTGGCCCACCAAAGGGAGGCCCAACCCAAAAGAGCATCAGATTCTATAGTGCGTAAGCGACCCAAGCGCAGTAATCGCCGGAAGATTCTCCGACGACCGACCGTTGCCCCCATGACGTCTGCCTTGACCCTATAACGGGCGAGCACGTCCCATGAGCACCGTTGACTCCCCCCGGGACCAGCCAACGCTAGGGTAATCACCCTCCAATGGAAAACTTCTGCCACTATAGCGGAGAACGTTACTCTACTACGGACGTCCTTCCCTATCAAGGGATGCGGCTCCTCACTCCAAGACAACCCCCTATAAAAGGGAGATCGATAGAGAAGAAAGACACGGTGGTTCAGTCCAATATACTGCTACTCAACAGAATAGAGCTACTCAAAGAGAGAAGAAAGTCACGCCAGTCGACACTCGGAGAAATGCTACTTCTCGGCGACCTTACCACGCAGTGAGCACTCACCGAGTGAGCGTTGGGACCGGCGAACACTCGTCCGGAGGACCACCACGGCTCCTCGACCCTCTACTACTACTACTCTCCCTCTCTCTCATTTGCTCTCTTCTGCCTCCCACTAATATGTTGTTGACTTAAGTATCGGAGGGTTGTCCCATGGGGTAACACCCGAGACTCCTTCTGACGCCCTTACTTCCTGATCTTTGCAGGCTTTCATGGACGCGAGATGACTTCTCCAACAAACAAATAGAGAAGGTGGTACGAGACCTAGGAACTATTTTCCTGTCTCTACAATAGTCTATATATACATGTACTTGTCCAACGAAGAGGGAAAGAAAAGTAACTATGATATTTCCTCTAAAATGGGTATTTATGTTGTTGTGATTTTAAACGAATATTTCATAAAAATAAGTCTTTATTAAATAGGATATTTATGTTATCGTGAGTTTGAATGAAGTTTTCATATAAATAAGACCTTATTTGGATATGGATGTAAAATCTCATATTCGATTATGCGACGATGAAATGGCTTCACAAACCGTAAAGATTGAAAATTCTGTGAAAGCCGTCTCGACCCTCATCAGAAAGAAAAAAGACCACATCGATGGTCTATACAAATTAATGCTCATCCTTCAAGAACATAACTTCCTTCTGAAAGGATCTATCAGAGGACATCTCTGAATGGCATCTCAGCAAATCGGAGTTGCTCTTCATCATCTATCAGAAGGGAATTAATGAAGCCAAGAACATAACTTTGTTGTGAATTTTGGGCGCAAAACTTCCTTCTGAAAGCATCTACGGAACGCCCTTCCAAAGTACTGCATGTCTCCTTTTAGCACAGGCGTCGGTGTCCATGTCCAAACACTACGTCAGACCCTTCTCTTCTTCGAATCGTATACAAATTTTTTAAGAAAGAGACGTCATTCATCCACACCACATCTCTGCACGTCGTCTTCTCTGCTATGTGGCCATGGGCAGAGTAATAAACAGCCATTATGGAGATTTCCCAATGTACCTTTTTTAATTTCTGTACACATGCATGCATGAGTACATAACCTGTTAGAAATTAGCAATAATACGCGAACAAGAAATGTACAGCGGAATGATTTGAAGCTCAACATTGGGATCACATAGATTAGCCTACTTAATAATTAGCAGATAAGAACACACACGGATCGACATCATGGGATGTCAATAGGCCGAGGTCGATGAAGAAATGAATTTGGGATGTCAATAGTACTCTTGCGTCGACATGATCGGCGCCCCATCCATCATAAGCTTTTATATTTTTATTTATAAATGTTTATTAAAATTGAAATCATGTAAAAATTCATTCTAGATTCGCATTTCCATGTAAACCTTTCTTACATGAAGTACGCCGACGAACAATCTGAGCCTCGAAAAAATGTGGAGGGGAAAGGGATGCCCCCATCAAGAAGAGTCATAGCTTACTCTTCCTGACCATTGAAGAAACATGAGGGGAACTACCCGGTTCATGACCTAGAGTTGGTTGCGGTAGTGTTTGCATTAAAGATCTGGAGACACCATCTCTATGGAGAATAATTTATTGTATACTCCAATCATAAAAGTCTCAAGTATCTCATCTCTCAGAAGGAATTAAATATGAAACAAAGACGTTGGCTAGAATATCTCAATGACTTCAACTTCATAATAAAATATCATCCTGGACAGGGTAATCATATAGCTGATGCCCTCAGTCGAAAGCCAAGAGCCCTATTCGCCAACTGCATGATTCAAGAGTGGAAATTGTTAGAGCAATTCTCTAAGCTTGACATAAGCATGGACAAGGAAAATAGGTGTATTACTCTATCCCATATGAGGATACAGTCAGAGTTACTCTCCTAAATCCAAGGACTCCAAGATAATGACTCGGTGCTAATGGAGATCAAGAGCAAGATGGAAGAACAACCTGATTTCAAGCTAGCATCAGATGGAAGGTTTTTGTTCAGGGAGAGAACTTGTGTACCAGATTGTCTAGAACTAAAGAAGAAGATATTAGATGAAGCTCACAGATCAAGGTACACTATTCATCCAGGATCTACCAAGATGTACCAAGATTTGAAAAGGATATTTTGGTGGCCCAACATGAAAAGAGAAGTTGCGGACTTTGTGTCATGCTGTCTCACGTGTCAGCAAGTAAAGGTGAAACACCAAAAGCCTACCGGTAAGCTACATCCTCTAAATATTCTCAAGTGAAAGTGGGAGGATATCGGTATGGACTTCATTATGGGTCTATCTAAATCTAAAGGAGGACATGATGGGATATGGGTCATCATAGACCGTTTGACCAAGTCGGCACATTTCTTGCTAATCAAGGGCCGATGGTCAGTTGATGTTCTTGCTGCTTTATACATTAGGGAAATAGTCAGATTACATGGAGTACCTATTTCAATCATGTCTGACCGAGACCCGCATTTTACTTCTCACTTTTGTAAGGGTCTACAACATTCGTTAGGGACAAGACTCAACTTTAGTATAGCCTTTCATCCTCAGACGGATGGTCAGACCGAAAGAACAAATCAGGTGGTAGAAGACATGCTCAGAGCTTGTATCATCAATTTTGGTGGAAGTTGACATGATTACTTTCCCTTGGTCGAGTTTTCATACAACAATAGTTACCAGGCAAGTATACAGATGGCACCTTTTCAGGCCCTATACGGAAGAAGTTGTCGATCACCTTTGTGCTGGGACAAAGTTGGCGAGAAATAACTATTAGGCCTAGACATAGTTAGAGAAACTTCCGAAAAGATTTAGTAGACTAGAGAAAGACTACAAACAGCTCAATCTAGACAAAAGGTTTATGCCGATACTAGAAGAAGGGATCTCAAATTTCAAGTCAGAGATCACGTCTTTCTTAAGATTTCTCCAGGGTGAGGAATTAGAATATTTGGTGTTAAGGGCAAGCTTACACCAAGGTACATCAGACCTTTTAAGGTACTAGAAAGAATTGGCGAGGTTGCTAACCGCATCGCTTTACCTTCTCAATTGTCTGAAGTCTATAATGTGTTCCACATATCCATGTTGAAGAAGTATGTCCACGATCCCTCACATGTCATAGATCATGGCGACCAGGTGATACAAAAGGATCTCACATATGAATAAAAGCCCATGAAGATCCTTGATCGTGAGATACGTACACTAAGGAACAAGATGATTCCCATGGTCAAGGTGCAATGGGGTAGATGCTCAGAACATGAAGCCACGTGGGAGACAGAGGAATCCATGAAGAAAAGGTTCCCAGACTTATTCTAATAATGGTATGTACTCTGCACCCTCCACGTCTATAAATACGATTAAATTTGGGGATCAAATTCTTTTAAGTGGGGAGGGTGTAGCAACCCCGGTAAATGGGAGGAATAAAAATCTTAAAAAAATAAGTAGCCTAAGCCCAGACCCTATACACAAAACCACAGTCAGCTAAGCGAGTACCTCAGAAGTAGAAGCCCTGCACTACAAGTACCGATCTCACGGCGTGAAAATCCACACACGCATGCCCCGGCGAAACAACCGGAACTCACCGGTCAACACGACCAAAACCCGAAGGTCGAAGCAACTGAGACTGACAGTCTGTCACTCCCTGTCCAAAACAGAAGTACCTCCCACTAGAAGAACGACCGAATGCATCGACTGACATCTTATACCATGTCACAAGTGTCTAGCTATCACGTTCCGGGCACGAGACTCAGACACACACAAGTAACCACAAAGCCAGTGACTAGTTGGGGTCACGCCCGTCGACGCGTGTCCAACTGCCCCCAACCATGTGTGCATACACAGACCATGCGTCCTAGGTCTGGCCTCTAACTAGTTTTCCCATCAGTCGGACTCTGGCGGATGATGTGGGGCCCGATGAAAACCAGTCTAAAAATCATCCTCAGGGTAGCCGCCCCACCACTCCTTAGTGGATACCAGCACACGCATACTGGCGGGCTACGACTAGTGGAGTGTCCCTGAAGGAGTAGACTCTCACGCCACGAAAAATAACGTCCAAACTTGACAAAGTATGGGGACCGTCCCACATACGAGCACCGTTGCACGGTGACCACAGTCGGAGAAGAAAATAGGACTGCGAACCACCCGATGCAGTCCAGAGCCTGACGGACCAACCCTGGTGTGGCACAAGCTCTGGCGGACCAACACTGGTGCACCACAATCACCTGACAGTCTAACCTAGGTACGTCAGGCACTCGGTGTGAAAATCAATGCGCCCTCCCGGGTGCATTACAACGCTTGACGGACCTAACTATATGCGTCAGAACACGAGAGGAAACAAACTGTAACGCACACCACTAGGGGCGTCACAGTCCCTAACGAACCACCGCTGGTGCGTTAGGCCACGGAACGAAGCTATCTGTGACGCACTCTCCTCGGGGCGTCACAGTCCCTAACGGACCACCGCTGGTGCATTAGGTGGAAAGGAGGCGTCAGCCCAGACGCTCCTTCAGAAACATAGTGTCTCGGTCAGGCATAACACGGAAGCCCGAAACAAGAGAAGTCACCCAGACTATCAAACCCACGGGCACGCTAGACGAGATAGCACGGTCCTCTCGACACCCTCAAAACATGGACACAGAACCCACGGGTGTCTAGGGCATTCACGAGATCGCAAGTCGACCACTGGTCACAATCGGGTCGACCAGGGATCCACACATCACGTAATTAACACGCCGAACACGAAAACTCACCTCGGCGCAACACAATGCCTGGCGGTCTAACATTGGGCCGTCACAGTCTGTAATGGTCCAAACCTCGGCCGCCACAACAACTCTGACGGTCTAACACAGGGTCGTTAGAAGAACAAGGCACCCTTGCTCTGACGCACCCAGCTTGGGGCGTCACACCCCTAACACACCTGTCCAGGGGCGTTAGAGAAACAGGCCACGTCAATTATGATGCACCTATCAAAGGGCGTCACGCAGCTCTAACGCTCCTTCATCAGGGCATTAGACGACTGGCAGCGTCAACCCTAACGCTCGTAACGAGGGGCATCATAGTGCTGTAATGCGCCTACCATGGTGCGTTACAATGTAGAAGCCACCAATGGTCAAAAACCAATGGTTGGAGCATTGTGATGGACAAACCCAGGGGCGTCACAGTCACGTGGCGATCTATCATAGGACTGTCAAGCCCATGAACGTAAAAGTCCAAAACAAAGGGAGTGTAACACACCTGCCTAGGCACGTTACACAATGTGGCGATCACTGGAACGACCGCCATAGCGTCCCGGCGGTGAAATGGCGAACTCAACACAAAAATTCTGTTCCATGCCCTAATCATCCACGGATGATGGGGAAAATAATGAGGAAGCTCCCCTATGGCCCCTAGCATGCATCTAGACCCTCGAATCGGTCTGAAATGCGGTAGAATGGGAGATTGGCTCACATCCCCAAAATTATGGTTTTCCCCCAAGTCGTTCAAATAAACTCGCTCGGCTCACCGTAGCCTATAAAAATTGCGATAAAGGAAGCACACTTATCCTCCCCCCCCTTCACCATCTCCGGGCGTTTTCTCTTCTCCTGTTATCTTCCTTTTTGATCAATGTAAACGACGACCGTGCGACAACGCCGGCACCGGAATAAGCTCTGTACACTTCTCTCTGTGGGATGAATGAATATATCCATGGGTTAAGAGGTTGAATGGTGTTGTTGCCGTCACTGCGTTCTCTCTTGTCCCCCTGTTGCATTTTCTTCTCGTGACCGCTAGCGCGGCACCGCGCAACAGTGCCGGCGCCGGGTGAATGAATCTTTACAAGTATGTATCCGTTAACCACTCATAGAGCAAATGAATATGTTCAGGCACTGCGCCGTGTGCATCTTCTTCTATTGACTTCTGTCCTCTCTATTTATGCCTTACCCAGTGTGAATGATTTCGTCATCTCGCCTTCTCCGACACCGGCACGCCCTTTGATCCCATGGGCTACAATAACCACCCCTTCTTCCCCAGGGTTCTCCTTCTAATGACTTATGTCGTGCCATCCTCTTCTCCTGATCCGTGAGTTTGGTGATTGGGGGGCACACCTGTGTGTATACCCTTGATCACTTAGGTTCGAGGTCCATTCCCTACGCTCCACTTTGTGCTGTTCGATTGGCTAGGAGGGAGTTGTGGTTGTCATCTCCAGGATGCGGATGCCTACCTATGAGTATCGTCTCTTCTGTTTACAAATCAACACTCAGGGATTCGATCATGGATATTGATCTCATCCCAATGTCCGGGGAAAAGGGAAGATCTCCCAGTCTCTTATTCTAATCACTCGGTCTATAGGAAATCATCTTTTAGTGATGACTATCCCCGTGGACTAATGAGTGCACAAAAATTTGGTTAATCCCAACACAACCCTAAATCCACAGTCCTCAGGCGGACCTTGTGATGACTGTGAGACGGGAGCCCCTCGCAGGCTAGTCCTCGGTATTTTCCCTCTCCATCGGTCGTCCCGACTCAGACGTGATACCGACTCAGGTCACCTGCCCCTCGTAGGCTAGCCCTCGGGGTCTTCACTCCCATCATGGGTCGCGCTATCCGTCTACTCTCCACCCACGGACTTGGTGCCCCTAGTAGGCTAGCCCTCGGGATTTTCCTATCCGTTTGGGTTTGCAGCCGCCGTTGTGCCACCCGGTTCTTAGGGGTTGCTTCGCCACGTGAGTATTCCCCGCTTCTCCCCGACAATCCTCCGGGATGGGGAGATGCTGCCGAAATTTTGGCTCGAATAATATAATAAATTGGCTCAATTCGGAACAATCACCGCGCTCGAGTACGAACCTCACGCAAGTCTATGACTTGACCTCTGAACGGCCCGGGGCCTGTCCGATGAACAATTAACCCAATAAAGTTTCAAAATCCTTTAAAACATCTTAATAAATCTAAAAATAAACTAATAAAATCTCAGTTTCCGTGAAATGGGTCTAGACTGGCACCGTCGACACCTGGTGCACCTTAATATGGCGCGTCCTAAAATGGTGCGCCCTATTCCGATGCGCCATTAAGCGGGGCACGCCATTTTAACCAAAATCCCCCCCCCCCTTTTACCTACGTCTGGTGGCGCCGTATTAGCCTTTACCCACACTTATGGCACCGTTTTAACTCTTTACCTACGTGTACCTCACCGATTCCATTCTGATTCATGTCATCGCGTCATTTCAGTCCTCTCCCCACCTCCGGGGTGATTTTCAAATAATAAAATCAAATAAACTTTATAATCAATGAATTGAATGAATTAGTTTGTCTAAACCAGAATTAACTAATCCCATAGCTTCATCATCATGTTTTGGTCTAAGCATTCATGCCGCATCAATGTATGCTTGAGTGCACTGGCCCTTGGTATATCAAATGACATTAGCAGAAGGTCGGGCAACGCCCGATGGGAAGCTCTTGCTATGCATGATGGTGGTCTTCAGACCTATATCCTCCACCATGTATTGAGGGTTCCGCCCTAATAAACCATGCATGGTAGATTGTAACATCTTGCATGATCATTTGCATCCTTTGCATTCTATTTCGGCCTCGACAGCCCATCATCTCGGTAATTAATCAAAGTTACTGTCACATAGTGAGTTCCATTCAGATGTTGATTCATTATAGCATTGTTTTCTACTGTGTTCATATTTTCATGGTTTAGTCACTATTTGTTTAAGTTCCGAATTCTGATGAAATTTTGGTAGCATCTCCCCTGGACCAAGCATTTGCCGGGTGGAAAGTGGAAACTCACCCACGGGGTTACCGAGGCAAGCTCCTAAAAAATGGGAGGCCATCACAATGACCAGCGAACCCAAATGGACGGAGACCCCGAGGGCTAGCCTACGAGAGGTACTGATGCTCCATGGGTTGTGGACGTAATTCTGACCGAATAACCCGAATTGGGTAGGGAGACCCCGAGGCTAGCCTACAAGTGGAGCTCCACATACTTGGGGTTGATCCTTCCATTCCGCAGGAGAGTAAGTCAAGAATGGCTACTCCAAGACCCCGAATTGGGTAGGGAGGCATCCCGAGGGCTAGCCTATAAGGGAGCTCCACATACCCGGGGTTTATCCATCAATTCCATCCCTCAATGTGCAACCCACGACTGTTGGCCCTTGGACCATCAATATTAGTGTCTTGAAGAGCATTCCTCCAGAGCTCCCACCATGGAGAGGTGGGCTCCAAGGATGTGAAAATGACTAAGAGGGTGTTTTGACTGTACACAAAGATAGAAATAATGTGCCTCCTTCTCAGAAATAGGCCCAATATTATGAAACTTTAACGAAATCCAAACTATATGACATAAAGAAATTAATCACCAAAGGCAACATGCTGCTGTCACCACACAAGCATGAAATGGGATGCATCTGTGTGCGCAGTGTTCTGCAGCCACCAGCCACAGGGGCACTCAGACGAACACTCCCATGTCTAGACATAATGAATATGGAGACCAGCGTGAGGAATGAAAGAGGGACAGTGGAATGCACTAGCTCAAAGAATTTCGGACCGGCCCTGGACCCCAACAACCCATAGACGCGGGTGATGAGGCCCGCATGGCCATTTCCACAGGAAAACACAGATGTGCTGAAGGTGACGGATACACATATCAAAACACAGAAATCACATACATCGAATGGATCAGCTCTGCCCAGACTAAGAACAGTAATCAGGATCTATCCGATGCACTGAGGAAGGGGATTCGAATATTCGACACAGCCCACCCTATCAAGGGGATAACAGAGACATCAAAGAACGAAATATAAATTCTGGGGATGGGAACATAAAGACAAGGCATGCAGCGCCGTATTTATCCATGATTGAACATACCCGAGCTCAATTCCATGATTCATTGATTTGCATGAGAAAGGAATATACACTGTACCAGGAACATG
The DNA here is from genome assembly GCA_024336825.1 of Amorphophallus titanum. NCBI lineage: Eukaryota > Viridiplantae > Streptophyta > Magnoliopsida > Alismatales > Araceae > Amorphophallus > Amorphophallus titanum. Next base: position 5,632,139 of record JANBPO010001714.1, on the reverse strand, counting down.
AAATCCGGGCGACAATTACATATAAGAAAGGGGAAAGAAAAAAAAAACAAACGATGTACAATCCTGAGCGGACAGAAAAGAAAGAAGGGGGAGGGAGGGGCATTGACCCCGTTCCCTCCCCAGACACACCTTCGCTCAATACTCTCTTCCTTTCTCTCTTTTCTTCCCTCGGAGGTGGATGTGGAGGTTCTGGGAATTCCTTGATCGCTAGGAGGCCAAGGTCGCAGACCACTGCCTGGGCGGAGGAGAGGGGAGTTCGAGAGGAAGAAGCATCCGAGCGAGCTCCATTCGACGCTGGGTGGGATTTATAGCCGCTGGAGGGGCTTCTTCGCACGGGGGAGCTTCGCCTGGCGCGTGCCTTGCTCGAGCTTCGCGCGTGTGGCTGCCGGACGGGCGTCGAGGCCTCAGCTCGGTGGACGACGCAGAGGGCCAGGGAGTGGAGCTCGTGCGGTTGGAGGTGGCGTGCATCGGACCAGGGTGCCAAGGGTCGTCGTCGGAGCCGGCTCGCCAGAGGAGTGCCGCGTGTGCTCGCCGGACCACAGCGCCCAGAGCTTCGCCGGAGGTGAGGCGCCTGTGCGTTCAAGGAGAGAGAGTGAGAGAGGGCGAGGTTTTCCCCCTTCCCTATTGGCCGCGTGAGGAAAGCTCGGCAGCTCTTTTTGTTTATAGTTTGTTGTTTATTGTTTTATTTTATGCTTTTTGTTTCATTTTTTATATATCTATATATATACATATATATCTTTCTTTGAGGCGAGAGTGGTACCGTTGCGATCGGTGCGTTCTGAGGATCGCGAAAATGTGATTTTTTATTTTTTGATATTATTTAAAAATTTTAGATTTTCTATAAATATCTCATTTCTTTATTCTTTTTCCTTCTTCTTCTTCCTACTTCCTCTTCTTCCTCCCGTGACCGCACCCCCTCTCCCCCTCTCTCTCCCATTCGACCGCGGTGAGCTCCCTTCTGGCTGCAGATGGCAGCGGGGCGATGGCGTGATGACGTGGGTGACGGTGAGGTGATCAGGTGGGAGTGCAACGTGCGTGGGAAGCGTGAAGGCTCGAGGTTCTTAACGGCGTTCTTCGTGGATTAAGCTCAGATCGGTGCGCCTCGATGCGGAACGAAGGTAGGGTGACGTTCCCTAGCTCATTGCCTTCCATTCCCGCGGTTTGTCAACCGAGGCGAGGTCGAGCGTGGGTGATTTTACGCCGGGAATAGGAAACCATGTTGCATGGAGAGTTCACCTGATCCACCGTTTTGCGTCGTGAATCCACGTTTTAGGGGTGTAGAACCATGCTAGGGGTCTTGGGGGTTGTTTTCCCTTCATTTCCCCCTCCGTGGGGCTTGTATGGGGCCGGAATGGGTGAAATCTGATGGGTTCGCCATTTTCACGCCGGTGAGGGTTGTGCGGTCGAACCTGGGACCGCACATCCCCATATGCCGCCCTGTGGGGACCATACTACGGCTCAGAGCATTGTGGGCTTGTGCGGCCTATCGTGGGACCGCACGTCCCCAATGTGCGGCCCCATGTCAACCGCCCATCCCTTGAGATTTTGACTGTTGCACAGTGCACTGGGGTGTGCGGCCAGGGTCTAGCCGCATGACCCTTCGTGCGGCCATGGGCTGGCCGCACATCACCTGGCGCAGTTGGCTTGACACGCAGTGGGGCATGTGCGGCCTGTCCTGTGACCGCACATCCCTTGCGTGGCCCAAGACCAACCGCTCATCCTGTGAGTTTCTGACCGTTGTTTGTTACCGTTACACAATGTTTGGGGTGAGCGGCTAGGGTCTAGCCGCATGTCCCATGAGCGGCCATGATCTAGCCATTCATCTTCTGGTACCGTTGGTGAATGAGCGGCCTAGGTGGGACCACCCCTGCCTTGGAACGGCGGGATCCTAGCCGCCTTTCCCCTGAGTGGCTAGTGTCTGACCATTCATCTTTCTTACCGTTGGGATTGATGGACGGCCAGGTTAGACCGTCTTTCTCCCATGTGCGGCTAAGACTTAGCCGTGCATCCTTGAGCGGCCAATGATGGACTGTTCATCGTCTGAGGCCTAGCCGATGGTTTCTTCCGTGCCGATTCGAGTCTTGGGTGAGCGGACCTCGATCCACGTGCTGACCCGTGGTCTAACTGATGCTAGGCATCGTGTGGGGACCAGGTGTGGGGCGCCGTGGGAGTCCCGGGATGTGGTATCTTTGGCTTACGTCACCATAAGTCGGTGTTGTACGAGGCGTGATCCTTTTACTCATCTACCTCTGGAGTCGTTTTCACTGACTTGAGAGTCTGTACTTCTGGTGACTCATCCACTAGTCGTAGCTTCCACGGCACACGTGTCTCGGCCCACTGGGAGCACTGGTGTGGCACACCCGAGAGAGACAGTGAGTAGGCTGGTTACCGTAGGGCCCCCGCGTATCGCTGAGTTCGGGCTGGTGGGGAAATTACCAGCTAGAGGACAGACCTAGGGCGTATGATCTGAGTGTGCACACGAGGCTAAGGGTTCGGACCCGCGCTGACGAGCGCGACCTCAGCTAGTCCTTATTCTTGGTACTGTGGTTACTGTACATGTCTGAGTCTCGCGCTCGGGACGTTGTAGCTAGACACTTATGACGTGGTGTAAGACGTCAGGGTATGCATCCGGTCATTCTTCTAGTGGGAGGTGCTCCTGTCAACCGGCAGGTGTGGACTCGAGTTTTGGCAGACTGAGGTTCAGTAGTACGGTACTGTTAGAATTAATAATTTTTCCATTTATTTATTCCCGCTTGTTGGTTCTACCGTACTCCCATTAGGTTAGGTACTTTCTTACTTTCTTGGCGTATCCAGCGGCAAGTTTCTCGGCTTCATTATCCAATACCGAGGAATCGAGGTGGATCCCAACAAGATCAAAGCAATCCGGGAGCTACCACCACCCAGCAACCTCACTGAACTTAGATCGCTCCAAGGTAAACTGACCTGCATCCGGAGGTTCATCTCCAACCTCTCCGGTCGATGTGTGCCTTTCAGCAAGTTGATGAAGAAAGACGCCCCCTTCATATGGGACTCAAAATGCCAGACTGCTTTCGAGCAGATCAAGGAGTACCTCCTCACTCCCCCAATCCTAGGGGTGCCTGTCAAGGGTAAACCTCTCATACTCTACATTGCCGCCATGGATGTCTCGCTGGGAGCTCTGTTGGCGCAGGTCAATGAAGAAGGTAAAGAGCAGCCGCTCTACTACCTCAGCCGAAAATTGATCAGTGCCGAGTACCGTTACTCCCCCATGGAGAAAGTGTGCCAGGATTTGGTCTTTGCCGTTAAGAAATTGCGGCACTACCTCCTATCTCATTGGGTTGAGCTTATATCTAAGCACAATCCCCTGAAGTTCCTCCTCAGGCAACCCGTTCTCTCAGGATGACTGGGGAAATGGGCACTCCTGCTCATGGAGTACGATATCACTTATGTCCCTAGAAAAGTAGTTAAGGGGCAGGGCATGGCTGAATTCTTAGCAGCCTATCCAGTACCAGAAGATTCTCCCTTCAATGCGGAGCTTCCAGACGAGGAATCCCTCGCTCTTCAATGGCAACCACTGGCTAAACAGAGCGGAGATGTCTTGCATTACTGGCAACAAGACGCCCTCATAGCCAGCCTATCCTGTTGGGAGTTGTACTTTGATGGCACTTCTCGAGGTACTACCCGGAGCAACCTCAGCTCAGACATTACGGCAAGTGCCGAAATTGTCTTCTTGACCCCTCAGGGCGGAGTTTTGTACAACTCATGTGCCCTCATGAAGGCTCTAACCAACAATGAAGCCCAATATGGAGCCCTGATCATCAGACTCCAGATGGCTCTTGACATGGGCATCAAATGCCTCAAAGCCTATGGAGATTCTCAGCTGATAGTACGATAGGTCCTTGGCATCTACGATGTGCCGAAGTTAGAGCTGGTCCTGTACCCCGCCGCCCTCACCTGGCTCACCCCGAAGTTCTATTTCTTCAAAATAGACCACGTTCCCAGAAGTGGCAATGCCCAGGGGGATGCCCTAGCGAAACTGGCTACTGCCATTAAGTTACCGCCTGAGGGTGAAGTCGACATCACAATCAAACACAGAAGGCTGATGCCTAGCTCACTCGAAAGCAACTCTGGCCTCATAGTTTACGAGGTTCAGGGCATCGACCAGGACACTCCTCCAGAAGAAGAAGATTGGCGTGAGCATATCATCAAATTCAAGAGGGGATTTCTCCCTCCTGACCGGTCTCAAAGAGTCTGACTACTCTACCAGGCAACATCATATGAGTTGATCGGCGACTCCATGTACGGACTTGTCTACGAGAAGGACAAGTCCGTCCTCTTGAGATGTGTCCCCCCAGCCGAGGCTCGAGCTATTATGTGTGAAGTTCATTCTGGACTGTGGGGCACACATCAAGCCGGAAATAGAATGAAGCACAACATCAAGCTCAAAGGCTTCTATTGGCCTACCATGTATGCAGACTGCGTCCAGTACGCTTGCCCATGCCATCAATGCCAAGCCTTTGGCCCAGTACCCAGAAAGCCCCCTAACCTACTGTGTCCCACGGCCCCTACTTGGCCATTCATCACGGGGCCTTTCTCGCTGTCCTCCAAAGGCCACAAGTACATCCTAGCTGCCACTGACTATTTCTCTCGCTGGGAGGAGGCCCTTCCTCTACGGGAAGTCACCGGCGAGGGGGTCGCTCAGTTTGTCTGGCATAACATCATCTACCGATTTGGCACTCCCAGTCGCATAGTCTCCGACAATGGGATGCCATTCAAGAATAAGGCTGTATACCGGTTGGTAGCCAAGTTCCACATCAACTGAAGGTCTTCTTCAGTCTACAACCCACAGGCCAACGGTTTGGCCGAGGCCTTCAACAAGACTCATTAGTTCCTTAAACACCAAGGATTCATATGACTTTCAAGAGTGAACCTTGAAGCCATCTTTCAACTCATCAATAAGGATATTAACATGTTGCTCAATGAAACACATACAAACACAAACACAATCATTTTGATATCATTAAAATCATACACTAAATATCAACTAGGGGATGCAACAGACCAGGCCAGCGACACTGCTCCGATCGCGAGGGCGGTGGCTCCAGAGATGGCTTCCCACGGGCGCGAGGTCACCACTGGTGGTGGTGTGTTGTTGGGTGGGAAGGATCATAGGATCACATTCGTCTAACCACTGGCAGCCTGATGGTCACTATACGAGACAAATTCGTGCGATTGTAAGTAATGGCGCCAATGCCTTAATGTTTGCAAAACCACATAGAATTTTTTGTCATAGGTGAAATACCATTGTTTTGAGTCATTCAACTTCTCACTGAAAAGTACAATGGGATGTCCCTCCTAACTGAAGACTCCACCTATCCTAATACCAGAAGTATCACAGGACACTTCAAAGACCTTGGAGAAATCAGGAAGATGTAAGATAAGAGCCCTTGCCATCCTCTTCTTTAGTTCCGCAAAGGCCTTAGAAGCTGCCTTCATCCAAACGAACTCCCCTTTTTTGATGTAATCAGTGATAGGAGCTGTGATGGTGTTGAATCCCCAGATAAATCGATAATAGAAAGTGGCAATGCCGTGGAAACTCCGTACCTGATAGACATCAGCAGGCTCTGGCTACTCAATGATCAATCTCACTCTCTCTAGATAAGTCTCTGATGACACTACAAACTTGAAAAAGACAACACGAGAACTCATGAATATGCACTTCTTCAAGTTGGCATAGAGTTTCTTTTCCCTCATAATAATGAACATCTTCCGAAGATGGATCAAGTGCTCATCTTGAGTCAGACTGTAAGTCAGGATGCCATCAAAGTACACCAATAAAAATTGCCCAATGAATGGCTTCAGCACCTAGTTCATAACTCTCATGAAAGTGCTATGTGCATCGGCCAACTCACAAGACATGACCAGCTACTCAAAGACAATCTTTGGTCTGAAATGTAGTCTTCCACTCATCACCAAGGCAATGTGGATCTAATGGTACACGCTCCTAAGGTCAGTCTTCGAGAGCACCTTAGCCCCAACCATCATGTCGAGTATGTCGTCAAGCCGCGATATAGAATACCTATACTTGACTTGAGATATGACTCAATAGCGTGAGGCATGCATTAACTCCCTATGCATCTAAGACCTATGATCGGTACAAAATCGGGACAATGTCGTGCGGGAGTCCTCCTAAACCTGGCATTTAACCATCAACTCATCAAACTGGCGTATGTACTCGGCTATTAAGAGAGGTCCTTGACGAAAGGTAAGGAGCTGGTCCATCAATCTATCCCTATACAACGTCAGAAAGTACTTCTCCTTAAGCATCTCTGTCATCTCAATCCATAGGATAATAGATGAATGTCCAAGACGCGTCATCTACTGCTCAATACTCAACCAATGGAGCTTGGATGAACTAATGAGTTTCATGCGAGCAAACCTGACCCGTTAAGCATTTGGCATATCATACCAGTGAAAGAACTAATCTATGTCAATCAGTCAATCTAGACTTGTCTTCAGGTCAATCGTTCCATCAAAACTAGGTGCACCCACCTTGACCATTGTGGAAATGTCAGGTTGGTTACCATGAGTATGTTGTCTCCTACCATCATCTCTCCTATTATCACCATTCCTGATGACAAACTAGTCGTCTCTCCTAACACCACCCTCAACTGCACACCTATGGCCAACCTCTGGTCTCTCTTGATGATCCCTAAAGAAGGCATTGAACCAATCCATAAGAGTATGAAGGGTCACTTCTATCTCACTAAAATGCTCCTCTAAACAGGCCATCCTAGTGGCTAAGTTTCCATTAATCTGTTCGTTAGCCTCTTGGGCCATTGTCTCACCAGGTTGTATAGGGGCCACCACAAGATAGACTCACTACATTAAACACAAATGACTAGACTATGCTAACTATATGCAATATTGTGACGACGACCCCGGTGGCTCGATTTGGGCCGATTCGTCGAAATCACCCGGATCTTGCAATCTAATGTGTTTCGCCACGTGCATGTGGTATTTTTGGACTCCCGGAGTGATTTCCCATCAATTGGGTGTATTTCCCCTGCGCTACGACGTGCATGGGGCATGGAATGGGCCGATTCGGCCGTTTCACCATTTTCATCGTCGGATTGGCATAACGGTCCTACCAGAGGCCGTATTGTGCATAACGGTCCCCCGATAGACTGTTATGCTTCGTTCATCATTTTCTGTGTTCGGAGGTCTTGGAGCATAACGGACCAAGACTGGTCCGTTATGTGGAGCATAACGCCCATGTCCAGGCACATTATGGTCGGGTTATTTTTGAGGCCGACTGTTGTTGTCAGTCCCCTCGACAACCGTGTTCACCTCGAAGATCGTGTCAGTCGGTTAGCATAACAGACTCCTCCCCGTGCGTTATGGTCAATATAACGCCCTTGTGAAGATCTGTTATGGTTTGCTTGGTCGATGATTTGTCTGGGTTTGGCAGTTGATATAACATGCCTCACCCTGTGCATTTTGTGGTTATAACGGATTGGTCTTGGTCTGTTATGTGCCCTCGGTCTGTGGTTAATGGGTTTTTGTGTCTGTGGGGTATAACGCACCCACCCTTGCGTGTTATACTAGTATAACGCACCTATTGTGGTCCGTTATACTTCATTTTATTAGTGTATTTATCTATTGAGCATAACGCACATGTTCTGGTGCGTTATGTTGATATAACACCCTTAGCTCAGTGCGTTATGTCGTCTGTATGTGGTTTCAGGTCCGATTGGCATAACGCCCCTCCCTTGGTGCGTTATGTTGATATAACGCCCCTGTCTTGGTGCGTTATATCATTCGCATGTGATTTCAGGTCTGGTTGGCATAACGCCCCTCCCTTAGTGCATTATGTGGGTATAACGCCCCTATGCTGGTGCGTTATAGTCCTGTTTGCCGTGATGACCATTTGCTTGTTCTGTGTTGTGTGTCCATCTGTCTTAGGTCCTTGTTTAGGGCGGTGTCTGTCTGTCGGTGGTTGTCTGGATTGGTCGGTTAGGTGATTGGTTGTGGTCTTTTCCTAGACTATGATAGTACCCTAACGACTCAATCTCGAAGCTACCATTGTCCTTGTCTCTGGTTGCGTAGTAGTTGTCTCTTGACTGTTAGGTTTCCCCTAGCAGTTGACTGACAGGATGCTCTGCCCAGAGCTTTGTTGTCGTCCTCCGCCGCTCCTGTCCTTGTTGGTTCTACTTGCTTGTGCTGCAGTGGCGGTGGATGTGTGAGTCTGTCCGTGTCGTGTCTAGTTCCCGTCAACCCGGGCTTGCCCAGTGGTTGACAGGGAGTCTTGTCGTGTCTCGACAGCCTTGTCCAATTCGAGACATTGGTTCTGGATGTCTCGAGGTACCGTTCTACCTCGGTTTATATATCCAGGTGTGCTGAGGGTTCTCAGTGTCCCCCCAGGTCTCCGTGTTTTGGTTATCGCAGAGCGTTATTTTCTTGGCTTAGGATTAGACCGATTGGCAGCTTGTTCCACTGTGTGCGAAGATCCTGACTCAGAGTCATAGGACTCAGTGACCGTTGTGGTTGTAGGTCTAGTTTGCCTTGCCCTGAGTAGTTGGCAGTTTCCTATACTGTCGTGGCACATAGTACGGCCTGTCTGTACTTCGGCACTAGTGTTTCAGAGTCTTCGGGTTTTGTGGCTCCTCTTTGGTTGGTGTCTTACAGCGCGTTTCGGCGTGATGGCTCTTGTAGCAGGGCACCCCTCCCTGAGACATGATTTTTAAGCTAGTTTTGTGGGCTCCCGACCTTAGCGTAGTGTCCGCGGGGGAGAACACTAGTTAGAGGCGTGGCTTAATGGTCTATAGCTAGTGTGTGCACACGGAGTCAGGGGCGTTGGACTCACATCGACGGGCATGACCCTGACTGGTCCTTGCAGTGGTGGTTTCCACGTGGACCTACGACTCGGCCTCAGGAGTGGTAGACCACGTTTGGCTGGTAGTCGAGGTACTTGTGGAGTGAGTTGTGGTGCAGTGTAGCCTTCTATAGGGACTGGGCCGTCTGCCTTGGAGGTACGTTTCTGCTCCTCTCTTGTAGCTTTGCTCATTCCATATATGTTTGAACACCGCGCTTTCATGAGTTAGGAATTCTATCCCATTCAAATAACATCACCGCTCTGAGAGACCGTACGTGACCCATCCCATGACCCGATCCGGGTATGAAGGAGTGTTGACCACCCTTGACTCACTATCGGTTTCTCAACCACGCAGATCCACGTGCTTCTCTTGCTAGGGATGAGTCGCAAGCTTGTGCTTCTTGTTGAGGACATATCCTCCTTTTTTGGAACTCTGTTGGTGTCGCGTTGGTAATGTTGTTGCTCATCGTGTCGTGTCGCCACCTAGAGTCCTAGGTTCGCATCAAATCAGTGTTGAGTCACATCCCGTCCCGCATCAGGCTAGGGTGCCATCACCAATGGTCTACCCCACCAATGGGAAACATGATATCACTCAAGCCATACGAGGATACATCCGTGGCCTCGAAAACACCCTCTTGGGAACACAACGGCTCCTAAAAATCGTGAATGAGGTGGAAAGAGGCCGGGGGCAACAAGTCAACCCTGGAAACATTAAAGATGTAGAGTCAGGATGCTACGGGTCACCCCTCCGTGAAGAAGCCACACCCAGGGTCTCGGTGTTTGACCAATTGACTTTCCCTGGACTGCCGTCTAGTAAAGTAATTCGAAGAAATAAGAAGCTGTAGATTTGCACCTGCAATATGGCTGGAGTGGCCAGCCAGTATGGGGCTCTCCCCGAAGACCATGAAGAAGTGACCAGGCTCACTGAAAGGCCAGGTCCTGTCACCAGAAGAAGGAGAGCCGCAACAGAGATAATACAAGCCTTCACCGGCGAAACAAGCTTAGATGTGGTCACCATGATAGCAAATGTGATTATTGTCGAAGATGAAGGAGAAAGGCCAACACCTTCTCTAGATACTCCAATGGAAGGGGGAGGCCAAGTTCCCAGCCCATCAACCCCTGATCCGACAATGATGATGTTGCTTCAAGCATATTGCCAGGAGATCGAAGCTCTGAAAAGGCAAGTGAGCGAATTGACCGTGCATGCTTCTGCCTCGAAATAGGTTGAAGCCCCTCCGAAAACATCTCGGTGAGGTGCTGATGAATTCGAGGGCTCACCCCAAATGGCGGCTTCACAGCTGATGCCTAATTACATTAGGAGCACGGCCCTAATACCACATCTAGCTCCTCAATACCAAGGGACTGCTACGGTGCCCCTGGCAATGGTGTTGGCAATGCCACAAAGCAAGCTGACTCATTTCTACCCAGAACTGGTGGATCCAGTAATCGCAAACAAGCTAATGATTGAATAAATTATTGAGATGAAGCTGGCCGATCGAGGCACTGAGGAATATGCCTCTTTTGATGTGTACAAGGTGCCCTAACCTGTCTATCATGCAGCCAAAAGATTACCTCCTAGCATTAACAAGCCACCGAAGTTTGACAAGTTCAATGGCCATGGTTCACCGAAGGAACATATAGCCTATTACATCAACGTGATGGATGATCTGGCAACTGATGAATCATACCTACTGAAGTTCTTCGGGTCATCACTCATGGGTCTCACCTTTGAATGGTACTCAAACCTGTTGGCAGGGTCCATCACTAACTGACCCGATATGCAACGAAAGTTTCGGGAGCGGCTCCACATCACCGAAAGGGAGGTCACCGTGGCCGAACTTTATGCAACTAGGTAGAAGAATGATGAAACTACTCTGGAATATATCAAGAGATGGTGGAACCTCAGCATGAGATGCAGGCGCCTGCCACACCAAGAAGATGCGATCCAAATCTGTAAATAAAATCTGAGACAGGAAATCCTCGAACGGATGATCGACATGGAGATCTGGTCTTTCGATCGATTGAACAATGTGGTGGTAGATATTGAGGCTTTTCTCTCCTGAAATTCTTCCACCCCGGTTGCCTCAAGCCAGAAGTCAAAGTCAGTTGATAAGCGGCCCATGCCCAAAGAAGTCAACATAGTCGACTTTAAGGACTTCGAGCAGTGGAAGAACAAGGATATACCCAGGATACCTAGAGATCAACCCTTGGGTGATGCTCTGTAGGTTAGTGGTATAGTTGATGTCATCAAACTTACCCATTCTACGTGCTTGGGCTAGTTTGTTTAGTCTAGCTAGCTCTTGATTAACAGCTCCTGGGACCTGTCCATCTGTAGATGGTGGAGTGTCTTGTGTAGGAGGCTGTACTCCAGCTAGGATGTCCATCCCAGCTTGAGTATTCTCGGCTCTCTCTGCATCAATCTGAGGTCTGAGTTCCTTATCGATGGCTATCTTATTCAGATCATCTACAGCGTTGATTGCTCCTGACACCAGAGTACTAGCACCTTTAAGAGCTGTACCGATGGTTGCGTCAGGAGAACCTACGTCCACAGGCTTAGGTGGAGCATACGTAGGTGGATTAGGAGCGTTCTGATATGGTGTGAAGATTGCCATTATTGGGCCTCAAATAGTCTCTGTAGGCGGGATGGTAGCTGAGAAGCATACCCACGCTCTGTAAATTGTTTCTGAATACGTTGCACTAGAGGTTGGTTCTCTGAAATAGCTCGTCTATAGCTCTCTGCAATCTGTTCTGTACGTAGATCACCGATTACGAACAAAGCTTTAGCTCTGGCCATGTAGGTGTCAAACTTATTCCAGTCTTCTTCACCTGCATACTGAATGGCCCTCTTTATCTCACGTTCTGCTAGGGTCTGTGCTCTAGTCTGAGCTGCCTGTTGATCACGCAGTGTACCAATCATCAGTCTGGCGTCTGTGATCTCTTTACGAGTTAAACCAGCTACCAGAGCTCCAGCATCCTTAGCTGTTAGGTCTGTGGCTACCCACTGTCCTGCCTTGGAGAAGTACTTCCCTGTGTTCAGAATGTAGTAGGCATTATAGGCATCGTTGACAGAGCTAATCTCTCTCAACACCCCCATAATGTCATCTTTAGTCAGGGGGAAGTAGTCTTGGCTACCAGATAGAGCAGTTCTCATGTTAGCTCTGAATGGGTATGTGGCCTTCCACATTGCATTCAGGAAGCTTCCAGAGGCTCCTAGGACCCCCTCTACCAGAGGCATCTCTCCGTCAAATATGCGCTGTAGGGCATCGTTGAACCCAGGTCCATAGCGCTGACCGGGGTTATACTCGTTGCCAAGGGTCATTTCTGCTACGTACCCTTGGAAACCATCCATGACGGTCTTGAACCAACGATCATCTACCACAGAATTGCCTGTGGCTAGGAAATGTCCTCTAATCTCTTCATAGAAGGGCCAGGGGATTGCAGCACCAACTGCTACCGGTACTCCGTACATAGCTGAGTGGGTTAGGAATGCTCTCGCCTTCTCTGAAGGGCTAAGTCTGCCACCCCAGAACTGTTCCATAATTCTGTGACTAAAGGTGTAGAATTGAGAGGGGATTGAGAGTACACCCTCTTGAATTGCACTGGCAGAAGCTCTGGTCATGTTCAGGGACAAGTCATCTGCACGAGTTAAGACCTTCAGTCTCTCGAATTCATTGAACTGTTTGCCCGGATTGGCCTTACGCCACTCATAGAATGCAGTATTCCAAGCACCAATGCGGATACTCCGTTCACCTTCGACGAAGGGTGTTCTACCTAGTTCTAGAGCATTACCAACCCTAGAGGTGAACATCTTTGGATCGAATACATCATCGCGTAGGGAATGTTCCTTACCGACGATGTCAAATCCAGTGTTCCTGAGTTCTCTGTAGCTCTCTATGAAGTCTTCCTTCTTCCAACCAAACTTAGCTGCAATATTAGCTATCCTGTTGATGGTGGCTTCATCTTCAGTCATACCCATGGCACGCTGTAGGATATAAGCTCCCATGCCTCTGTTGGCTGCTTCTAGGCCAGCTACACCATAGATGTGGGTGAAACCTTGAGCTTGGACTATGAACTGCTTCAAGTTGAAAAACCCGAACCTAAAGTCAAACATCCAACTACGTAGGAAGGCAATTGGGTTCTTTAGGGCTCGTAGTTCATGGTCGTTGTACCAACGTGCCCCTTCTTCTCCCAGGGAGTTCAAGAGCTTCTGTTGAGCAATGTTTAGATCACGTCCCAGTTCAGTCCTAGTCCCAAGGAAGTTAACTATACGTTCGTGGGTGTTCTTAGCGCTAGCTAGGGCAGCTCTATCTACGATACCCTCGTTGTAGGAGGGGTGGTAGAAGGTGTTGAAGGGATTACGTGTGGCAAGATCGGGTCTCTGCATAACATGAGCATACTGTTGTACCCACTGTTCAATTGCACCAATCTTGTAGTCATTCATGTACAGATTGCGGATGGAGTTGCCCAAAGCTCTGTTCATTGACACGTAGGGGTCTAGAGTTCTTGCCTTCTCTAGTTCATAGATTGCCTTCTCTGGATTACGAGTAACAGTTAGGAGAGGAGCATCTCTGTCCTGGAGGAAGTCCATATCCACGCCTCTGAAGAGGTTCCACTCTGTGTTCCTCTCGTTACGCATGTTCTTGTACTCTTCCCGAGTTAGTAACTCTGGACGAGTATCGAAGAAACCTTTACCTGAATAGGTGTTCCCTATGGGTTGATCCATAGAGATGAAGTTTTCAAATTGTTTATTCCAATAGGCCAAGTCTTCAGGGAGATTGAACTCAATGTACTTCTGCATGGCAGCATCAGAGGCTCCATTACGCTTCATTGTCTGAAGTTCGGTAATGGCATGTCCCAATCGACGTGCTTCAGCTTCTGTGTCTACTGCAAAGATGGTTCTATCGCCATAGTAGTGCTTTAGACCGAACTCTCCCACTTCGATAATAGGTTGTTTAACGAAATGCTCTTGGGGGTACATGACGTGGACACCGGGTTGGTAGTCCACCTGTTTCATTGGGAGTGGCTTTACTTCGTGGTTTCTAGTTAGGACGAAGTCTACGGTAGACCCCATGTCCAGGGTCTTCTTAAATGGTCTATCGAAGGGAGCTCCAACGTGGATTACTTGCCACCCATCTTTAATTCTCTGTTCAATTAAGTCCTTGATCTCTGGCTCCATTTTAGAACGCCAGTAGACCTTTCTACTGTCTCCATCGACCATGTGAACAGAGAAATCGTTGGCTGATTGCCAGGGTAAGTCCTTCTCAAATCTACCTGGGAAAGATGTGACAATATCACCGTGTTTAACAGTGTATTGTTCCATCCCCTGACGAGCTAGGTCTCTGATGACACCATAGTTCCTCATTACCCAGTCTGCATCCATCAAGTCATGGTAGGTCCAATAGGCTAGGGACTCCTGCTCTGTTGGCATCCTACCGTGAATGTCAAACCAGTTCTTCTCTAACTCGTGTTGTGTCTTGTACGCACGACCCCTCTGCAGTCCAGTGGGCTTGGTGTAGTCCATGTAGTTCTTGTTGACTTCTAGGACACGTTCCAGAGCTTCCCTACTCTCCTTCTTCATCGTACCAATGTTCCTGGCCATCTCAGAGGCAATCCTCTGGATTTCCTGAGGAGCATGAGTGACAATGTGACGATTACCTCTTTGGAAGTAAGAGAGTTGATCTTCAGCAGACCTAGCTAACCCCCCTAGGAACCAGTTACCCAGAGTAACAGGATTGGTATTGCTAGTGACAATCTGCATACTGCGTGCAGCATCACTAGTCTCCTTCAGAGGCTTAACAACAGAGATGTAATGGTATGCTCCCTGCTGATTTGTGTAATATTTGAACAATTCCTTCTTGTCTACACCCTCCTTGACCTCTTTTAAAGTGCCTCTAGAACGCGTTTTAAGGCCCGCTGATGCGTTATTTTCTTCAACCCCTGTCTTACCTACCCTGAAATATTCTTCTGGTAAACCATACTCTGTTTTAGCGTAATAAGCTGCCTCAGATGGTTTAGTGAAGAGGGTGCCATCCTTTTTACCTAAAATGGTCTCTGAATAACGGACGTTGGTATCTGGGTCGTAGATAACTCTAGTATCGATTACAGCATCGTTGATGTTTCTGAACTGCTGTTTAACCAGTTCTTCATTCTCACGTACCATAACAGGAATTGCTTCCTCGGGGGTACGTTGGGCACGAGCTGTTCTAGTCCAGGCATCTCTCAACTCCTTGTTGTTCAGTTCTCTGATGCCTGCAATACGTTGTGCAGCCTCTCTGCTGAGAGATACGGGGTCAACCAACATAGAAGGAGAGGGGTTATAGAAGTTGGGAACTGTTTCAGCCAACTCTCTCTGTTGGTTCAGAGGATCACGTTTCTCTGCAACAATATCCCTCTCGACCTTAGTCTTAGCTGCAGCGGAGATGTCTCCAGTAGCAGCTTCAACTCTGTCCATTCTAACTTCACCATCTGGTCCAATACCAGCTCTGGTGTCTCTCAAGAACTTTCTAATGCCATAGGAAGAGATTGCAGCTTTACCAGCAATGGTAGCTATGCTGCTAACGCCCTCTACGTCTGCCACACCAAAGACGTTAGCTGCCATTATGTGGTCAGAGGGGAGCTCCAACATTGCTGAAGCAAACTGTTGGGCATCGTAGGGGTTACTCTTGCTAATCTCGTCCACTCTACCCTTCAACCAGACATAGGCTTCTGCTGGGTCTTGGAAGGACCAGAACTTAGCTCTCTCCTCTTGGAGGGAGGAACCTGGAAAGGCTATGCTCAGAGGGTTCCAATTGGGGGACATTCTGATGGCAGAAGCTGTTGGGACCATTGTCTCCAACACATTCCAACCACTCTCCAACCACCGCTGGGGCAAGGTATATAGCTATAGGAAGTCGCTTAGGTTGGCGCCTCCACTCGATGACTTGGCTTGCATCTCAGGCCCATAAGCAGTTGAACAGGAAGTGGCAGTGCATGCTGAGCAGCCTGATGATGGTGAAGTGTTGCCTGATGTAAACCTGCAAGTGCAGCCATAACTAGAAGCATAACAAGTTTTAGAAGAACCTATTCCAGAGCTCCAAGAAGAGCATCAGTCTGATCAACATGACATAGAAAGGGAAGATATGGGAATAGATGAAGAAGAAGGTCATGAAGAACATCAACCTGATCAGCAGGTAGAAGAAAGGGAAGAGATGGAAAGAAATGATGAACAGTCAGAACAAGTTCTCCATGAGCTAGAACAGCAGTTCTTATCTGATGAGCAAGTGATGTAGCAAATTGATCAACACATAGACCAGCTCATTGAGCAGATTGAGCAGCAGTAGCTGCAATTTGAAGCTCAGCCAGAGCAGATGAATGTGGAAGAAGGCATACTAGAGCAACAACAAGTTGTTGAGGAACCCCAAGAGCAGCAAGGGGTGGAAGAGCCACTAGAAGAGCAACCTCAGGAAAATCAAGAGGTTGAGGCTGAAATACAACAAGAAGATTTTGTAGGTCCTACCACATATCATGGACTTTATCAAGGGCTAATGATGGGATTTGGTGTTCAGCCACCACTATCACCTGAGAAACCTCAAGTTCCACCTGAATTTCAAGCCTCCAGTTCAGCTGGACCAAGCTTAGGTCAGCATGCTGCAGATGTACATCCCTCCTTAGTAAATCTACTGTTAAATCAGTTCAAGATGATGAATGCCTCTTTCATGCACTTGCACACAGCTGTAGAAAGACTAGATGCTAGAATGGTGCATGTGGAGCAAACTGTGAACAACCATTGGGAGAAGTTTGTCAGAGATAAATATAGTTCTGATGAGAGACTCCATGAATTTTTAGACTCTCTTCTGCATGTCTGTGAGCAAGCTGGTACATTGATGAAGAATCTGAGATTGAACCAAGCAGAAACTCTCTTGAAGACCACACAAATGCCGGTTCATACTTTTGACATCAAGAAGGAACAACAAACCATCAGAGAGTAGTTAACTGCCATTCAGCAAGACCAGCAAGCCCTGTCACAAAGAATAAATAACATGACAGGAGAAGTCAAAGGTAGCGTCATTCAAATGGGGAACATTTATGCAAAGCTAGACAGTGTTCAAGAGGAAGTATACAAGCTGTCCAGCAGCTTTAAGGACATTGTTACTACTCAGGCCACTAGCTTCTCTACCTCAATGGTAGAAATCCACCATCAGCAGACTTCACAGCTAGAGAACATGTGTAGCATGTTACAAAACTGGTTTGTGGATTTGACTACCACTGTCAAAGAGTTACAGGCCCAAGTTCAGCAGAATGATGGAAAAGTCATGGCTAAATTTGCTGCCCTAGGGACTAAGGTTGACAGAATTCCCAATGCCTTCCCCATGGCTGTGCCAATAAGAGAGCATGGAAGTTCTAGCAGGGCACCCACTAGAAGACCCAGACTCGGACGTGGTAGCTCCAGCAGGACTTCTACAGCTGATGTCTGATGCCTTGCAAGCCCAGTTCCTTGTGATTCTTGTTTGATAATGACAAAGGGGGAGAATAGCAGTCATGCTACAATGATAAGTTGCTGTGAGATGCATGCTGTGATGTATGACACTTGAGGAAGCCACATCCCAGCTACTTTTATTTTTTTTGATAATGACAAAGGGGGAGAGAGAGAGAGCAGAGTCATGATGTTTGTTGAGCTACTTTGATATGATGAGGCTGCTTTGATATGATGAGACTATTTGACTACTTGGCAAAGGGGGAGAGTAGTTATGAAGTTGTGTTGTGCTGTAAAGGGGAAGACTATGCAGGCTGAAAAAGATGATGTTGTGCTGTGTTGTTTAGAGACAAACAACATTTCTTTTTTCTTAATGTACACAGTATATGTTAGCCAGTTGGAGCATGTCAGTTAGTCTTGCATTTGTTATGTTTTGTCATCAGTCCTGTATTTTGTCTTGAATCAATAAAAATATTTCCTCCTCGTGGGATCGACCTGTATTCACCACTTTGATTGAATTTCAATATTTTTAAGTGAGTGAGTTCGGTACATTTTTAAATTGTGGCACGACTTTTTCAACGACGAGTTTGTGTGCATCAACCACGTGTGCACACGCTGACTGACTGCTCTACGTCAGGCCCTCTAGTTGGTTCTTCCTCCTGGCCTGGACTCGAGCCGCCACAATAGGAGGCCCACGGTAACCAGCCTAAAGCCGTGTCTCTCGAGTAGCCTCGCCACCACTCCCTGGTGGGACCACATGTGTGTCGGAAGGCTACAACTAGTGGGGAGTCACTGATGTGACCACTCTCCGAGGAGAAACTCCGAGAACCACGCACGTACCCTGCGCAAAAGTCACGAAAAACCAAGTGGCGCTAAGCCACTGGACTCTGGACAGTCCTCTAGACTCACTAAATCCAACGGTCCCTGAGTCACAAGTCTCGAGATCAAGACCGTTGCACCGAACGGCACCATGTCGTCAATCTGTCCTAACCCTAGGGTCAGAAACCTCGGCACGATGACTCACGGGAAGTTTGCAACCGCCGAGACCATTCCCTCGAAAAGGGAACTAAGGAAACCTCCAGTCTCAGGCTGGGTGACTAGACCCGCAGTCCAAGGCCTCACACATGGCCCACTCGGAAACCACCTTCCGAAGAAACCCACAACGTGCAGGGGAAAACCTCACCGCACTCACATCGATACACGGTGACTCGATCAAGCGTAACACAAGGACCCAGAACACGTGGAGTCACCCAGACTCTCAAACTCACGGGCATGCTGATCGAGGTAACATGGTACCTCCAGACACCTCAAAACACAGACACGGAAACCCACGGGGTGCCCGGAACACTCATGAGACCGAAGGTCGACCACTGAGCCACAACTGGGTCGACCGGGGTTCACACCACGCTTAAACGAGCACGAAAAACACGAAATCCAAGAGGCGGTCCTCCCTAGGCCATCCAAGAGCTAGGCGGTCTGGATTGGACTGCATAGCCTAGCATGGCGGTCCAGCCAGGGCCGCATGGCCCCAGACGCCTCCAGGATCTAGGCGGTCACTCCCAGACCGTCACCACGAAAGGTGGTCCTCCATAGACTGCGAAGCCTGTTGGGCGGTCCACATCAGACCGCAACTACCCAAGAACAGACGGTCACAGGGATGGTCACCATTGGGCCGCGCCAGAACTAGGCGGTCCTGCCCTGGCCGCTATTCGAAGCAAGGCGCGAGGTAGTAGCCAGTCGTGAGGCCGCACACGAAGCAAGGCGGTCTCCTCCAGACCGCCATGGACGTACTACGTTGGGTACACTAGGCGGTCTTGGCCTGACCGCTTACCTACGACGGCGGTCAGTTGCGAGGCCGCTTAGGACCCAGGCAGCCTACCTCGGGCTGCCACATGCCTACAATCACGAAGCCTATAAACGGTCTTGGCCTGACCGCTATAAGGAGCATAGCGGTCCACACCAGGCCGTTCAACTCTATAGCCAGTCTATCATATGACCGCAATTCCTACCGACACTCTGGGTCAGAAAACGGCCCACCTAGGGCCTCTAACAGAAACGGTTCCTGTTAGGACCGTTTTCACTCCGAAAAATCGAGAATGGTAGGAAAGTCCCAAAAATGTCATTCCACGCCCCGTTCACCCCCAAGTGAAGGGGAAACAAAGGGGAAACTCACCCCCATGCCCCAAAGCATCATTTGCCATCAGACCCCAAAACCACGCATTAAAATGCTAGATCCGGCTCACTCTCCAAAATCGAGTATTTTTACCCTGGCGTGGAAATAAACTCACTCAGCTCACCTCGGGCTACCAAATCCACGGAAATGGAAGTACACGAGCTGGGGATCCATCTCCCTACCCCCACCGAAGATTCCGCGCACCGTAGATGCCGATCTGCGAAGAAAATGACGTGAAACCCTAGCCGATTCATGGGTGCGTCCCCGAGCTTCGCCACGCCTCCACTGCCTCGATCCTCACCCGTCCTCGCTCACATCCTCACCCGCGCCGCCTCCACCTCGCCCCTGCCTCAGCCAGGCCTCTAGCTAGTATTCCCCCTCCGAAGGACGCTACGGTTGGACTGGGGGCCCACGGAACTAGCTTAAGAATCGTAAATCGGGAAAGTGCCCCACTACAAGAGCCGACATGCCGCAGTGTCGTAAGGTTATGACTAGTGGAGGCACACAAGACACAGGCTCAAAAATGTGAGTGCTGGAGTACAGACAGGCAAGAGTGCACTGTCACACGTACTACAAAACACTACTGACAGTACGACAATTATCGACAGACTCAGGACAAGGCAACTAGACCTACTCACGTAACGATCCTTGAGTCTCACGACTCGAAGGCAAGATCATCATTAATAGCGGAACAAGACTCCAATCGGTCTAATCCTAGGCCAGAGAAAATAACACTCCACAGAAAATGACTCACGAAGACTTGAGGGAGCACCAATAACCCTCAACACACCTAGACACGTAAATCAAGGTAAGATGATACCTCGAGGCATCCAGAATCATGTCTCAGGCTAGACAGAACCGCCGAGACACACACAAGGTTGCCTGTCAACCACTAGGTGATCCCGGGATGACCGGAACCAGAGAATGACTTACAAGACATGACACCAAGGACAAACATTCTCGGCTACCTCCTAACGTGGTCATAGCCCTCATAGGATGTCAAGAGACATCCACGGGACGACGGGCAAGCCACAAGGACAAGCCAAGACATATCAAAAATTGAAACACCAGTAAACCATCCTCTGGGAGACAAGCGATCTATCCCTTAGCCGCTTAACGACTTAAGCAGTCAAGGAAGAAGCCACTGCACTCACGGAGGCACTAAGGACTCTGGCGGTCAAGGGTTGGGCCGCTAGGGCACTGTGGCGGTCAAGGAATAGGCCGCTAGACATAGTTGACCCCGAACTGACTTACCCTATCAAACCACCGTAGCGGTCTAATATAGACGCGCTACACAGACCTGGTGGTCAAAGGATGAACCGCCACACTAACAGCCCTAATACAATAACCTAAGACGGACAGACCTGCAGCGGCCTAATAGAGGCGCGCTACACGACTTTGACGCATGAAGGTTGGATCGCTAGAGCCAACCAACTTAAACTATTGACCCAGTCAAACAACATGTAGTGGCCTAATGTAGACGTGCTACAATGCTCTAGCGGTCAGAGCTAGAACCGCCAGAATGAACTGACAGACACTAATATCAAGAAACAACAGAGTTGTGGCGCACCGACATAGGGGCGCCAACGCCAAGTGATGGTCCAAGGTTGGGCCGCCACCCTCACTAGAGCTTGAATGAACTGACACCCCCAAAGGTTGTGGTGGTCTATCGTGGGGCCGCCAGAGACTGTGGCGGTCTCTGGAATGGCCGCTAAATCAACACGGTGGGAGAACCATGGGAAAGATCGGATCGGCCCGTTCCACACCCCATTCATGTCGAAATGCAGGGGAATTGACACAGGACGACGAGAAAAGCCTTCCACAAGTCGGAAGGACCACATGCAATGGACGAATTGAGAGATCAGGGCGATTTTGATGATTCGACCCAAATTGGGTCACCGGGGTTCCCGGACTCCTACCGGCCCCAAATGACGACCAATCGTGACAAAACTTACGGGAATGGGATCTAGACATCCCAGCGGTTTGTTTAACACTAATTTTACTGAAAATGGTCGCCGTTTTTTGACGAACCCTACGAACTCCAAAAACTACGATTTTACCTAAACGAGACCGATCTTGCCCGTTCTAGCACCAGACGACACAAAATTATAGGGAAAACGTGCAGGAGGAAGTGGTGATCCGTCTCCCTACCTCCACCGAAGAAACCGTGCACTGAAGTGACTAAACCGTGTCGAAAACCATCGCACGAACCAACCATGTCAGCTTTGAATCCACCAACGGGATCACGCCAACGCCACGCCTCCATCATCACGTTGGCACGTCTCTCGGCAGCTCCGCGACGTCGTCACCTCGTCCTCGGCCTCCTCCGTCTATAGTCGGAGTCGAGAGGGTGAGAGAACGAGAGAGAACGAGAGAGGGAGAGAGTGAGATCGTGGGTGAGAGAGGAGAGGATCATAGGTGCCTAGCTCGCATACTTACTTATATCAATACTGTGGTGAGAGAGCGAGACCGTCCCGCTACTTATCCGAGTCACGAGTTTGAAGTCGACTACCCTAGACCCTGTCGGTTTCTCAACCGTGCGGATCGGCGTGCTTCCCTCTCTTGAGACGCCTGTGAGCTATAGTTTCTTGTTGATTAGCGTAATTTCCTTCTTGGGAACATTAAGTGTCGAGTCTATGCCATTCGATCTATTGCAAAGTTGTTGGTCTTGGTTGTCCATTTAGTCGCGTCTTCACATAGAGTCCTATCTTGCATAGCGTCCCGCATCACAAACACAGACTACCCGGCAAGTCACGTCAATAGTGACGAAAACTAGTCACAAAAATCACAAGTCATGTGTCATGTGACAGAAGTACCTCCTCACTAGAAGAAAAGTCAGATGTGTTCACTTACGTCTTACACTGCGCCTCAAGCGTCTCCCACTCGCCTCAAACGCGGTAACTGAGACACTAAATAAGGAACCAAGGAACAACAGTAATGTGTGACTAGTCAGGGTCACGCCCATCGGCGCTTGTCCAAATGCCCCTGCCACATCTGCACACACAAGCCCAATGTCTTGAGCCAGGCCTCTAGCTGGTTTTCCCCTCCCGTCGGACTCTAATAGCTAGACAAAGGGGCCCACGACAACTAACCTAAAAATCGTGTCTACCGGGAGCGGCCCCGCCACCACTCCCAAGTGGGTCGACACGAAGTGTCATCAGGCTATGAGTAGTGGAGGCTCAGTAGACACAAAGACTCAGAACAGAAACATCAAAGTACAGATAGGCTGAACACGCACCTGTCACAAGTACCACGAAACACAAGGAAGCACACAAAAATTGTCGCCAGACTCAGGACAGTCAACTAGACCTGCTAATACATCAATCCTTGAGTCATACGACTTGGGTCAAGATCGCTGCACATCACGGCAACATACCGTTAATCAGCCTAGCCCCTATGCCAAAATCACGAGAAAACATAAGTCCTCAGCCCCTAGGCCGCACATCGGACTCTCGATTCCATATAACAAATAAACACAAAACACGAGGGATCACTAAAACTCTAGAACCACATAGGCACATAAATCGAGGTAAGATTACACCTCTAAGCGTCCAAAACATAGTCTCAATCCGCACGGCATAACCGAGACATTCATGAGGTCACATGTCAACCACTGGGTTACAACCGGGTTGACTAAAGACCAATCGATCCTTAAACCAAATCTAAAAATACTCGGCACATTACTCAAAATCATGGCACCTCTGGACACCCTATAACACGGTCATAACCCTCGTAGAACGTCCAAGACATCCACAGACAATCGGCTAACCAAGCAGCCAAAGCCAAACCAACCGAAAGCCAAACCAACGAGAATACAACATCTAGACAAATGACGGTCTTACCCTTGCCCGCTAATACGCTTTAGCAGTCTTATCAGGGCCGCTATTCGCACTGTTGAACAGGCAGTAAATTTGATGTCCTCACAGGGTCGTCTCTTCAGATTGGCGATCACAACTAGACCATCAATCATAAACCACCTTGAAAACTCCTCAAAAAACATGCTATTCTATCCTGGTGGCGGTCCTCTGCTTGACCGTCACTTCATAAGGCGGTCAGTCACAAGGCCACTACTAGGAACCGACTTAAACAAATAACGGTCTCCCTGGAATCATTTCTAGGAATTGGCGATCCTCCTATGGCCGCCAAACAAATTGCAGTCGGGAGCTAGACTACTACCTTGAACCGACTTAGAACAGTGAAAATCGATGACGGTCAACCTCGGACCGTTAACACAAGATTGGCGGTCAGCCCAGGGCCGCCAATACCAAGTTGTGGGCGGTCGCAAGACCGCAACCACAAACCGACAATGGAACTCACGTTAACGGTCTCCTGAAGGCTGCCTCTACAAATGGTGGTCTTTGGTAGGACCACTAAATCGCTCGGATGGAAAATGTGACGACCCGGGAATTGAGTACCAGAAAGGAACCGGAGCAACTCGAATCTCGACCCGTCTCCCACGAGCCCGAAGCATTCATTGTTACATATCAAGCCAAAGGGAAGAAGAAAACTAAGGGGCATCTTAAGCCCATCATCTTTTACAAGGGAGATATGGTGTCGCACGTCCCCCTGGACGACGACTTCGGCTGGAGCGAGTAGCCCAAGAATGCTCTCGAGTTTGTCCAAGAAATGCCTGACACGGCTCAGCGTATTAAATAGATTTGTCAGAAGCAGAATATCCCACAGACGGAACAAGCCTCCCGACGTAATTACTTCCAACACCTTTGGCACCCTCCTCAAGTCAGAGGGCAGCCTCCTTTTCCTAAGAGTGATCGAAGAGGGTTGGGTTACGAACCCGAGCCAGACTTTAGAGTCTATTATGCTATAAATACCATCGGGACTTCGCCCCCTCCCGACCATTCCAATCTTACTCAGGGGAATGCTCCTAGCATAATTTAGGGCAAAGAAGAGTTCGGGCCAAAAGTCCCCGATGTTAATAGCCCGGACAGCCATAATGTCAAGTCCGGGGACGAGGAGATCATCGTCCTACAGCCCGCTTGGCAAGAACTTGGCGAAGCTGGGCAGGAAGCCCTGAGTCAGTTGGCTGGGCTCAACATCGCAAAAACGAAACACTCCATAGCGGATGACGCTAATGTTCTTGTCACCGAACAGGAAGGGGACCCTGTCGATACAATAAAGCCGTTGAAACAGGAGAACTAGGCATTAAAGGCTTTTGTACAAGAGTTATTACGAGAACATGATGTTCTGCTTAGATATCTCGCTTTTCCTTCAAAAGCCAACACTTATTCCCAGAGTCAAATCAACCGCCTGTGGAATCCAAAGGTAAAGCACCCGTGATGAGACTGGCACAGCAGATGGAAGCTCCATACTCCTTTGTCAAGGCCCATACCGAGTCATTGTTTGAGTTTTGCATGGCTCGGGGTCTTATTCAGCTCCCTCCAGTTCACAGGCCGTCCAGAGCCGCTGAAGCCAAAAGCTCCAGCTTCTGCCGATATCATCGAATGACAGGTCATGCTACAGAAGATTGTTATGTCCTAAAGGATCAACTCGAAGATTTAATACAACGGGGAGTTATCCAGATCAAGCAGCATCGGGTTTTTCCCCCACAGCCGCATCATTGGAGTCAGTCTAAGCCTTCCAATAGAAAGGTCCTCATGGAAGCTGCATCTATACTGCCTAAATTTACTGCAAGTGAAGCAAAGAGCAATCCTCCGTATGGGGAACCCAGCCTTAAGATTCACTATTCTGTCAATACCATCGGGTTATTGCCTTTCCATGGGAGTCCCCGATCTCCAAATGAGCAACAAGTACACGACCTTGTCGAAAACTCTGTGCAAACCCAAGTCATTGGAATCGACGACTCAAGTGCCTACGACGTTTATGTCGTTGAGTCAAAAGAAGATGAAAGCTTCGTAGATTTGCAGCCTGCCCCACGGGAACTTGAAGATGGTGGGCAAGCAACTATTGATGAGTTAATTGAGCTTAACCTTGGGGACACTGATGAACCCTGACCCATCTTTATTAGTGCCCTCCTTACTAAGCAAAAAAGACAAGCTTACAAACAACTCCTATTGGAGTACAACTATTGTTTTGCCTGGAATTACAAAGAAATGCCCGGGTTAGAACTGTCAGTGGCAGAACACGAACTGGCAATACTCCCTACAGCTAAGCCTGTCAAGCAGGCTCAGAGACGCATGCGTCACGAGTTGGAACTTAAAGTAAATGCTGAAGTCGACAAGCTTCTTCAGGTGGACTTCATAGAGCCCTGTCTCTATCCAGCATGGCTCACCAATATAGTGCCAGTCAAAAAGAAAAATGGCCAACTCAGAGTTTGTATTGACTTCAGAGACTTGAATAAAGCCTACCCAAAGGACGACTTTTCAGTCCCAATCATGGCAACTATGGTCGATATGACCACAGGATACGAAGCTCTGTCTTTCATGGACGAGTCCTCGGGTTACAACCAGATACGAATGGCCGTCAAAGATAAGAACCACACGGCATTCCGATCTCCTAAAGAGATTTTCAATTACAAAAGGATGCCCTTCGGACTAAAAAATGCGGGAGCAAGTTTTATATGGTCATGATAAAGAAAAGAAAAGGAAAAAGCAAAAAGGTACATCAGGCCTCGGGCCCACTACGAAGGTCGGTGGATGGAGGATCCTCAACAGTGAGCAATTCGCCCCCCGCACCCTCAGCGACGGCCAGTCTGGACACTGACCCCACTGGTGTGGGAACTATCTCAATCGTGTGCCCTCCCAAGACTACCGGAGTTGGCGATCGCTCGAACGAAACAGAGGCACCCCGACTTTCACCTTCGCTCGGCGATTGAATGGAAGAATCAGTGGTATCTTCGTCCGAGTCATAGCATTGCCCGGAAGGAAAATTGAGCTCTCTGTGCCCCTATTCATAGGCCAAAGTAGTCGCTCGACGGTAGCCTTGGGAAAAACCCTTCCGCAAGCCTCGACGATAACCCAGCTCGTAGTAGGCAAAGGCAGCCCACTGTAGCGCCGCATATTAACTCTCCGAGCATTTGTATTGCTCGAGTGGTTCCAACCTGGCTAGCTCCGCCTTTTCCTTGAGCTTGGCCGCCTTCTGTTCTGCCCCAAACTGCCTCTACTCGACTTCGGCTCGCGTGACCTCGGCCTCCACCCGCTGCCGCTCAGCCTCTCGGACCCGACCCTCAAGCTCTTCATGCTCAGCCTTCCACTGCTTGTCACGGTCAGCCTAAACTTTGCACTCTGCATCCAGAAGCATATCTTTCAGCCCCAGCATATAGCAGGCATGAGTCAACTGCTTGGTCACCACCCGAGCCTCTTTCCGACTCAACTCTACTTGTGCCTTGAGCAAAACTGCCTCCCGCCGGAGGTCCTCAAGGTCGACAATCAAGCGTTCGACCTTTCGATTGGACACGACGTGGGCCCAAGCCAGAGATTCCCTCTCTGACTCTAACCGAGCGTACAAATCAGCCATCTCAGACCCTAGCTGGGCCACGATCAAGCTGCCCTCCATGACTCGTTCGAGAACCACGGAAGGGGAGCTACATCCAAGGTTTCCTCGAATTGCCTTCGACATCGTAGAATGGCATCTACGATAAAGGGAGGCTCAGACGGCGAAGGCTCCCACTGCAGGAGGGAAGGTCCTCTATGGGACAGCCGGGATTGGGGCATCCTCCCCGAGTACCCCCACTTCTAGGGCCCCACCAGCTGGCTCGGAGTGGACCGCCTCGCCTTGCACATCCACAGTCTCGGTCGGCTGGGATGGGGTCGCCTCACCTTATGACCCCTCAGCCTCGATCGGCTGGGATCAAGCTCCGCCATCCTGCACCTCATCGGCCTCCGTAGGTGCCCCAGTGTCGGCCTCTCGTGCTTGGAATGCATCCACCTCGGCCGCAACTCCTCCTACCATGACCGCCCCCTCTGATTCGACAGTTGAGAGAGCCAGCTACGCGCCCTCTTCGATGGGGTGAGTGGCCGTCGCTTTTCTCACCCTCTTCCTCTCAGCAGTATTGGCCTTCATCAAAGACTACAACATCTTTTCCACGAGATCCTTGCACTTGGCCCCGTGACGCTCGGATGATCCATCCCGAGCAAGCTGCTTGCCCTTGTCTCGGGCACGAGAAGAACTCCCAGACGCTTGAGGTCCGACGGGAGTAGGTATCTCCTCCTCGTCGAGGATCACCACCTCAGCCGGTGACGTCTCTTCATTAGCCACTCACCTTGAGTCTGAGCAGACAAAAGAGTACTATCAGAAGAAAAGTTGGCTAATCCGACCCAACATCAACACCAGGCCCTGAAGCCCTTACCTGGAGGCTTCACCATCCGAGAAGGATACTCCTCGACGTTGGCCTCAGTCAGTAACTCGGTGGCGGATCAACGATTCTCCTGAAGAAGGGCAGCCTTCTTCTCCACCTCCGGGGAAATCACCTCCAGCTTTGGAGGGATGTTAGGGCGAAAGTTGGGGATCAGCTGGAAATTCCAGGAACCACTATCCAAGGCTGCGCCTACCCAGAAATACTGGGTCTTCCAGCCCTTGTGAGAAGAGTCTCTTGATAAGACTGTATGGATGCCTAGAGACCAAATCCTACAGATGGAATGTCTGTAGGAGATCCAGAAAGGGGGGATTGCAGAGCGGTGTTGGGGAATTGTATCAGGAATTGAAATCCGCGTTGGTCCAGAGCAAGTCCCTTTGAGTCGTTCGTTGTTGGCTTAGGATGTTTCTTGCGATGCTGATGTGTTTTCTGTTGTCGTGTTTCCCTAGATTCAAGATGTCACCTCGTAGGCGAAGAGCCCCAATTCCTCAGAATGAGGCTAGTGTTTCACCTGCTCCTGCTGTACTGGTTCCTGCCCAGGCTGCACCTCTTCCTATTCCGCCTGCGGAGTTACCCGGTGGTCGTGGACGAGTGCTGAAAGAATTTCTGTTGTTCCATCCATCGACATTCGAGGGTCAATCAGACCCGGAGGTAGCGAGGGAGTGGTTGGATGCCACTGAATGCGTCTTCCAATGTATGGAGTGCGCCGAGGATGAAAGGGTTATGCTGGCTTCTTATTAGCTTCAAGGTACTACATGCACGTAGTGGACCACGGAGTGGGAGGTTGCCTTTCGTTCCCATCCGCTTCGACAGATCACATGGGCGGAGTTTGTTGCTGCATTCGAACGTGTCTATACTCTAGCCTGCTTGAAATTAGCCAAGATGTACCAATTTTTGGAGCTGACGCAGGGCGAGATGTCAGTGCTGCAATATCGAGATAAGTTCATTGAGTTAGGCCGGTATTTACCCCACATCTTTACCAATGAGACTGTGAGGACTCAACAGTTTCCGCACAGACTGAAAGCGGAGTTGAGCCTGCCGTTGTTCACTACCCATGTAGCTGAGTTAGATTCTGCATACCAAGCCACTGTCACGCTAGAGTTAGAGTTGGCGAGGACTTGAGGACTTCCTCAGACTGGGATGGTTTCGTCGGCCGTGCAGCATCAGCCGCTCCACCAGTCATCTGTTCCAGGAGCTTCTCTCGCTTTCTCTGCTACCGATGGTGCTTCCTTCCCGCAATCTCAGAGCAAGGGATTCCGATTTAAGAAGAAGAAAAAGAGGTTCGATCAGTCGGCATTTTCTGATCTAAGTCAGTAGTCCGTTTCTTCCGTTCGATCGCGTCAGGATTTTGTTGCTTTCCAGTCGAGGTTGTGTTCTAGGTGTGGTGGCAGTCATCCGGGTGTGCTGTGTTCTTTGCCGGTTGTCTGCTATCGCTGTGATTAGCCAAGGCACATCTCCCGAAATTATCCGTTGAGGCCGCAGATGGTGCAGTTCTCGCAGACTTCTCAGTCGCAGCAGTCGCAGTTTCGTCTTCCTCCGCCGCCTCAACCTCAACCGTTTCACTTACCAGTTTCCGCTCCTTCTCAACAGTCGTCTGCAGCTAGCCATCCGCCGAGAGCCAGAGTTACTCACATCACTTGTGCGGAAGCGTTGACGTCTAATCTGATCGAAGGTACGGTTTTGATTTATGATCGCTCAGCGCGTGTTCTTTTCGATTCAGGTGAAACCCATTCTTTTATCTCCGAGGATTTTATTGCTCGTATCGAAAGGCCGGCCGGCCATCATACCAACTAGAAAAGTCAACAGCTACCTGAACCAATAACGGGAAAACCTCAAACAATGTACCACAGATTCAAGCCTTTCGACGAACTCTGCCAAGTACAACATGATTGAGACAGACATCATGACGAAAAAAGAGCACCTCGTCACATCTTGACGAGAGTAAAACTATCTCGCACAGTGCTAATCCAGCATGCACAAGATGACACATGAAAACGAAGCGATCATGAATCGTGAAACCTAAGCCAGCCACTGACTATACTGGACTTTCAGGACTCTAAAAACTGTATATCTCGGATTCCCATGTACTTCACACAACAACGCTTTGATACCAACTATGACGACCCGGATCCCGGATACCGGATATACCCGATAGGACTATCGAGCAGACCCGATACCGCTTGGAACCCGTGAAGCCTCCCAAGAGCTATAATGCTCTGAAGGGATAAAAGGATTGTCATGTAGTACATTGAAGCCACAGAGATATAACAGTAAGCTTAAATTTTATTAGATTGGTTTGCTAAAGTAGTAGAAATAAAATTACTTTTTAATTAACAGTTTAATATAACAATTATACCAGAGTCCATTCCTATTCAAATTTTGAAGATCATCAGATGACCGTATTGGGAGTACCAACCTTTTCTTTAAGGTTCTATCTTGGATCTTAAAATCCTGGACAGCAGGGTAAAGAAATGGTTGTGGTGGCGCGATGGCAGCTCGGATGGCGGCGGCAGCGGCGGTGGCTGAGAGTCACACCTAGCAAAGGTGGTAGATATTGGAATCACACCAAGGTTAAGGCTTCATATCTTAGAAGAGGGCCACCTTCACAGCTGCAAGGGGAGAGGAGAGAGGGGCACCCATGGCACAAAGGAGTGATTTCTCATTTTTCTTCATAAATTCTCTATGAAAATAATGAAATACAAGAGTTTTATAACCCCAGCTAAAAGACCTTAACTAACCTCAGATCTAGGGTTAGGAAGGGACAATTAGGGGATGAGAATATTTAATTGCTTCTCCCATGTGGTCAAAACAATAATAAGAAAACTCTAATGGGGGGGAGCACCCTCTTCATGGTCAAGAAGGGAAATTGGACTTTTCTCCCTTGGTCCAAGTCCAACTTGGACCATGGACCAGCTGTTATGGGCCCTAGAAGCTAGGTGGCCCAATGGGAGAGAGGGTGTGGGGCCCGCTGGGCCTAAGAGCCTTTTTACAAAGAAACCTATTAATTTAGCCCAATTAACCCATTAACTCCTAATGACTAGACCATTGACTTATAATTGTCTTACAAATGAACCCAAATGACTCAATGATAAAAATGTAAATTAAAAATGTTAGATACTTGGCTTGATGTCCCCATCACCCAGACATGAGCCGCCACAGTGGGAGGCTCTATGAAAACCAGCCCTGAACTGTCTCTCCCAGGTCTAACTCTCTACCACTCCCAGGTGGGTCCACACATGCGTACCCAGGCAAGCTACGACTAGTGGGGGAAGTCACTCGACATGGGAACTCTTAGTAGGGAGGAAACCACTGAAGTACTGACGGGTTACGCACATGCCCATCGTGAGTAACACGGAACACAAGGTGGCTCAGTGCCACCAGAACACAGAATAGCTAGCTAGACCATCAGCCAGTAAGTCGCATGACTCATCCCAAGGCCATTGTACAGAATGGCTCTGTGCCATCAAATCACCCTAAGCTAAAATCCAGAAACCACAGGGAAAAGGACTCTCAAGGTGGCCTACTACTGTCAGGGTTCTCCCCACTCTTGGGGTGAACAAGGAAACCCCAATGCCCCTAGCTAGGTCATAGGACTCATGGTCACTGGCCACACTCATGGCCCATACGGAAACCGCATTTCGAGGAAATCAACACTGGAACAGCCCTTCGCACGTACACGGCTACACGGTGACTCGAACTAGCCAAAATGCAAGAGCCCGGAATACACGGGGTCACTCGGACCCTCAAAATCACACATGCACATTACTCAAGGTACAATGTCTTCTCCAGACACCCAAAAGCATGAACTCGATCTAACGGGGTGTCTGGGACATCCACGGGACAAAAGGTCGACCAATGGGTCTCAACCGGGTCGACCGGTGGCCAAAATGGGTGAAAAGGCTGCATTTAGGTCGACCAGCCCACTAGGTCGGTCAACTTAAAGAATTGATCGGTCAACCGATCCATGACCAATCAGCCCACTGGCCTGGGTCGGTCGACCGAACCAACTAAGTCGATCGACTGAACCAGAAAAGCCTGCTCTATCCGTGGCAAACGTACCATCAGTCGGCCGAATTGCCCATTTGGTCGACTGATTCCGGTGACGTCTGAATGGGACCCCCTCCGAGAGGTCCTAATCCATGCCCCAATCACTCCAGGTGATAGGGAAAACATGGGAAAACTCTTCCCTAACCTTCATACTACCGTGAGGCACCATCCGAACCACAAAAATCCCGCCGAATAGGTACATCCGTCCCTCACCCCAAAAATATATTTTTTTCACCCAAAAGTGAAAGAAACCACTTTTAACCTCACCTCGGCCTACACATCATGGGAAAATAGAATGCACGGACTAGGGATCCATCCCCTACCTCTCACAACGATTTCCCGCATTGAGGATGTCAATTCCATGCGAAAATGACACTTGAACCGGACGAGTTGATCCCCGACCGGGGAATGATGCTGCATTCCCTTTAGCACGGCGGTGGCTACCATTCGTGAGTGGAGCGTCGCACTCTTACGAGCTGCGTGTACTCCGGCGGGAGTTCCGAGATTATCCCGCCTCACTGGTAGGTAATCCTTCCTTATGTGTGAATGATATGCATGTATATATGATGTGGTGATTGACTAATGACTATTGATGACATGAATGCAAATGTAGGTTGTTTGGAGACCCTACCAGGGCATGACTGAGGAGGGTCAGCCCTAGGTGACAGTAGGTCGGCCTTGTTTTGGGCATGAGCTTTGGGTTCACTGCCTAAACGAGATCGAGCCACTATGCCTACGCCTTAAGATGAGGACCCTCGGCCTCCACCAGGAGTGGGTCGAGGTCACGGAGCCATGCGGGATCGGGTGGAAGACCCGTGGTAGGATGAAGGCGACCGACTAGAGGATCAGGTTCACGGACCAATACGCGAACTGGCAGCATGGCGGGACTAGAGTCACCTCCCAGGCGGCAGACAGCTCCGAGTACCTTCGGCGCTATTCGGAGGTTTACGCCGACCGACCCCAGATGAGGGTCACAGGGGTGAGTAAATGAAATACATTTCTTTACCTATATGATGTTATACTTATTATGCAACTAATCATGTGATGAATGCAGGATGCGTGGGACTTGGAGGCGATGGACATGCAGGTCCATCTTCACAGCCTAGAGGCCCAGCTCACAGCCACACGGGCTGACCTAGAGACCCTGGTGAGTGTTTATTATGCATATGGAAATGATTCCTTGAATTATTAATGATTAGCCACTGATGATCGTTTCCTTCTTGGATGCAGCGTGCCCAACAGGGAGCAGTAGGGAGAGGGACTGGCGGTGCTTCCAGCTCAAGGGGGCCGAGCACTGGGACTGATGCACTAGAGGAGCAGCTTGCAGGGGCAGTTGCTCGAGCAGCGGAGGCGGAGCACGATCTTACCAATCGAGTAAGTCAAATTCAATTATGACATTATGTGTTCATAAAATCTTATGTCTTTCTTTCTTTTTACCCTGTTCAGACTGAGGAGCTACGGGCGGCGTTCTCCTGTATTGTGAGGGAACGTCGTGACCACAGTGTACTGGTGAGTTTTTGCTTTGTGAAAAATATTCATGCATTCTTCTCTTTTCAAAAATTAATGATATGATATGATGTGATGCAGGCAATAGAATTGACTGAGGCAAGGAAGCAGATAGCACTGGCGCGTTCCGAGGTTATCTCCCGCGATCAGCGGGTTGCTGAGCTCGAGCAGGCGTGGGGCCAGTAGGAGGAGCTACCCAGAGAGGTGTCTGAGCTGAGAGTCCTTCTTGAGATGGAGCGGAGGGAGCACACTCGAGAGAGGGAGGAGCAGACTGCGGAACGGGCTCGTAAGCGAGAGGAGCGGCTAGCACGCGAGCGCAAGCTTGCGGACCTGAGGATGTAGCTGGGCATCATGCAGGAGTGACTCCGGATTATAGAGGAGCGCCTTCAGTGAGGCAAGGAGCAGGCACGAGCTGTAGGGCACTCGAGTGCTTTTGCGACCGCTTCTTATATGACTGGTTCCTCGATTCGCCCGAGGAATGATGCAGAGCAGTGGGCCCGAGCCCCATCAGCTTCCCGGGGGGCCATGCTCCCTCCACAAATGCGCCCTCAGGAGGAGGGTGAGGCAGAGAGTAGGAGAGACGAGGGTGGAGGCGAGAGTTAGAGAGAGATTTGTACTCCTCCACCTTCACACATTGTACTCATTTGATATATATATATATATATATATATGAGATTTTTTTTGTTACCTGAGCTTGTGGCTTGGTTGAGCACTTGTGTACTTGTCCTTGTTCTTCTTCCCTTTTCTTTTCTTTCATACCTGTGGTTCACACTTGAAATAAACCGATTAATTCATCCATTCAACTTGGCCCCTTGCCTAATAAGCAAGAGGTTTATCATTCATTCTGACCTTCATAACAGGTCAAGGGGCCAAGCCTTATTTAATAAAGGCAAACGACGTAAAATAGGAAAATGCAATCATGCAAGCAAGCTAATGAAATACAAGGAGGCATCTGCCAAATGACATTCATTAGGGTGGAAATGAGCTTGGTCCGTGAAAACGGTATACTGCTCTCCCCCTTTGGAATATTTGAGACACTGGTGCAGCGTCGAAGGAATGACCCAATTTTCATGCAACCAGGGTCTTCCCAACAACACCTTGTAAGATGTGTCGGCATTGATAATATAGAATGTCACTTTGGTGGCGAAGTCACCCATGACAAGTTTCACCTCGACCCGACCGAGGGCTTCTTCGGAGTCTTGGTTGAACCCCGAAATTTTGACGGCATTGACTTTTTGCAAATAAGGCGCCAAGTAGAGGGACTTGAACGTCTTCAGGGGCATGATGTTCACCGCCGCACCTGCATCGACCAAGATTCGGTTCACCTCATGGCCATTGATCGTCTCTTTCATGTATAAGGGGCGGTTATGACAAGGGGAGGCTAGCTGCATGTCCTTGTCGGAGAAAATAATATTAGCTGCAAGAGCTTCATATGCTTGGGCCTGCAGTTCCGCTACATGGGCTTCGTAGGCCTCAGGATCCTAGAGCACTTTTACAAGGGCTTCTCTCAAGTCCTTACTCCAGGCGATAGCCTCCCATATGGTGACATTAGTCGGGAATCGCTTCATATGTTGAATGATTTTGCGGTCCGCCCTAGCGCGGGTCTTGTCGAATGGGGGAATAATTTCCTCCAGGGTCCTCAGAACTCCATGTGGTTTCTCCCGCTTGAAAGGACATTGGCCTTCGTTTTGCAAGTCCGCTCTCTCTTGGAAAAATGGTGCCAAAGACTCCTCCGCCGCAGGCTGAGACTCGTCCTGGTCGAGCTGACCCGAGGGCCTTCCCCTCCCACAGCATTATTTGAAGGACCCGCCTGCTCCTGAGTTGGAGCTAACGGGGAAACACCTGCTGGAGTTTCTTCCTCATCAGAAGAGTGAACTATGAAGGGGATGCCGCCTGATCTTCGAGCCTCCGCACTATGGCCTACATTCTCTGAGGATGCGGGCATAAAAGGGACACCCCGCACTTGTGGCGTAGGAATGGGGCCTGGTTGCTCTCCCCTGAATATTATAACTCGGTCGAGGGTTAAAGGGCTTCCTCGCCCTCGGCCTCCCATCCACGGCCTCGCCGATTCCTCGCTGATCGGCGTTGGTATGTTGCCACAGGGGCGTTGTGTTCCTCAATGGGGGCATTTATATTATCAAGAGGTGGGATAGCCACCATGTTACATGACAGCTCCTGCATTGCCCATTCAAGGGCCTCCACGGTGAGCTCCTAGTCTTTGTAGAATAGTGAGAGCTCTTTTGGGGTTGGGATTCTTTCACCTTCCTCGAGACGATGCAAGGTCTCCCGGAGCCAGCCGAGGAGCCGGGCCTTCTGCTCAAACCTTTCCCGGGGGATATATTTGTCGAGTGTGACCACCCTGGTGGGGCAAGGGGGCACATATTCCTCCAGTCGGTCTATGAGTCTTTGCAACCTTTGCACGGGGGTAAGCTCTTTAGAGACTCTCATGGCGGCTACCTGCTCAGTTTGTTTTTTCAATTTTCTCTTCAGATTTTTCTTTCGGTTCTTTTCCTGCCTCTTGAGGCGAGCAACCTCCTCTAGTGAAGGGGAAGGTTGCCTAGCAGGGCGAGGTGGCTTGCCCCCAGCACCTTGTCTTTCGCGGTGAGCTGGTCGCCTGACAATTTGACATCCGCGACCCTTTCTTGGAGCGACGCAGGTCCATCCCCCTTCGGCAGACTGTGGTTAAAAAGTGGCATTAATTGCCTGGGCAACTATCTCCGGCGGTAATTCTTGAAATTCCGGCTGACCGAAGTGAAACCCCAGGGGTCTTGCGGTGTCGCCGACTTCGCCTCAGCTGGTGGCTTGGACCCCGTCGGCCTGGCACAGGATTGAACCTTGGGCTCGGACTCCGCAACCTTGGCTTTACCTTTATCTTTCAGCTACGGATGTCTAGCAGCAATCTTCTCGCGATGGCCCGACTGGGTAAAGGCTTTGGGGACTCCCCCAGGGACTGAGCTTCGAGGACCTTGAGCTATCGGTCCATCATGCCCAGCCGCTCGTCAGCACGCGTCCGAAGTCCCCGACCACGTGTGCACACACTGACTGACTGCGCTACGTCAGGCCCTCTAGCTGGTTCCTCCTCCTGGCCCGGACTCGAGCCGCCACAGTAGGAGGCCCATGGTAACCAGCCTAAAGTCGTCTCTCTCGGGTAGTCTCGCCACCCACCGCTCCCTGGTGGGACCACACGCGTGTTGGAAGGCTATGACTAGCGGGGAGTCACTGATGTGACCACTCTTCGAGGAGAAACTCTGAGAACCACGCATGCACCCTGTGCGAAAGTCACGAAGAACCAAGTGACGCTAAGCCACTGGACTCTAGACCATCCTCTAGACTCTCTAAATCTAATGGTCCTTGAGTCACAAGACTCGAGGTCAAGACCATTGCACAGAATGGAGCCATACCGTCAATTTGCCCTAACCCTAGGGTCAAAAATTTTGGCACGATGACTCACGAGTAGTTCACGACTGCCGAGACCATTCCCTCAAAAAGGGAACCAAGAAAACCTCCAGTCCCGGCTGGTAAATGGGACTCACAGTCCACGGGCCACACACACACACGGCCCACGCGAAAAACACAGAAGCATGATTCCCAAGGTAGCTCACAAGTCGCCAAGTCGATTCCCAATCCCAGGGAAAAGCAAGAAACCTCCAGCCCTAGGCTGGATGACTGAACTCATAGTCCAAGGCCTTACGAATGGCCCATGCAGAAATCACCTTCCGAAGAAACTCACAATGTGGGGAGGAAACCCCCACTGCACTCACACCGATACACGGTGACTCGATCAAGCGTAACACAAAAGCCTGGAACACATGGAGTCACCCAGACTCTCAAACTCACGAGTACGCTAATCGAGGTAATACAGTATCTCCAGACACCCTAAAACAAAGACACAGAATCCCTGGGGTGCCCGGAATATTCACGAGACCAAAAGTCGACCACTGGGTCACAACTGGGTCGACCGGAGGCCAACACAACGGTTAAACGGGCACGGCAAACACGAAAGCCAAGAGGCGGTCCTCCCTGGGCTGTCCCAGAGCTTGGCGATCTGGCTAGGACCGCATAGCCAAGCATGGTGGTGTAGCCAGGACCGCATAGTCCCAGACGCCTCTTGAACTCGGCAGTCACTCCCAGACCGCAAAACCAAGCATGGTGGTCCATTGCTTGACCGTTGGGCGTCACCTAGCAATCAGTCGCATGACCGCTATGCTTTTAGACTTCACGTGACTCAAAACTAGGAAACAGACACACCCTGACTGCAAGCTACATCCTGGCTGTCCCCTATAGACTGCAAAGCTAAGTAGCGGTCTATCGCGCAACCGCTAGGATCGAACCGACATAAGGGAGACCCAAGCGGTCATCCCCAGGTCGCTTGGCCCTGCTTGGCAGTCTCCCCGTGACCGCTAAGCCACCTGGCGGTCTATCGCAAGACAATGAACCAAAACACGATAAGACGAATGAATGGCGACCTCCCTGAGGGCCGCCCCTCCTAGAGGCGGTTCCTGTTAGGATGGCCGCTATTCCGGAAATCAAAAATGACGAATTCGGTGGAAAACTCCGTTCCACGCCCCGTTCACACCCACGCGAAGGTAAAAACATGGGGAAACTCATCCCCAACCTCTCTAGCACCGAGAGAACTCATTCAAACCCCGAAATCGCTGTTAAATTGCTAGATTCGGCTCACTCCCCAAAAATATGAATTTCTCCCAATATGCTCAAATAAGTCTACTCGGCTCACCACGGCCTATCAAAATCGCGGGAAAGGAAGTACGCGAGTTAGGGGTCCATCTCCCTACCTCCACCGAAGATTTGACGCGTCGTGGACGTCGATCCATGAAGAAAACGCCGCCAAACCCTCGTTGGTTCGCGAATGTGCACTCGAGCTTCATCGCGCCTCCGTCCCTCGATCCTCGACCCATCCGCGCCGTCCTCCTCGCCCGCGTCGCCCCGGATAGCCCCATCGGCCGTCGGAGAAGAGAGGGTGAGAAGAGAGATCGTGAGAGGAGAGGGAGAGTGGCGTGAGGGAGAGAAAGAGAGAGGGTGAGGGGGGTTTATTTTGAATAATAAATGTAAATATGACTTTTGGGTAGAGATATGTAGAAAGTAATACACAATGTAAATTATGTGTGTTAATCTTATGGAAATGGTATGATTGCTCTATTAGAATATGTGATGGTTTGGCCTTTAGCGCCTTGCAAATATCTCAGCCCACAATACATTCCGCCCATCCGCTGTTACGTCCCTGGACACGATACGGGATCGCGAGAAGGTGGCACCACACAACCAAACCGAGCGGTAGACACACTCTCGCGGGTTCACTCGTGTAGCGCACACTCGGGTCCGTAGGAGGGCCGATGTTGATGATGAGGGTCCGAGGTTGGACCTTGTGGTTCCAGGGTATGGCTAGCTTGGGATGGACCCCAATGGGCCAAGGATGCCCAATTCACGGGCGGCCAACACGCCGAGGGCGTGGGATGAAGGGTAGCTCTCACAACTCGCTCGCAGTGGCACTCAATTAATCGAATAATTGGAGCGAGCACTCTCTCACCGCCAACAGAGCAACCAGAAATAATACTAAGCTAAGCAATGTAAATCCAGCAAAGGGTGGGGTCTGCAGCTCACCTGGTTAGCGTGAAGACCCCGACCCCGACCAGAGACAAGGGCGAGCGGGGAAGCATGGGCTACCCGCACGCCGCGTCGATGACGATTCGTTCGAAGACCTGCTAGTACATGCACTACTCCCTCACAGATGGGTTGGACTAGGGGTGGGGAAGCCTAATTACAACCAAAGGTACCTCCACGCAGGGAGGGGCTATGAGCCGGCCAGGCGGGATGGGGGAAGATGAATTAGAAGCCGAAGTGACGAGCTCTGCCGATTTTGTCTTCTTCAGGAATGGTATGATAGGGGGTCGAAGATGGCACTGCCATGGGCTTTACCGAGCTCAGATGAGGCCGAATCTGGTGCCGAAACTTCCTGGGTTGGCCCAGGAGGTCGCCAGAAGTTTTGGGGAATTTCCTGATGGTGCCGGTGGTGGGGGCAGGGTCTGGAACAGGATTGCTCTGTGCTGGTTCTGGTTGTTCTCAGACTGCTACTGCTGGAAGACGAAGGCGCCACGAACACTCTTAGGGTCCAAATAATGTGGGACCTAAACTGCTATGATCGTGGACGAGTCCTATTCGATTCAGGACCAACGGGGCCATCGTTGGAGGTCAGAGCTGACTGCAAAGATAGGAATAGTGGAAGGGTGTCAGACCAGACACTGGAGGTACTGACCTTGCGCACCTCGGGGAGAAAATCTGTAGCTCTTGACTCTGAGCTCCAAATATTGCTCTACCTTTTGGAGATGGCAGGGGACTTGCAGGAGAAGCCCTCAGCCAAATGTCGCCCCAAGAATCTCATAACTCAGGCCATGGGAGCTTCTGCAAGTTACTTCTGGTTGTCTGCCTGGGAGTAACTACGCAGTCAGGCGAGGATGAGTCTTCTGGGCAGCCCCAAAGTTGGAGGATGGCGAGACCACCATGCCTGGGAAGCTCTCTGGATGACCTTTCCAGAAATATTAGGCTTGTCAGCAAAATCTTGGAGATGGGGTCGTGGCCAAGCCTTCAACTGTTACCTCTGCTGCTGCCTGTGAGCTGGGAATAGGCTGGTGGTGTAGGGTTGTATGTATGAGGGTGGGATAGCCAAGGGAAGCAAGGGGAGCTAGGGAGGGTGACCAAGGAAGGAAGGGGGTGTTGGGGAGGGGTGAGAGGCAGCCAACAAGGGAGGGAGATTCAAATTTGGCCTAGGGTTTGAGCCCCTTCAGCCTTGGGGAGATAGAGGGGTGCTTGGGGAAGGGGAGTGGGTGGTTGGTGGTTGGAGGGTGGCTTGGAGATTGGTGGATTCCACCTTGGGGGTTGGGGGGGAATTGAATGAGTGTATGGGGAAGGGGGGATATTAATGAAGAGTGAATGGAGGAGAGAGGAGGGGGAAATTTAAATTTTGGGAGGGGAGGAGAGAGAATGGGGGTGCCCCCCCTTGAGAGAGAGAGAGAGAAGAGATATTGCGAGAGAGAGATAAAGAGGGAGCAGTAAAATTCCACAAGGAATTTCAAATTTCATTGATCATAAAAAGTTGGACTGGTGGAAGGTACATTAAAGATTTGTTCCAAGTCTGCACATGTCTTGTTTGATACCGGTGCATCGCATTCTTTCATCTCAAAGAAGTTTACTGATCCATTACCTATGGAACCAGAATGGATAGATCTAGTTATTTCAACCCCTCTCGAAAATGAATCTGAAATCACACACCATTATCTGAATTGTGAAGTCATGGTGAAAGGGGAGAATCTACCTGCCAACTTAATATGCCTAGACATGAAAAACTATGATGTCATATTAGGAGCAGATTGGCTATCCAAATACTAGGCAACTGTTTATTGCCGTAACAGCAATGTAACTTTCAAAGAGTTCCTGAAACTTATCTACACTAGCTCTAAAAGTCAAAGCAAGTTACCTCTTATTTCAGCTCTCTGAGCTAGTAAGCTAATAAGGAAAGGGTGTGCATCTTTCCTTGCTTTTGTCACCATAAAAGAGACTAAGGAGTCCAAGATAGAAGACATCCTAGTAGTTTGAGAGTTTGCTGACGTATTTCTAGTGGATCTGCCTAGACTACCCCCACAGAGAGAAGTGACCTTCACCATCGACCAGGTCCCTGATGCTGGTCCAGTTTCCAAGTCACCTTATAGGATGTCCCCTGTCGAGCTCAGTGAGTTAAAAGAGCAACTGATGTAGCTTTTAAAGAAGGAATTCATCAAACCAAGCACTTTCCCGTGGGGAGCTCCCGTACTATTTGTAAAGAAGAAGGATTGGTCGATGAGACTATGCATCGACTATCGATAGTTGAATCACCTCACTATCAAGAACAAGTATCCACTGCTGAGGATCGACGAGTTATTTGATCAAATATCTGGACCTAAATATTTCTCGAAGATTGATCTCGGGTCAGGATATCACCAACTAAGGATCAAAGAGGAGGACATTCATAAGACTACGTTCAGGAGCAGGTACGGGCATTACGAATTTGTTGTTATGTCTTTTGGACTAACAAATGCCCCTATAGCCTTTATGCAGCTGATGAATAGCATATTCAGGCCTCATCTAGATCAATTTGTAGTGGTCTTCATTGATGATATATTGATTTATTCCAAGACCAATGAAGAACATGAAGAGCATTTGAGGATTGCATTACAGATATTGAGAACAAATCAACTCTATGCAAAGCTCAGTAAATGTCAGTTCTTATTT
Organism: Amorphophallus titanum; assembly: GCA_024336825.1. Classification (NCBI taxonomy): domain Eukaryota; kingdom Viridiplantae; phylum Streptophyta; class Magnoliopsida; order Alismatales; family Araceae; genus Amorphophallus; species Amorphophallus titanum. The sequence continues at coordinate 5,590,558 of JANBPO010001714.1, read as the reverse complement.
GAAGAAGTATCTTTCCTAGGACATGTGATTTCTAAAGATGGAATAAGAGTAGATCCATCAAAAGTCGAGGCTGTGAAGAATTGGGAAAGACCGACCAATGCCACCAAGATCCGTAGTTTCTTGGGTCTTGCAAGCTATTACAGGTGATTTATCAAGGATTTCTCTAAAATCGCCGTACCTCTTACTAGGCTAACTCGTAAGGAGATTCGCTATGAATGGAGCGAGGATTGTGAATGAAGTTTCCAAGCTTTAAAGGATCACTTGACTACTGCTCCAGTATTAGCTTTACCAATTGAAGGAGAGAGAAATTTGAGGTATATACCGATGCGTCTGGCATTGGTCTCGGATGTGTCTTAATGCAACAAGGAAGAGTTATAGCTTACTCTTCATGACAACTGAAGAAGCATGAGGAGAACTACCCGGTCCATGACCTAGAGTTGGCCGCGGTGGTGTTTGCCTTAAAAATCTGGAGACACTATCTCCATGGAGAACAGTTCACCATATACTCTGATCACAAGAGTCTCAAGTATCTCTTCTATCAGAAGGAATTAAATATGAGACAAAGGCGTTGGCTGGAATATCTTAAAGATTTTGACTTCACTATTCAATATCATCCTGGAAAGGGTAATCCCGTAGCTGATGCCCTCAGTTGAAAGTCAAGGGCCCTATTAGCCAACTGTATGATTCAAGAATGGAAGTTACTGGAGTAATTCTCTGAACTTAACATAAGCATGGACAAGGAGAATAGTTGTATTACTCTATCACACATGAGGGTACAACCAGATCTGCTTTTCGAAATACAAGGACTGCAGGACAATGACCCAGTACTGATAGAAATCAAAGGCAAAATAGAAGAACCACCTGATCAGATAGAAGGTTATTATTTCGGGGCGCCCCATTCAAAATGGACAACTGTTGACCGTTACTGTTCAAGCGGTCAAATGTTGACCGCTTACTGTAAAAGTACACTGACCTTACTTGGATGAGCACCGACCTTATAACCTTGAAACCAAAAGTGCACCGACCTTGGTCTGGTGCTACAGTGATATGCATCGACCTTGGCTTGCATGTGCACCAACCTTAGCTTGCATGTACACCAACCTTGCTTGCCTAGTAGAAGAATTGTGCATCGACCTTCGTCTATGTGCTACAGTGATGTACATCGACCTTAGCTTGCATGTGCACCAACCTTGCTTGCCTAGTAGAAGAATTATGCACCGACCTTGGTCTGGTGCTACAGTGATGTGCACCGACCTTGCTTGCCTAGTAGAAGAATTGTGCACTGACCTTGGTCTGGTGCTATAGTGATGTGCACCGACCTTGGCTTGCATGTGCACCGACTTTGCTTGCCTAGTAGAAGAATTGTGCACCAACCTTGGTCTGGTGCTATAGTGATGTGCACCGACCTTGGCTTGCATGTGCACTAACCTTGTAGCGCGCTAGTCTTGGATGTGCACCGACCTTGGTCTGTGTGAACAGTAATGTGCACCGACCTTGGTCTGTGTGAACAGTAATCTGCATCGACCTTAGTTCTCAGCAAGGCAAACTAGCATCGACCTTAACAAGTGTGCTACAGGAACTAGCATCGACCTCAACAGTGTCGTGTACAAACCATAAATGGTAAGGACTAAAACTAGCATCGACCTCAACAGTGTCATGTACAGACCTTAAATGGTAAGGACCAAAAACTAGAAACTAGCATCGACCTCAATAGTGTCGTGTAAAAACCTTCAATGGTAAGAACCCAAACTAGCATCGACCTCAACAGTGATTTGTATCGACCTTATATAGCCTAAAGTAAAACACGCATCGACCTTGAATGCTTGAAAGCAAAACTAGCATCGACCTTAAGTTGCATGAACAGTGATCTGTACCGACTTCAATAGTAACTCAGGTAGACTTCAACATGCATCATTGAGCTGTGCATCGATCTTAAACCGCATGAACAGTGATCTGTACCGACTTGAACAGTAACTCAGGTAGACTTCAACATGCAACATTAAGCTATGCATCGACCTTAAGCTGCATGAATAGTGATCTGTACTGACTTGAATAGTAACTCAGGTAGACTTCAACATGCACCATTGAGCATGTGCATCGACCTTAAGTTGCTTGAACAGTGATCAGCACTGACCTTAGGTGCATAAGGCCCAAACTAGCATCGACCCTAGACTGCATGAATAGTGATCTGCACCGACCTTACATGCATAAGGCTAAACTAACATCAACCCTGGACTGCATGAATAGTGATCTACACCGACCATAGATGCATAAGGCTAAACTAGCATTGACCTTGGACTACATGAACAGCGATCTGCACTGACCTTAGATGCACAAGGCCTAAACTAGCATCGACCCTGGACCGCATGAACAGTGATCTACACCGACCTTAGATGCAAAAGGCCAAACTAGCATCGACCCTGGACCACATGAACAATGATCTGCACCGACCTTAGGTATGCACTTGGCCAACTAGCATCGACCTTAAGCCACATGAATAGTGATCTGTACCAACTTGCACAATAACTCAGGTAAACTTCAACATATGCACTGACCTTCCTGACCATGGACTTTTCTCGTTAATTGTGCATTGACCATATTGACCATGGACTTTTCTCATTCACTATGCATTGACCTTGTTGACCATGGACTTTTCTCTTTGACTGTGCATTGATCTTGTTAACCATGGAATTTTTTCGTAGACTCTACGTTGACCTTGTTGACCATGGACTTTTCTAGTTGACTATGTGTTAACCTTGTTGACCATGGACTTTTCTTGTTGACTTATGTTGACTGACTTGAGTTGACTTTGACCACTTGACCTTTTTGAGTTTCCCTATAAATCTGGAAATTTTAGGGCTTCTGACCAACCATTATCAAATGATCCATGGCCATCTCCTTAACCCTGATTTGCCTATGTGTCATGCATTTTAAGTAGGTGGTCATTCGCGCCGGTTCCTTTCCGGTACTTGAATCTCGGGTCGCCACAACGAGCACGGCAGCTGAGGACTTGTACCTCATCCAAGTGAGAGAAGATCCGGACAGAACACTAAGAATCGGGGCGAACCTGTCCGAGCACGATAAGCAAGCTTACACGAGCTTCCTCACGGCCAACCAGGATGTGTTCGCTTGGTCCGAGGATGGGCTTCCTGGAATCCCACCAGAGGTCATCACACACCAACTTAGGTTGGATCCCACTTACCGCCCGGTACAATAGCGCTGAAGGCGCTGCAACCCCGAACGATAGGCTATCATCAGGGAGCAAGTGAGCGAAAAGCTACGCTTAAGACTACTCAGGCCTACCCAATACCTAGACTGGGTAGCCAAGGTGGTCTTGTTCCCCAAGAGCAATGGAAAGTGGTGGATGTGCATGGAGTACACCGACCTCAACAAAGCTACACCTAAGGATAGCTTTCCCATGCCACGGATCGACCAACTAGTCGACGTGACGGCCGGCCATGAAATGTTAAGCTTCTTAGATACCTACTCCGGCTATCACTAGATCAGCATGCACAAGCCCAACCAGGACAAGACCGCGGTTGTCACCGATCACGGCCTGTACTGCTACACTCGAATGTCGTTTGGGTTGAAGAACGCAGGGATAACCTACCAACGACTCGTCAACCACATGTTAGACTCGCAGATCGGCTGCAACATGGAGGTGTACATCGACGACATGCTCGTAAAAAGTCTCCAAGTCGTCGAGCGGAGACCTTCGCCACGCTCAGAAGATATAACATGAAGCGCAACCCAGCTAAATGTGCGTTCGGAGTATAGTCAGGGAAATTTCTGGGTTTCCTCATCACCCACCAGGGGATCGAGGCCAACCCTGACCAAATCTGAGCGGTGCTGGAAATGCAGCGACCCGGGCGAGTAAGGGACGTACAATGCCTCACCGAGCGTGTCGCCGCCTTAACTCGGTTCCTATCTCGAGCCGTCGAACGGTGTCTCCCCTTTTTTCAGTTGATCAAATAAGTCAATCAGGGGCCGAAGAAGAAAGGGCAGATCGACTGGGACTAGGAGTGCGAGCAGGCGTTCGAAGAATTAAAACACTACCTGGTAACTCCTCCCGTCCTCGCCAAACCACAAAAGGGAGAACCGTTACTCCTATACCTATTTGTGACGCCGAGCATAATGAGTGACGTGCTCACACGGGAAGAAGTAGGGGTCATGAGGCCCGTCTATAACGTCAGTCGAGTGTTACAAGGATCGAAATTTCGGTACTCACAAACTAAAAAGTTCACCCTTACACTCATTACGGCCGCTCGCAAGCTACTGCCATACTTCTTGGCTCACCCAGTCACTGTCCTCACCGACCAGCCACTCCGACAAATCCTCTAGAACCCTGACACCTCGAGAAGGCTGATCAAATGGGCTATCAAATTGGGAGGGTTCGACGTTAAGTTTTGCCCGAGGGCTGCAATCAAGGCTCAGGCTCTCGCTGACTTCGTAGCTGAATACACCATACCCACGAAAGACTCACCCGAGCAATCTTCCGGGCCCACGTGGGAGCTGTACGTCGATGGATCGTACTGCGTCGCGGGTAGCAGAGCAGGGTTGGTCCTACTTTCACCGGAAGGGCTCGAGCTTCAGTACGCCTTGCGATTCAACTTCCTAACCACGAACAATGTAGCCGAATACGAAGCACTCCTCTCAGGGCTACGCATGGCGAAACACTTGGGAGCGACCAGCATGCGAGCGTACAACGACTCCATACTCATCGCCAACTAGGTAAAGGGAGAATTCGAAGCGCGTGAACCTTCCATGGTTAAGTACTTGGAGCAAGCCAAGACCGCGGTAAAGAAATTCTCCCACTTCGAGGTGGTCCACATCCCACGAGAGGAGAACGTCCGAGCAGATGCCCTGTCTCACCTGGTGTCAGCCACCGCGATCTCCAACTCGAGGTCGATCCTGGTAGAAGAATTATCAGCGCCGAGCATAGACGAGCCAACACCCTAGGTAAATGCAATCGACTACGAGCCCTCCTGGATGGACCCCCTCTTGCCTACGGGCACGAGTGTGCGCTACGCGAGTGAGCCCGCTAGAGTGGGTCCACCGACTCGGTTGTTTGCTTGCAATTTCGGTCCAAGGAGTGGTGTCACATCATCCAGTTACACCATTCCCCATACCCAGTCCTCTGTTTCAATGCCCAAAAATTGGGTAAGTCCAATCTCCTGCCCCCTGCACCAGTACATAGTAGGAGAAAATCAAGCATGACTAATAGTAAGTGGTCTCCAGTCCCTACACCCAACATTGTTCCATAGATTGGGAAGTAGAACAACTCAACAAATAACAGCACCAAAGTCCGGCTGTTTGTCATTAATACTCTGTAAAAGGGAGCCCAAGACATGCCCTTGGGGTAACAAAACACATATAGTCCAGATAACACAAAAGAAGAAGAAAGAGGGGCAATATAATCAGATCCCAGGCTCGCTCCCCTCCAGTGCTGCCAGGCGAGACTCCGCAGCCACCAGCTCCGCCTCCAAGGTCGACGCAAGCTGAACACTAGCCCCGACCCTGGTCTCAGCAGCCTGCCACTCAGCTCTAGCAAGCTCCACGGCTCGCCGCTGCTCCTCTAAGGCCTTCTCCAAGGCCTCAACTCAACCCTCTGCCTCGCTTAGCTACACGGAGCGGTCCCGAGAAAGCGACACAGCTACCTTAGCAAGTCTCCTCTACTAGATCGTGGCCAATGCAAGCCGAGCCTGCTGTTCTTGTGCCTCTCGGATGGCAGCTAGCCACCGAGCCCTCTGCTCCTGAGCCTCTAGGAGCCGCAGGTACTCCGCCCAAATGCCAGCCAATCCAGACATCCAGAGCTCGCGTGGGAAGCTGAGGCTATGATAGCCCTGGGTGCAGTCCCTCAACCACTGCCTAAGCTCCTCTGGGAAAGGCAGGGGGTTGCCTCCCAGGTAACCTCGGGCTCACTGAAGCAAGGCTGCACCCACACTCGCGTCCAACAGTGGCTCTGGCGGAGAAGCGGACGTAGGCCACTCGACCACTAGATCTAGGCAGGAGTGGCCCATCTCAGCTAACACACCAGTAGGGTCTGCACAATCCCACCAAGCATGAGGAGGAAATAAACAACATCCAAAGTTCCTCGGACAAGACAAGGTGGAAAACCTGATAAAAGTTTTAGCCCTTACCCAGTGTGGTGCCCGCCATGCCTGTAGTCTCTTCCGCAGGGGTCGGTGAGGGCAACCGCTCCTCCACATAGGCAATCTCGCTGGCTGGGGTCGGGGAGGGCAAAGGCTCTTCCGCAATTTGGCCATCCTTAGTGGCCATCGGGGAGACAGAAGGCTCTCCCTGGTCATCCTCGATAGGAGCCGGCATGCACTCCCCCTCGGATTCCAATCCTGGTCATAACACAATGACGTCAACACTCTGTCATAAATTTTAAACCAAAGCCAATGGGGAGGGGGGAAGGATTTCTATATACCTTCCAAAGTTGCCTCCATCTCGGCGTCCCCGATAGAAGAGGCCTTAGAGGAAGAAGAGCTCGGGCTCGAACTCTCATTGGTCTCCGTCGCCACACTGCCACTGCTTGAAGAACCAGATGAGGTCTCTGACGAACCCCCAGGTGCGGGTAAATCAGAGGCACTTGTACACCAAGAAGCCGAGTCAGGCTATTATAATCCAATTCCATATGAAGATAACCCCCTAGCCAAGGGTGTTGGATAAGAAGCTCACCAGCAGGGGCATCCTCTTCGGAAACCCCCTCAATATAAACAAGCTCCTCGTCGCCCCCAGTAGAAGCTACAATAATGGGCTCAGTGCCTGCTAACCTGGTCATATCACGGGGAAGCTCACCCTCTTCCAGAGGGGAAGGTGTACCTATGACCGATGCCGGTGAAAGCTTAGCATTTACGGGTAAATCAAAAAGCCCTACCACAAATGACTAAGCAGTCAGTCGCATACCCGAGGTCCCACACTAGAGGACTCTACTAGTCCCTCGATGCAAGCTGATACCACAGCAGGCAAAGGTGGGAGATGATGAAAAGACCTTAAATCGATGGATGCGATCTAACTAGTAGAAAGTGGATCTAGAGGGGGGTGAATAGATCCAACGATATTTTTCTAAAAATCTAGATTTTCTATAAATAGGGGCATTCTTTAATCCTTTTCCACCTTTCTCATCTTCTTCCTCTTCCTTCCCCCCCACCGTGAGCGCCCATCTCCCCCTCTCTCTCCCGTTCGATCGCGTGACGCATCCCCTCCAGCTACAGACGGCGCGGGGCGACGACGGCGACGGCAAGGCGGTCGTGGCGGCGTAGAACTCGTGGAATTTCATGAACGAATGAGGGTTTCTAAAAGTGTTCTTCGTGATTTTGGCATCGATTCGGTGGAGCATTCGCTCCATTGAGGTAGGGTGACAATCCTTATGCTCTAGCGGTTCATTCCAGTGATTTCTAGCCCGTCGTGAGGCCGAGAGGGGCATTTTTGAGCGGGTTAGGGTAAAATCATGTTTTGGGGAGCAATCGCCCGATCTAGCGATCTACTATGTTTTTGGCCGATTCGAGGTCGTAGAATCATGCTAGGGGTTATTGGGGGAGCTTCCCCCTTGTTTTCCCCCCTCCTATGGAGGTATGGGGATGTGGTCGATGTTTTTGGGTTGAATTCACCGTTTCATTGCTGGAACACTGTGGCGATCGTATTAGAGAACGCCACAGGGTATAACGCGCCTAGGGAGGAGCGTTATGCTTCGTTGGTTTTGAGCTTGGACTTTCGTGGGTGTGACGGTCCCACGATAGACCGCCATATGACTGCGACGCCCCTGGGTTGTTCTGTCACAGTGATTCGACCGTTGGTTTTTGACCATTGGGGGTTATTGTAGCCTGACGCACCAGTGTTGGTCCATCAGGGAAGGTGATGCCCCTGGGAAGGCACGTTATTCCTTCCACCTAACGCAGCTGTGTTGGTCCGTTAGGGACTGTAATGTCCCTGGAGGAGCGCGTTACAGCCGGTTTGGTCCCGTGACCTAACGCACCTGAGCTGGTCTGTTAGGTGATGTAACGCCCCTGGAGGAGCACATTACGTTCTCTGCTTTGGCTTGTGCCCTGATGCGCCTATCCCGGTCCTTCAGGTGCTGTGACGCCCATGGGTAGGTGCGTCACAGTGGTTTTTACACCGAGTGCCCTGACGCACCCTTGTCGGTCCATCATGCTTTGTAACGCACCTGTGCAGGCGCGTTATGGTCCATTTTACACTGGGTCCCTAACGCACCTGAGGTGGTCCGTCAGAGGACCGTGGCGCACATGTGCTGGTCCGTCACCTCCTGTAGCGCACCAGTGTTGGTCCGCCAGGCTCTGGGCTGTTCCGCGTGGCGCTCAGTCTCGTTTCTTCTCCGACCGTGGTCACCGTGCGACAGTGTTGGTACGTGGGACAGTCCCCGTACTCTGCCGGGTTTGGACGTCATTTTTCGTGGCTTAAGAGTCTACTCCTTCAGAGACACTCCACTAGTCGTAGCCCGTCAGTACGCGTGTGCTGGTATCCACCTGGTAGTGGTGGGACGGCTATCCTGAGGATGATTTTTAGACTAGTTTTCGTCGGGCCCCACGTCGTCGGCCTCATGAAGAAGACGGCTCCTGGTAGGACCGCAACTTCAACCCGAGCATGAAAACAACATGAACGGTCGAAAAATCCAAACCACGGCCCAATCACCTCTAGATGATGGGGAAACGAAGGAGAACTCTTCCCCTACCCTCCTAGCATCATTTCATGCCCATAGATCAGTCAAAAATCTCGAAAAACACTAGATCTGGTGCTCAACCCAAAATCATGGATTTTCTCATTCCGGCACAAAACAAGCCCCTCTCGACCTCTCCTCGGCGTAGAAATCACGGGAATGGGAATACAAAGAGGTGGGATCCGTCTCCCTACCTCAAGGAAGCTTCGAAATTCTCAGGATTGTTGCCGATCTCCAAATCTTGATCAAACCACAAACGCCACGCCCACGCAGCGAGATCGCCACCGCCGTGCTCGCCTCGTCGTCGCCGTCATCACCGCGCCGCCACCTCAGTTCGCCGTTTGCAGTCGAAGGAGGAGAGGGTGCCGCGTCCGAGCACAGGGAAGAGGGCAATGGTCGGGAGGGGCGCGGGGTCTCAACGGGAAGAAAGGGAAGGGGAACCCGGACGTGAGTTGTACCGTTGCGATCGGTGCGTTCCGAGGATCGTGAAAATGTGATTTTCTATTTTTTTATATTTGTTCAAATTTCTAGATTTTCTATAAATAGGGACATTCTTTCATCTTTTCACCTCCTCTTCTTCTTCTTCCTCTTTCCTTCCTCCTTCCCACCGTGAGCACCCCCTCTCTTCCTCTTCTTCATCCGGCAATCACGACGACACGTCCCCTCCGGCTGTAGATGGCGCAGGGTGGCGGCGTAGCTACGACGGTGATGGTGAGGTGATCATGGCGGTGTAAAGTTTGTGGGAGATCGTGAAGGGATGAGCATTTCAAAGTGTCTTCCTTGATTTCAGTAATGATTCGACAGAGCTTTCACTCCATTAAGGTAGGGGGATGAATCCCTATGCTCATCCCATCATCCCCCGTGATTTGTAGGCCGAATGGGAGCCGAGAGGGGCATTTTTGAGAGGGCAAGGGCAAAATCATAATTTGGGGAGAGTTCGCCCGATCCATATATTTAAGCTACGATTCAGCATTTTAATGGCCTAGAATCATGCTAGGGGTCCCAGGGGAGCTTCCCCCTTGATTTCCCCGTCTCCCATGGAGGTATGGGAGTGTGGTTGGCATTTTTAGGTCTTGTTCGCTGTTTCATCATCGGAGCACTGTGGTAGTCGCTCCAGTGGCCGCCATAGTGTGTAACGTGCCCAGGGAGGTGCGTTACGCTCCGTTGAGGTTTGGCTTGACATCTGTGGGCCAGACGGTCCCACAATAGATCGCCACAGGGGTGTGACGCCCATAGGGTCGACCGTCAGAGTGACGATTCGACCATTGGTTTTTGACCGTTACTTTCTGACCGTTGGGGGTCATAGACACCTGACGCACCTAGAGGGGGGCGTCAGGGTAGTGTGACACCCCTAGAAAGGCGCGTCAGGGTTGACACACCCTTCCACCTAATGCACCTGAGCTGGTCCGTTAGGGACTATAACGCCCCTAGAGGTGTGCATTACAGTCAGCTTGGTCTCGTGACCTAAAGTGCCGAAGTTGGTCCGTTAAGGGCCGTAACGCCCCGGGATGAGTGCGTTGCAATACCCTGACACACCTGTTTAGGTCCGTCAGGTGCTGTGACGCACCAGCATAGGCGTGTTACAGTTCGTTTCACACCGAGTGCTTGACGCGCCTGAGTTGGTCAGTTAGGTTACCGTGGCGCACCAGGGTTGGTCCCCCATAGCCTGTGACACACCAGGGTTGGTCCGTTAGGCTTTGGGCTGCCCCGAGTGGGTTGTAGTCCTATTTCTTCACCGATCGAAGTCACTATGAGATGGTGTGGGTACGAGGGACGGTCCCCGTACTGGTCTGACTATGATGTTATTTTTCGTGGCCTGAGAGTCTACTCCTTCAGTGACCCTCCACTAGTTGTAACCTTCAGTACGTGTGTACTGGCCCACCAGGGAGTGGTGGAGGGGCTACCCTGAGGATGATTTTTATACTAGTTTCTGTCGGGCCCCATGTGTAGCAGCCAGAGTCTGACTGAGGGGAAAACCATTTCGAGGCCAGACCTAGTGCATACGTTCTGTGTGTGCACACGTGGTTGGGGGCAGTTGGACATGCGTCGACGGGCGTGACCCCAGCTAGTCACTTGCTTTGTGGTTACTTATTCGGTGTCCTTGCCTCCGTTAGGGGCTAGCGTGCCAGGCAGACACCTGCAGTGTGGTGTATGACATCAGGGGATGCTACCGACTGTGCTTCTAGTAGGAGGTACTCCTGTCGAGTCGGGGAGTGATAGACTATCAGTCTCAGTCACTTCGACCTTTGGGTTTTGGTCGTGTTGACCAGTGAGTTCTGGTTGTTTCGCCGTGGTGTGCGTGTGTGGGTTTTCACGCCGTGAGATTGGTGTTTGTAGTGCAGTGCATTTACTTCCGAGGGACTCGCTTAACTGCTAGCGCAGCGGTTTTCCATTTTGCGAGGTAGGGTTCGGGTGATCCCTACTGAGTCTTGTTCCGAGACTCATTCCCTGTGTATTTTTATCGTGTTTCAGGTGAGGCGTGACTTCAGGGGAGCGCGGGTGCTCGCCTCTAGGGAACTCATAAGTTACCTTCTCGTTTTCAAGGGGAGCGGTGCTCGCCTCTAGGGAACTTGTAGGTTACCTTAGTTGAATACAGCTGGTGACACTTCACTGGAAATACTTTCTGAGGTTTATAGAGTTCCATGTCCTGGGTACCTTCTGTCTCCCCAGTGTTGCCAGCCTGTATGCTCCTTTGCTGAGCACTTCAGTTACCCTATATGGGCCTTCCCAGTTTGGCGCGAGTTTTCTAGCGACTCCTTTGGGGTCCGCTACGCTTGCTCGACGTAACACTAAATATCTGGAAAAGAAGTGACATTCCTTGACTCGAGCGTTGTAGTACTGGACCAACTTTTGTTGGTAAGCCACAAGTTTTACTTGAGCGTTCGCTCTGTCTTCTTCGAGTAGGCCTAAGTTTTTCCGCATTGCTTGGTTGTTTCTGACATCGTCGAAGTGTTCCACTCGTAACGAGGGATTGGATATCTCCATCGGTACTACTGCCTCAGTGCCGTAAGCGAGATGAAAAGGTGTTTCCCCCGTTGCGGCTCTGGCAATAGTCCGGTGAGCCCATAGAATGCTCAGAATTGAGTCTATCCACGAGTCGCCTGCTTGACTCAGCCATTTTTTGATGCAGTGAAGGAGCGTTCTGTTGGCGTTTTCCACTAGTCCGTTAGCCTGGGGATGTCCCACCGACGTGTAGTGGTTCTAAATCTCCAGCTCCGAGCACTTTTCCTAGAAAGCAGTGCTCGCGAACTGCCTGTCGTTGTCGGTTGTGAGAACTCTTGGGATCCCAAACTGGCAGATGATACTTCACAGCATGAACTCTCATGCCACTTCGCTCGTAATCTTCCCTATCTGCTCAGCCTCGACCCATTTGGTGAAATAGCCGATGGCGACTATGAGAAATTTCTTCCTCCCATGTGTTTCGGGAAAGGGGCCTAGTATGTCCACCCCCCATCGGGCGAATGGGCGAGGCTCCATCAAGGCGTGAAGTTGTGTAACCGGCTGATGGTGCAGGTGAGAGAACTTCTGGCACTGGGGGCACCTCCGAACATACTCAAGGCAGTCTTGCTGCAAGGTGGCCCACTAGTATCCTTGTCGGATCAGTGTCCGTGCAAGTGCTCGCGCCCCCACATGGCTTCTGCAGAGTCCTTCGTGGACTTCTTGGACGGCCTGGCTGACCTCCGTGGGGAATAAGCACTTTAACAATGGAGCTGAGAGAGATCGGCAGTACGGCCGACCATTTACCACCGCGAAGTTGGCTGCTCGGGCTCGCGTGCGACGGGCATCGGCGCGGTCGCTTGGAAGTTGTTGTCGTAGGAGAAAATCTAACATGGGATCGGTCCAGGAAGGCTCGTAGTCAATGGCATTTACTTGGGGCCCAGGCTCTTCTATGCTCGGTGCCGACAATTCCTCCACTAGGATCGATCTCGAGTTGGAGACCATGGTGGCAGACGCCAGGCGAGACAGGGCGTCTGCTCGGACATTCTCCTCCCGTGGGATGTGAACCACCTCGAAGCGCGTGAAATCACTTACCGCAGCCTTGGCCTTCTCCAGGTACTTGACCATGAAAGGATCGCATGCCTCGTACTCTCCTCTGGCCTGGTTGGCGATGAGCATGGAGTTGCTATATGCTCGCACGCTGGATGCCCCTAAGTGTTTTGCCATGCGTAGCCTCGAGAGGAGGGCTTCGTATTCAGCCGCATTGTTCGTGGTCGGGAAGTTAAACCGCAGGGCGTACTAGAGTTCTAACCCTTCTGGCGAAAGTAAGACTAACCCTGCTCTACTACCCGCGACGCAGGACGATCCATTGACGTATAGTTCCCACGTGGGCCCTGAAGATTGCGCGGGCGAATCTTCGGCCAGTATGGTACATTCGGCCACAAAGTCGACGAGGACCTGAGCCTTGATCACGGTCCTTGGGCGAAACTTGACGTCGAATTCCCCCAACTTGATAGCCCACTTGATTAACCTTCCTGAGGCGTCAGGGTTCTGGAGGATTTGTCGCAGCGGCTGATCGGTGAGGATGACGATTGAGTGCGACAATAAGTACGAGTGCGCAAGGCATTGGGCCGCCCTTGATTGTGGGCTTTCTACCTTTGGGAGGGTCGACTTAGCGGTGCTGGTCCTCTAACCAACTAGGGGCTATACCCATCATCTTGACTCGGTATCACTGAGTCACCTAGGGATTCGGGTGCGCACGGTGTTCGGCGTCTTGTGCTTGTTTTCGCCCTTGTGATTGGTCTTGTGATTTACGTCCAAGGGATCATACCCCTTTTGCTGCATTGTGTGTCACATCATGATTATACCGTGAGTATGAGTCTTGGCCGGGGTCGCCTTCCCGACGCCCAGAGCGTGGAGGTATCGTTTCCGCTCCCTCTCTTGGCATTTTACTTGCTTCGTATATTTCTATATGCCACTGCTTGCATGTGTTATGGTACTTAGCTCATTTCAATTTAAATCACCTTTGCGAGAGTGAGTGAGAGCGAGACCCGTCCCGTGCCTCGATCTGAGCATGAGAGTGAGCTGACCACCCAAGACTCATTGTCGATTTCTCAATCGCTCACATCCGCACACTTCCCTCGCTAGGTATGAGTCGCGAGCTTGCTTAGAGTCACAGGTTCACATCAAGTTGGTGTCGAGTCTACTGTCCATCCCACATCAAATTGGCATCAGAGCATGGCTGAGTCTAGGGTAGACATTGTTTAAAACAAAAAAAAGTGTCTTGGTTTGCATTTCATCCCAGTACCCGATATATCAAAAGAGGTTACTTGAAAGATAGGTTATGTCTATTTGGAAGGTAGCCCCTTGCGTGAGGTTTCTACCTCTACCTCGTATCGGATATTGGTTAGAGTCTAGGTTTGCAGTCGAGTCTACATTCCTACTATGCATGTCTTATCTCTTTGTGTCTGCATGTCTGTCCTATAGTTCCCCAGTCTCCCATGGATTCCCAATCGCCCAGGTGATATCACTGGTTGCATGACACCCATGGGCTTGGCAACCATCCTCTCCACTTCCATAGGCCCGAAACCTCAAACTTTGATGGCTCCAAAGTCCCGAGTGACTACCTCCAATGGGAAGCCGCCATGCATAAATATTTTGATTGTTACCCCATGTCTGAGGCCATGCAATTCTCTTTTGCCAAGAAGAGGCTTTTTAATAAAGCCACCGAGAAGTGGAGAAGCATTGAATGCTTGATGGAAGTTAAGAGGCAACGGCCCATCGAGTCGTGGTGGGAAATGAAGAAGGAGCTTAGAAGGGTCTACCTACCCCACCCGGTCACCTCCAACCAGCCCCACCCAGTCACCTCCCACCAGGAAGGTCCTAGTCAGAGGCAAAGAGTCCCACATGTAGAAGAGTCTAGGTCCAAGACTAGGCCTAGTAATTATGGGCGAATTCACCATGAAGCCCCCACCCCAAGTCCCACCTTTGCTGAACTCTTGAAAATCTTTTCAGATCGGGTGGATAGGATGTGCGCTCAACTTGACGAACTTCTGCCCAAGCCTAAGGAAGTCGTAGCCGGTAGTCTCAACCCGGTGCCACCTACGGAGTCCCCAGGTCCTCTCACCATCATAGAGGATGTCCTCTCCCCATTCGAGGGAGATGTTTTACCTCAACCTTCACCCTTCGAACATCCCGAGCCATACTTACTTCTAAAGGGTGAGCTAATCATCGAAGAGCCATACTACTTAGCTGGCTTAAGAAGGGCTTGGTCCCTAAAGCACCTTGCTACCCACCCATGGACCCTACACTACAAGTAGTGCCCGTCAACTCATTCCACACAACGTTCCAGTCTTGTCACCATGTTGATACATTGGAAGACCTTATTAAGGGATTAGACTGGCAGTTGACGTTGACGCACATGTTGGTCCCAGGCTTCAATCGACCCAAAGGTTGTGGCTTCATGCAGCCCTGTTTGGGATCAATTACCTCCGTGTGCGCCGTGGGTCATGTCACCACGGAGGTTCTTTTATTCCTCCCCATGTCAGTTGAGCCTAACTCCATTCCACTTATCCCGAGGGAGGAACTGTGTCTTCTACGTATGACCACCATCCCACCTACCACAGTGAATGAAGGTGACCATTTACACCTTCAAGAATTTCAAACATGGGACCATGTGGCCCTTTGGGAGACTGCTCAGCTTCTTGGAATTGTTCTTGATCGACCGTTTATGTTGGTTTGACTGATTAAGTCAGTTTAACTATTTAGGGGTTGGCTGGTTTAAGCGGCCATCTCCATGACCGCTACTATCCCCAAGCAGCCCTTCGATGGACCCTATACCCCTATGGTTTTTAGTTTTATTCTAGTTTTTGAGTGAAGCGGCCATGTCCTAGACTGCTTAGCTCAGTGGAACGGCCTAGGTATAGACCGTGTATGTTTTGAATGGCCTTCTCTTGACCGTTCAATGTTGTATGCCTTGTGTGAAGGTAGCGGCCCTTAGGCTGACCGCTTAATTCACCTAGTGGCCTAGTTGGTGACCGTTTCTTTCCTAGAGCTTTATTTTTCGATGATCGGCCTCCGATTATCTTAGCTTGACCTAGTGGCTTGCCCGTTGTCCCGTGGATGTCTTGGATGTCCTATAAGGGCTATGACCACATTATAGGCCAGCTGGGAGTGCCATTATATCGAGTAGTGTTCCGTGCTGCTTCAGAATCATTATTGGTTTCTGGTCGACCCGGTGAGATCCAGTGGTTAACACGTGACCTCGTAAGTGTCTCGACTATTCTGAATAGGGCGAGACATGGTCTTTGATGCCTTGAGGTATTATTGTATCCCAGTTTGCATGCCATGTTAGTTGAGGTCTCTAGTATCCCCTCGTATTCCGTGTTTTGTGTTATACAGAATCATAAGTCCATGGTGTAGCCTAATGGGGCTGAGAACCTATGTTTTACTGTGGCTTCGGCTTAGGAATTAAGCTTGATTGGCGGCTTGTTACCGCTCTTGTGTGACGATCTTGACCCTGAGTCGTGAGACTCAAGAATCGTTGTGTCAGCAGGTCTAGTTGTCGTCTAGAGTCTGATAGAAGTTTGGTGTGCTGCCTTATGTCTTGTGCTTGGTGCTCTGTGGTACATGTGACAGTGCATGCTTAGCCTGTCGGTACTTTAGCACTCGTGTTTTCAAAGTCTCTATGTCTAGTGAGCCTCCACTAGTCGTAGCCTGACAATACTTTTCTGTGTGTCGGCCCGCTTGGGAGTGGTGGCAGGACAGTTCCCGAGATACGATTTTTAGGCTAGTTTCGGTGGGCTCCCTTGCCTTGTAGTAGCGTCCTGCTGGGGGAGAAAACTAGCCAGAGGCCTGGCTCAAGGCATTGAGCTTGTGTGTGCACATGTGATTAGGGGCGTTTGGATGAGCGCCGACGGGGTGACCTTGACTAGTCACTCGTTACTGTTGTTCCTGGTACGTGGTTCAGAGAGTATCTCGATTACCGCCATTCTAGGGTGGGTGAGAGATACTTGAGGCGCAGTGTAAGACGTCCGTGGACACATCTGGCAGTTCTTCTAGTGAGAAGGTGCTTCCATCACTTGACATATGACCCTAGTGTTTCTCGGAGCTTGTGCCTCTTTCCAGGTTAGTCTGTTCTTGGCGTCGACTAGGATCAGTTTAGTGTAGCGTGCATGACAATCTAGTCGTGTATGAGTCAGTGTTCTTGTCTGTGTAGGCCTTCTTTTAGGGCTTTTCGCCTATGTTGTAGGCTGTAGTTTCAGGCCTAATGCTTGGTTAATGGATTGGTAACTCCTGACTTTGTAAGATCAGGGTTCACCCTTCTATTGCCATTTGGAGTAGCTTAGGGAACCGTGCGTTGTCCGACAGTCGTGTTTCTATCCTTTACGACTTTTCCCTTTTCTTTTAGCTGTTTCTACTCCTGCTTTTACGGCTTTCTTTTACAGCTTTTCTATTGTAGCTTAGCACTGTTGTCTTCCTTATTCTTCCTACTTTGCTACTGTTTAGCTATTGTTTAGCATGTTACTACGTTGTTTCCAGTGGGGATCCGTGTTACCCCTAATGAGCCAGTGACACGAGACTCACCCCTACTTTTTAGGTGTGGTCGTTCTGCTTCTTTGTGGTCCGTGGGTAGTGCATCAGTTCATAGTTGCTAGTGCTACCTGCGTCGGGCTTCCCCCGACTTCAGTGTACGTTCTCTGTTCTGTTAGACTGTACTTGTCTTTTTTTGGACTGCATGACCGTTTGTCCGTGTTTTGTTCATTTGAGGTCAGTGGGGTAGCGACCTTGTGACTGACTGCTAGGCTATGCCTAGCGGTCAGGTGGAGGACCACCACCCTGCTTGGCGGTCCGGGAGTGACCGCTTGGGGTTTGGTTTGTCTTCAACCCTAGCGGTCCTGGTTGGACCACTAGGCTGGGCCTTGCGGTCCGGAGGAGACCGCCAGGCTCCCTAACGGTCCAGAGAGGACCGCTATGTGATTTTTCGTGCTCGTCATGTCCATTTTACATTGGGGAACGTGATCAGTCTAGTCGAGACCCAATGATCGACCTATGACCCCGTAAGTGTCCTGGATACCCCGTGGGGACCGTAACCATATTTTTGGGTGTTCGAAGGTGCTGAATTACCTTGATTAGCGTGCTCGTGAGTCTTGGGGGTCTAGGTGACCCCACGTGTTCCGAGCTTTTGTGTTTGCGTTAGATCGTGTCGCCGTGAGTCAGCATGAGTGCGGAGGGCTGCTCCTACACATCGTGTGATTCTCCGGAATGTGATTTCCATGTGGGCTATGTGTATGACCTTAGACTGTGAGTCCAGTTAACCAGCGTGGAGTTGGAGGTTTCCCGTGCGTCTCTTGGATAAGGGATTAACTCAGCGGCTTGTGAGCTACCTTGGGAGTCCTGTCACCGTGGTGTCAGACCTAGGGGATTAGGCCAGATTGACGGCGCTGTGCTGTTATGTGCGACGCTCTTGACCTGAGTCTCGTGACTCAAGGACTATTGAGTGTAGTAGGTCTAGTGAGCTGTCCAGAGAATGGTGGCCTCAGGCCACCTGTTACTCCGTGTTACTCGTGATGGGTGCGTGCATGGTTTTCAGTGTTCACGTTTGGTGAGCCCCCACTAGTCATAGCTTTCCTACACATGCAGGTGTAGACCCACTTGGGAGTGGTGGAGAGCGTAACCCAAGTAAGATGGTTTTTAGGCTGGTTACTGTAGGGCCCCTACGCGCGGCCTGAGTCCGGGCTTCGGGGGAAGAACTAGCTGGACGATATGACCTAGGGTGTATGATCTGTGTGTGAATACGTGGCTGGGGGCGTCAGACTCGCGCTGACGAGCGCGACCACAGTTAGTCCTTGTTTTGTGTTCCTAGTTACTGTACGGTGTCTCGGTCTCTGCCTGGGGTGTCGTAGAGAGACACCTGAGGTGCGGACTAAGACGTCAGTGGACGTATCCGACCTTGCTTCTGGTGGGTGGTACTCCCGTCACGTGACATGAGTTGTCATGTCGCGGGTTTCCTTTTTTCATCTGCGAGACGGGGTTTTACGTGTAGTTCGGGTGTTTTTTCGAGCCGAGGTCTAGGGTTTCTAGTGAGCGTCACCGAGGCCTTTCCCTAGACGGCGTAGAGTTCACGACGGCGAGGTTGTGATCATGTTTTTAGACCGCGTAGTTTCAAAGTGGGCCTTCGTGTGTGAGCCCAGGTCTCCACGATAGAGGTGCCATGGTATTTTCCGAGTAGCGTGACTAGGGTGGTCTGTGTTCTGGTAGTCTCCCGACTGTGGGATTGGGGCGTTGAGTTTCGGTACTATAGGAGTAGTCGCAGAGACGAGGTTTTATCGGCCATCGTGGTTACTATTCCTATTGTTACTGTTGTTCTTGCTGTAGTTGCTGCTTTCCGTGTCGCCACTATTTTTGGTTGGGATTCCACGGGACCCGTACTGAGCCATTGATAGGAGGCTCACCTCTGATTTTCAGGTACGACAGTTCTTTCGCGAGGTTCGAGGGCGTTGCGTGGAGGTTCCTAGTTGCCAGCTCATTGGGTTGAGTGTTCACTTGGCATGCAGTATGTTTTACTGCTTTAGACTGTACTTGCTCTCAGACTGGACTCTGTTGTAGTTAGATTATTTATTTCTGTTAATTGTTGAATTATTCTGTTTTATTTCCTATTTTTATGTACACCACACCTATCCTTTTAGACCTTCTGAGCCCTCCGGCTCGTAGGTGGCGGGTCAAGATTTGAATGGTATCGGGTCATTCCTGGTATCTGGATCTCGGGTCGTTACAGGGCGGATGGGGGGCGCGTCCACTTAAACCCCCTGGGGGGAGGGGGTTTAGGCGCACCAGCCTCACCCCCTGAGGCTGGTCCGCGTAAACCCCCTCCAGCCTCCTCCGTGACCTAGAACACCCTCCGTAGGGGGTTTACGCGGACTAGCCTCACCCCCTCAATCCAACCCGCATAAACCCTATCCACGGGAGGGGGTTTAAGCGGACCAGCTTTACCCCCTCAAGCTAGTCCACGCAAACCCCTTATGACCCTTCAACTTCCCCTATAAAAATCCCTTAGGATCTCAAGGTGTAAAAAATCGAGCACTCAGCACTTAACACAGAACTCCAGCATCCAACAACTCCAAGGCTTTGAGCAGCTCCCTACAACGAGCTAAGGAGGATTGTTTGTGGGGGACTTGTTCGTCGGCTTCGCACGCCGAGGGTATGCCGTTTGCACTTCCCTCACATGCTAACTAGCCATAACATACAAGTCCACACCCGCCACATGTGAGACACTACGACAAGGGTAGACGTCCCCTCATGCCGAGATTGCCCCTCACGTATCTGTTAACCACAACCGCGCACGTGTCATGACGTCATGCTCCTTTTTAGTAACGAGGCCACGTTCGACCACTCAACTTGAGCCATGGTCAACCCTCGCCCGGACACCAGATTGACGTATCCCCTCAGTCGCCCAGCCTGCCACAAGCCCCCGTTCGGCACCCCGGCCATGGCCCACATCACAGGAGGAACCTTCTATAAAACACACGTGTGTTCATACGTCACGCATCGACCCAGGGACCAGCTAGCACATCGAAATTGTCCTGTGGCATGCACCTATTGTACCCTGGCCACCACGGCCCGCCTGTAAAAATATATACATCTTAGTGTTACACTGCCAGTTGGACGTATGCTCTCGCATCCACGTTCGGGCCTCCAACAACCCTCTGTGTCACCTAGCGTGAACCTCCAGCACCCTTTACCCCCAACCAACACTACCCAGTCTGAGATGAACCTATAGCTGCAAAGTGCTCTTGGCTCTTCACCCCGGGCTTCAGGAATACGGACTCCTCTTCGACATGGAACGAAGGTCTTCGGATTCAATCCGATGTAAATAAACACCGACTGCTTGTGGTCGGTGGGAAAAGATGTCCTGTACACTACTCCCCACAGTCGCCTACGCATTCGCACCCACGGAACCGTTCTTCCCTCCACGTGTCGCTCACCCCCTGAGTCCACGTGCCGCGCCCTGGCGACGCATCCCCAGTTAAACATTCGGTTCCACGGGTGATTGTCAAGAAATCGACTGGCACGCCTGCATCCCAGCCACGTTTCCCCTTAACCTGGAAACTTCTAGTGTCACTCGGTCTCCCCTCGACTCTCCGTAAAAGGCGGGTGCATGGTGCCGCTTTGAGACGGATACGGTCATGAGAGGGGGTGCCCGAGGCCCATTACCTTCCGGCATCTCTCTCATAGGTATATCCTATCCCTCACTCCGGTCACTGCACACACCACCCCAGACCCGCCGGCAACATCCGGCGAATCCCCGAGATGAAACAAAAAGGATGGCACGCCCGGTGGGACATCTCCCGCCTTCCTTCTTTTTGCTGAAGCGAAAGCTCGTGCCAGCCCTGAAGTTCGGGTGCCCTTTTCTTGTCCTTACAGGAGAGGTAGCAGAAAAGCACCTGTTCACACTTTCCACCAGCTTCCAGTTGGTCTCCCAGTTGTCCGATCATGTTCGATGACCGCCCGCGGCCATCGCCTCTGCTCATCCAGGACTTCAACAACTATGGCGGCCGTCACCTATGGTCCCATCGTCATCACCACCCACGCACGGGTGGGCTACTTGGCAGTGCTGACCACTTTCGGTAGCTGCGCCCTAGTTGTCGGATCACCCTACTTCTTGGGTGTGGTCCCCGTGGTGGCTCCACCGCCACCCCCAGCTCCTTTCTCCCCTGGCGCCACCAATGCGCCACACCAGCCGCCAGTCCTGACAGCCAGGCTGAGCGTCAGGCTCGGCTCTCCTGCCACCTGTGCCTGTAGGGGTTCCAGACCAGTCCCAGCCCGAGCAAACATTAGTCCATGGGCCCAGTCTAGTGCGAGTTAGAATTTTTAAGATTGATACGCGTATTTTAACGATGAACTTTCGCGTTATCAGTTTCCACCCCCATCAGGCCGGCTCAAGCTCAACGTGGATGGAGCCTTCAAACACGGCTTCAGCGTAGCTGGTGGTGGGGGCATGCTTTGGGATGCCCATGGTGATATGGTCCTTGCTTTTGCTGTGGCCTACCCCCATGCTGCCTCTAGCCTCGATGCTGAAGCATTGGCACTCCAGGATGGGCTGTCCCATTGCCTTGACCGCGGCCATCTATCCCTCTTGATTGAGACCGACTCCATCATCGTGGATAAGATTGTCAATCACCAGTTCGCTTGCCCCTAGCGACTCAGCTATGTGATGCATGATGTGGGTGTGTTGTGTCAGTCCATGCACATCTCTGTCTCCCATGTCTTTAGGGAGGTTAACTTTGTTGCGGATGTACTTGCCAATTTGGGCTGTTCATCGGGGTACTCACTCTTTGTGGTCATCTTGGGCTGGCCTTCCTACTATTGTAAAGGGCCCCCTTCGTCTCGATAAGATCAGGTGTCCCTCTCTCAGGCCTTAATCTCTCCTTTGTATTCTCCTTCTCTTTATAAACGAAAATCTTCTATCGGGCGATCACGGTGGAGCGTCCCTTCCCTTGTCTTAAGGGTAGAACGGTCTCCCTCATCCCGCCTTGTAGTTTTTAGCTGGATTAAAAAAAATTCCCAAGATTACGGTAACTAGACCGGGGTGCGGGTGTGCTAGTCAGTTTCTCGACAACCACCCATGGAACCGAAGGTCAACTGGGAGGTGTCGCCAGGATGCGACACGTGGGCTCGAGTGGTCGGGTGACACGTGGAGAGAAGGGAGGCTCCATAGGTGCGAGTGCACAGGCAATTATTGGGAGTCGTGTACTAGATGTCTTTATCAGATTGAATCTGAACACCTTCGTTCGATGTTGAAGAGAAGTCTGTATATGTCTGAAGCCATGGGTGGAGGCCTAGGGGCATTCCGTAGCTATAAGTTCACGTTCGATTGGGAAGTGTAGTTTGCTAGAGTTGGGGATACTAGATGCACACTGGGTGGTGCGGAGGAGGACTAGGACCTGAATAGGGGCACAAAGACATGCATTTAGGTGGTAACATATTTCATGAGAGCCACGTGGGCTTTACAAGTGGGTCGAGGAGGCCAAATTACAACTGGTGCAAGCTGTGTGACAATTTCGACATGTGAGTCGGTCCCCGGGTCAATGCATGATAAGGCGGACATCCGCATGTTTTTACAGAGGTTCTCCTCGAGGCGAGGGAAGTGTCCAATTCATCGAGGGAGAACTAAACTGGGCGACTAGGGGAGCTATTGGCCGATGACTGGGCGAGGGCCGAACGTGGCTCGAGACGAGCGGTAGGGTATGGATCCCAAAAGGGCGAGCATCTTCATACTGGGAAATCGAGGTCGGTCCTAGAAATGTCATCTCTGGGTCAGGGTTTGGGTCACTCGAATCAGAGGTCAGAGCGGTCGACGGTCGGCTCGAGGTGAGCAATGGGCACATGGTTCTGTGACAGAGATAGGTGCGACATCATGGCATATGTGTCATCGTTGTAGGTCGTCATATGCAGGCATTCCTAGGATGATGGTGTATTTGCCACTATCGTAACGCCTTGTGTGTAATGGGGGTGGACTTACATGAAATGGCTAAATGCCATATGAGAGGAGTACGTGTGATATACCCTCGGCGTGTGTAAGGCATTTTACAAGCTAACTGTGCACACTAAGCTCCTTGTGTCCGTCCTTGCTTGCTGGAGGCAAGTATGCCTGTGTCTGGATCTTTTGTTCGTGCTGGATTGCATGCCCCTGCCCCTTGAGCTTCTAAGGGATTTTTATAGGGGAAGATGAAGGGTCAACTAAGGGTTTAGGCGGACCAAGTTGAGGGCCAAACTTGGTCCAGGTAAACCATGGAGCAAAATATTATTTTTTGTTTACTGAGTGGAGAAGGGAGGGTTTAGGTGGACCAACTGAGGGGCTAGGTTTTGTCCACCTAAACCCCTCCCCAGAGGGGTTTATGCCGAGTAAATGAATTAAAAAAATTTAATTAATAAATGTCCTAATCATCAGAATTACCTTGCTAAAATATATCTATGTAAGTCTGATGTTTATGGATTTTTTTTCCATTGGTAATGGACTCCACAGAGCGGCGGCTTAATTTAGTGAATCCGAACCAGTCTAATCTGGGCTGAAGTCACTACATGCCAGGACAATATTTATACCCACTCCAAGTCATTTCCAAGAGATTTCATGATAGTTTTCAACGAAAAATTAAGAGCCATAAATTTCCACTGTCGACTAATAATATTGTTCCAACACCAAGAAGTCTCGTACAACTCATAAGGACGAGGCCATACACTAAGGGTGTCCCATGCGTGTAATAGCACCATATACATCCATCTAGACCTCGATTTATAAGGCGACAAGGAGTGCTACATGCAGCAAGCATCAAGACACTTATTCGAACAAGGACAGATGACCAGGTCCATTATATTACCCTCCACTCATCACACATACCAAGCACACAGATCGACGATCGATGGCAACCACTGCCTACACGGCAACGCAGCCATGCACGCACTATGAAGAGGACGAGGCCATACTGCATGCATGCTCGCTCATGGGCCGTCAGATGTCGCCAGCGAGGCCGGTGGTGCACCGCCTGGGACAGAATGGGTTAACGTCTGAGCAGCGGCACTTGGGAATGGCGGACTTGATGCACACGCAGCGCCTGCAGCCAGCGTAGCAGGAGGTCCCCATGTCCGTGCACCTGCACTTGGGTATCAGCGATCTGGTGCACACGCAAAACTGGCAGCATGTCTTGATGCCTACCTCGCTGCTCTTCTCACCATCAACTACAAGCGCAACGCGTAACCACTTGAGATCGTGTGTGTGTGAGAGAGAGAGAGAGAGAGAGAGAGAGAGAGAGAAAGAGAGAGAGGAGGAGCGGTGTATTCTGTGTGCAGATGCAACGGGACCGAGCTTGCAATAACAATACCATGGGGGAGGAGAAGGTCCGTGGCCAAGTCGGGGTCAGCAGTTGCATGAGAGGCCACAAGGAGCATCATCATCGCCACGAGCAGCACTACGGCGCAGCTGGAAGCCTTCATCTTTGCCCGGGTAGGTGCTGTTCGTTGTTCTCCTATCCGCGTCGCCAACCTAGCCAGCGGCACCCCCCTATATAACAAAGCCTGGCCTTCCTTTACCGCCGTCAAAGAAAGCCAGAGAATGTCGTCATGGTTTAAGTGCCATGCAACATCCATGGGGACTTGGAAATGTCTTAAAATATTATTTATAAATTATTATTATTATTATTTATTTATGTTTGTGTTACTCACCATCCCTTTCTAGAGTTTTACTTGATGGACCCCATGGGGTGCAACAAGTTTGGCATGAGTTAGGTGCACCAACCATGCGAGGCTACCCATGGCGCTCCGTGTGAGATCCATTGCCATCGTTAAATGCGTCTGGACACTGCATCACCGAACATGGGGCCCCCACGTTTTTTTTTTAAATTGTCCATCGCTTGTTTTCTTTTAAAATATTTTTGAGTGTTCTAGAGAATGTGTGTACCTGCTCATGAGGGAAATGACACCCCATAACGTATGCATGCTCTTGCATGCTCGATCCAGAGCATGTACATGCCTTGCCTTGGAGAGCTGTCCAGAGCACATCGGTCGCGCAAACATGTTCTGGAGAGCTCTCTAGAGTATGTTGGAGTGTGGGGGGCACATGTATGCTCGGGAACAGTATATACATACATATTCAGGATTCAAGGGCATATGCATGACCTCCGAGGCATGTATATGCTATGCTCTTTTAGATCATATGTGAATTTTATAGGATGATTGGGAGTAATTTTTTTTAAGAATTTTTTTTAAAAAATATTTTATTGTGATTTTTGTCATAACTTTTAAATTTATAAAATATAATTTTTGACATGTTCGATAAAATCTAAATAATATTTAAGAGAGTATGAAGTTTCTTTATTAAGAAGTGGTTGAAGAGAGAGAGATAAGTGGTTATGGGAGGGAGAGAAATAGGGGTGATATGTGTGTGAGAGAGAAAAATGGTTATGGAAGAGTGATGAACTGACGAAGTCAGGAGTCACCGATCCATCGACGAGACACTAGGCAAGCGAAGGCCTACAAGAAAGAGGCAAAAGCCCTAGAGAAGACCTAGAGAGATAAGACAGACCCTAAAGCCACAACTCGATTATCGTGCATATTCTCCTAGACACAATCATACACACACGACTAGAATGTCGTGCACATAACACAACATTGACCTCGGGTAAGGCCATGAGAGGGCTAACCCGGAAAGGTCACGACGTGCCAGAAACGTGAGACTCACGTGTCACGTGATGGAAGTACCTGCTCACTAGAAGAACAGCCAGCTACGTCCACTGACATCTTATGCTGTGCCTCGAGTGTCCATTTACGATGCCAAAAACAAGACAGAGACTAAGACACTATCAGAACAGAACTAGGAACTACAGTAATGAGTGACTAGTCGAGGTCACGCCCATCGGCGTTCATCCAAATGCCCCTGACCACATGTGCACACACAAGCTCAATGCCATCAGCCAGGTCTCTAGCTAGTTTTCTCTCCTAGCGGATGCTACTGCCAGGCAAGGGAGCCCACGAAAACTAGCTTAAAAATCTTGTCTCAAGAACTGCCACGCCACCACCCCCAGATGGGCTGACACGTCGAAACGTGATGTCTGGCTATGACTAGTGGAGGCTCACTAGACATAGAGACTCGAAAATACAAATGCTGAAGTACAGACAGGCTAAACACGCACTGTCACATGTACTACGAACAATCGCCAACAGACTCAGGACAGGGCAACTAGACCTACTAACGTAACGATGCTTGAGTTTCACGAATCGGAGTCAAGCTCGTCACACAACGACAAAGACACGCCGCTAATCGGTCTAATCCTAAGCCAAAGAAAATGACACAACTGTAGGAAATGACTTACGGGGACTTGAGGAAACACCAAGTCTCTCAGCACACCTGGACACATAAATCGAGGTAAGACGATACCTCAAGGCAACCAGAACGATGTCTTGTTCGACTCAGAATAGTCGAGACACACACAAGGTTACTCTGTCAACCACTAGTTCACACCGGGTTGACTAGAACTTGACAACGACTCACAGAACATGGCACAATGCACAAACACTCCTGGCTACCTTACAACATGGCCCTAGCCCTCATAGGACATCAGGAGACATCCACGGGACAACGGGCAGACCACAAGGTCAAGCCAAGGCAATCAGAAATCAAAGCCATGGAAAGCTACGCCCAGGAACATGGCGGTCTACCGTTAGTCCACTACACGGAAGAAGTGGTCAAGGAAAGGGCCGTGACACCCCGAAGGGAACAAGACTTTGGCGGTCCTAGAATGGGCCGCTAGGGGACTGTAGCGATCAAGGATTAGGTCGCTAAGCTCAGTCAACCTTAAACCGACCTATCTAGTCAAACCACCCTAGTGGTCTACACTAGACGTGCTACAAGGACTTGGTGGTCGAACCATGAACCGCCACACTAACCGCCCTAGGATAATGACCTAAGACAAAAAGATTGTAGCGGCCTAAGGAAGGCACGCTACAATGAAGAAATGCACGAAGGTTGGGTCGCCAAGGCCAACCGACTTAAAACATTGACCCGGTCAAACATATAGTAGCGGCCTAAGCAAGGCGTGCTACAACATGTTGGCGATCATAACTAGGGCTGCCAACTCGAACCGATAGACATGAAAATCGAGGGACGATAGAGCTTGGCGCTCCACCATAGGGCTGCCAGACTCAAGAAGCGGTCTAAGGTTGGGCCGCCAACCTAAACTAGCCTCGAACTAACCGACACATTGAAGGATGTGGCGGTCTATCGTGGGGCCGCCAGAGGCCATTAGCGGTCACTGGAATGGCCACCATCACGTTACAGCGGGAAAACTATGGAAATGGTCGATCTCAGCCATTCCATGCCCCATTCGTGTCTAAACGCAGGGGAAACAACCCTAGACGATAAAAAAACACCTTCCACAACCCGGAAGGGTCACATGCAACAACCGAATCGCAAGAAATGGACGATTCCAATGAATCTCCCCTAATTGGGTCACTGGGGTTCCCGGACTCCTACCACGGGCTTGAACGTGTCCCAACGGCATGCCTGTCAGCCATCAATGGCACACCATCGTGCCCTTTCAGCGGCACACCCGCCAGTGCTCCTCCGCGGCACACCCGCTGGTGTGCTTTCAGTGGCACACCCCTTGGCCGGCACACCCCCCGGTGTCTCGCCCGGTACACCCCCTGGGTGTCCTCAGCGGCACACCCCCTGGGTGTCTTCAGCGGCGCACCCGTGCGTGCCCCTTTAACAACATGCCCAGATTAGTTTCTTCGGCGGCATGCTCAAGCTGGCCATCCATTCAGTGGCACGCCTAGCCTGGGGACCTGGCCGGTACACTCCCTAGTCGGCACACCCCTGGCTGCCTTCCACAGCACACCCTGGTGGCTCTTCGCTGGCACACCCATGAAGCTCTCAACGCGGCACACCCTACGGGCGCCTTCTCCAGCACACCCGCTGGCGCGCCTTCACCGGCACACCCACTGGCGCGCCTTCACCGGCACACCTGCAGGGGCCCTTCCAATGGCACACGCCCGTGGCTCTTCACCGGCACGCTCCCAGGCAAGCTTCTCCAATGGCACACTCTTTGTGTCTCCCAGTGGCACACTACTCCAGCTCTTCAGCGGCACACCGTGACCTCTCTCCAGTGATGCATCCCACAGAGGAGATCTCACGCCATCCCTACGGATTCTTGGAGCACAATGGGTTAGCTGAGGTGTCAACTGGAGATCGAGACATGCGGGCTACTCCTCTGCCACCAAGGACGCCAAGTCAAATCTCGTTCAATGCCTCACGTTCCCACGTTTGTCATTCACGTTCGAAGGCTCCCACCACCGGGAGTATAAAGACCCATCTTCACCGGTGAACAAAAAAGGGGTAGACTCCGTAGAACATGCACATAGACACAGAGGGACGCACCAGACACAGAGAGAAGAGGAAGAGAAGAAGAAGGAGGGAGTTCCGCCGTGAAGCCCCCTGATGACCACCAAAAGAGAGAGAGTAAGGGGGAGGCAGAGAGAGAGGGCTTGTAGCAGGGAGGCATTTGGGAGCCGGGAGTAGTCGCCCCTACTCAACCCTAACATTTTTTCTCCCCATTTCTTCTTCCCTTCTCCTTACTTCTTTTTACGTTCTTTTTTTTTCATACCATGATGTATTCGGCCGGTTATGGCCCCTATTTCATGAATGAAAATCCCCTTCTTGGGTTTCCTGTCACCGCGTCCGATTTGCGCCATGGTGCATGGTTGATCGCCCTCCTTTTCCTTTCTCCAGTGGTGTCTTCCTTCCCATGCCAACAGTTTCTCACTTTTGAGGTCGTTTGCCTCCTCGCGGGGTGCACTGTCAGCGGTCCTTTGATTACGGGTAGCTTCCCCACCATTCTCATCCCCACGCTTGCCCTTCCTGCCTCTCCGAGTACCCAGGCCGAGCTAGAACCACTGGGTTCCTCCCCCTCTCCAGCTCCAATATACCCAGCTACCCCTCAGACTTAACTCCCTTGAACTGGCCCCAACTGGATGCACCTCTGCCCCTTGACCGGCAACCCATAACCCCCTTTCTTGGGGTACACCTACAGCCCGGCACAGCCCTTTCTACCCTTGCCCGGCACACCTGTGCCTTCTTTGCCCGGCACACCCGTGGTCCTCCTAACCCAGCATGCCTGTCCAGCCTTCTCAGCCCTTGTTCTTGCCCGGTGCACCCTCTTGTCGGCACAGCCCCATGGCTGGTGTGTCTTCAACCCCTTTAGCCTTCCCCGGTACGGTCCCCTCTCAAGAAACCAGCCCGGTGCCCCCCTGAGCCCATTGGCCGGCACACCAAACCCTGTCCTTCACCCCTGGTACATGCATCCAGTCCTAGAGTTGTCTCCCACTCGCCGTTCCCTCTGAGTTTTCTGAGGTTTTATTAAAGGTGTTACCGCTCTCGGGCACCTACCTCCAATTGTCGGGTTCCACCACTCCATGTGGGCACGTTCCCTGCATCTCCCTTACACTCGGGTCAAGGGGAGATACTGTCGAATTTTTGTTAGAAGTAATAATATGACAAAGACAAAAGGGAGCAACAAACAAATGGGATAATAACATACCCCTATTTGAGACTTCTCCCGTATTAGGGAGTGCCTAAGTTGGGCATCTCATCCATCAATCTCTTGCCCCTACACTCGCCTCCCAAAGTATGGCCAAAGTAGCAACTATGTGCCTTAGAGGGGATCGGCTATGTCTCACCGTGAAGTGTGCAAAAAATCTGCACTAAAGGGTCACCCTTAATGATTGGGGAAAGAAACTAGACTCTCAGTGTAGAGCTATCACCAACCTAAGGATGCTGTTGAAGCAACTCATTTTTGACAAGACCAAACTAAGCTAGACCTAAACCACTCAACCATGTTGATCTAGCATTATAACTACGTGCAGAAATAAAGGAGTAATAGCAATGATAGCATGTTCTTGCATAAAATAGAGATACCTTGCAAACCCATGGAGTGGAAACCGGCATCCTAATGCAAGAGCTTGATTATCGAGCTTTGAGGAGCGTGAGCAACTTTGTATTCCTTACTTGACAAGATGAAGAAGGAGAGGATAGCAAAGGATTGGATTCCTTGATATAAAGGAGTGGCAGACACCAAACTGGATGAAGAAGGATAAAATGGAAGAGAGACGAGGGCTAAAACTCCCTTGTTAAGGCACAGAGACCCTGATAATAAGGAACCGGATACAGAATAAACAAAGATCAGCTAAGATCAAGGCGGTCTAAAGCCTCGAAAATAACATGAAAAAGGGTAAGAACCCCGAAAGGGTGAGGAAGAAAGAATAGAGGAACAATGAAAAGATTGCTGCAATGATGAGGAAGAGGGAGAGTGATCATCCGACGGAGTCGGAGAAGAATAGTCATCCAACAGAGTCAGACAAGGGGGATGGTAGACATCTGACAAGGCCAGAGAAGGGGAATGGTAGACATCCGACAAGGTCGGAGAAGAATCAGAAGTAGAGCCTGGGGATATCAGAGGAGCAGAATCAGAAGTCATCCTACAATTGGGATGAAAGGATGACATTAGTAGAGGCCTAGAATTGTGGGAGGAAGGAAAATCTGGAGGCTCCGAATGGGAAGGAGAAGAACGGGGGTTCGTGGACTAGGGAAGAGAGGAGAAGATTATAGATGTGAGATTGGAAGAAGGTAGGTACACCACCCAAGGGTGGGAGCTGAGTAGAAGGAAGGGTGAATGAAAGGAAGGAGAAGAAGGAGTAGTGGCCCCTCGAGTGCACAACAGGCGGCCCTTAAACATGTGCTGCCTCCTCTTCTTAGTAGACACCTCTTGAACACAGACCCACTTGGTGCGGGCTCGGACCTTTGGGCTTCTCAACTTGAGATATCTCCTTAAATACTAGGCCCATCTAGCAGATGGTCTAGCCCGGTTATGAACATGCAACCTCGTTGGGACACTTGCCCCTAGACACCCGGCGTCAACAATAGGTGGACATTCTCGGACAGATAACTCCTCAAAATGTTGAATATCATGGAACCACAGAGTCTTGTCACTCGGCACAAAGACATGGAGATTTGACAGCTCCACTCGGTGTCCGCCATGAAGCACAACTCCCTTGACAAAAGAGAAGGACAAAATTTAGGGAGAGTAATACATGACATTGACAAGGTCGGCTTGCTGATAAACCGAGGGAGATTGCATAGGAAGTGTAGAACGTCTTTGGAGAATCTTGAAAATATGGCACATTGCCCCTTGAACATAGAATTCATAATCTACTTGGCGATCGTATGCCTTAGCACAACATGGGTAGAAACCCTTCTTGGTTAGTTATTTGAACTGCAATGGTGCGAGAGGAAATAACATCATCGATAATGGACCCTCTGGTGAGCAATAAGATTGCCACCAGTCTTGCTTTCGAAGAAACTGACACTAGCGCAAGAGAACTCCTCTTAGCAACGGTTATCCGAAGTATAGGATCATCAACCCTAAAATAGGTAGGGACCAGGATGCGGACTAGCACATGATAGACAAAATCTTGTATCTTGAACTGAAGGACCAACATTGCTTCGTCCTAACTTGACTCATCATCTCCATGGGGACCAAACCTGAAGGGCACCAACGATAGCGCACACCCACTCTGTGGGGTGGAAGTAGATGAAGAAGAGGAAGAGGTAGAAGGTTTGATAGGTAGTGGAGGAGGTATGGCGACAACGAGAGGTTCATGTGTAGGTGGAGGTGAAGACGACAAGAACAAGGTGGTAACGATAGGCTCGGATGTAGGCGGAGGAAAAAGCATGGGTGAAGGGGTGGTTTGCTCATGCCTGGGTGGCAAGGAAGAAGATAGAGGAGAAAGTAGAGAAGGTGAAGGCGGTGAAGATGAAGGGTATGGTGGAGATGGAGGTGGTAGAGGTGAAGGAGATGGTGGAGATGGAGGTGGTAATGGAGATGATGGAGATGGCATTGGGGATGAAGAGGGTGAAGAGGAAGGTCGCAGGACCCATCATCAGCATATCGGCATAACGCATCAGGTGACATCGGGAGCAGAAGCGGTGTTGGAGATAACAGGAGAAGAAGGGGGGGCACTAGCTTGAGCAAGGGCTTGGGTTTGTGGAGGTGATGGAGATGGGGTAGGAGATGGTGAAGGTGATGGTGGAATAGGTGATAGAATAGGTGGGAGAGTAGGTGATGGAGTGGGTGCATCGCTAGATAAAGAACCACAGGGGTGCCCCTGGTCTTGAAGAGATGGAGACGCCTGCCTGGGCGGCACTGCTGCTACTGCTTGCTACGAAGATGTAGAAAAACTTTGTGAATGGTGGCCCAATCGATCCTCTTTTGATCTTCCAAGCTATAAATAAACTCCCAAAACTCGGGGAAATCTTCAACCAAATGCCCCTACTGGTGGTGAAAATCATAAAAATTGAAGCATATCCCCTACCGCAGGTCGGTAAGGCACAACTGGAGGGAGCGACAACACGTGGATGGCCATCAAAGCTTTGAAGATATCTGTAAAACACTCTGACAACAGAGAGCAAGGAGCTCGCTTCGGGCAAGGCGGATGCCGAGGGGTATGAGATGGAGGAGGTTGTAGAGGTTGTGCAGGCAATGGTGCGTGGTGATTGGTGGAGGGACTAGGCAATGGTGTATGGTGAGTGGGAGGAAGGGGGACGTAGTGGACGGCATCCACTTGCTTGGGGTGTGACGTTCCCTTGACTGGGGGTGGAGACACAGGCGGGTACAAGGAAGCAGAAGACTGACTGTGGATGGCAGAAGGTTGACTCGTGGGAGGTTGATATGTGGAGGTGTATGGGTTCGTGGAAGGTGAACTCATAGAGGGTTGATATGTGGCGGGTGGACTCACAAAGGAATTTATGGCGGAAGGCTGACACGTGGAGGGTGCATAAGAAGTATATCCAGATGGCGAGGTGTATGTGGACATGGAAGGTGAAGGTGACTCGGGGTCAAGGGAACCTTGGAGTTGTTGATGGATGAAGTGGGCTCAGCCGTACAATTGTTGCCAGGAGGTAATATCATTAAGGGCTAAGATGAACCGATACTCGGGCGTTGCATTGGATATTAACATCTTGATTTGCTCTTCCTCCGGAATGTGCCCTGGGACTTGCACGGCTAAGTGACGCCAGCAGTCAGCAAAGGGTAAGAAATCCTCATCGGGATTCATCTTCTCATGGGCCAGATCCACCATAGAATACTTGGGCCCAACCTGGTCCTGATACTACTGAAAATATTTATCTTGAACAATTTGAAAATTCACAATCTGCTCCTACGGGAGGGGAAAGAACTAATCCTGAGCCGAGCTTTCTAAAGACAGACCAAATAGATAAGCCATCAAGTATTGGTCATGTCGAAATCGGGCCGACTGATAAATGAACTCCTTTAAGTGCACAAAGGGGTCACCGGTTCCACCATAATAGTGATATGCAGGAATCTGCGAAGTATGTGGAAGCCACAGACCTTGGAATGCGAAAGGAACATACAAGGAGGATTTAGGATCGATTTGACATTGAAGTTTATCAAGTTGGCATTGGGTTTGAGCAATCATCTCCGGGGTAGGGAGAGATCGAGAGAAGCATGGGTCAACTGGAGCAAGAGATTGTGAATTTAGACTAGGAACATAATAATGGGCCAGATAAGAGGATACGGACTGAGGAGAATAATGAAAGCCCATTCCAGGAGTGGAAAGATATGTTGGCCTGGAAGAAACATTAGCATATAGACCCATTGGGCCAGCAACAACATGGGTAGAAGGAGGAGACCCATTAGGATAAAATTGGCTACTAGAAATCGGGCCAGTAGCATAAGAAGGAGAAGGCCCATTAAGATGAATTTGACCATTAGACACTGGGCTGGTAGCATAAGGAGGAGAAAGCCCATTGAGAGAATGAGGCCCATTAGAAGAATAAGACCCATTAAGGGAAGAAGACCAATGAAGAGAAGAAGGCCCATTAAGGTGATTGGCAATCAGTTTTTGGACTTGGGCAGGGTCCATTAGCGAACAAGACAAGAAAGATGGGCCATGAGATTGGCTTGTTCTTTAGATGGATCAAGGGGACCACGGGAAGATGGACCTACATGGGAAAATAATTCCACGCGAGAATAGGAAGAAAATTGGGAAGAAGAAGGGTACATGGAATTGGAATGATGCTCCATGAGGGCAAATGGAGACTTTCTATAGGAATATCGGGGGAAATACAGCCAGGGAAGCAAGGGCGTTGGCTGAGAAGAGGGCTGGACCCATAGGGGAGGAGGCGGTCCTACGGAAATGGCTGCACTGCTATATCCGGATGCCTTTCGGGTTAAAGAACATCGGGGCGATATATCAGAGGCTGGTCAACTAGATATGCGAGGGACAACTTGGTCAGAATGTCGAAGCTTACATCGACGACATGCTCGTCAAGACGCTGAAGACAGAGGATCATCTTACTGACCTGACCGAGACCTTCAGCACCCTCCTCAAGTACAACATGAAGCTCAACCCCGCCAAGTGCGCCTTCGGAGTCAGATCAGGAAAGTTCCTTGGCTTCCTGGTCACTCAGCGCGGGATTGAGGCAAACCCCGACAAATTCCAGGCCATATTGGACATGCGACCACCCACTTGCATCAAAGACGTCCAGCATCTTACCGGGCGCATTGTCACACTCAATCGCTTCCTCTCTCGGGCGGCCGAACAATGCCTACCCTTCTTCAAACTGTTGAGGGGACCCAAAATGGCTTCTGCTACATTCGCCTGGGATGAGGAGTGCCAGAAGGCTTTTGAGGAGCACAAGGAGTTCCTGGCCTCGCCCCCGGTACTATCAAAGCCGATTCTGGGCGAGGCATTACACTTGTATCTCTCGGTGACCCCTTTCACCGTGAGTTCGATTTTAGTCAGAAACGATGCGAGAATCGAGAGGCCGGTCTATTACACCAGCAAGGTGCTCAATGAGGCTGAAAGGAGGTACCCTGCAACCGAGAAACTCGTGCTAGCACTGGCTACCTCAGCCAAGTGCCTCCGACCCTACTTCTAAGGTCATTCCATTGTCGTGCTGACCGACGAACCTTTAAAGAAGATCCTCTCTCATCCCGAAGCCTCGGGGTGCCTCGTCAAATGGGCCATCATGCTCGGGGCTTACGATATCTCTTATCGCTCCCGTGCGGCTATCAAGGGACAAGCCCTCCTGGACTTCATTGCGGAGAGCACCATCCTGATCGAGGAAGCATCTCCGTCCGCACAAGGGCCAATCTGGGACCTGTTTGTTGACGGATCATCCAACTCGACTGGAAGCGGTGCTGGTGTCCTCCTCAAGTCACCCGAAGGAGTAGAGCTGCAGTATGCCTTGAAGTTCAACTTCCAGGCGTCTAATAATGCTTCCGAGTACTAGGTCCTTATTTCAAGGGCGAGGATGGCACGACGACTAGGGGCCGAGCGAGTCAGGATCCACACTGACTCCCAGCTGGTCGCCAGCCAGGTCAACGGTGACTACGAAGCTCGAGAAGCACCAATGATTAAGTACCTTCAAATGGTCCGAGGATTGGCCCAACTATTCGAGAGTTTCGAGGTAGTCCAAATAGCTCGGGAGGAAAACTCCCGGGCGGATGCCTTCTCTCACCTGGCCTCCCCCATCAGCCCCGAAGGTACTCGGTCAGTCTTCCTCGAAGAGTTAGAGCGATCGAGCATCGACTCCGAGCTCATGATCGTTGACCCCACTACCCCGAGTGACTGGCAGACCCCTTACATATCCTGGCTCTGAGACTCCCAGGAGCCTTTCGACCCTCGGGAAGCTCAGAGATTGAAGTACCAAGCCTGGCATTTCATCATCTTGGATGATGCCCTGTATCGTAGGTCTTTCGTTGGTCCCCTCCTCAAGTGCCTCGGCATCGACGAAGCCAGCCAAGCGATTCAAGAAGTTCACGAAGGCATCTACGACGTACACCAAGGGGGAAGATCACTTTCCAAGATCTTGCTTCAGTAAGGGTACTGGTGGCCCACCCTTCAGCGTGACTGCTTGACCTAAGTGTAAAAATGTGACCGATGCCAATGCTTAGACCATCTGGTCCACCAGCCTGCCTTAGAGCTCATCACCCTTATCGAGCCATATCCCTTTGGTCGATGGGGAATCGACATCCAGGGGCCATTCCCTACAGCTCAGGCCTAGAAGAAGTTCGTCATCGTCGCCATCGACTTCTTCACAAAGTGGATTGAAGCTGAAGCCACTGCCAGGATCACCGAGTCGGTCGTTTGGAACTTTGTGTAGAAATCGATCATTTGTCATTTTGGTATCCCCCGAGTGATTGTGAGCGATAATGGTCGGTAATTTGATTCTAACTATTTTAGAGATAGATGTGCTTGGGTGAGCGTCGGGTGAGTCGGCCGCCAAATATGGCCCGTTTCGGTTCGCTATTGTGCTTGCTAGTAGGTCCTAGTTTGTGTCACATCAGGCTGTTTCGGAGAAGATTCTGCCCACACTATGGCCCAGCAGTTGGCCCGTTATTTTCATATTGGATCTAGACTTTCCTTGGGCTTACGCACCCCACAAGCCCGTCACTGCACCTGTTAATATTAAGGAGAAGCCCAAGATCTGAGATTCTAAGGGCTGGTCTATTATTCTTAAGTTAGGCTATCAATCGAGGAGAGGCCTTGGAGCACAACTCCAAGGACGAACTAAGCCAGTG
The DNA here is from genome assembly GCA_024336825.1 of Amorphophallus titanum. Taxonomy (NCBI): domain Eukaryota; kingdom Viridiplantae; phylum Streptophyta; class Magnoliopsida; order Alismatales; family Araceae; genus Amorphophallus; species Amorphophallus titanum. Next base: position 5,553,793 of record JANBPO010001714.1, on the reverse strand, counting down.
CCCAAGGGCAGAAAGATGAATAGACGGGGTCTCGGCTACCAAGAGTCCGCACTATCAATAATGGGTAATTCTGGCCCACTCACATGGGACTATCGTCAGCACTTGGTTAGAGGCCCTCTCCAGCCAGGCACATTACAGTCACAGTCAGCTCAATCAGAAGAGAAAAATATGACATATGCAGTTGCCAGTCCGCCCTAGGTGCTGAAGGGGCCCGTTGATGATATGATCAATCTCAGCCAAGTATTTTCCAGATTATTTAAAGAGCCTACAGTTTGCCAGAAAAAGAGTCAGGAGGTTCGGCTTGTGCAGTGGAAGCCGAAGAAGCTGATTTACCGTCCTCGAGAAAGTGTGAGCTCACCTGATCTTTCTATTCTATCTCCTTCCCACATAAGAATCCTCCTTCAACAACTTAGTTTCATTCCCCAATCGCCACCTCTCTTGGTTGATCCTTCAGTATTCCAATCTCCCTTTCTCCATACGCAGCCGATTGAATTCCTGATCGTTAATTATCCGTGCGGGCATTGCCCGCCGGTTGATCTCACTTCCAAGTGGTCACCTGACTCCCCCGCCGATCTTTCCGGTATGTGGTTCCAATCCACTGATCCGTTCTTTGATGCCATCTTCTACTCTCTCTGCCCCAAGGCGCTTCCTCCTCCTCCTTCCTCTTCTTCGTCTTGCTGTATGATTTCCACCGAGCTCCAAAAAAAATGCCAATTTTAAAACAAAGATCTCTGTGGAAGATTACGCTATCTTCGATCTGTCAGCTTCCCAAGGGCACGAGACCCCTGCTTCTCCCCTCCCAGTAGATTTGCTTTCTTCTAGGTTTGATGTAGGGTCTGTGGAGTCTAGAGAAGTAGGGTCTAGGTCTAGAGAAGTAGGCTCTTATTCCAGGTCATCTACCCTGTCCGAGCCAGAGTCACGCTTGCTTGCGTATCGTTCCAGATCTATTCCTGATAGGTTCTTGCGAGACCTAGCTCAGCAATGTCATGCCCTTTTGAAGTGTCCAGAATTTATCACCAAGACGATCGTGATTGAGGAAGATGAAGAAGAATTAGACGGGGTGTGGAGCGATGATGGATTAGGTGTCTATAAAGTCATGGATGAAAAGGACCCGGTCGATTCTGAGGACAGCGATGTAGATGACACCACCGACTTATATGCACAAGGTTCGAAGAAGTTCGATGAGCCATCATCGGTAGTGGATGAACCTATAAAGGAAATTAACTTAGGAACCAGAGAAGATCCCAGGCCTGTCATTATTGCCGCTAACCTCCCTTCAAGAGTAGAAGCTGATCTAATCCAAGTCTTAAGACATTATAGTGATTCTTTCACCTGGTCTTATGAGCACATGTCGGGCCTTGACCCCTCCTTGGTGGAACATTGTCTAGTACTTAAACCAGGGGCAATGCCCGTCAAACAGAAGTCAAGAAGGTTTCACCCCCACATGGCCTTAAAAATAAAAGAAGAGGTCAACAAATTATACAAGGCCAGGTTCGTCAGAGTTGTTCTATATCCTCAGTGGGTGGAAAACATTGTCCCTATCATCAAGAAGGATGGAAAAGTGTGTATTTGCATCGATTTCAGGGATCTTAACAAAGCAAGTCCCAAGGATGATTTCCCGCTGCCTCACATAGATGTCTTGGTGGATAATACCACCGGGTTCGAAGCATTATCCTTCATGGATGGTTATTCAGGCTATAATCAAATCCGTCTCGCTCCTGAAGATCAAGAGAACTCCGCGGAAATGGCATTGATGCAGCTTCCATTGTCAAGGATGACCTTACATGGGCGCTCCCCAATTTGTATGTAGGTTTGGAAAATGGCCGTTCTTCTCCAATCCTCGTCAATAGATTGAGCAAGGACACAACGAACAACTCCTAGTCTAGGGGCATCTTGGTTCAAGGGGCGTGAGTCAGCCATGGCAGGCCAATCGGGAAGTTTGGTGATGGGGGACCCGACTTGTTGGACAAACTGAGCTGGTGGGATGGTCGAGGATGACATGAGCGGTAAAGGAGGGGAACTATGCCTAGGACTCGACATTCAAGGGCAAGTCGAAAACTTGCTCTGATACCAAATCTGATGCGGGACGAGTCTGGTCAGGACACGGGGACCTAAACCAGCAAACTCAAGAGCACGGACGTCTAGTTGGCAAGACGATCACACACGTGTGTAGCGAACTCCTCAAGGGAAACGTCGTGGTGGCTAGGCGAGCAGTGGCTCGCGAGGGTATCAGACGCGGTCCGAATAGCGAGGAGGGTGGTGGAAGCCACCCGGGGAGGTAGATATGGGCACCTGGTTCGACCGGGCAGACTGATACCAAGGGAATCGGGTCAAATGGACTCTCAACTCACCGACAGTAAGTTACTCATTTGGTAGATCATTTGGAATAGGCACTCTTCTCACCGGCGTGACATTTATAACTAATACTAGAAGATCAAAGGGAGGAGTGGCAGCCGAACGTACCTAGCCATCCGAAGGATCGCCTCCGGTCGAAGACGTAGGCGTGCCGGGGAGGGTTTGCACCCGGCGATCATGCTGCATCGATGGCGCTTGCAATCGACCCTGCTAGTACAAGCACAAAATAACCTCCACGCAAGAAGGGGGAACTAGGAGATGGGCACGAGGCATAACACTACTCTCACGCAGGAGGGGGGAGCATGGGGAGGGGAGTAACCAAGGGTATCGACACTCCAACTACCGTGCTGAATTGGTGAAGCTCGGGGTGGTACATCACGCACCGAGATCCCAATGGAGTAACACCAGTGCCAAACTATCGCCGGAGGGGTCGTGCCATGCTCTGCAACTTCTAGTGCTGGTTCGGGGTCACTGGTGGGCATGGTGGTGCCGACGAGTCTACCTGCACGGTTCTGCTGCGGAGGATAGGTTGGCGCAGTTGCCGTGCAGGAGGGACAACTCTCTCCACTGAGCTCCGATTGAGGCGGGACCAGCATGGTTTGAAAGAGGACAGGGAGATCTACGTGCCAGCCAAGTTTGACAGCCGTCGGATCTCAGGGCTGGTCATGGTCGCCTCTGGACTGGAACTCTGGAATCTGGGTGAACAGGCTGATAGGGTGACGATGCGCGAAGCCGTTCTCACAGCACGGAGGTCCAACTATGATGAGACTAGTGGGATTGGTTTCTGGATGTCAAGAGGACCGTATCCACTGGAGGGCTTGACCTGGAGATCAGTGGGGTGGGCGTGGCACATTCTGCTAACTCACTATTCATCCTGGGCGAGTCTGGTTCACATGGGCTCTGTGCAGTTGTACGAGATCGGCTGCCACAAACAGAGACAACATTGAAATGATGTGGGACCACCTCTGGAGTGACGGAGACTTAGAGACAAACAACTCTTCAGAATAGTGTTTTGGCTGGTTCACGCCTGAGAAGCTAGTGGATCCTCTGCAAGTTGGCCTTCTGGAACTGGCGTGAATCCAGTGCAGTTGCACAAGATTGGATGCCGCGAGTGATGCTGAAGTCGAATGGAGGCAGGACCACCTCAGGAGTGAAGTAGACTCGGAGAAGAAGAATTTCACTGAAGATGACTTCTGCTGAATCTCACCGTGGGAAGTCGTGTCAGCATCTGTAATGTGACTCTCCGTTTCTGTCCTGGGTCTGCAAGCAGCTGGTGATGAATCCACAAACACTAATGGTGAGGCAATGGTGTAGGGCTCTAGCGTGGTCGTGGACATTCTTGGGAGTGGGGGAGAGAGGAGGGTGCAGGGGATATGTGATTGGGGAGGGGCTGGACGTGGATGGCTGGGTGGTGTGGGTGGCTAGGGTTAGGGTATCGCCTGTTGTGGTTTTCGATCCGGTTGGCATGACGCCCCTCCGGTGGTGCGTTATGAGGGTATGGCGCCCCTATATGGGTGCGTTATAGCCCTGTCCTCCTTGTCGACTGTTTGTTTGTGATTTGTTATGTGTCCGTCTATCTTAGGTCCTTGTTTAGGGCGGTGTCTGTCTATCAGTGGTTGTCTGGATTGGTCGGTTTAGGTGACTGGCTGCGATCTTTTCCTAGACTATGACAGTACCATAACGACTCAATCTTGAAATTACCATTATTTGTGTCTCTAGTTGCGTAGCGACTATCTCTTGACGGTTCAGTTTCCCCTAGCAGTTGACTGACAAGTTGCTTTGCCCAGAGTGTTGTCGTCATCTCCCACCGCTCTTGTTCTCATTGATTCTGCTTGCTTGTTCTGCTGTAGCGGTGGATGTGTCTGCGTGTCAGTGTCGTGTCTGGTTCCGGTCAACCCGGGGTTACCTAGTGGTTGACAGGAAGTCTTGTCGTGTCTTGATGGCCATGTCTAATTCGAGACATTGGTCTTGGATGCTTCGAGGTACTGTTCTACCTTGATTTACGTGTCCAGGTGTGCTAAGGGTTCTCAGTGTTCCCTTTGATCTCCGTGTTTTGGTTCTTACAGAGCGCTGCTTTCCCTGGCTTAGGATTAGACCGATTGGCGGCTTTGTTCCACTGTGTGTGACGATCCTGACTCAGAGTCAAAGGACTTAGGGACCATTGTGGTTGTAGGTCTAGTTTGCCTTGCCCTGGGTGCCGGCAGTTTTCTACACTGTCGTCGTGCGCATAGTACGGTCTGTCTGTACTCCGGCGGTTGTGTTTCAGAGTCTTCGAGTTTTGTGGCTCCTCTTTGGTTGGTGCCTTATAGCACGCTTCGACATGATGGCTCTTGTAACGGGGCACTTTTTTCCTGAGACACGATTTTTAAGCTAGTTCCGTGGGCTCCCGACTACACCATAGCATCCGCGGGGGAGAATACTAGTTAGAGGCCTGGCTTAATGGTCTACAGCCAGTGTGTGCACATGGGGTTAGGGTCTTAGGACTCACGTCGACGGGCGTGACCCTGACTGGTCCTTGCAGTGGTGGTTTCCACGTGGACCTGCGACGCGGCCTCAAGCGTGGCAGACCACGTTTGGCTGGTAGTCGAGGTACTTGTAGAGTGAGCTGTGGTGCAGTGTAAGACGTCAGTGGACGCAGCTGACCACTCCTCTTTTGAGTCATGTGTGGTGTGACTCTCGACGTTTCTCGTGCGTTGTGACCTTTCGGGTTAGCCCTTTCATGGCTGTACTCAAGGTTAGTGTCCTGTCGCATGTGTGACGTTCTTGTCATGCGCGTGGTAGTGTGCACGACATCCTTGTCATGTTGTCCGTCATCTGTGTCGCTCATCTGTCTAGATTTTCCTAGGCTTTCTTGTTGTCCTTGCATGTCTTCTTTTGGAGCCTGGCGTTGTGTTGATAGTTCGGTAAGCTTTTGACTACTTTAGTTTAGAGTTCAACCTTCTGTCTTTATTTGCAGTGGTTCCACGCGTCGGCAATTTGGCAACTCCTGACTCTGTCAACTCCGAGTCGCCCTCCTGCCCTTGCTTGGCGTAGTTTGGGGTACCGAGGTTAGTTCTGTAGCCGTTGTCTGGTACGGCTTCTTCCTTCCCCTCTTCTTTAGCGTGTTCCCTACTCTTGCTCCCTGTTCTGTTTCCTTTACAGCTTTGTAGTTAGCTTTCCTGCTTTATTACTACCTGCTGTTGCTTGCTGTTTTAGCGTGTTACTGCGTGTTTTTCTCGGTGGGGATCCGCGTGACCCCTACTGAGCCAGTGACACAAGGCTCACCCCTGCTTTACAGGTGGTGGTCGTTCGTTCGGCTTCCGTGTGTACCTGGGGCGCGCGCTCGTAGCATCTAGTGTGGCCAGCTGGTACCCTCGTCAGGCTTCCCCTGACTTTTTGGTACGTCTTTTCTTTTCTGTCGACTGTACTTGGCACTTGTTGTCTTTTCTTTGGAGTTGACTCTGGGCTATAATTGTTAAATTTAATCTGTTAATTAAAAAGTAATTTTATTTCTCGAGACCTTCCCCGACTTTGAGTCATGGAGAGCTACTGGAGGAGCCCGTTCAGGTAAGAGCTTCTGATTCTGAGCGTATGATGTGACTTTGCTTAGTTCTGGTTATTAACATAACCATCTGGATTGTGCAGAGGAGGCAGAGGCATCAGGGACCAGGGCCCCCACTGAGTCACCGCCTGGACAGGCCGGAGAGCCAGCACCCACGGTGGCTGGCAGTTGCCAGGGTAAGTGTCCAATTGCTGTTGAGGGGATGTCCGTGTTGTTGTTGCACTTCTTGGCAAGCTAGCGTTACTGACTGGGTTTGTGTTATTCATTTGGCAGGTGAGGAGGCGGTAGCCACCTTGGAGATGATCGAGGAGTTGGTGAATGCCGGCCCCTCGGTGGCCCTGTCCTCCTTTGAGGGTGAGTCCGGGCAGGTGGCGTCTGTGCCCCCACCCACTGTTGAGGTGCTGGGTGGACTACCACAGCTACTGGCAAAACTTCCTCTCCCGCCTATGCCAACCGTGGTATCGGCTTGCACAGTGGGGCTAGTGGAGTCCTCTAGTGTGGGACCCTCAGGTATGTAACTGAGTGCTTGGTGATTTTATGGGTGATTCGTTTGCTTTACCCACCCATGCTGAGCTTTCATTGGTGTCGATTGCAGGTACCTCTTCCCCTCTAGAGGAGGGAGAGCTTCCTCATGACATAGTTGGGGTAGCAGGGGATGAGCCCGCTGTCACGGCTTCCACTGGAGGCAATGAGGAGCTCGTCGATATTGAGGGGGTTTCTGAAGAGGAGGCCCCTGCTGGTGAGCTTCTTATCCAACACCCTTGGCTTGGGGGTTGTCTTCATATGAAACTGGATTATAATAGCTTGACTCGGCTTCTTGGTGTACAGGTGCCTCTGATTTACCCATGCCTGGGGGTTCCTTAGGGACCTCGTCTGGCTCTTTGAGCAATGGCAGTGCGGCGATGGAGACCGGCGAGAGTTCGAGCTCGAGCTCTTCTTCCTTTGAGGCCTCTTCTACTGAGGATGTCGAGATGGAGGTAGCTCTGGAAGGTATATAGAAATCCTTCCCCCACCCTATCGGCTCTAGTTTAGAGTTTATAGTAGGGTATTGACGCCATTGTGTTATGACCAGGACTGGAATCTGAGGGGGAGCGTGTGCCAACTCCTATCGAGGATGACCAGGGAGAGCCTCCCGTGCCCCCGATGGTTACTGGGGATGACTGGATTATGGAAGAGCCTCTGCCCTCCCTGACTCCAGCGGGGGATACCGCAGATGCGGAGGAGAGGTTACCCTCACCGACCCGTACGGGGACGCCGCAGGCATGGCGGGAGCCATGCCCGGTGAGGATCAAGACCTTTCTCAGGTTTTTCACCTTGTCTTGTCATAGGAAAATCCAGAATGTTGTTGACTCTCCTTTGTGTTTGGTGGGATTGTGCAGGCCCTGCTGGTGTATTGGCTGAGATGGGCCACTCCTCTCCAGACCTGGGGGTCAAGTGGCCTACGTGCCCTTGCCCGCCAGAGCCACTGCTACATGCGAGCGTGGGCGCGGCCTTGCTTCAGCGAGCCCGAGGCTACCTGGGAGGCGACCCCTTGCCTTCTCCGGAGGAGCTTAGGCAGTGTTTGAGGGACTGCACCCAGGGCTACCACGACCTCGGCTTCTCACGCGAGCTCTAGATGTCTGGCTTAGCCGGCATCTGGGCAGAGTACCTGCGGCTCCTGGCGGCTTAGGAGCAGAGGGCGCAGCGGCTGGCAGCCATCCGAGAGACGCGGGAGCAGTGCGCTCAGCTTGCGTCAGCGGCGACCGAGCAGAGGAGACGTGCCGACGTAGCTGTATCACTTGCTAAGGACCGCGCCGTGCAGTTGAGCGAGGCGGAGAGTAGAGCTGAGGCCTTGCAGAAGGCCTTGGAGGAGTAGCGGCGAGCCGTGGAGCTCGCTAAGGTCGAGTGGCGGGCTGCCGAGACCGGGGCCGAGGCTAGCGTTCAGCTTGCGTCGACCTTGGAGGCGGAGCTGGCGGCCGCGGAGTCTCGCCTGGCAGCACTGGAGGGGAGTGAGCCTGGGCTCTGATTGTACACTCTCTCCTCTCCCAAGGGAGAATCCCCCACCCCAATACACCCTTTCACATCCCCTAGGCCAGCATTAACCCCACCCATTAAACCAAATTCAAATCCCTCTCTCCCTCCAAGCAAATCTGCCCCCACCCTCTCCCCCTCTCTACCCTGGCCGCACCCACCCCCTCTCACACCCTAGCTGTGACTCCAGCAGCCTCCCAACCTCCTCCATCAACCCCCAGCATCCCTCTCCATCTCCCACAACCATTAGACCCCTCCCCCTTGCTGCAACTTCACCTTTCCCCACCCCAATCTTCATCTATCAACAACCTGCTCTACCCAGGTCACAGATAGCCAGCAAGGTCCTGAAAGAAACATCACTACAAGCATCACCCTGAAGTTTTCTGGTGGCAAGTCTTATACCTCTGGAAAGGTCATCCAGATAGCTTTCCAGGCGAGGTGGTTTCATCATCGTCCGAGCTGCCCGTGAGAATGAATCTCCCTCGACTGCGCAGTTCTTCCTAGACAGATAACCAGAGGAGGATTGTAGAGGCTCCCACGACCAGATCCCTGGGATTCTTGGAGCACCACTTGTCTGAGGACTTTCCCCTCCAGTCCTATTTCATATCCAAGAAGCAGAGATAAGTTTGGACCTCATCATCAGAAGTTCCAATTTTTTCATCCAAGGTGTGCTAGGTCAGCCTCCCTAAGCCTGCACCAACCCACCACCACTATTCTGGCCACCGCGATCAACTCTGACATCTGCCGATGGTGCCGTTGGTCTCAGATCTAAGAGGACTTGACCGCGATCGCAACGGCTTTGGACTCGCCTCCAACAGATCACAGGGCTATTCGTGGCTCCCTCATCTTCCAGCAGCATCAGCCTGAGTGCAACCCAAACCAGAGCGGTTGGGCCCTGTTCCAGACCCTACCCCGGCCAGCGACACCAATAGGAACTTCCACGAAAATTCCAGCACCCTCTTGGGTCAGGTCAGAGAATTTTGGCACTAGTGCCAACCTGTTCTGAGCTCGGGGAGGCCGTGAGAGCACCATCTTTGACTATCTGTCTGACTATTCTAGAAGCTGGCAGAATCAACGGGGATCGGCATAATGGCATCTAGCCTCACTTCCCCTCCCCGCCTGACCGGCTTACAGCCCCTCCCTACGTGGAGGTAGTGTTTGGATGTAAAGCTCTTAACCCCCACCCTGAGATCATCCCTCCTGTGTGAGGCGTAGTGATGTATTCACTTTTAATTTTCAGGACAAAGAGACACCAACGTGGTGTGCGGGTGCATACCCATGCCTCCCCGCTCGCCCTCGTCTTCGGCCAGGATCGGCGTCCTCACGCCGATCAGGTGAGCTCCTGATCACTCTCCTCTATTGGTAGCATTATCTTTGCTGCCTTATTATTGCTTTCAATTGCCCGTCAGACAGTGAGCGAGTGCCCGGTCCGTTATCCACCAAATCGAGTGCCACCGCGGAGCGGGTTGTGAGAGAGACCCTACAACCCACGCCCTTGGCGTGCTGGCCGCCCATTGGTTTGGGCATCTCAGACCCTTAGGGGTTCAATCTCAAGCTAGCCAAACCTCGAAACAGCGAGGTCCCACTTCGAACCCTCATCCCCCATCGCCGGTCCACCTACAGACGCAGGTGTGCGCTACGTGAGTGAGTCCACCGTTCCGTTCATGCTTGCTTGCTAGGTCCAAGGAGTGGTTTCACATCAAATTGATATCAGAGCAAGTTCACAACTTGTCTCTACAAGTTGGTCCTAGGGCACGATTACGTTAGAATCATCGTTGATCCACCCATTGCATCATCATGTATACTTCTCTTTGGGTAATGCAGTACAATTCCGACCCTCTCACGGGTGATACTGAAACCCTACTCTGGGACATCATCCTAGATGATGACCTTCACTTTGACGGATCTAGCCCTAGTGCCTACCTAAAGTGGGAAGCTACCTTGGAAAAACACTTTGAACGGATTCGGGTGTATGGACCCAAAAGAATCACAGTTGCCAAGGGTCGGCTTTCACCTCGAGCCAGGGAAGAGTGGGAACATATAGTGGGCTTAAGGAGGAAAATGGCCTAAAAATTCACAAAAATAGTCAAAATTCACATAATAAAATCCAGATCTAAACCACTAAGCATCTGTTTACGGCACGGGCCTTACAGGATAGATGCACGGCTTGATGAAGTCGACCTCCGCCATTTTATCGACTTTGGTCGCAACCTAGAGCTCCAACTCGTGCCGCATGCGTCGCTGGGGTTGTTTAACTGGCGTAGCTAAGGGAGATATAGCCAGATCATGCTCCGCTATGGAGGGATCTAAGCATGGCATCTCCTAGTATGTCCAGGCAAAGCAGTTTTTGTATTTGAGTAGGAATTGCTTATAGTCCCGCCTCTCTGCTTCAGTGAGGAGAGCACTGAGGAATGTGGGCTGAGGGGTCTCATCGTTACCCAGATTGATCTCGACGAGCTCGTCGATGGTTGCCTGGCCACCATCCTCCAGCTCGGGAGTTACAGGCTAGAAGTTGACGAAGTCTTCAATGTCAGTGGCAGCTTCGTACACCCGTGGGTCCTCGGAGCCAGTGGTTGAAGCTACTAGGACTGGAAGGTCGTCGCTGTTGGTCCCGGCCTTAGGTTGCCCCCGGTCGTCCTTGTTGGACTAACAGCCGTCGGCTAGCCTCCCAGAGGCTGGGCTAGGGTTGTTTGCCAACACTGGTGATGCCTCACACTCTTGGTCATGGGGACCCTCCTCCTGGGGGAAGTGCGGTGAGCTAGGTTCCTCAACTGGATGGGAGGCCGCGGGAGCCTCCTGTGCCTCGACATCCTCATGGATGGATGAGGACGTCTCGTCAGGTGCTAGAACTCGAGTACTAGCCCCGACTGGGAGTGGGATTAGAATCTCCTCTCCCTCATCTCTCGAGCTGTCAAACTTGGCGTTGGTGATAATCGAGTCAGTGGCTGGCTGCATCAGTCCTATGGTATGGATCGCGTGATAGACACAGAAGTCTGGGTCTTGGTCATAGCTGTGACCTCTAGTGTCTTTTTGAGAGAACGGGGGTTGCCCCCGGACTTGTGAGGGTGTCCAGAGATTTTGAAAATACCTCTACTGTGTAGAGCTCTGCCACTGGAGAATGTGCTGCTTGAGGCACATCTCTTGGATACGAGGTGAGAGGTCGCCCAGAATTTGGACGGCTTCGGGGGTATTGTCGGCTCGCTTGGACCAGCCAAAATCATCTTTCGGGGGGGCTGGAGGGGCCATGTCTCCTTTGTGGAAGATAATGGACTTGCCCCTTTTAGCCCTTTTCTTGGACCGGTGTCGCTGCCTATAAGTGATGATAAACGTCGTGAGCTACTCGACCTTGTGCTCCTCTGGGGTATACATGAGCTGAATGCAGTCTGGTGGCAAGCATATGCTCTTGTCGATCGCTCGGCTAATAAGGTTAGCCTCGAAATCGACTTTACGCCTCTCAGGACAGTTTGTGGTTGACTTGGTGCTAAGACATAGCCAGTGAAGCTTAGCCTTCTCCTCGTCAATGGAGAAGAGGTTTTCCTCCTCCTCTTCCGAGAGCCAGTCGTTGCTCTTGCTCTTGATCACTGGGAAGGGACTGATTCCCTTGAAGTAAAGAGCTGCATCGGCCAGGTTGCATTCTGCCAGAGTGAACGGGGATAGGTTGGCAAAGACCGCGCATTGTTCCCCATCCTTAATGTATTTGATACACTGGTGGAGGGTTGAGGGAATGACCTAATTTTCCTGGAGCCAGGGCCCACCCAACAACACTTTGTAGGATGTGCTAGAGTCAATGATGTAGAAAGTTGCCTTAGAGGTGAAGCTATCGAGCATCAAATCAACATCCACCCGGCAGAGGACTTCCTCAGTATTCTAGTTGAAACTAGATATCTTGACTACCTGAACCTTCTAGAGGTAGGGAGTCAGATATAGGGCCTTGAAGGTTTTGAGGGGCATGATATTGATAGCTACGTCGGCATCCACCAGAATCTGATTTACTTCGTGCCCAATGATTTTGCCCTTCATGTAGAGGGGTTGATTATGACACGGAGGAGAGAGCAGAAAGTCTTTCTCCGTGAAGGTGACAGCGGCCGTAAAAGCCTCATACATGGCAGCTTTTATACTCAACAAATCGATGAACCAATAACCACGTTAATTTAATCCAACCTGACGAAGACTGCGTCCACATGAGGTCAAGACCTTTGATCGGCTAAATAATATGGTGGCCAAGATTGAGGCATTCCTCACCCGATATTCTTCCACCCCTATAGCATCAAGCCAAAGGACGAGGCAAGCCGAAAAGAAGCCGATGCCACCAGAGGTCCACGCGTTAGGCTTCCAGGCTTTCGAGAAGAAAAAGGAAAGGGCCAAAGCGGCCACAGGCCCTCCACCGCCCACGTCCATGGAACGGCGGGAAGGCCCCTCACTGAGGAAGAAGATGAGGAACAAGTTGCACTCCTTCTCTCGAGATAAGTCCCGACTCCTGTTTGAGTGGGCGACCAGCTACAACAGAATCACGTTGCCAGAGCCAAAGAGGCCAGGTGACATGAAGAAGAAGGATGACCCCCGCTTCTGCCACTACCACCAAATGTTGGGGCATACCCTCGAAGATTGCTATGTTTTCAAGGACGTCATTGAGGCCTTGATAAGGAAGGGGGAGCTAGACATGGGGGAGCACAAGGTGGATCCTCCACAGCCGCATGAGATGCCCAGCATGCCATCCTCGGTCAATATGATATCCTTGTATCAAGAATTACCGGAAGAATGGGCGGAGGCCAGCACCCGCACCACTTATGAAGCCTTCGTGGTAGCGCCCGCCCAAGATCAAGTGGGTTGGCAGTCTGCGCTGAAGAGAAATAGAAGAAGACTGGCTCCTCAGCTCGCCCTGACAATTCATGTTAGGGGTGTCACTCCTCGACCAGCACCGCCGTCGGTGAAGCCTATTTGGCACGATACAGCCCCTCGGCTAGTCATGAGATGGCCTACCTTCAATAGGAAGGAGCATGTCCCGGTGCGGATCCACAAAGAAGTCAGCCCAGTGGTTGAAAGACTCCAGGCCATCATTGACAGGCTTGAAGAATATGAACAGCTCGAGATCCGACCTGTCGAGCTGAAGGAATATGTCCCCTGGGAGGAGTTTGAGAGTCTCGAGCTGGCCCTTGAGGTAGAGACTCGAGCAGAAGAAGAGCCTCCCCTGTGGGACGAACTCCCCCAAGAGCGGTCTCCGACCGTCACGAAAAAGAAAAAGAAGAAAAGAAGATCCAGAAACAGGAAGAGGAAGGGGGTCGTCGTCGCCTGCAACACTCTTTCGGCGCTGTTCGACACCGCCCTCTCTCTGGAAGAGGAAGAAGAAGAGGCACCTTACAACCTGCCAGAAGCAAATCAGGTCGAAGCATCCACCTCCCAACATGCTACCCGGTCAGGGAAGAAATAGGGCCACCATCCTCAGGACAGTCGCAACATCATGCTCAGAGGTGAGCAACCATACCGGATCCCCGAACCCGAGGTCCGAGGTGCCGAAATCCCTCCACCGGTGGGTCTCTACCCCGAGAAGCCGACGAGCCAGGGCATCCCCTCATTCGCGGAGTTTCTGCGGTCACGTGCAGAAAGGCAAGAACGTCCGCAGGGACCCCGGCCAGCTGAGGGAGTCAGCGCCCCTCCAGCTCCACCAGTTAACAAACTCCCGGTTCTACCGACGGTGGCCCCGTCCCAGCCGATGGAAGAATTTGACGGCATCCCTAACCTCGCCGAATTCATGCAAGAAAAGGAGGAGGCCTGTCGGGATAGGCCGCCCCTAGCAGCTATACCCGACCCAATGGGGGAGCCATCTCCCGACCCAGCACCTCAGGTCCCCACTGGGGGAAAACGCGGCAAGGCCGAAGAGATGAAGCTGCTCAAGGTCTGGGCTGCCGATCGAATAGTTAGACATCTCAAGAAGATCCCGGCCCGGTTCACCGTCTGGGAAATGCTGTCTTTGGACGAAGAGACACGACAAGCCATCATCGCCGCACTCCAGACGCCGGTGCACCTTGAAACCTGCTTAGCGGAGATGTCACCAGAAGTGGCCGTGGCCTTTACTGAGGACGATATGCTCCTACCCACATGCAGTCACAATAGGCCGCTCTACATGAAGGGGCAGTTGAATGGACAGCCCATCAACAGGGTCCTGATCGACCCAGGCTACCTCGCCGTCCCCCTCTGCTTTGGGAGTTTCCCTCCCGTGGTTGGCTTCCCCAACTTTTTGGGGGTAGCCTTCATCAACATATTGGACGTGGAGGCGTCCAACTCACTGAAGACCAACGCCCCCGCCCAAGGGGCCACTGAAGCTGCTGCCGGCCAAGCTGTGGCCAAGAACAACAATGGCGTCCCGGCAAAGACGCTGAGCTGCAACGTGCACCATGTACACCAAACAGCCAACCCGTCTCACCAAGCTCGGCATCTCACCGGAGGAGGCTCCGGAGGAACAACACCGGTGCTATCTTGGGGTGCCGCATATCTGACTCTGGGAAGTCCATGACCGTTGGGACCATCCAAGTCCATCTGAATGGACAAAGGTCTGAAGTGATCCCGGACCACATTATCCCAACCGTCCCAGTCCGTAACTCTTTCCAAGGGCTGGAGAAGCTGAAGTAGAAGGTGACGCTCACTGTCCCAGCCACAGCACCGAAGAACACATCGGCTCACAGGCCGACCAAGCTGAAGTAAATCTGGGTTCCCTAGGAGGCCCAGCCCACTACACCTACCCAGGCAGGACCTAGTACTTTCCACCTGAGGAGGACCTGAGGAGATGAGAGGGTCGAGGTGATGACCCCAGCCTACCAACCAATAGTCACTATACTAGCACTGCCCAACAATGCCTGCCGCAGGTGTTGACACTAGGCTGTCCGCCCGACGCCCGTGGCTTGCACCCCTCCTGCTGCCCCCATCAACACGCAGCTACTGGCTGCTCTCCCCGACCAGGAGTGGGAAGGGATCGAGTAGGCCATGAGAAATTACCTCCGGGGCCCAAGCAACACTCCCTTGGGTCACCAGAGATTGCTGGGGGCAGTGGCCTCTGCCTTCTAGGAAGAAGAAGAAACCCGACCCGTGCCCAATGTAGAGTCAAGGAATCAGTTGGAGGAGCTGCGCCAGTCCCCTTTGCGAGAGGAAGCGTCGCCCCAACAATCGGTTTTTGACAGACTAGTATTTCCAGAAAGGCTGTCAAGGAGGATGGCAAAGAGAAATAGAAGCTGGAGAGTTTTCACCTGCAACATGGCGGGAGTCTTCGGTCGATACGGAGCTCTACCTACTAACCCCGAAGAAGTGGCCAGACTCACCGCCAGACCCGGTCCTCTCACCAGAAGAGGAAGAGCGACAAGTGAAGTGACGCAGGCGGGCGTCGAAGAGACTCCCTCTGGAGAACCTTCCATGGCCCTAGCGGCCAATGTTATCACCACCGGAGGCACTAGTGGCAGACCCTCCATGTCATCCGAGGATGCACCGGCCGAAGAGACCCGGGGCATTCCTAGCCCCCCCGGGTGATCCCGCCATGCTGTATATGATACAACAGTACCAGCAGGAGATTGAACTGCTAAAGAAGCAGCTCAACGAGAGGAATGTCCAACCCTCAACATCTGGGCAGACTGAGGTCCTACTCGAGGCGCCCGGGGGCAACGGACAATCCTCAGAGGTGACTTTGCAGGCTACAGCATTCCCAGAGGCTCCCAACTTTCCTGGGGGCATGCCCCTGCAACGGGCGCAATACACAGCATCGGCTCTGCCGCAAGCTCTCCCCTCCCAAGGGTCTCCCATGGCTCCGCAGGCGACAGTGCTAACCACTCCAAGGGTGCAGCGCGCCCATTTCTACCCAAGCCCGGTCGACCCAGCCGTCGTCAGTCAGTTTATGCTCAAGCAGATGATCGATATGAAGCTGGCTGAGAGAGGTGATGGTGATCAAACCCCCTTTGATGCCTACCGAGTATCCTACCTGGCTCACTACGCCGCGAAGAAGCTACCGGTTGGCATCACCAAGCCGCCAAAGTTCGAGAAGTTCAATGGGCAAGGGTCTCCTAGGGAGCACATTGCCTATTATGTGAATGTTATGGGAGATCTAGCTGCTGATGAAGCCTACCTCCTGAAGTTCTTCGGCTCAACACTCACCGGGTTGGCCTTCGAGTGGTATTCGAGCCTGCCGCCCGGGTCTATCGCCGACTGGCCCGATATGCAGAAGAAGTTCAAGGAAAGATTCTACATCGCTGACTAAAGGAATTGAATTTGAGATAGAGGAGGTGGATGGAATTCTTAAAATATTATGATTTTGTATTAAATTATCATCCGAGAAAAGCCAATGTGATAGCGGATGCTCTAAGCGGGAAGAGATTAATGGCGATAAAACTATACCAGGATTGGAGATTGATGGCTAATGTAATGGAATGTTCTTCGGTGTGCCAGACGGAAAACATAATTATGGCTAAGCTGGCTATTCGGTTTGCCATGGTCAAACAAGTTGTATAGGCCCACACACGTGATCAACATTTACAAGGAATGGTAGGGAAGCCCGGGTTTACCCAGAGCACCATCGGAACTATTAGATTTCAAGAGAGATTGTGTGTACCCTGAAATGAGGAAATAAAAAAAAACTATTGTCTAAGGCATACAAATCTTGATACTCCATACATTCGGGTAGTACAAAAATATACAAAGATTTGAAGAAATAATTTTGGTGGATTGGCATGAAGAATGACATAGCTGGGTTTGTGAGCAGATATTTGACTTGTCAACAAGTGAAAACTGAACACCAGAGACCAGCAAGCTTACTATAGCAAATGGAGATTCCACAATGAAAGTGGGAACATATAACGATGGATTTTGTCATGGGTTTGCCAAGAACCAAAAGGAGACATGATGCCATATGGATAATTGTAGACATATTAACCAAATCTTCCCACTTCATGCCGATTAGGAAGACCCAACCCCTAGAAGATCTAGCTCAGATGTACATTAAGGAGGTTGTGAGACTTCACGGAGTGCTTGTTTCTTTTATTTCTGATCGAGATCCCAGATTCATAGCTAGATTTTAGAGAAGTTTGCAAGAAGCGTTGGGCACTCAGTTGAGTTTCAGTTCGGCCTTTCATCCCCAAATTGATAGCCAGTCAGAGAAAATCATTCATACAGTAGGAACATTTGTTACGACCTTGCAGTTTAGACTGGCAGGATAATTGGGATGATCACCTCCCTTTAATAGAGTTCTCCTACAATAATAGCTATCATGCAAGTATTAGAATGGCTCCATATGAAGCTCTATATGGAAGACCCTATAGATCACCAGTGTGTTGGGATGAAGTGAAATAAAGAAAGTTAATTGGGCCTCAGATGGTACAAGATTATGTAGAGAAAGTTAAACTAATCAGAAAATGATTATTGACATCATAATCGAGATAGAGCACGAGATCTAGTAATGACTCCTCCTTCATGTTTCCTTCTCATCTTTTCTCCGCCCCTCTCAGGCACAGTGGTCTGCATTAGCAAATTATCAATGCAGGCTTTCTCCGCTATCTGTTTACTGATATTCAGCAGATCCTGGACCTGATCATTATAAAGAGCCTTCACTTCAGAAGAGTCCTTAGACCCAGCAAGGGCCTTGACAACAGGCTCAAGCATAGCCTCAAGGGCTTCAAGGGCATCATCCTGACAAGCATTTGATCTCAGGCAGCTTTGAACTAATAACTGACAGCCAATGTCGGTTCCCTGCCCTTCTTCACAAGGTCCCTCATTAATGCCTCCAGCAAAAGGTAATGAGGGAGGACATGCCCATATAGCCATCTGCTGAAGCACTAGGGTAGTACCCTCCCTATCTAGGTACAGTAGTTCTTGATCAAGCCCTTTCTGTTGGGCTCGGTCAACACATTCAGACTCCTACATTTCCATTGCCTGCATTAACACTTCAAATTTGTTCTCCACAGCAACATTATGTCGAACATCTAGAGGGCCAACAGGTCGGGGCCTAAAAATCTGCTGAGAATTCTTAAGATCTGGTGCTTGAGCTACACGAGGGTGGCCCGTCCTTCCTAGTTTCTTTCTACATACAAAGTAATTACCCACATACTTTGTTCAAAAAATGATGCATATGACTTTGATTGATATGGATTTCAGAAATTCTTTTTAACACTTCAAGGGAAACAAATTTCTACATGAAAGTTAAGAGAATCGTGAGGAAAAAGCTGCCTATCCCGCTAGTTCAATAAGTGGTATGTCAAACCGAGTAGCCGGGAATCCCCACTGAAATAAATGAGGAAACTCGCGTCGAAAGGTGAAACAGCTCCCTATAATGCCGAGTCGCCTCCAGAGAGAGGTGAGCTGCAAAAGACGTCTGGGTGAGAAAGACACATGACAAACATAAAAGAAAGTAGCACAATGCTAAGATGGGGAACAAGCACACCTGGCGGTCCCATGTACAAAGGAGAGAGCGGCGAATGCAACAGCAGGGGCACTTTATCTCGGGAAGCCGCCTCCCGGATAAGCCAGCAAAGGTCCCCAATCTTCTTGCTCTTCTCGGCTAATGACGTCAGGTCTTCATAGCCGCGGGAAGATAAGTGGCATGCCAAGTTCAAATGGTCTAGGCTCCATTCACCGGCATATTTGAAGGACACTAATAGTGGATGGTCCCGGATGGCATCCAAAGAGCCAGCCACAGAAAGCCCATGTGAGTGAAGCAGGGCAAATACCCAGGGGGTATTGGCGTACATGCCTTCTCGCCTATCCTTCCTGCTGATAAAGGTTCGGTATGGATGAAGACGGTCAGACTCTGGATGCCAATCCGCCACTGCTGGAAGAGGCTCCTCCACCAGGATTGGGATTGCTTGGAGAACCACCCGCTCGCTGCTAACCCGACACAACCCCTGAAGGGTCTTGACGTAGTCATCCTTCTGCACCGGTGGCATCTTCGGGTCAGCTTTGGAGGAGCCACGCTTTGCAGTCTTTTGTGCCTCCAAATAAGCCATGACTTCGGAGCTGGACCACCCCTTCAACTTCTTCAAGTAGGTGGGGTCGACGTCCTACACTGGCTCCGACTGGGTGTCCAGGAAGCGACGCTCAGCAGCTCGCCAGCAGTCCTTCCGAGAGGCACGATAAAAGTCGGTCCGTACATTCCACCACTTGATAAACTCTGGCGTCACCCGGGACAAATGGGCAGGGGACAGCACCCTGAAAGATACGTCTTCATGACGATGGAAGTAGTCCCACCACAATCGGGCTTCATCCACAGTCGTCTGGCTGGCCCGATGGCGACTGGGGATGCTGAAGCGAGCCAAAGAAGGCAGGATCTGTTGGTCGTACCCGAAGTTCTGGCTAAATAGGAAAGGATAGTACGGTTCTAGCCACAGCAGACCGCTCTTCCAGAAAATCAAAATGCTGGGGTGAATGGCCAGGGCCCAGTCGACCAGCTCCGGCTCTAAAATCGGCTTCGTGCTTTTGGCACTGGTGAATGAATGAATAAATTCCTCATTCTCGTACAAACGGCATTGTCGCATTCTATTCACAAGGGGGCTGGAGCGAGCTGCCAGGCCCCAGAAATGGAGGACTCCTGGCGAGTCCATCGGAACTGCGGTCAGCTTTCCTCGAATAGCAAATAGTTGGTCCGCCAATGAAGAAGGTTCAGCGCTGGCAAACTCGATCATCCTTGGCACCAGATGATCGGATTGAAGAGAGCGCGGAGCTGCCTCAGGAAATAGGGTGCAGACCCACGCGTTGAAGAAGTGGAGCGGACCAGTCGTCTGCGAATTCTGAGGGATGCGTGACTTGTGTAGATCCCCTAACATCTTGTA
The DNA here is from genome assembly GCA_024336825.1 of Amorphophallus titanum. Taxonomy (NCBI): domain Eukaryota; kingdom Viridiplantae; phylum Streptophyta; class Magnoliopsida; order Alismatales; family Araceae; genus Amorphophallus; species Amorphophallus titanum. Next base: position 5,534,092 of record JANBPO010001714.1, on the reverse strand, counting down.
TGTCAGGCACAAAGCCACCATACAATGCGACAACTTCATCCCCCAAGCCATCAAGCATGCGGGGTAGATGGCTTCTGGCCTGATCACCGACTCGTCACCTTGTGGAAGGGCAAACGAGCATAGCCAATAAGTCAAATACGCAGCATAGTGCGTGACTGCGTCAACTCCCATAGGGTTCGGACCCCCTTGTCAGCCTCTCTGCACGACCGGAGGAAGGGTCGTCTGCTGACGAGCTCTCGAATTCTTCCTCATCGCCGTCGGAGCAGCTGCGGGGAAGTCTTCATATTTTTTCTCCCCACTGAAGAAATATTGAAGCCATGTGCCCATTCGCACACGTCAGTTCTCCCCGGGCTTCCGCTCTTCCCGTGGGTCCAGCGTCAAGCGCACCATGGCGTAGTAGGCCTTCATTAAGTAACGGTAGGCGAAGCCGGTGAAGTACTTGCCTTCGCCATCCGTTTGGTCTTTCAGCCAGTCTGGAAAGCATACTTCTTCATATGGCTCCCCGTCTATGGGTAAGCCACTTAGCTGTGCCAAGCTCCAAAGATCTAATGAATGACCAAATATCAAGAAATGGTCATTCTCTAACTTACTGTAGGCAAGGGGTTGAGTCTAAGGATAGATCTAACTTATTTTTTGTCTAAGTGTGCGCAGAACGCAGGTTCAAATGCTCAAGATTCAAAGCCTGCAACTCTCTGCTTCTGGTTCTCTCACGGTCTATAATGAGACTGCTAATAATCTCTGGCGGTTCATAGTTTGACCGCCAAACCTCTCCCAAAAGCTATAAATTCAACCTCTCAGCATACTGTCTCTCACAGTCTTTAGGTAGACCGTTAATCAATTCTGGTGGTCAATTGTTAGACCGTTTTCCCTTCCCGAGGATTGAAAACTGTCAGTTTCCCTGTGCGCTGTCGCTAGCGGTCTATCGTAAGATCGCTAGACCAAGTTAGCGGCCCCATAATGGACTGTATACCAGATAGAGAATTCTATTTTTAGCTAATCTGAGCTCAATCATGCAATCAATTCCACATATTTTTAAAGCAAGACTTTTATTCCATTCAACTAAGTTCATTAAACATCATTTGGTTGATAATTTCAAGTACATCAAGAAGAAAAGCTCAAATTACATTCAATCTTCCGCCCGTGCAAGGTCGGATCTTGCGTAATTCATTCACATAAGTAAGGTATTCCTCCTCGTCCTCTGTCACCTTCGCCTGCCAAACACGCACCCGACTGACCTCCCACATTGTTAAAGCACTCCGGACTGCTCTCTCATCCGCCTCAGTCCCAATCATCCTAGCTTGAAGGGGAGGAAATGTGATAGTGCAGGAACCATAGTACAGGATTGATGAGGACATGGCCGCCCCTTCACTTTGGCTTGGCAAATTTCCCTCGACGTGATGCTTGGCAATTTGACGTGATGCAGGATCATGATTAAATCATTATTCTAGTTTTATTTGAGTCCTGTAATGTAACGACCCGGATCCCGGATACCAGATATACCCAATAAAACCATCAAATATACCTGATATCACTTGGAACCCGTGAGGCCTCCCAAGGGCGGAAAAGCCCCTAAAAGGAAAGAGGATTGTTGTGAGGGGTATATCGAACTAACAGATATAGCAGAAGCAATGATATTTCATTTGTTTGGGTTGCTAAAGTAGCAGAAATAAAATTACTTTTTAATTAACAGATTATATCAACAATTATAGCCCAGAGTCAAGTCTAAAGAAAAGACAACGAGTGTCAAGTAAGGTCGACAAGAAAGAAAGGACGTACCAAAAAGTCAGGGGAAGCCCGTTGAGGGTACCAGCTGGCCACACTAGACACAACGAGCATGCGCCCCAGGGACTCACGGAAGCCGAACGAATGAACACCACCTGAAAAGCAGGGGTGAGCCTCGTGTCACTAGCTTAGTAGGGGTCACGCGGATCCCCTCTGAGGAAAACACGTAGTAACACGCTAAAACAACGGACAATAACTGTAGTAGCAAAGCAGGAAAGCTAAACTACAACGCTATAAAGGGAACAGGACAGGGAGCAGGAGTAGGGAGTAGGCTAAGGAAGAGGGAAAGGACGAAGCCGTACCAAACAACGGCTACCGAACTAACCTTGGTACCCAACTACTCCAAACAAGACAGAAGGGCAACTCTGAACTGAGGAAGTCAGAGCCCACCGAAATGTCGACACGACGCCAGTCTCCAAAAGAGACCCACAAGGACAATATAAAAAGCCTAGGAAAACTAGACAGATGCCTGACACAGACGACAGACGACACGACGAGGACGTCGTGCACACTGCCACCCGCACAGCCTAGACACCGTGCAAGTGATAGACACTGACCTCGAGTATGGCCACCAGAAGGCTAGCCTGGAAGGTCACGACGCGCGAGAAACGCTGAGAGTCACACAACACGTGACCCGAAAGAGGAGCGGCCAACTGCATCCACTAACGTCTTACGCTACACCACAACTCACTCCACAAGTACCTCGACAACCAGCCAATAGTGGTCCTGCCCACCGAGAAAAGGCCAAGTCACAGGTCCACGTGGAAACCACCACTGCAAGGTCCAGTCAGGGTCACGCCCGTCGACGTGAGTCCAACGCCCCTGACTCACAACAACACTGGACCACAAGCGCAATCAAGTCAGTCCTCACTCAGATATTACATCTGATCGAGTCGCAAGCTAACTTTACTCGGGAAGAGGAGTAAAGCAATGCTGACTGACAAGACAATGTTCCAAGATAGAAACATAAAATCATATGGAAATAGCACTCAAAACAACAACACGGTAGCACCTGCAGGATTCTGGCTCTGTATAGCACATAGAACCACGGAACATAACTGCAAGCAGGGTCACATCTAGGCACAAAAGCAACTGATCACATGACTACATGGAATGAGTCATGCATCGAGCAGCTCACCAGGAAAAGACCCACGACAACGAGAAACGACAGGAAATCGACAATCTCAAGGGACGCATCTCAAGGATTACAAGCACGCCTCGAGAACACAACACCCAAGAGAGAAAACAGAGGAGTAGAGGGTACTCAATCAGCAGGAATGTCGACAAATTCCCCAACACTCACAAATGCTGATGCCAACACCAAAAAAATTACCAGCAACAGCATGACAACAGACGACATCAAGGCACAAGAAGCCAAGATGAAGTCTCATCGAGAAGAAGCAATTCTCTCGATTGGCCAGAACCACATGAAAAGATCCTCAACCTGTGGGTTATTAGCCCACATGCTTCCGCTGCACACTCATACAACGCACACAGGCAACAGAAGATAGCTCGGTATCCGCATCTCAACACACACACGGCGCCATCGTAATTAACAAAAATCACAACTTAACACGCCACGAGTACCGATCTAGCGAACGACCGATCACAAGAAGCCTAAGTGCAATGAAAGAGAGCACCAGCATCAGCACAAAGCCCAAGGAAAAATGTTAATCTCAACCTACCTTTATGTCCTAAAATAATAAATGAGCCTTCACAACACATCGGCCGTTGGACACGGCACGACAAACACGATATGCAACAGCTCTTAACACAAGAATGCGTCCAAAGCCATGTAATCATGAAGCAAGGAAGTAGATCAGGCTCTGAATAAAGTTGTCCACACTTAAGCAGACACAGGACAAAGGCATCACTAAGATAGTAATTCCAAGGCTAACCTCGAAAAGACTCCACCAACAGGATGAGAAACATCAAGCTCGACCAATAGAAGCTTACTAGGAAGGGAAAATCTTAAGTTTGCTTGAGCATCATCTCAACCATGGAATCTAATCGAGCACTTCAACAGAAGCGAGACACATCAGGAGCTCAGCAAACTTAAGTTGGGACGACCAAAACAGCGTAAGAACGTGTACGGTCATCACACCAACGCTAAAAGTCAACAGCAACCTGAACAAATTACAGAAAATATCAAACAAAGTACCACAGATTCGAGCCTTTCGGTGAACACTACCAAGTACAACATGATCGAGACAGACACCACGATGAAAAAGAAGCACCTCGTCACTTCCGAACGAGAGCAGGACCATCTCGTACAGTGCCAGGACAGCATGCACAAGACAACAAGCGGAACATGAAGCGATAGAGAATCGCAAAACTGAAGCCAACAAATTCCTCCAGCCTTCAGCTGGCCGACTGTACAGGACTTGAGGACTCTTGAGACTGCATATCTCGGATTCCCATGTACTTCACACAACAATGCTCTGATACCACCTATGATGACCTGGATCTCAGATACTAGATATACCCGAGAGGATGATCGAATACACCTGATACCGCTTGGAACCTGCGAGGCCTCCCAAGAGCGGGAAAGCTCGTGAAGGGATAAAAAGACTATCGTGTAGTACATTGAAGCCACATGGTGAGGACACACGAGCCATTGATCGATGTTACAGGACACGTGGTGCAGCTCGAGCTATGCAGACATCACTATGGCTTGGAGACGGTTTGGAGCCCCAGTTATGAGGCAGAATCTTATCATTATTTTTATTCTGGATTCCTTTTTGTAGGCCATTTATAAGGCCATTTGGTTAACAGGTCATTAAGAGTCTAGGTTGAGGGCATTGGGTCATTTTTGAGTGCATAAGGCCCAAGCCTTCCTTCTCTTGGTATTGGGCTAGGGGCATCCAAGGCCCATCTAGGACTAGGGATAAATTCCTTGTATTGAGCTTGCACTTTGGGTGATAAATCTGCCCCGATCTTAACCTCAAGGGTTAGGCCATCTTTGAGGAAGATCGATAGCTCCCCATCGGGTTTGCTTGCCGTTGCCTTGTCCTTGATCACCCTAAGCCCCCTATTTTGATCTTTTGGCTCTACGGCTTCTACCAAGATTACATAGCACCTTCTAGCCGTTGCTTAGTTACCTCAGACTTACCCTGTGCCGAATTTAGTGGGAAACTTTATTTTTTGTTCATAAGTGGAGGGCACTGCCTTTATTCGATCGATGATACCTCGTCCAAAAATGACATTATAGGCTGACATCCCCTTAACCACAACAAAGTTCACCATGAATGTTATGGCTTTAGGAGGGGTACCGAGGGTAACGGGCAGGCTTAGGGCTCCCTCGAGATAAGTTGCCTGGCCATTGAACCCATAGAAAGGAGTTCAAATCAGACGTAGTCTTGATGGGTTTTCACCCATCTTTAGGAGACATTCGTATGATAGAACGTTGGGGGCACTACCATTATCTACTAGGATCCTATCTACCTTACAGTGGTTTATGGTGCCCGAGATTACATGAGCGTCATCATGCGGGGTGACCACCCTTCTAGGTCTTGGTCAGAGAAAACCAGAGCCTATTGATCATTCATTAGAGGCGGAGCTCTGGGAGGCTCAGAGGCTCGATTGGGTTGCTCAGCGTGACGCTTCCATCCTCGACTGTTGTCCCATCCTGAGGTCGATCCCCCCGAGATGATGTTGATATGAACCCCTTGGGGGCGGTTGTCGATTTCTTCTAGGGGGACCACGTGGTCCTCACGTTGCTCGCCCACGTACTGGGAGAGGTGCCCTCTGCGGATGAGACTTTCGATCTCATCCTTGAGCTGCTGACAGTCACCAGTATGATGGTCGTGTTCGTCATGGAATTGGCAGTGCCTCCGATGCTTGTAGCATCTTGGGTCGGCCTTCATCGGCTCGGGTCGATGGAGCAGGCCGTAGCCTTTTATTTCTTGGTATATTTCATAGACGGGGGTGGATAGGGGAGTGTAGCGCTCAAATTTGCATGGAGGCTCCCTACTATCACCTTCTCGGTTCCTCCTCTTCCCTTGGCTAGAGGCCTACTTAGATGGTCTTTTCTTCTCTCCTACTCACCCCGAGCCCATTGAGCCCTGGCAAGTGTTGAGGATTTCCTCACACTCTGGATGGCATAGAGCCAAGGTTACTAGATTGGCAAGAGAGGAGGGAGGGTGGAGCACTAGTTCCCTCCAGACTGTCGAAAGCCAATGATGCTTCCGGGGGCGAGTGCTCGGAACCAAGCCTGAGCGCCTTGGACCAAAGTAGTCATGAATGCTTGACATTTGATGGCGTCGGATGCCGCATGCAGGGTCATCAAGGCATTAAAACTATCGTAGTCATCGGCCGGGTCACCCTGACCATCGTAGGATTTGAAGGCTAGAAGGGACATCCTTGGGGATAGTCCAGCCCCCAAAATGATAGAGCAAAATGGAGATCACTCCTCTTCCTCTGTTAAACCCCCTCCACATGTCAACTTCGATTTATTTTGATGCTGACTAAATGGACATGTATAAGCAGAAAATGAGGTTCATAAATGAGTGTTGAATGCAAGATGATCTGGCGAGATGATCAATGGACAAAACATCTGAAGGTGAGTGTTTAAGCCTTCATATTTCCTTGAAATATACTGATCTCAAGCTTCGCTTTTTGCAGGACAACCGGAATGAGCAAGAAGCCAGAACCTAGGGATGAAGGATACAATCCAATGAAAGAATATTTGCTACTTCAGGAAGACGGGGTGAGATCTAACTAAACTTGGGATGGTTAAATTGGAACTGATAAAGTCTTTTTCTAAGAAATAAATGGTTCACATTTAGAATTAATGTGTTCACAAATCATCATGAATCATTTATTTAGGAAAGTCTTTTACATCATGTTCTAACAATGTGGAATGTGGAAGGGCTCATCGAGTCCATGTCAAAGGTCAGTCGGCTTCAAGACATAAGAAAATCAATCTTTCACTGAAAGGGTCGACTTGCCATCATCTAGTTGCATTAAGTTGCCATCATCAAAAAGGGGGAGATTGTTGGAACACTCCTCTGTTCTGACCAGTAGTAGACCTGTGCTGATTGGTTTTGATGATTGGCAAATGGTTTAATGATTGGCAACCGTGCAGGTTTCAGTTTAGGTCATACACATTTATCTACACTTCAATGTCCATGCATGCTGTCAGGACTTCTTTCAAAAGTCCATGCATATTTGCATTAAGGTTGAGCCTAACTCTGTGCATAGTCCGTGCAAGTGTTGCACGTCATACATTGTCAAGTCCGAGCATGTTCGGTCTTCCGTGCAGAAAGTCCGCGCACGTCCGTGCATGTTTTGTCTAAGTCCAAGCTGTTCATGTTATCAAGTCTGTGCATGAACAGTAAACCAAGTCCAAGCATGCTCATGTTATTGAGTCCGTGCATGAATAGTTGCATCCAAGCCTATATGCATCTTTAAGTCCGTGCATGAACAGTGCACGTCTCTTGGGCAACAAAGTCCTTGCATAGATAAGTCCATGCATGTTTTCTAGAAACAAAGTCCTTGCACATTTGGTTAAAGTCAAGTCTGTGCATAGACAAGTCCGTGCACGTTGCTCTCTTCTGATCCAATGTCCATACAGGTTTCATGCCTTGACAGCATAAAGTCCATACAAGTTTTGCATGTTGTATTAAAGTCCATGCATGTTGGCTTTAGGTTGAACAAATAGTTCGTGCAATGCATTTAGAAGTCCATACATGCTGTAAGGACTTATCTCAACCCCGTGCACATTCTTCATCCAAGTCCATACATGTTTGCACACTCAAGTCCATACATGTTTGCACACTCAACTCCATACATGTTTTTCTCTTGTTTGAAAAGTCCATACACATTTCTGAGTGCTCAAGTCCATACATGTTTTTCTCTTATTGTAAAGTCCGTACATGTTTCTGAGTGCTCAAGTCCATACATGTTTCTCTCTTATTGCAAACTCCGTACACGTTTCATGTTTACATGTAACAAGTCCGAACACGATGTAAGTACATGCATGTTCTTGTGTCGCCAAAGTCCGTGCAGATTGTGTCTACGTCTCAACTTGCGTCTCATTCATTTATGAGTGCGTAAGTCCGTGCAGATTGTGTCTGCGTCTCATTCATTTGTGAGTGCTCAAGTTCGTGCAAATTGTGTCTGCGTCTCAACTTGCGTCTCATTCATTTGTGAGTGCTCAAGTCCGTGCAGATTTCAATTTGCATCTGTGGACGAGCAAAATTACACGTCAGCGTGTCCCAGCCAATCCAGCATCGACAACAACTTCAACCGAAGGGATTATAGAGAACACGTCCGCCCGGACCCTCCAAATGAACAACACACTACCGTGAAGTCACTCTCGAAGTCACAACAGTGAAGAGAAATCAACCCTCGGGAGGCTCACAATTCGTGGGCCCCGAAGAGAATTAAGTGGATCGTCAATCAGGCTCAAAATGGGCCCAAATCCCCATCAACGGCACACCCATACAGCCCCCCAATGGCACGCCCAGCGCAGGCTTCAACGGCATGCCCATGTGGCCTTCGCCGATACGCCCCTAGCGCCACTTCAATGGCACGCCACCGTGCACCTTCGTCGGCACGGTCGCGGTAGCCTTCAACAGCACGCCCCTACTCCTGCTCAACGGCATGCCTTCGTGCCTTCAGTGACACACCCTGGCTAGGCCTTCAATGGCACGCCTGTGAAGCTCCTCAACGACATGCCTGTGAGGCCCTTTAGCGGTACGCCCAGGCCACCTATCTCCAAGGGCACAGCTAAATGCCCCTCAACAGCAGGGTCTAATTCTTTAGCAACACGCTCTCCCTACGACACGTCCGGTAGGGAGGATCTTACGCCATTCCCCTATAGATTTTTGGCACGCAGTGGGGTGGCTAAGGTGTCAACTGGGGAAAGTGACACGTTGCCTACTCCCTTGTTGACACCCATTTTTTACCAATGATTCGGATCAATTCTTTCGCATCATTTATCGATGTCCCAAGCAGCCAGTCATATGAAGGCTTGTTTCTCTCTGACATTGTTTTGGGCAAAAACAAAAAGAAATGAGTTATTTATAAAAAATTCAAAAAAATTAAAAAAAATTAAAAAAATAAATAAATACATATTATCGATCCTCGTAACACGCTGATCGCAACGGTACCACCCGCGGGTAGGTGAACGACCCGGTTCACACGCTACAAGGTTTCGTAGGTATTTTCGAAACACACACGCGGGAATCGGAAAACACATGAAAAAAGTCACGTTACGCGTTTCGAACTCCGAAACTGACCCGAATCGCACGGATCTGAACACGAAAGATGTCCAGAAGATAATTCCGGACAGAACGAGCACAAATTCTCTAAGAAAACAAGTCCAGGACCCGAGAAGAAGGATGCGAAGGGTCCAGGACATCACAGCCCTCCCCCCTTAAACTAATTTCGTCCTCGAAATTTAAGAACGAAAGCACGGGAACAGGGGAAAGACTCACACAAACACATAAGGATACAACTCCCTCATCTCATCCTCATGCTCCCAAGATACTTCACCACTAGAATGACGCTGCCAGACCACCTGAACCAGAGAAATAACCTTGTTCCGCAGGCCCTGCTCACGCCGATCCTCGATACGGACAGGGTACTCTAGAAGGGACAAATCTGGGGTCACCTCAGGCCAAACGGCATCCTCTAGAACGTGGGAATCATCGGGCATGTACTTTCGAAGCATTGACGCATGAAACACATCATGCACAACAGATAGCTCCGGAGGTGGTTGCAACCGATAAGCAACTTCCCCAACACGCTCGACAATGGGAAAATGACCAATATAGCGGGGACTCAGCTTCCCACGCCTGCCGAAGCACATTACACCCTTCATGGGAGAAACTCTCAGGAATACCTGGTCTCCCACAGCAAAGCTTAGGGGTTGCCTCCTCCGATCGGCATTACTCTTCTGTCAGCTTTGCGCTGCCAACATCTTCTATCGAACGAAATGCACCACCTCAACAAACTGCTACACCAAATCTGGTTCTGTCAGGACACGCTCGCCCACCTTGAACCAATCAAGCGGGGTCCGACAAGGTCGCCCATATAATGCCTCATAAGGAGCCATACCAATGCTTGAATGATATCTGTTGTTGTAGGCAAACTCCACTAACGGTAAATGGTGGGTCCAACTCCCCTGCCACTCTAAGCAACATGATCGCAACATGTCCTCCAAAGTCTGGATGGTCCGCTCAGACTGACCATCTGATTGAGGATGATAGGCCAAGCTGAATGCCAACCCGGTGCCTAGAGCTCGCTGGAAACTCCTCCAGAATCCCGATGTGAAGCGCGGATCATGATCGGACACAATGGAGACGGGGACTCCATGCAACGGAATGATCCGCTCCACATACAAATGGGCTAACCTCTGCACGCTCCAACTGACTTTGATCGGCAACAACCGCGCCGTCTTCATTTGTCGATCCACCAATAACCAAATACTATCATGCCCACTGGACGTCCTCGACAACCCAATCACGAAATCAGTGGTCACGTGGTCCCATTTTCACGCGGGTATCTCCAAAGGTTGAAGTGTGCCTCCTAGTCATTGGTGCTCAGCCTTCACCTGCTGACAGGTTAAACACCTGGTCACAAACTCTGCTACATCTCTCTTCATGTCAGGCCACCAAAACTGTCTCTTCAGGTTCTGGTACATCTTAGCCGATCCGGGGTGCACGGCATACTGACTCCCATGAGCCTCACGCAGTATCGTATGTCTCACATGCTCCTCGGTCGGAACGTACAACCTACCTTTGAACCTCACAGCTCTATCCTCTTCAAGCTCCACCTCAGCCATAGACAAAATGCGAGGTAGCTCGGGGTCCACTCGTTGAGCCTCAGTCACCTGTCGACGCACCGCAAGCGTGACAGTTAGACTAACATGGATAGTCAAACCCTGATCCTGAGGGATCTTGAGCCTAAAAGTCATGGCCGGAACCTGCTCCCAAAGCCTCTACTTCCTCAACAACATCTGACTGACCGTTACCCTTCTACTCAGAGCATCAGCTACGACATTCATCCTGCCAGGCTGATAAGACAGAGTAACATCATAATCCTTCATGTACTCAATATATAATAAAGATCCCAAGGGGACAAAACAATAAGGCAGACAAAGCTAGTCTTAATGCTCTGATTAAGAAGTGCTGGGTTAAAAGACACTTATTCAGCATAGCAAATGGGGGATGCAATTGTCCATACTGTCGACTTAGCATTTCACATACACAAGTGCTACTGAATTTTAATTAGAATTCTTGATCAAGTTCCTTAATTTCCTACTTAAGGCTAGTATGAGATAATGATTCCAAACCCTTACTCTTTAGTTACTTCTATGAAAGAAAATCTTAATCTGAGGGTATGAAGTTTTATAAACTCTTGTTAGTCCCCGATTTTGAATTAATTACATTACTAAGGGACTAGCAATGAGTAAGTTGGGGGGTGTGATAAGTGTATATTTATACATGTTAATTTCTAATTTGCACACCTTATATGAGCTTTACTATTAATAAAAATGCACTTATCACACTTAATCACAATTTTAGATCAAAATGTGTAATTGCCTGATTTACTTAAATTTTGATTCTATTTTGCAGGCACAAAAAATCCACACATCCAAAAGCCCATGTCCACTAAGCCCAATCTTCATTAAGAAAAAGATAAAAATATATAAATAGTTATATACTCATATATATATTCTATGTTGGAATAATATATGTATGTATATCTACTTATATATATATATCTATCTATATAGATATGTCTATAATTCAAAAAAAACAATCAAAAGATAATCAAAAGAAAACAAGAAAATAAAGAAAATACCTATTAGATATAATACACCATATATACATAATATATTTTTTCCTCCTTATTTGTATATCCGAGCTATATCCATTCTCTTAATCTATACGTAATAGATATATCCATGTATAATGTAACTTTCATGCAGGGTGGACGCACAAGGCACCAGGTCTCCATGCGTTCGACCGGCTGGGCGCGGTTGGCAGAGGAGAGGCTCAATCAACAAGGTCCTGCAGCAGGCTTTAGGTTCCTTGGCGACCGGCTGGGCTCCATTCCACGCGGGGCCAAGAGGCTTCTCCAACACGGGCCAGCTTCCTCCACGATGCGGACGCCGACCGGCAGCAACCAACGCAAAGGCTCCACATGCTCCACGGTCGGCTTCACAAGGCCATCACGCAGGCGGGCCCTGCATGGACGACTTCTCCACATGCAGCAGGCTTTAACCGCAAGGGCCAGCGTCCACGTCAAGCGGGCCATGCACGGCTGGCCTCTCCACGCGTGCGACAGCACCAAGCAACGGCAGATGGCAGCGTCTTCGCCGGTGGTGGGCCAAGGCTCCACATGCATGCAAGGCCGTTCTCTTCAACGTGGGCCATCCCTCAATCGGCTGGCACATGGGCCATTCCACGCCACGGACTCCACGGCAGGACCAAGGCGACAGCAACAGCTGGCTCCATTCCACCCACGGCAAGGCTTGGACGGCAGCAGCACGGTCGCTGATGCATGCACATGGACGAATGGCCTTGGCGAGCTTCAACGCAGGTCCACGATCGGGCTCATGCAAGGAGCTGTCATCCATGCAAGCTTCAACCACCCGGTCGAAAAAAGCTCCACACGAACGGCAGCGAGGGGGCCACGGCAGGCAGCAACCTCCTACGTTAGGGGCCATGCACGGTCGAACGGGCTCCACAGGCAATCCTCCACGCACGACGGGAGGCAACGGCTTCTCCACGCGGGCACGGCTCCAGGCGGTCAGGGCTCCACGCACGAACATGGCAAGACGGGCCATGCAGCTGTCGGCAGGCTCCATGCAACAGGAGCAAGGCGGCTGGGTTTTCTTCGCAAACGCACCAGCAGGGCGGACCACAAGGCTTCACCAGGCAAGCAACGCACAGGCGACGTCGACCGGCCTCTCTCCAAGCTGAGCTCCACGCCAAGGACAGCATGCACGTTGGGTTCCACACATTCTCGCGGGCCACGCATTATTGTCCTCACATCATCAATAAGACCAAAAGGGTGGACAAATCATCCCTTAAACATCAAGTAAAGCATCTACGGGATGCTTTTCCTCCCAAATGAAGGCATGAACAGTGATCAATGGGAAGGCTGAAATCTTCGTTTTAAAAGGAACTCTTTTCTGAGAGGGTGTGCGGGAAGAAATTGTCCCACATTGAAAACTAAGAAAAGATGTGTGTATTTTATAGTATCAAGACTCATTACTAATTTGTACCAAGAGCATAGAGAGACTATAGTGAATGGCATGCACAACCATGCGCATGAGATATTTCTTTTTGATTCATGGGCTTTTTAGGGCCAAGACTCAATTGAGAAGAGACTATTTTTGTTAGGAAATGTTGGAGATGCATACGATTGAGTCTTTCGTGACCCTTTTGCGAACGGGCGCATCTCTCAGATGTGAACGAACATTTTACTTACTCGGATATAAACGCTCGAGTTAGGTTTTTCCAGTGAGAGATTTTTCGCTCTTGGGTTAAGGCTTTTTCTGACGGTGCTCTCTTGCTCTCTTGCTATTGAGGAAAAGGAAGACGATCTACGAAGTCATTTTCAAGATGTGATATTTTGGAAGTGTGTTCTCGAGTTTATTATAGTCGTCGTATCCTGAGTGAAGATTGTGACAACTCTTATGCACCGATATTGTGGGGGTGAATAGTGATACTTCTCTAAAGACAATCTAAAATGGGCGTTTCAACAAAAATTTATGATTCATGAGTTTTTTAGGGCCAAAGCTCATTTGAGAAGAGCCTATTTTTGTTAGGTAATGTTGGAGATGCAGAAGATTGAGTCTTTCGCGACTCTTTCAAGAACGGATGCATCTCTTAGATGTGAACGAATATTTTTCTGACTCGGATATAAACACTTGAGTTAGGTTTTCTCGAGGAGACCTTCCGCTCTTGGGTTAAGTTTTTTTATGACGACGCTCTCTTGCAATTTGGGAGATGATCTACGAAGTCATTTGTTAGATGTGATCTTTTGAAAGTGTGTATGCGAGCTTGTTATAGGTGTCATATCTCGAGGGAAGATTGCGACAATTCTTACGCACTAATATTATGGGGGTGACTTCTTCTCTAAAGACGGTTCAAAGATGGGCATTTAGACTAAATTTTTTTATTTTGTTTGCCCCTTTTGCTACATTAGTTGTATACATGTGTTTGATTTTTGACATGTCCTTGGATCTGTTCTTATATTTGACATCCACATAATCATACTATATATGATTTATCACATGTGGTATTTAATGATTATGCATACCCTGATTTCAGTTTTTTGAACAGCAATTACCTAGAATGTGGAGCAATCATTGCTAATACCAAAAGTAACAGTCTATGTCCTATTTGGTTGGAGTCATAATTTTGATATAGCATCCGGTGTTAATGCTTTTTAAATATATGATACCAGTTTTAACATTGATATAGATGGAATACAAAGATTAGTAACCAAAGAGTGGAGGATAAAATCAGTATGGAAATAGAGAGGGAGTTTGGATCTCCAAAACCTAAATTATCTATCATTCTAAGTACATATTCATACCTATATTAAATTTGATATAACACTAAAATCTCATAAGATAAGAGTAATAAAATCGATAGAATACAACCAAATTTCCCCTGTCAATGACAATATGAGATTGATATTGATAGGAGTGTTCGATACAACAACCAAACATCTCCTAAATAAACCATGCACTAGCTTTTAATGGTGGATGTGTACAGAGAGATAGTAGATAATAATAATTAATAATCATGTTAAACATAAGTCATTCTAAAAAATTAATTTCTAGATCATGGAAGGATAACAAAAGATGAAACTAGTTAGGTTGTTGTAACGACGGGATCCTTGTGTACTTGCACATTCTGCTCTCATGATAAACCTGCGACAAAACAGAAGCTGGTGTAAACGTAGATGATACATGCCGGATAAATTACATACCCCCCCATCCACTCATGGATAAATATTTGTTGAGTAATGTTTTGTATAGCACTTGGGTTAATTATATCTCGGGATGTTACATAAGTTATACTCTTTATTTTTTTAAATTTTTTTTTGAGTAGTTCTCTCATGTCTAATTAGATTAGTGTGTCGATCACGTCACCGAATGATGTGACGTGTGAGTCAATTAAATCAAAAATTTTAATTATATGAATAATGTTCCGCGAGGCCGTCGTGGAACTTGATGCTGGCGTGCGAGCCGTCGCAGAAGGGCTTGTTGCTGGAGGCTCCACAGCGGCAAAGCGTGACGCGGTTGCGCACCTCGTACTGCTCGCCGTCGGCTGAGATGACGGGAACCCCGCCGCGTACCCATAGCGGCCCGCTGCACTTCTGCTCGGGATCTTCGACCAAGCCGATGGACTCCGGCAGCTTCGGCTCGATGGCGCTTCCGCTCTTCTTTTCGAGTAGCACCAGGCGTCCGGAGGGACAGTGCGCGACCTCGCGGGTCAGCAGCTTGTGCAGTGCGGGGCTGTCCTTCTGCTCGATCTGACCCCAGACCGAGCCGTGCGAGTCGCAGAAGCGGGCGAAGGCGCAGAGCGATTCGTCGTCGAGCAGTACCAGGGCCTCGCCCTCCATCACCTTGGCGCGCTCCTCGTAGGTGCCGCGATCCGCGGTCTCGGTGCCGTCGAAGTGGATCTTGGCGTGGGTGCCGTCGCAGAAGGGCTTGTTGGCCGAGCCGCCGCAACGGCAGAGCGCGTACTGCGCCCTGGTCTCGATGCTGCGTCCCTCGGTCCACTCGGTGGAGGCGCCCTCGGCGTTTGGAGTGATGGTTTGGAGCATCACGGGCAGGTCGCCCTTGACGAGGTAGGGGCCATCTTTAGAGACGGTGATGGTGGCGTCGGTCTTGCGTTCGTGCATGGCGGGGCTCCTAAGCATGACTTGATAGCGGGCCGGGCGGCGAAGTTGCTTGAAAGCAGAGATTTTAATCATGGGCAGGGTGACCTGCCCAGACCGGCGCATCCGATTTCGGGCAGGACCGGCCCTCCATAGCCGGTGAGCTATGCTGTCTCCATGCCGGTGCGCGACCTCCTCATCCTCCTCCTGGCGGGACTCTCCTTCGCGCTTCCCCACATTGCGCATGCCAGCGGACACACCCAGCTGGCGCGTCGTCTCGAAGCTGCACCGCGGCTGTTCATCGGGGTAGTGGCGCTCCTTGTGGCCAGCTCGCCGCAGTCGGTGTTTCGCTACGTCGACGAGGTGGGGACGGATGGCGGCGCGGCGCCTCTGTGGCTGGGCCGCATCGCCTTCGGGGGCCTCGGCCTTTATCTGCTCGTTACCGCGGTTCGGCGGGGCATAAAGCCCACGGAGGCCGATTGAGGACGCCACCCCCTCCCAGTCTGGGAAATAGGTCGCGCAAGTAACACAAAAAGGTAACGGACCGACTGGCCGGTATCGTCTACAATTGACGGATGTAAATGGCGATTGCTAAAACGCATTCATCATCGTCTGAACACAAACCTGTCACTGAACAAAATAATACAAAACAATCAGACAAAAATTAATAACAAAATAAAGGTTTTAAAACTTTGGTCCCCATCTTTGGCATTCATGTACTAAGGATATAGAAATCTTCTTGTGTAATTTTAGTTGTTCCTCTGTTTTCACATCTCTAGCTTTGTCTATAATTTATCTTTAATTAGTTCAATTTCTGTAGATGGACTGCAGTTTCTTGTGAATCTTTAGGGTAGGAGCATGTGCCATTTTAGTTTTCCTTTCTCTTGCTTGTTCATTGGTTCCTATCTGCAATAGTCATGCTGTGAGGTTTTTTTTTATGATAAGTGGAACAGCATCTGTATATTCCTTGAATGTGTTTTTGAAAGTGATATTTTTACATGTGCTAGTTTCCAGAGGATTTGGAATACTCTTTTGATGAAATCTGATGTTAACTGGGAAGAGCTCCTTTCTAAAATGAACTTTGCTTTTGCATTTTAGATGTATTCCTGCATGTTGGCTTGGTTTTACATTGGGGTTAAACGGAACTTTAAACCCTTGCTAATTGACAAAGTGCTTCCTTCTATTGCACAAACAGAGTATTCTTTACAGTGTGTGGTCAACTACCTCAGAAATGCATGATTCTGTCGTCATGAAAAGAATGAATATACAACAATTGGGGCAGGAGATCAAGTTTGCTTTGATTTTAAATGAACAGGTGAGCTTATGCTGATGTATTTACTAGTCGCATTTACCTGGCAAGTTCATTACCATATTTTTAAAAATGACTTGCCCATATGATTAACCAACTAAACTGTATCAAATTCATGGCTTATATCTATGTTTGCAGGACTTCACATATGGCTCTTTTCATTTGAAAATTATCTGCTGATGATCCATTTCATTGTTTTAGCAGCGTAACTAATCAAAATACCTTTAATCTGAATGCATCCATTGTTTCAAATGGTTCAGATGGCATGTCTTGAAGACTGGGCACTTTTGGAAAGGGAACACTCTAGTTCCCTGTTGGGGGCCATTGACGCATTAAAAGCAAGTACACTCCAGCTTCCAGTTATTGGGGGAGCAAGGGTATGTATATGCTGAAAATGTGCCTGCACTTTTTTTTATTGTTCACATTTTCATTACATTTAGTTGATAGGAGGATGAAAGTGCTTCATTTAACTTATGTTTTGAGTAGGAGCTGAAGTAACGGTCAAATTCTACATGTGACCCTCCCTGATAATATAAAATTTGATCTTTTAGGTGGATGTCCATGATCTGAAGGATGCTATTGGTTCAGCAGTCGACATAATGCAGGCAATGAGTTCCTCTATTTATCACTTACTGTCAAGGGTAAGAGGTTATTCCTGGTGCATTTTACTGCACTTCATTGTGTTATGCATCCATCAGCATTCATCATTTGCACAACTCGTGATCATATAATTGTTAATCTTTGTAAAAGAATTGCTTGCATAAATTACCTCGAGGGGAAAAATGGGGAAACCATCACTTGTTTTTTGGAGAATGATGCTCACCTTCCCCGGGGACCTCAATTTGGGTGCCCTTAATATCAGTAGTGCATTGTAATTTTGTCTTTGTGAAGGGGTTGGTTTGGCCTGTGATCCATATCTCCACTTGTCCTCTCTGACTGTCATGTCTTTTCCTCTTACCTAGTAGTACATGGCATTGTTTTGTATCTTGGTGTGGATGCTACTTTGCTCACATAATATATCTTGGTGTATTAGTGGCTTCTCTTTTTAATGCGGTCATCTGTAATCAGTGGGATGGAAAATGAGGTTGCCTGTTGGTGAATCTAAAATAAAAGGTTTTTATAATTGATTGCTTAGAATTTGTCTTTTGCTGCATATGAAAACTGAGGAGGCAAATAGTTGTTTGCTTTTATAGCATTTCTCTACAATCACCTTGTACATCTGTATGCCTCATTTTTTTAATTCATTAGTCCTTGGTCCGCTAAATCTCAATCTTTATAGACATTTTCATGGCATTGGAGGTGGCTTATTTGTTTGGAAGTTGGATAAGCTTTCCTTTTGGGATTTGCAGAGTGGGGGGTTTAGTCCCAAGTGTGGATGAGGTTGACAGCCAACACTTAATAAGACTAGTCACTCCCAATCATGATTTCTGAGCTGAATGTTTGGTACCAGATAGGAGGTGCAATCAAGTTTACCTAGAAAATGGTAAAAATACTTGGAGAAGGCCAAAAATTTGATGGTTCGATGTAGTAAAAAAATGTCATAGCTTCTCCAAGGTTTAACTATTAATATGGCATTAGACAAAATACAGTGGTGGGACACAATTCATGTAGCAACCCCAAATAAATGGGATAAAAGACTGGCTTAAAAAAATCATCATGATTAGGGCCATAAGAGGAACCCTCCTATATTCCAATTACCCAATCTGACGCAAGCTTTATAGGCTGGGCTTGGGTATTGATAATTATGTTGATCGGTCCCCAGAGTCGAAACATGCATTGGCATTGGATACTACTCGGTAGTGCACCTCATAAATAGAAACCCATATTCCTCCTTCATAGGCACCTTGCCTTTTGAATCAAATTTGTGTTCGATTAGATACTACAGTTGCTTACCACAATTGGAATCGGAAACAGCCGTTTCCACATCCAACTCTCACCTGTCTACTCATAACATGCTCCTCCCAAGGAAACAACAATATCCATGCAGAGTTTTACACTAGTTAGCAATTTGACCATAAGGAAGAAGCTTATTTATGAGATTTCAACACTATGTGAGAAGAATCCATGAGTTAAATTTCCATGAGTTACATTGACAATACATGGTGATATAAGATGTGATTTCCAATCCAAAAATTCATTTTCTATAGGATATATTTTCTCCCCAGTGCCGTCTCCAACTATTAATGAACCAAGGAACATGCTTCTTAAGAACTGAAATGTCCACAGCTGCAATCTGGGATGCCCATACATGGACAAATGATTGAGATTTAATTCTGAAGATCAATGATTTGTCTTCAAATCACATGCTGGAAGGCACAACAGTTCAAGAGGATGCCTCATGCTATCTTCCAATCAACTATTCACATATTCTAAGATTGCTTACAAAATGTTTTTGAAAAATGTTACGTGGGGGGATCCCTTTAAAATCATGGAAAGGATGCCCCTTCATGTCTCTAGTGTTTTTATGCTCTTTGCTCCAATGTTACTCCTGGATTTGTGCTAGAATGCTTCCAGGTCCCTGCAGTTTACCAAAAGAAGGGCTATGGATGTTCTTTGTGACCAACATCCGGCCAAGATCCTATTTCAAAAGCAAAACACTACATCAGTACAGATCCTCACAAATAGAAATGTCACGGAGGCGAAGGGCCAAGAGGTGTCCTTACACAATTGTCGACCACTATTCTAGTCGCAGAAAACCATAAGCGAAGCTGATGGCACAATACTACAAAAGTAAATACCTTATCCACGACGCTGCATCATGATCAAATCTCCAGGGTCAACCAAATCCATTAACCATGTGTCAATTGTCGAGTATCTTGGCTCCTTCGAACTAAAATCTAACATGTTACACAACCATCAATGCGGAACGACCAATCATGCTTTTAGAAAGTTGTTGCTTTGGACTGGAACAGGGAAAACCAGATTAATTAGAACAGGCTGGAGTTCCACTTATCTTTTACAGCACAAGAAAGGCATGAGGACCTTATACGAAAAAGTGTTTCAAATACAAAGATGGACGAATGAAGGAAGTTTAAGAGCAAGTGAAAGAAAGGGAAACAGCAAAAGGAGTGGAAGTGGTGACTTACCCTCAACATTACCCAGTAAATGGCCCGTGTCTTTGAAACTGGCCCGGGGAAGCTGGAAGAACAAACAACAACCAGACGCAGAACCAACAACAACCAATAAATCTCGGCGAGGAAACAAGAACCGAAAGAATATCCGACCGTCTATTTCTGTCTGAAATATGTTGGAAATTTCTTTTCCAACATATTTCCGACTGATTTCAGATGAAAATTCGCCATCGGAAATGTCTGTCTTTTCTTGTTTGTTTGCCAGTCGGGGAGGAGGAAGAAGGCAAAATGTGATGAGAGAGAGAGAGAGTGGGGGGGGGGGCAGAGTACCTGATGGCATTAACTATTGCTCGCCCAGTAGGTATCTTTGTGTCAACAAGTTCGGCATAGTTTACATGTTTAATGTTTTAGTTTAAGAAGGAAAGAAAATGAGAGTATGATAAAACATGCGATAAAACTATAGTACTAACAAGTAGCAAGATATAAGTGTAAAGAATGACATGATGTTGTAAGAATATATGATCAAGATCGAGCAAGAACATAAGTTGGCCTTTCAATCAATCACAAGAATGTACTCTTATAACCTTAAGAATGTTATGCACAAGAAAGTCATGTAACAAGCATGCAATGAGAATGTACTTTTTAAGCATGTATAATTTCATAAATTACTCTTGTGGATTTCACTAGTTTATAAAAAAATACTCCCAGCACAATGTGACGTCAGTAAATCAGTAACCATTATACCCCATGGTTAATAGTATATTTCCAGCTATCTACTGAGGGAACGAGGTAGAGCCCTTGGACACCATCCGTGCCCGCCCTTGCATCTTCAAGTTATAAATCAAGCTACATCCACGCGAAATAAAAGTAGGCCAATAATATAAAGTTCAAACAATAGCTTTATAGAGATAAAACCAAGGTAAGAACTCACCAAAATGAACATGTGAGGTCAAGGAAGATTTAATGATAATGTCATGCTACGGGAGGAATCTGAAAGCATAATGGTATATTAATAAAGTGCTATAGTTCATTAATGACTTAATTTATAAGGTTTGGGTTCCAGATAATCAGAGGATCACCTGAGAACAGAGCAAGATCAACCATTGGGTCAGACCTCAGGTTGGACTAAAAGATGACAGAATGCAGTTCAATGAGGATCGCTATCAGAAGCTCACAGTAGAGTGCAAGCTACGATCAAGTGGAGTCGACACAGAACAAGGAAAAAATGACTCAATATAACAACTGGCAGAATGCGGTCAGAGACCAGCCGCTATATGAAGGTAGCAATCGCTTGATGGCCGCGATCATGACAGTCCACAGAAAATGTAGAATTCACGAAGTGCTCTCTAGACATTTGAGTTTTTAGGGTACAACCAGCTCGGCGTCCTAGTAGGAATCTCAGGCTTGCGGAGACTTACGGAGGCCTTGAAATAAGATAACCTAGTCCGACAGAAGGAATATCCGACGGAGAGGCTCTCAAGTGCAAGAAAAATTTCCTATCAAGTGCAAGTGATCTAATAGCAATCGTACCGGGGTACACACTATTTGTGAAGTAACAAAATAGAAATAATGTTAGAAGGGAATGCACCAAAGCATAAATCAAAGTGTAGGAACTTGCACCAAAAACCTTTAAATACAAAACTATATGGTTTGGGCATGAAAATAACATACACGAAAATAAGCTTTTAAAACATGCTGACATGGAGTATAAATCGTGCCATGATCATGGAATATAATTAATAAGCTAAGGCATGCGTAAAATTATTTATATAATGGAAATAAATAGGGTTTGATCTATTTACATAAACTAGATAGTGGTTGGGTAGTTGACCACCTTCTGTAGAACGCAGTTGATCGATCGACCGCGACTTCAATTCGCAGTCTCTGCGAGACCACCTTCTGTCTGCAACAGACAGAGATGAATCCATGTTTGCAAGGCCTATACTACGGTAATTAATGCATGAAAATCAAGTATAACAGAAAGAATAGACAGAGTAGCATGCTTTAGGACAAGATTATGGCATGAAAAAGGCATGAATTAGTTCAAATTTCTTATCTTTTTGTTAAGGGTGTAGGGATGGCATGCAGTGAAAGACATGATTGCGTAGTCATGGAAAATTCCTAAATACTCTGTGTGTAGTGCATGAAATCGCGAGAAAACAGAGGAATTTTGTTCCTAAATTGATGTTTAAGCCAACATGAGATAACCTACCTCTGGGGTTGCTCCTAAGCCTTGAATTTCTCACCAGAGGAGGGTCCTAGTTCCTGTACGTTCTGCATAGAACCAACTATTTTTGGTTGTTCTAACTCCTTAGATGCTTGACCTCCGAACACGGGAATTTGCAGAATGTCAGAAGACACTAAGGAGAACAATAAACTTCAAAGGAAGATATTGAAATAACCATACTAACTCAAATCTGATATACTTTAGGTTAAATCTTATACAATCTATCACACACAATAGTCCTTTGATACTTGGCGGAGGTAGGAATTCGAAGATTCTACTCACGCAAGGTGTTATCATCCTGACAGGACTGGCCTTGTCAGTTTAAACCCACCTTTCGATATAACAAAGGTCTATTACTGAAATGCTCGATTATACTAGATCTGAATGATGAAACACGTAGGAAGTAATACGTAGGTACACTTACACAGAATGGGGGTAGAAGAAAAGGATCAAACCATACATGAGGTAGCATTTTTTAGGTTGTTCGGATGCAGCACTTGCAACCTACGTCCACCCGTCACGATCCATGAGGATTCACACACTATCTTGTAGAGATTACAAGATCGGAACAAACACACACACACACACTCGTATGAAGTTCAGGACTTCCACAATGATGCAAAAGCACCAATACACATACAGATCTAAATAGATCCATACACACTTAATGTTCAAAGATCAAGGAAAAATACACACTTGAAGCATAAAACAATTTAGAGGAAGAAAAAGAAATGAAAACTCAGATCGAGGTTCCCCCTGAGTGATTGATGTAGATCCAGGACTTGAAGTTTGCTTCCTCAATCGATCACCACTTAGCTGACTTCAGAAAGATCTTGTGATACTTGAATTTTGATCTAGAATGGTTGGACAGAGTACTATTCATGCAGTGTGTTATCTTCGGTAGATGGCAATCAAGAGGGGAGGGATGAATTGAGTGGCAATACAAATTTTAATGATCCCCGAGATTATGCAAATAATTAGATGGATTGGAAAAATCAAACCACAACTCTTCTCACTCGATAATGTAATCACACGAACAACGAAAATATCGAAGAGGCCTGTAGCTAGTGGAATATATGCAAATCTCTCCTCTCAACAAGAAGCCCACATGAGTAAAAACGTAGAAGCAAACCACAAGGAACACAGAGATTTTAGGTGGTTCGGCTTCACAACAGTGCCCCCTACGTCCACCCCTCACAGAGTAAGGATTGCTTCCACTATGAAGTGAAAACCCACACACACACACACACACACATTGCGATGCGCACAGCCACACACACGTGTGCTGTGACCAGCAGACTCAGACACACACTGTATATGTCGAAGAAGAAGTTCAGATATATAATAAGCCCTTAGAACTAGAAGAGTATGAACAAGATATAGGCAATAAAGACATTAAGGATGTAAGATATCTGCCTTTGGACGATGAGCAAACGATGGTTCTTCAATCCTTGGATGAAGTTACAGGATGTAGACATATCCTTCAAAAGGAAGCCTAGAGGATGATTCGTAGCTCGAGGTTCTCTTTGCTCAGCTTCATATCAAGAGGAAGACCTTTGAATCTTGCTCGAGTTGCATCAGATCTGCAAGGAACTCAGCTAGAATTCGCACTCAAGACCCCTCTCCTATCTTTCTTCTGTTGCAAGCATACAAGATAAGAAAGTGTGAAAAATATTCCTTATTCAATTCTTCTTTGGGTCGCCCTAGTGATGGGTTTTATACCCCAAGACAAGGGGGACATGTGTAAGAAGATGCGAGCCTCGTATCTCACACATTTAGGGCAAAAGATGGGAGAAAAAGTAACAATGGTATGGATTTAAAACGTGTTCGACGGCAGCCAACAGAAAGGGTCGACCCTCGAGGACTTTCTTAGAAACCCCAAACGTGTTGTAAAGTAGTTAAATGAAGGGGTCGACCCTTTGGGTCGACCCACGCGACTTTTGAGAGAAAGCCCAAATGGTTCTAAAAATAAAACCACCTAGGGGTCGACCCTCGCGATTGGATTTGTAAAACCTGAACCCCGTGAGAATACAAGGACCCAGGGGTTAACCCTTGGATGCAGGGTTAAAACACTACAATCCAAGTGTGAAATGAAGGACTTAACCAAAAGGGGTCGGCCCTTGGGGTCGACGCAATGACTTCTAACACGATAGATCAGCTGAAAACATGGATTGAAGTTTGTATTAATCTCACCGAGCGTCCTGGAATTATATAGGAAGTAAGCCTCATTCCCTAGTTCTGAAGTAGGTGGTGAAGTGGTGGTAATAGGAATAGGTAGCGGAGGTGAAGGCTTAGAAGATGTAGAGGCCTTAGGCGGTGGAAGGATAGCGGCGTTGACTGTCTCGGGTGAAGTTGAAGGCTAAAGCAGAGCTTGCTCAAGCTCAGGCAGCAAGAAAGATGGAGGAGAGGGCGGAGATGGTAAAGGCAATGGAGGTGCAGGCGATGGTGGTGATGTGGGCAATGGGGTTAACGTTGGTGGTGTAGATGGTGGAGAGGATGAAGGTGAAGCTGAAGGCCATGGGGCCCAACTTTGGCATATTGACACAACACGTCATGCGGCGCTGGGGGTGGAAGTGGTGGTGGAGGTATTGTGAGTAGAAGGGGAGGCACTAGCCTAAGTAGAGACTTGAGCTTGTGGAGGTTGTGGAGATGGTGTAGAAGATGGCGAAGGTAATGGTGATAGAGCAGGCGCAATGCTAGACAAAGAATCACAGGGGTACCCCTGGTCTTGAAGTGATGGAGACAACTGCCTGGGCGACGCTTGCTGCTATTGCTGCTGGCTGTGGAGATGTAGAACAACTTCGTGAATGGAGGCCCAATCGATCCTCTTGTTGTCTTCCAGGTCATAAACAAACTCCCGGAACTCGAGAGAATCCTCGACTCTGCTGGCGATGATAATCACAGAACTGAAGCATATTCCCAGCAGCGAGTCGACAAGACACAACTGGAGGGAGCAACAACACATGAGTGGCCATCAAAGCCCTGAAGATATCCGTAAAGCACTCCGGCAACGGAGAGGGAGGAGCCCGCTTCGGGCAAGGTGGATGCCGAGGGGTATGAGAGAGTGATGGAGAAGGTTGTAGTAATGAAAGTGGTGGTTGTGTGGGCAATGGAATGTGGCTAGCAGGAGCGCTAGACGAAGGCATATGTGGAGTGGGATGAGGGGGTATATAGATGGCATCCACCTACTCGGGATGTGGTGTTTTCTTGACCGGAGGTAGAGACACATGTGAGTATGAATAAGTGGACAGCTGACTCATGAAGGGTTGACTCATGGAAGGATATGTGGTGGAGGACTGACTCATGGAGGGCTGACACGGGGGAGCGTAGGGTTGGTTTGTGGAGGGCGAGGTGTAAGTGGATAGGGATGGTGGAGACTCGGGGTCAAGGGAACCTTAGATTTGGCGAATGAAGCGGCTCAGTTATATAATTGTTGCCAGGACGTGATGTCGTTAAGGGCTAAGATGAAGCGGTATTTCGGCATTGCTTTGGAAATCAACATCTTGATCAGCTCCTGCTCCGGAATGTGCCCCGGGACCTGTGCAGCAAGGTGACGCCAGCGGTCGGCAAAGGTGCAGAAATCCTCGTCAGGCTTCATCATCTCATGGGCCAGATCCACCATAGAATATCTGGGTCCGACCTGGTCTTGATACTGCCGAATAAATCTGTCTTGTACAGCTTGAAAATTCACAACCTGGCCTTGCGAAAGAGAGAAGAACCAATCCCGAGCCGGGCCTTCCAATGATAGACCAAATAGATAAGCTATCAAGTGTTGGTCATGTCGAAATTGGGCCGACTCATAAAAAAACTCCTTCAAGTGTACATATGGGTCACCAACTTCACCATAGTGGCGATATGCGGGAATTTGGGAAGAAGGTGGATGCCGAAGATCTTGAAATGCGGAGGGAATACTTAAGGAGGATTTGGGATCAATCCGACATTGAAGTTCATCAAGCTGACTTTGGGTTTGAGCAATCATCTCTTGGGTAGGCAGAGATCGAGAATAATGTGGGCCAACTTGAGCAAGAGATTGCGAATGTGGACTAGGAACATGATAATGGGCCGGATGAGAGGATCCAGGCTGAGAAGAAGAACGGCCCATTCTAGGAATGGAAGGATATGCGGGCCTGGAAGAGATGTTGACATAAGGACCCATTGGGCTTGAAGCATAAGGAGGAGAGGAATAAGGCCCATTAGGGTGAAATTGGCCATTAGAAATTGGGCCAGCAGCATATAAAGGAGAAGAAATAGGCCCATTATGAGAATAAGGCTCATTAGAAAAATAAGGCCCATTAAGAGGCAATGTTGGTCGAGTGCTAAAAATAGACCCCTCCACATTAAATTTGTCCAATGCCATGGTTGCTCGAGTTTGTGTGGAGCTGGATGTTTCCAAACCTCCTCCGCCTAGAGTATGGATAGGCTTCCCAGGTGGTGATGCGTGACAAGATGTTCTATGCCTAGAATTTTTGGCTTATTATTCTGCTTGCTCTCGACTTGGTCACAAATAGGAGGAGTGTAAAGGAAAAAGGACTGTGCGTCCTTTGACCGATCTGCTGCAGCCTGCCCCTACTCAGATACATTTAAAGTCCAAAGTTTTATGGCAACCAGTTATAGCTAAAAAGGCTGAGATTACTAGTTCCAATCCATCTTCGGACCCCTGGAAATTAGCTCTGGTCTCTGTCTAGCCAAGGAATCACCAAAGGAATTGGAGTTGACTAATTCAGATGAGGTAGGTATGGTTATTCAGGTAAAGCAGCAATGTAATACTACTCTGGGAGACTCTGCAGTTGGAAATGACTTAGTGAATATCTCAAATGTCATCCTTGAAGGATCTGGTCCTACTCGGTTACACCCAATTCTTCCTTTGGAAACTGGTGGTTCAAGGCCTAACATGACTTCTTCGGTTGTCCTTGGAACATTTCATGATAATGTATTGCATCTGAAGAATAATTTAGCTGACAAGGATACCTTGCATACTCCCTCTTCGGAGCTCCCTTCAGCCCAAATTACTGGCACTATGGGTGCCATTGCCCCTATTCTTAAGATTGAGGTCGTCGATTCTAATCCCTCCCTGGTGGAGCAAGCTAATAATTCAGAATCCATTGTGGACCTGCAGCCAGCTAAGGTTCTTGCTAGAAGGCAAGAAATAGCAAACTCAGAAGCTATTGACAATGTGAGGGATATGCATCTTGAGCGCCCAGGAGTCATTACCAAGTCCATGACTAGGTCTGGATCTACAGGTATCATTTCTGAAATCCTACATCCCCAATGAACTACATCATCTGGAATATCAGAGGTATAGAGAATGATATTTCCATTGGTCGGGTTAAATTTCTCCTTAGAACATATAACATTGACTGCATTGCTCTTTTGGAACCCAAAATAAACACTAGTAGATTGGATAGCATTTGTAGAAAATTGGGTATGACAAAAGCTATTGCCAATAAGGATGATATGGCACACGTTTGGGTGCTTTGGAAGGTCCTCTGGATTTCTCAGTGGTAAGCAGGGATGATCAGCAAATTACTCTTCTCATGAATAATGCTGCTCTGCCAGAATTCCATATTTCATTTGTGTATGCTAAATGCACTGGTCATGAGAGGAAGTTTCTATGGAATTCCCTTACTAATGCTCATTCTCAGATCAAGGGACCTTGGTTAGTAGCAGGAGATTTCAATTGTATTCTGAATGTTGATGAGAAGCTTGGTGGGAATATTCCTAACATGGGAGCAATGGCTGATTTCAAGGATTGTGTGTCTGACTGTACCCTCATTGATGCTAGTTTCAATGGCTCCACTTACACTTGGCATAATAATCAACCAGGGGGTAGAGGCATTTGGGCTAGATTGGATAGGGTTCTAATCAATGCTGCTTGGATGACTTTATTTCCTATCTCTATTGAGCATCTTTCTAGGGAAGCTTCTGATCATGCTCCTCTCTTTGTTAAATCACTTTCTCATGACAGGTTCAAAACTAGATTTTGTTTTCAGAAAATGTGGACCTATCATGGTCAATTTCTGGAGGTTGTTAAAAACTGCTGGATTACTAGCCCAATGGCCACTTCTCCAACTACTACTTTATATCTCAAACTGAAGTATCTGAGGCAAATGCTAAGGGTCTGGAATAAACAGGTTTTTGGCAATGTTCAACTGAATTTAATTGCAGTTGAAGATGCAGTCATTAAGGCAGAACACTCCTATGATCTCCAGCCTTCGGATGCAAACTCAACAGCTTTAGAAGAGGCCAAGTTAGTTTTATCTGATAGATTGCTTCAACAGGAATATTTTTGGAGACAGAAATCCATGGTTCGATGGCTCACTGAAGGGGGTATAAACACCAAGTTTTTTCACTCCACAACGACGCGATGCCCAAAGAAAAGGTATGGATGAAGATAGCTCTGGAAGCGTCGGATGAAGAGAATGGCAAGGGACGCGATGCCTTGGAAAAATAGGAGGATGAATCAGAAGAAAGAGAAGAGGTCTAGAGGCTTCGGAGGAAGAAAATAGTGATAGGAACAAGAGAGGGAAGTTTAAAGGTTCCAGAAGGAGGGAATAAGAAGGGGCATGATGTCCAAGAAGGATAGGGGAATAAAATAAAGAATCTAGAGGTTCCAGAGGGAGAAAATAATGAGGGATGTGATGTCCTAGGAGAAGAGATAGAGAATCTAAAAATTTCAGAGACAAAGGTGAATCGGAGGAAATGGAAGTATTATGGGGAGGATCTGGAGGTTTTAGAAGATAGAGAAGATGGGGGTCAAAAGAGCCGAGAGAGAGGAATGAATATAAATGCATATGCATGAGACGCAAGGAATGCAAGGAATGTAAGGGTGAAAGGCTCCTTATCACCCAATGGGCAACCCATAGAAAGAAATTGGTAATCAGTAGAAGCGTGAATGGAAAAGAATAGGGGGTGAATGGATTGGTGGAAAGCCCTTCAACACAAGAATGCCCACTCCTCAACAGCCAATGACATGTCCGAACAGATGGCTCAATTGGTGGAATTAATGCCCATAAGTTCTCATCTGACGAAGTTTCAACAACTGTATAATCCGAAGTATGCAGCAACTCTTTTGGCAAATAGTCACCATAAAAGTTTGAGAATTCTACTTGCAACGTGGGAATCTTGGCATAGCATAGCTTCAGCTTCTTCAAAGGTAACTCCCTTGAAAGGTGAGGAATGTCGATACATGGGAGTTGGAATTTTGGCATGGGAGGCTTCATAACACTCAGGGCTCTTGGAATATCTTCATGAAAAGCATTTGGTAATATGGACACTTGTCCCTTGTATGGAAGTGAAAATGGAGTAGATTTGACATTGAATACTTCTAGCAAGGGATGCCCTGACCCGCCCTCAAGCATGGACTTTATCATCTCCTTAGCAACAGAATGTGTCATCACAATACTTGAGGAGAACCCCTTCTCTTGACTAGGTGCTTGTACTATCACGGAACAAAGGGTAATGAGAGCTTCGAAGATATCTTGACCAATGAGCAATGTGACCTTGACAATCTTAACCTTAGCCCTTAATGGCAGCAACTCTTGACATTTTTGCTTGGTGAGCACTGTCGGAGACTTGATATTCTCAAAGATGCCTGGTATAAGGACACGAATCAGCATTCAGCAAACAAAGTCTTGAGTTTTGAAAGGCATAACTATGACTGAATTCTTCTTGCTTGGCTCCTGAGCATCATCCTTTGCACATGTGTTTATAGAAGAACACCCGCCCTGAGGGGTGATGAAGGCAAGTGAGATGGAGGCGGTAGGCTCGATGGGTGATGAAGGTTTAATGAAAGGAGTTGTTGGAAGGGTAGGTGGTGGTGGGGGTTCAAACACGGCGAGCCTCACCCTTTGCTCGAAAGCAGACGGGGTTGGCTCGAGTGCAAAAATAAGTGGACATTGCTCAAGATCAACCATGGGTTTGGGTAAAGGGTTAAGTGAAGGGCTAAGAATGATTGGCTTTTGGATTACAAGGATAATGGATGGCTTAAATGATGGCGATGGAGGGTTAATTGGTCAGGGAAGGGAAGAAGTGGTTGAAGGCTTGGAAGGCTTGGTGGAGGTTAACAGCATGGTAGTTGGAGGTGTGAAGGGTAAATGACGGTAGGTTTAATATAGACGAAGCATCTAATTTTGGTGGGCCATAAGGATTTTGGTATTGTAGGAGGTTGGGTACAGGGTTCATGGTGTATCGATGTGGGTTATTGGAGTATTAACCCATCACCAAAGCACTAGGTGGTTTTGGAAACTGGAGTAAGGATGGTGGCATCATCTTGAGCAGGGGGTTCTTGTGGTGGCGGTGGAAGAGAAAAGTGAAGGAAACTCGGAGTGTAACTACCCAAGATCCAAATACTGAGAATAACCTGATACCATTCGAATCCTGACCCGCCACCCATGAGCCAGAGGGCTCGGAAGGGTTAAGGAAATATTTCAAATGTCCTAGGTCTTTGACTTCAAATTCAGCAGCTACTCCATCTTTTAAACTTTGGATTTTCGTTGTATCATCCTCAATAATGATCATATCATCAGCATACACAAGAAGTACAGTAATATGGCCATTTCACCATCCTTTCATTTAACAAATAATGTATGATCAGCATTTGACCGTTTGAACCCAAACTGAATCATAGCATCATGGAGTCGATCAAACCAAGCCATGGGTGACTGTTTTAGTCCATACAAGGCCTTTCTAAATCTGCAGACCTTTCCTTTTGTATAAATACCAAGAGGAGACAGCAATGTCGAAACAAGGTAGTTCTTTATTTCAGGGGAGCCAAGTAGGGAAGAGCCTTTTACACTGAAGAATAAGAAGATCCTTATTTCTATTTAAGGGCAATAACTTCTTTCTATAGACCACCATTCGAAAAAGCATTCACATTCATCTAACACAAAGCCCAAAAATATTGCACAACAAGAGAGAGAACCACTCTGATGGATTTGAGTTTTGCCACAACCGTACAAGTCTCCTGATAAGCAAATCCATAACTTTGAGTGAATCCCTTTGCAACAAATCTGCCCTTGTACCTTTGTATTACCCCTTCTACATTGTACTTAATAGCGTAGACCCATTTGGATCCAACTGGAGTCCTGACTTTGGGCAGATCAATTCCCATGTCCCATTCTTGTTAAGTGCACTTAACTCCTCTTCCATTGTTTGCTGCCAATTAGGATCTTTAACAGCCTCAGAAAACAAAGCAAGAATAGAAACGGAAGACAAAGCAGACAAAAAGGTATAATAATAAGGAGAGATGCAAGACTAATCCACAAATTTGGAAATGGGATACTTAGCACAATCACAAACTCCATTACGAATAGCAATAGGTAGATGTAAGTCAGTCTTAAAAATTGATTGGTCAAGATCTGGCGGCACAACCACCTCTTAAGTTGGCCGATCAATGGCTAGTCGATTTTTGAAGCTCTTCCTCATGTATGTGATCGGAGGCTTTTCATAACGATGTGAACCACCATCAATAGGAACATCAGGCTAAAACTCCCGTATGGCAGAAGTAGAGGGCATGGAAAAAGACACAGGAGCAACAACATTATCAACAATGTCCTTCACTGAAATTTCCCCTTGAGTGTGAGTCCGGAGAAGAATAGTAGGACTCAGATGCAAAGAAAGCGATGTCTTTATGAATGATGTGGCTTAGTCTCATATCGGAAATACATGAGAGCCTTTCCTCTATACATTGGGGGATTCCCTCAACTCAATGCCTAACTTTTGGGTTACAATTCGGGTCTCTAACATGGTATCAGAGCATCCCGGCCCGAGATCTCTTCTGTCTCTACACCGCCCCACCTTGAAGCCTTTTCTGTCCAAGCCAGATTGGACCAGGTGGTTGCTATTGCTGCTACCATCAGACTCGAGTGGAAGACATATCTCTAGCGGTCGCACCATTTAGAGGGCCTTTCTGAACACTAGCAACCTCTCTCAATGCTACACACCAAGGGGCAGACCCAGGGGCAGTCGCTCATAAGGGAATCCATCATTCCTGAGTTGGTGCCAATGTGGATCTCAAAACACAGCAAAAGTGGGGTTCTTTGAGCCGCACCCCTTTCTGGGTCCTTTCTGGCATAAAATAGAGGGAATGGCCCTCTCTTTCTTCCCTCCTTGGTGTGATGTTGTTTCCCTGCAGCTCCTTCTACGGTTTCTAACAGGGGGCAATCATATCTATGCTCCAACCTCCATATACACATCTTGGATTTGCTGCTCAAGTTGTTTTGGTTGCTGTGAACCTCTTTCCTCCTTTTTGCTCTCTATGGAAACTGCATCTTTAAACACTGCCCGGCCATGTCTCTTCTGACAGTTGCTAGTGTTTACACGCGAAAGAAATTCGTTATCGGAAGAAAAACATGCACATGTGTGTGTTTTGCCTTTTTAAACTTGCATGTTATAATTTTCGCACGCGTGATTTATCAGACGATTTAAGGGTTCGTATACTCGACTCTTCCCCACCGAATAAAGTCGGT
Organism: Amorphophallus titanum; assembly: GCA_024336825.1. Classification (NCBI taxonomy): domain Eukaryota; kingdom Viridiplantae; phylum Streptophyta; class Magnoliopsida; order Alismatales; family Araceae; genus Amorphophallus; species Amorphophallus titanum. The sequence goes on along the minus strand of JANBPO010001714.1, from coordinate 5,501,383 downwards.
GTTAATTTACTCAGTGCTTCATGGGGCAGCAGAGGGTTAACTTTGTACTCCCCCATCTGGAGCTCACCCTTCTTTATCAGGCCTTCTATTACATCATTGAATACATAGCAGTCTTCAATTGGATGCCCAAGCATCTGATGATAAGGGTAGAATCTTGGACTATCTTTTCTTTTCAGATCCTCCGGCCTCTTTGGCTCAGGTAGGGTAATTTTATTGTATTGGTAGGCCCAGTCAAAGAGGACCTCGGTCTTATCTTTTAGGAAGGAATATGCCTTTTTCATCTTGTCTCGGAGTGAGGGGCCTTCTGTCTTTTCTTCTGCCATGGCAGGTGGAGGAGTAGCTGCCTTCTTGCCCTTGTCTCTCTGTTGCTCGAATGCCTTCAAGTCAACAGTGTTTGCTTCCTTCAGTGATGGTCGTCGATCTACCGCATTTGCTCTTTGAATGATGGTATTGGTTGCAGATGAGGCATACTTCGCCAGGAAGGTTTCGATTTCAGCCACTACATTATTCAGGCAGTCAAAAGACCTTATTTCCATTCCAATCATCTTTTCTATGACCTCCCCCTTGACGTTCTGTTTGTGTATTTGGACAGCATCCTCCTGATGTGGGGGCCGTTTGCACCACATTCTGAGGTTCCTCCACCTCTTAATGTAGTACAGAGCAGTTTCATCAGGCCTTTGTCTGGTTGAATACACTTCAACCAAAGTGACCTCCCTTTTGGTAACATGAAATCTCTCTCTGAGCTTCTTTTACATTTTTGGCCAGTCGTTGATCAGCCCAGTCAGTAGGCTGGAGTACCATTCAAATGCGAGACCTCTCAGCGAGGACCCAAAGAATTTAAGCAAATATGACTCATCCGTAGCCAAGTCACCCATGACTGTCATATAGTAGGGATTGTGTTCTTTAGGGGAACCTTGCCCATTGAATTTATCAAACTTGGGCAGCTTGCTGATCCCTGGAGGGAGCCGCTTGGCTACATGTTGTGGTGGTTATGGCACTCGATATGCATCAAATGTAGTATATTCTCCTTTGCCCCACTTGGCTAGCTTCATTTCAATCATTCCTTCGACCATCAACTTGTTCATGGCGGTCGGGTCGACCAGCTCAGGATAGAAGTGCGCCGGCTATAGGTATGGGGTAACTAGTGTAGTTGCCTATGGTGTAGGCATAGCAGCAGCGCCTAATGAGGTTGGGGCAGCACAGGTGGCAGCAACAACTTGGGTTGATGTTACTGAGTGGCGACTTGGCTGTGCTCCACTAGTTGGAAGAGAGTGCAGGGTGGTGGAAGGTCACCTAGATTGACCCCCCCAGATAACTCTCCTTGCATCTCTAGCTGTTTGAATGATGGGGTTTGCTCTATCCTTTCACTTAATTGCTTCTTTAGAAGTTCTATTTCTTGTTGATATTTCTACAATGGCATTAGAACCGACAAGTTTAGGACCGCGGTACTAGAGACGCCTTTCAACGTTTCACCTGAAGCACCTTCGGGTGAGACAGATAGTAGAACCTTTTCTTCTTCTTCAGATGTCACTACATTAGTAGCAAGCATAGTGATGGCTTCAGCGATGGCTTATTTTCCTTTTACTACTCTTAGCATTTCCTCTGCGGCTTTGCTTCTTCTGGTGTTCGGCCCTGGCCTTTCAACTATTTTGGCCAATTCTTCTGGCTCCTCGAGTACGGCCCTATATCTGCCGGCCACTCTGGCCATATTGCAAGTAAAGGCTTGCATTCCTCTTTTCTACTTCCAAACTCTTCTATTTGTTCGACCAGGGAAGGTTAGCCTTTCAAACATTGATACTCTTTTCTCTTCCTCTTGATGTGGAAGGACTTCATTGGCTCCATCTTCTAGGCCGTCTTCATATCCACCATCATCCACAGACGATGCCCTTCTTCTTTCTTCTTCTTCTTCTTCTTTTCCTTCTCCGATGCCAATGACACGAAGCAGCCTTTGCTGGCCTAGGGAGGAGCATCCCAGGCCATGGAAATAGTGCTTGACCATCTTAGTCATCTCATCCTGACTGCACCTCGGAGAGAGAGTAGAGGGCAATCTTTGATCTTGGACTAACGACATATATGAAAGCCGTGATAGCCTAGCAGTCTCTCTCAACATTCTGGGATGCACAAAAATATCTGCCTGCCTGGCACAGGCCTCAGAAACAGGCGGAAGATTCATCACCACCTCCTCTCTTGGTGCAGTATTCTCCCCCCTTCTCTTGGGGACTTCAGCAATCAAAGTGGAGTTTTGCGAGGTCAGCGCCAGACCCCAGGCCCTTTGGGGACTGTGGACGTGTAAAATTACACGTCCGCGTGTCCCAACCAATCCAGCATTGACAAACAACTTCAACTGAAGGAATTGTGAAAAGGACGGGCCAGTCAGACTCTCCGAATGAACAATACACTATCGTGAAGCCGCCCCCAGAGTCACGTCAGTGAAGAGAAACCAACCCCTAGGAAGCCCACAGCTTGTGGGCCCAAAGAAAAAAAAACTAAGTGGACCATTGATCGGGCTCGAAACGGGCCCAAGTCCACCTCAACGGCACACTCTTACCGCCCTCAATGGCGCATGCCCTGAGGCCCTTCAACGGCACGCCCTGAGGCCCTTCGGTGGCATGCCCCTCCAACGCCTTTAGCGGCACGCCCTGAAGCCCCTTCAGCGGAACACCCCCGAGCACCCTCAGTGGCACGCCATGAGGCCCTTCTGTGGCACACCCCCTGAAGCCCCTTCAGTGGCATGCCTTAGAGTGGCCCTTCCCCGGCACACCCTCACTGCCCTTCGCCGGCACACCCCTGGTAGCCTTCCCCGGCACGCGAACCCTGAGGCGTCTTCAGCGACACGCTTGCAATCACTCCAGTGGCACACCTGCGAATGGCCTTCGACGGCATGCCCTGGACCATGCCATCCGGCATGTCAGGCAGAAAAGATCTCACGCCATCCCCCTACGGATTCTTGGTGCGCAACGGGTCTAGCTGAGTTGTCGACCAGAGGGGGAGACACATGGGCTACTCCTCTACCACCAAGGATGCCTGAGTCAAATCTCGTTCAATGCTCACGTTCCTGTGTCTGCCGCTCGCGTTCGAAGGCTCCCGCCACTGGGAGTATAAAGGGCCATCTTCTCCGATGAACAAACACACAAAAAAGGAGGCACACATAGAGAGCAGAAGAAGAGAAGAAGAAGAAGAGAAGAAGAACCAGGAGGGAGCTCCGTCGTGAAGCCCCTTCCCCCGGGACGACCACCAAGAAAGAGAGAGTAAGGGAGAGCAAGAGAGAGAGAGAGAGAGATGTAGTGGGGAGTGGGGGAGGAGCAGGGAGCGGTCGCCCCTACTCAAACCGCACTCACCCCCCTTTTCTTTGCTTCTCCTTCCTCTTCTTTCCCCTTTCACGTTTGTAATGTATTCGGCCTTCATTTTTTACCATGAATGAAAGTCCTTTTTTTATGTGTTCATGGCTGCCTCACGCTGGTTCGAGCCTCTGTGCATGCTTGCTTGTCTCCTCCTTCATCCCTCTCCCCCTCTGCCTCTGGTGTTTCCTTCTCTCCCTGCCAGTGGCCCCTCGGTCGCAGGTGACGGCCCTCCTAGCCTCATCCTCTTCGTGGGAGCGACAGTGCCTCCCCAACCTCCTCGAGCATCCAGTCCCCATCTACCCTTCCCTGGCTAGAGCTTACCTGTTAGCCAGGCCAAATCTGGAGCTCCCCATGGCCTTCTTCCTCTTGCTGGCCTTAAACCACCTAGCCCTCCTTTCAGCGGTAACCCCTTTGATCTCTTCACCGACACATTAGCCCCCTTTCTTCCCCAGCACGCTCACTGCGTTCTTTCCCGGCACAGTCCCAGTGCTCTCCCTCGGTACACTCACTGCCATCCCAGCCCAGCACACTCGTGCCCCTTTCCACCGTCATGCCTGTGCCTTCACTCTCCGAACACAGCTTTAGCACCCTAAGCCCAGAACACCCCTCCGCGGTATAGCCCTGGCCGATGCATCCTTAACCCTCTAAACCCCATCTCTTCAAACCTTCCCCAGCACACTACCAAGTGCCTTCCCCGGCACACCCCTTGGTGCTGTTCAACGGCACATCCCAGCAGCTGCTCCCCAGCACAGCCCTATATGCCCTTCCCCGGCACACCCCAGTCGCCTCGTCGATGCTCTCCCAGCCCAGTGCAGCCCCAGCCACCTTTAGCCTTCTCTTCATTGGCACGCCTTGTGCTTTCCCCAGCGTGGCACCCTTAACCCATCCTTCGCTGACACACTCTCTTCGTCGGTACACATCTTCTTGATCCGTATACCCCAGCCCTTTTGGCCACCCTTTCACTGGCACGACCCCTCGTCGGTACAGCCTAACCCCCAGCTTGCTAGCCTGGTACACCCTTGAGCCCCTTTGGCTTGCACACCAGCCCCTGTGCCTCATCCCTTAGTACCTTCAGCCAGTCCCATAGTTGTCTTCTACTCGTTGTTTCTCCAGGTTCTCTATGGTTTTATCGAAGGTGTTACCGCTCTCGAGCGCCTACCTCCAACTATCGGGTTCCGCCACTCCATGTGGGCACGTTCCCTACATCTCCCTTACGCTCAGGTCAAGGGGAGATGCTGTCAAAATTTTGATAGAAAATAATAACATGATAATGGGCAAAAGGGAGCAACAAACAAATGGAATAAACGATGGTAAAAGTGCCTCAATCAGAGCGAAGGGACTGTATTTAACGTGAAACATAGTATAACAAACCAGACCACGCAACACAATGATAAAGTACTCTTTCTACACGTCATAATATAAGGTTCGGTCAGTTGTCTCTTCATAACAGGCTATCAGTGAGATACCTCTGCAATTGTACATGTTTAACTAATATGATCTTGAATCACCGTTGCATCCATTATTTCCTCCTCGCCTGAGTTTAACATGTACTTACTTCTTCGTGTTGAATCTCTGTCACAAATGGTGTGGAAGATTATCCCCATCAGAGGTAGCAAACAAAGTGAAACATTTCTTCAAGTACTACTCCATCAACAGTCATAAAATGACTGTTCTAACACCCTCCTATCAAGCCGAGGTAACTTTTTTGTTTTCTAAGCACCTCATGGTCGTGCAACCACCAATCATACCGTATGATTCTTACAGCTTGAGGATCACTTAATTGATCAGACATTTGCGTTGTTGTTTCTAGAGCTACTCTCCAGAGGACAACAGATTTGACCTTCGCCAATTTCTTTACAACTCAAGATGGCCATACCAGTTCCGCAAGATCGATGAGCTTGCACGTGATCTGCAGATCAAAGCTATTCCTCCCCTCGCGTCCGGAGGCCCCGAATATGCATCAAGCAACGGTAGTGGTATGGGTGTAATAGCTGCAGGATCTAGTAACCCTAGAGCTGGCCTGTGAAAAAGAAAAGAAGAAGAAGAAGAAGAGAACTGCAAGTCATTAAGTCCACACTTCCCTTTCAGAAAAATTGAGTCAACACTTTCTCTCATACAACAATTTGTTCGATGTAAACTAATAAAGTGGGCGCCGTAGATCTGGTGGTCCAAACAATTGCCTATGTGTAAGTCATGGGGAGTATTTATTTTTTCCCTCTCTTTTGGGAGGTCAAGAACGGACATTGGCCCATAGGTCTCATTGAGAGTTCGGGTCTCATTGATCTAAGGAGATTTACCTAACTCACATTTAATTCTCGAGAGATGTGACTTTAGGGTTTGTTAGTCTTGGGAAAAAAGATGGATGTGATTTGAGTGTCGTTGGATTTGAATTTAGGTTTCTCACACTTCATGTAAATCCGACTATCACTATGTTAGATTTTTCATCATGACAAGAAAAGGGAAAAAAAACTTTGTCTGAGTCACACGGATTTGTGATACGATAAGAGGTAGAACCAGGTGCTAAGGTAAACTCCTCGTCACATGCATAACTATAATGTGCCGAGCAATGCTGATTTGTTGGTAAACTCCCCTCTTTTTCTTCACACTTGAAGGGAAACTCAGAGTCTCTACAGATTCTAGGGTGAGTAGTTACTATGAAATTTAAGGGAGGATGATTCTATCACATTCACCTACACTCTCCGGATGGAAGTAATGCTTAATCTAACCATGTTGCTTGTCACTTAAAAGAAAATTCTATCCTGACAAAAAAATGACAATCGGTGAATGGCCGTGAGGCTATGGGAATATGCGACAAAGGAACGTGCCTGGGGTGTGCAACTGGACTTCCTATTTATAAGCAGCCAAACATTGATGATGATGAAGTAGGCAAAAGGACAGGTAAATGAGAAAACACCGAATGAGTAATGAGTGATTAGCTTTGAAGGAAACCATCTCTATCTCTATCCAACTGCTGTCGACACCGATGGCACCTTAGCGAAGACTGTAGAAAGTCGTAACTTTGTCTGTCCTTTTTTAACAAGTCTTGGAAGTAGATGGATGAAGAGACCTTTGGATGTCGTTTTCACATCCCCAACCACATGCAGTTGAAGGCCCTACTTTCCATCGCATGGCGTAGCAATCTCTTCTCTAATTGTAGACGATAATAGCAAAGTGGGATGCTGTGAACCTGCTGGTCCTACATGTTTCCACCATTGGATTCACGGTTCCGGTATTCCCTATTCTCCACCCCACCGTTGGATTCACGATTCTGGTTATTTTTTGGCATGGATCGTACAGACATGATGAGAAAGGTTGGCCAAGAATCTTCTGCTCTTTCCTCACTCTAGTACAACATTATTTGCTCTAGTCGAAAATAAAACAAATAGATAAATATTTTTTTAGTTAAGTCGTTCAGCAAAAGGAATTCTGAAATATTGATTTCAATCCTATTTGAATCGGGAAAATTTTATTAAGGCATATTTTTGTAAAGTGATCTATTCACCCCCCCTCTAGATCCCACTACGCACCTATCAGGCTCTACCCAATCTCGCGTGAGTTTGGCAATTTTTTCTTCCCTAGTTCATAGGTATGGGTCCTTAAACCTTGGACTCAGCCTAAGACTTGACATTTTCCTAGGACTTACTTATGCCTATGCTCTGATACCATGCTAACTATCACGTCCCGATGTATGCAGCAGAATTAATGTCGGGAACGTAGGCAGCTGACAAAATAAGCCTCACACTAGAATGATAATCAGAGCGCTAAACAACCACACACATAAGAGTGAACACAAGATAATATATAAAAAAATCTTCACTTTATTGAAATAATATTTGAAGTTTACATCAACACTTGACTCTCTTGACCACTAGACTCAAGAAAAAGAAAATTACATAACATAATCAACTTCACCGCCTATTACAGTGAAGAAACATAATAACAGTATGACTCATGACTAGAATAACTACGTCTTCTCTTGTCCATCAATCACTCTCACCCTCGGATCCGTCATTCGAGTAATCTGAATCCGATCCACTAGAGTTTCCTAAAAAGATTAGGAAAAGTAAGGAATGAGAACACTTGTCCAGTAGGTATCTTCGTATCAACATGAAGGCAAGTTTAAGTAATTAACATTTTTGCTCTAGAAGGTAAGATAATGAAAATGTGATAAAACACGCAATAAAGGTTAAAGTAATGACAAATATCGAGCCAAGTGTAGAGATAAGAGATAACGTGCGAGCATGATCAGGTGAGATTATAATGTGGCCTTTCATTAACAAGAGTGCACTAGAATGTAAAGAGAATGTACTTTTCATAACCATAACGGCTATGCACTAGAAAGTCACATAACAAGTAAATTTTATGATGAGTCTCGTGGATTTCACTCGTTTATAAAAAAAATACTCTCAGTGCAATGCGATGCCAGTGTTCATCATACCCCACGATTTACAGTATATTTTTGACCATCTATCGAGGGGGTTAGCGTGGAGCCCTTGGAAACCATCCGTGTCCGCCATTGCATCTTCAAGTTATAAATCAAGCTACTTCCACGAGAACAATAAAGTAGGCTAATAATAACAATTCCAACAATAAATTCATGAGAGAAAAATGAAGGTATGAACGTACCAAAAATGAAAATCATGAGATCAAAGATGATTTAATTGGACATTATGCCACGGAGGAATTCCGGCAGCATAACGGTACATTCATAGGTTTCCATAGTTTGTTAATAGCTTAATGAATAAGGTGTTGGGTTCCAAACAATCAGAAGACCATCTAGGAACAAAGTATGATCAACCCTTGGGTCAAACCTCGGGTCGGGCACAAGGTGACAGAATACGATAGAGCCAGAACCGCTTTCTTGAGACGGTCAAGTCAAGACCGCAATTAGGTAGAGTCGACATAAGACAAGGAATAGGTCACGCAATGACCAAGCCTGGAAGAAGACGGTCACAATAGGACCGCTACTTGGAAGTCGTGGTTGCCTGAGGGCCACTATCTGTCCAGGTTGCAGGAAAATGCTGGTAACACAAGTGATTTCTAGACCATTAGATTTTTAAGGTACAACTAGCTCGGCGTCCTAGTGAGAATCCCAAGCTCGTGGAGACTTACGGAGGCCTTGAAACATGATCACCTAGTCCGGCAGAAGGAATATTCGATGGAGAGGATCACAAGTCCAAGAGGTGTTCCTATTAAGTGCATGTGTAACTAATAGCAATGTATCGGAATATGCGCTATGTACTTAACCAAGAAAGACAGGAAATGAGAGTGAAACATGTAGAAACAACGATCAAAATATCAATATAACGACTTTCACAAAACATAAGAAATAACTTTAATACAAGACTATATGGTTTTGGCATGAAATTAACATATAATGAAATCATGGTTTTTAAAACATGCCCAAGCTAAACATGGAATTATGACATGATCAGAGACCTAAATAAATGAAATAAGGCATAATAAGCAAATTTGAGAGAAGTTTGAGGATTAATTGAGAGGTTACAATTCATTCGTCGGTTTGTGTATCAACACTCACAAAGGTGCAAACCTTTCTACGAGTTGACCAAGCCAGGAGTAGAATTCCATTGAGATTCTAAGTGCCAAAAAGTTTTCGAAGGGTTAAAGGAATATCTGGCTAATCCACCCATTCTCATTCCACCCATGCTAGGTAAACCTTTGATCCTTTATGTCTCAATCTTGGATGACTCCATGGGAGCCATTTTGGCACAAGCCGACGAAGAGGGCAAGGAAAGGGCAACCTATTACTTATCTAAAGTTCTAAACTCCTGTGAGCAGAAGTATACAACTATGGAAAAAACTTGCGTCGCTCTTGTATGGGTGGTGCAGAAATTAAAACACTATTTTTTGGCTCACGAAGTTCATCTGTTTGCCCGAATGAATCCTATCAAAGTTCTCTTAGAAAAATCTGTCCTCACAGATAGGCTTGCATGTTGGCAAAGGTTCCTCTTACAGTTTGACATCACCTACATTCAGCAAAAGGCGATTAAGGGTTATGCCATAGCCGAGCATCTCGCTCATCATCGTCTCTCTAAATTCGATCCTGTCCAATCAGAGTTTCCAGATGAGGAACTAAAGTCCATCAACCAGTCAGATGATCACATGTGGACATTACATTTTGATGGAGCTTTGAATTTCCAAAGAAGAGGTGTTGGCATTGCCCTCTTGTCGCCCGAAGGTGTCATCATCCCAGAGGCATATCAGCTCACATTCTCAGTCACCAACAACATAGCTGAATATGAGGCTCTTATAACTGGCTTAGAAGCTGCCCAATCTCTTCGTGTCATCGAGCTGTGAATTGTAGGTGATAGTCCACTTATTCTCCGCCAGGTGCTTACTAAATATTACACTCTTGATGCTAAGCTCAAGCCATATCAAGATCTAGTTTTCGCTTATGCCAAATTGTTCGCCAAGCTGATCTTTGTCCATGTCCCTTACGACCAGAATATTCTGGCTGATGCCCTCGCCTCCTTGGCATCATCTCTAAGGTTCCCTCTAGGAAGGTGGTTCGAGTTTATCACCATCTATAAGCGTCTCACCCCTGCTATCCAAGACATTTCCCTCCTGAGAGTTAAAGAAGAAGTATTAAGGAGGGTCCGTGAGGGAGAAATCATTGAGAAGAGGGAAATCATGTTGGCTGAATTGGAAGAAGAACTGGCCAACGAGGAGAGGCCATGGTTCTATGAAATTATCAAATACTGCAAAGACCAATCTTACCCTGAAGAAGCCACAGCAGAAGATAAGAAAGCCATGAGAAGAGTGGCCCAGAAATACATGCTGGTTGGGGGAGTTCTATATAAGAGAAGTCTTACTGGTGTTCTTATCAGATGTCTTGATGACGATGAGGTCTAGAAGTGCATTGAGGAAGCACACTTAGGTGTGTGCGGTGGCCATGGAAATAGCCAAATGCTTACTAAGAAGATTATTTGGCAAGGTTTTTACTGACCCACCATGGAGGAAGATTGTGTCGTCTATGTCCGTAGGTGCGTCAAGTGTCAACTTCACACTGATAAAATTCACTCACTCGCTTCCTCTCTCCATCTAGTATCCTCCCCATGACCTTTTTCCATGTAGGCATTCGACATCATTGGTTTTCTGGGTGATCACAACTCCCTCATCAAGTAAAAATCATTCATCCTCACTGCAATGGAGTACTTAACCAAGTGGGCCGAAGTCGAAGCTTACGTGAAAATCAATGTGTCAATAGTCTGCAAGTTCATCATGAAGAACATCATCGCCAGGTTCGGCATCCCAAGCACGATCATCACCGACAATGGGTCACAATTCATTTCTCAGGACCTCTGCAAAAGGTACAACATTGCATTACATCATTCATCACCATACTATCCATAAGGTAATGGCCAAGCAGAGGCCACTAATAAAATATTGATCAAAATCATAAAAAAGACCTGTGAGTCTAATAAGTTCTCAGATTGGCCGGAAAAGCTTATTGAAGCTCTATGGGCCTATCGCACTTCAATCCGTACTCCCATTGGGCAAACTCCGCTGCGAAGGCGGCTCACGATGCAATGTTTCCTCCCAAAACAAAGACGGCTTCTAAGAGCACGTCAAAAAAGGGGACTGCCAAGTCCTCGAATAAGGGAACAAAGGCCAAAAGTAAGGCCAAAACAACCTCAAAGCACGAAAGCAGATCTCTTAAGTCTGTGCTGAAAAATCCTCCGCACATCGACAAGGAGATCGATCCTCCTACCAAAGACAAGGCTATCGGCAAAGGCGTGAACTCCCAGAACTCTGAAGACTGGAAGTTCGAAGTAGAGTTATATCTTCGTTACTATCATTTGAGCCAAGATCAAATGCTGTTACATGTTCAGTATTGCTTTCTTGATCGAGCACTGAAGTGGTTTTGTCGAGTCTACAAAGCACAATAGTTTAAGACTTGGCCCCACTTATTGGCGGCCATGGAGGCCAAATTTGAAAAGAAAGAATGGACTAATCCTCATACACATTTAAGGCAATTGCGACAGACAAGAACTATTGAGGAATATGAACTGAATTTTGAGCAAATTTGTGAGGAGATTGATGGTGTTCCGGATGAGCATTTATTGGCTCATTTCTTGGGGGGTTTAACAGAGGACTTACACTATGAAGTTATGCTTCAAAAGCCTCATAACTTGGATGAGGCAATGGCCACAACTAGATTGGCAGCAACAAAGCCTAAATCAGTACCAGCCACCTCCTCCGGCCACAGACTTCACAATGATGCTCCTCCCCCTCCTTAGACCACTCGACCAGGTGTTCGATGTTATTCCCCAGAACAATTGGATGACCGCCGAAGGAAAGGTTTGTGCTATATGTGTGATGACAAATGGGAAAAAGGTCATAAATGCAACCCCCATTGTGCATTCTTAGTTCAACTAGTTTATATTCCAGAGATTAAGGATGGTGATTCTGATCCACTGCCAGATATAGATGTTGCACAGGACATCAGCCATGCTCAAAGGGTGCAGCTGAGCAATAACACCACTATGAATTCCATTACAGTTTCTTTAACAACGCCCCCCATGGCTATGCACAGTTCTGTTTGCCAACCTTCATCCACTATGCTATTGATAGGCTACATTGATAAGGTTCCAGTACTGGCTCTTATTGACACAAGGGCAACACAACTTGCTTGATATCCACATTGCACAACAACTTCACCTTCCAATTAAACCAATGGAAGGTCTATTGGCTACAGTGGTGGGGGGAACTCAATGTCCAATTCTAGGTTATGTTGCTCAAGTACCCCTGCATCTTGGCAAACACCAAGTGTTGTTAGATTTTTTATTGATGGACACCTCCCCATTTGATCTCATTTTGGGATTTGCTTAGATTCAATGTTTAGGCATCATGTAGTGGGATTTTGCAAACTTATCCATGAAATTCACCCTTAATGATGTTTCTTATCACTTGCAAGACATCACCCACATGAATGTTCATTTGTCAATCTTACCTGAGCTTTCCCACAAGTTATCATCAGTGCATGCCATTTATGTTTGTCAAGTGTCCAGCGGCCCTTCTTCCACTAATACCACCACTCATGCCCATATGGACCCCTCTGCTATCGATAAGTCAAATCTTGTAGAATTACTATTACAATTCCAGTTAGTATTTGATATCCCAATTGGTCTTCCACCTGTTCGCGGCTATGACCATGCCATTCATTTGGTGGATGAAAACAAGATTATCTCTTTGACCCCATATCGGTACTCTCCTCATCACAAGACTGCAATTGAACAGACATTGGCAAAATCATTGAAGACTGGGATTATTAGGCCTAGTAATAGTCCATTTGGTTCCCCAGAGTCCAAAAAAAAAAGATGGCTCCTAGCATATGCATGTTGATTATAGGGAATTGAATAAAAACACTGTCAAACATAAGTATCCAATCCATGTCATTGAAGATTTACTGGATGAGCTTTGCCAGGCCACATTCTTTACAAAATTAAACTTGAGATATGGTATTCGGATGTGGCCAGAGCATATTGGCAGAACTGCTTCTCTACACATGCTGGTCATTATAAGTACTTGGTTCTTCCTTTCGGTTGTACTAATGCCCCAATCACTTGATTTTAATCCGTGAAATCTATGTGTTTCCATGTGTTTTTGGAGTTCAAATACATGTATTTCGATGGATGAAAGCAGGGAACAAGTTGTACAATTGATTTCCCCTTGTTTTGAGCCAAGTGGGAAGGGTTTTAGTGCATTTCACACATTGCCCAAAATGTGGACGTGATCGCGGTCACGTCCTAAATAGTAACAAGCCTCTGGATGGAGGTTGTGTTCTATCAAAGGCTGTGACTAAAGCTTCCGAGGGGCGGGGGGTAGAAAGTCAGTTCAAGAATGCGACTATGGGGGTGACCACATTTAAGAGAATGTGGCCGACAGCCCGACCATGATAAGTGATGATCGCAGTTAACACTCGACTGTGACCTTGGTTTTCGTGGTACACCTTAGACTACGGCCATGGTTATCACGGCTCCATGTTCAACCGTGTTTACCCTGGAGTTTTCTATGTGTTCCCTTGATTTCACGAGGTTTTATGAGTCATGGTGTGTGTTTATGGCTATAGGGAGTGAGTCTTCTCTCTTTCTTTGGGGACTATCCACTAGTCATAGCCTTCTGTATGACACATGGTTTCGACTCACCTGGGAGTGGTGGCGAGGCAGTCTCAGAGTGAGGGTTTTTAGGCTGGTTGCCATAGGGCCCCTTGCCTTTGCAGTCCGAGTCCGACTGGGGGGAAAACCAGCTAGAGGACCTAACTTAGAGCAGTGAGTCTGTGTGTGCACACGTAGTCGGCGGCGGTGGATGTGCATTGATGAGCGTGACCCTGATTAGTCCTTGTTCCTTGGTTCTTGTTACGGTGTCTTAGTTACCACATTCGAGGTGAGTGGGAGACACCTGAGGTGTAGTGTAAGACGTCAGTGCATGCGTCTGGCCTTACTTCTAGTGGTCTTTTCTTTTGTCATTGGAAAGGTAGAACTTCATCTCTATTAGTCTGTACGGTTATATCATGATTAATTGTGTGATTTGGCATAAAAATTGGTTGGGTGGTAATTGTGACTAGTTGTGTTATTTATTTGTTTACGTAGTTGACATTCTTGCACAACTCTTGTTCTTACTGCTTTTACTTTATGCCATTGTCAATATTATTACGATTATTTCTTGTTATTATCACATTATTTATTGTGAGGTAGGGTTCCGTGGGACCCCTACTGAGCCAATGAGATGAGGCTCACCCTATATTTTTCAGATGAGGCACGATAAACTCCTGAAGTACTATGTGTTTTTGGTGAGCAGCCTTAGCAGCCAGTGTCATTGTCAGAGCCAGGGTATGCCCCGTGACTATGTACTTTTTAATGCTTATGTGGTTATGTAGACTTGGATATGTAAACTTCTAGACTAATGTAGTAATGTGCTAATGGACTAATGTAATGTTGTAGTAATGCAATATGTTTATCCAGATATTGTAGCATTTCTAGTACAGTTCTCTAATTAATTTACATTGTGCTTGTAATTTTAGATTCTTGTACAAACCCATACCAATCCATCAACCCTTTGAAGCTTCACAGCTCTTGGGTGGCATCTTAGGGTCCATGTGGTATCAGGTTCGTACAGTATTCAGAGTCTGGGTCGTTACAAAGGTGGCACCAAAATGATATCATCAACATACGCCTTAACGACCAAAATATGTTAATTTAAAATTTGATAAATAGAGTTTGATCGATGTTACCTCGTTTGAAGCTATTTTCCATGAGAAATGTACTCAGCCTATCATACTTAGCATGGGGGGCTTGCTTCAGGCTATAGAGAGCTTTATCTAACTTGTACACATGGTCAGGATGTTTTTCATCTTCAAATCCCAGTGGTCCCAGTGGCTATTCAACATACACGTCCTCTTTCACAAAACCAAACAAAAAAGTAATTTTAACATCCATTTAAAAAAGTTTAATATTGCGAGAACATGTAAAAGTAAGTAATTTTCTAGTAGCTTCTAGCCTAGCCATGGGTGCAAATGATTCATCAAAATCAATTTCTAATTCTTGACTATATTCTTGGGCTAAAAGCTGTGCTTTATTCCTAATCACCACCCCTTGATCACTAAGTTTGTTTCGAAAAACCCATGAGCCTCGTGTCACTGGCTCAGTAGGGGTCACGCAGATCCCCACTGGAAACAATGCAGTAACACACAAGACAACAGAGCTAAACAGTAAAGTAGGAAGAACAGGAGTAACAGCAGTGCTAAGCTACAACAGTAAAGCTGTAAAAGTAGGAGTAAAGATAGCTACAGGAAAGAGTAAAGCCGTACCGAACAGAAATACGACTGCAAAACGAACCTCAGCTCTGTAAGCTACTCCAAACAGTAATAAAAAGGTGAACCTCGATCTCACAAGGTCGGGCACTGCCGATCCGTCGATAAAGCAGTAACTCCAAAGCGAAGGCCTACCAAAATAGGCAAAAAGCCCTAGAAAAGACCTGCATATTCAAGAAACACTAACCCATACACAACTAGATCGTCGTGCACGCTACACGGACTTCTAGTGAAGCTAAGAATAGACTATCCGAAAAAGTCACAAAAATACAAGTCATCGTGTCAAGTGACAGAAGCACCTCCTCACTAGAAGAATAGCCAGATACATCCACTGACGTCTTACCCTGTGCCACAAGTATCTCCCGCACGCCTGGAATGGCGGTAACTGAGACACTCACATAACCAAGTACAAGGAATAACAGTAATGAGTGACTAGTCAGGGTCACGCTCGTCGGCGCTCATCCAAATGCCCCTAATCACGTGTGCACACATAAGCTCAATGCCTTGAGCCAGGCCTCTAGCTAGTTTTCTCCCCCAGTAGGACGCTACTGCACGGCAAGGGAGCCCACAAAAACTAGACTAAAAATCGTCTCTCGACAACTACCCCACCACCACTCCCAAGTGGGTCGACACACAGGAAAGTGTCGTCAGACTACGACTAGTGGAGGTTCACTAGACACAGAGACTCCAAAATATCAGTGCTGAAGTATGGACAGGCAAAGCACGCACTGTCGCACATACCTTGGAATACCAAGCACGAAGCACAATGCAGCACACCAAACTGCCACCAGACTCAGGACAATGACTAGACCTGCTGACATAATGATCCTTGAGTCTCACGACTCGGGGTCAAGATCGTCATACGAAAGCGGTAACATGCCGCCAATCAGCCTAATCCCTAAGCCAAAGTCACAGTAAAATACCAATAAAAGGAACGGCATTGGATCACTAGATCTACACATCCGCATAACACAAATTACGGAGACCTAAGGGATCACAAAGACTCTCAAAGCACTTGGATGCGTAAATCGAGGTAAAATCACATGCCAAGACATCCAAAGCCATGTCTCGATCTTTACAAGATTTTCGAGACATTCACGAGGTCACATGTCAACCACTGGATCTTACCGGGTTGACCAGGAACCAATAACAACTCTGAAGCAGTACGGAATACTAATTGACATCAAAGCACTCCCGGCTACCTTATAACATGGTTATAGCCCTCATAGGACATCAAAGACATCCACGGGATAATGGACAAACCACAAGGTCAAGCCAAGATAATTGGAAGCCAAAGCATCGGGAAAATAGCACTCTGGGAATAAGCGATCGATCACTTGACCGCTAGATAAGGCAAGTGGTCAGCCAAAGGGCCGCTAACCTCATACAGAGAACACAAACACTTGGCGGTCATAGAATGGGCCGCAAGGTGACTGTAGCGGTTATACACTAGGCCGCTAGACCCAGTCAACCCTTGAACCGACTTAACTAGTCAAACCACCAAACGGTCTATAATAGGACCACTACACGAAACTACGCAGTCTACCTACGGACCGCGAAGGACACCACTCAAACCGACATAAAATATTTGACCGAAGTCAAACAGTAATTAGCAGTCTATAGAAGGGCCACTAAACTCCTCAAATGGTCAGAGCTAGGACCGCTAGCCCGAACCGACTCAAAACATTAACGAAAGTCAATGACGCTTAGTGGTTGACTATAGGGCCGCTAAAATGAACCATACGGTCTATCGTAAGACCGTTTAGGCAAACTGACAAACCTATACAGTCTAGCGGTCTCCTAATGGGCCGCTTGACAAAGCTTAGCGGTCCAACAATGGGTCGCTAGTTAGGGAAAATGGTCTATCGCATGACCGCGAAGACACGAACCGATATAAGGGAAACGATCACATACTGGACCGCATGAGGACACAAACGGTCACTGGAAGGACCGCTAAGGCGTTACAGCAGAAAAAATAGGAGATTGGCTGAAACTCGGCCTTTCCACGCTCCGTTCACTCTAAAACGAAGGGGAAACAACCCTAATGATGAAATAAGCCTTCCACACTCCGGAAGGGATCAATTAGATGCAAAAATGACACGAAATGGGCGATTCCACTAAATCGACCCTAATTGAGTCACATTGGTTCCCGGGCTCCTACTGGCCCCGCCGGTGCTGCCCTTATCAGTCCACGCTCTAGCCTCCACCGATTCCAGTGAACCTGCGGCCTTATTCTCACTTGAGGAAGTTCAACTCATGTGCAAACCTCTAGCCTTTGCCGTCATTGCCAGAACGCCTAAGGGCTGGCCCCCCTTCGTTGACATTAGGGCTCACCTAGCCCAGAGATTTCACTTCAAGCAAGACTTCCTGCTCAGCGCTCTAGACAATCGGCATCTCCTCGTTCGGTTCTCCAACCGGGAGGATTTCCTACAAGTCCTTCTCTAGGACTCCATGCTCGTCCATGACCGGCCATTTTGGTTCTTCTGATGGTCACTGGAGTTCTCCCCTGAGCAGGACTCGCCGACTGTCCTTGTTTGGCTCTAGCTCCCGGGCCTACCCGTGAACTTCTTCCATGAAGCAACAATCCTCTCCATCACTGGCAACATCGGGCGTATGCTAAAGGTCGACTGGAACACCCTATGCCTCACCCGTGCGCAGGCTGCGCGGGCTTGTGTGCTCCTCAATGTGTCCAGGAAGCTCCCCCACCACGTTTGGGTTGGCAATGGAGCTGGAGGTTTTTGGCAATCGGTGGTCATTCCCGACCCACCCCTCTTCTGCACCTCTTGCTGTCATCTTGGTCACCAGCACTCCAACTGCAAGAAGCTTCCTCATGCTCAAGCGGCTGCCCCCAAGCAACGCTCGGCCCTGGTCTCACGTGCACCCCTCCGCCCTGACCCTATTGCAGCGGATCGGGCGGATCCCGCCCCGCTTGCCCCTCCTGTGCTAGGTTTTGACACCGCCCCTGCTCCCGTTCTACTTCCCCCCATTATGCCTGCTTCGAGCTCTACCGCGCCACCCTCCAATCCCTGTGTGGTTGGGCCCCCACCATTTGCTGCCATGATTGCTGGTTCTTCGGGTGTCAACCATGGCGCACCGGTAGCAGCCCTCCTGCTGCCTGTGCCCCCCCATATTTCATCAGGGAAGGGCTCGGGTCCCTTCTCATCCCCTTCTATTGACGGTCAGGCCCAGGGATTTGCTAGTGTCCCTGCTAGAGCGAGTTCACCTGTGGTGGTCCCCGTGCCATCTGTTGCAGGTGTTGGTGCGATGGGCCACGGGACTATAGTCAACTCCGTTGCCAGCCTCGCTACCGATCCTCCTGCCGTGGGTGGTCTGCTCCACCCCCAAGCCTCTACTGTGGACGAACCGCCCCCATCCTCCCTTGAGAGCCCTGCCGCTGCTGTGCCTGGTGGGGCTGAGCACCCATCCCAGGCCACTACTGTGGACGACCCACCCCCTCCCTGGTGGGCCTTTCCTCCGTCGTGCCTGGTGAGGGTGTGCCCCCTGTGCTGCGGGTTGCCCCTCTTGTTGCTGATGGTGAGCCTTCTAAGGTTCCACCTCCCTCGCCTGAGGGCAAGCTTTCCTCCCTCCCTACCATACAAGTCCTCCTAGTGCTGGGGCTGGAACCGGCATGCCTTGCCTCGCCTCGATCGGTTGCCTCCAAGCAGTCATCGTGTCACTCCTGTGCCCGCCCACCCACCTCGCTTGTGCCACCTCCCCCTGTGCCCTCCGGGGGCTCAATTCCACCGAGCACCATCGGCGAGGGGGACGGTCCAGCTTTCGAGCGGGCCACTACCGTTGTCCTGGGCCTTTCTGCGCCCGATGTCGTGCAACCGTGGACTTCCAGCTCGGCTCCTGCTACCTCGACCAGCCTCAATGCGGGGGCCCCAGATTGGTCACCTTCTGCCCCCTGCTCCTCTGTGTCTCCTTCGTCGGCCGCTTCCCCTGCTCTGCGGCTCTCCTTCACTCAAGCCGTGAAGCGTGCGACACGTCGGGTGGTTCTTGACCATCTTGAAGATGATGGCCCTCCTCCTCCTCCCAGTCGGTCGCCCATGCCATCGCCTTTGTCCGCCTCTCCGATGCTTGGCGACCGTATCTAGCTACTCATGCTCATCGAGCCTCTCATCATCCCGGGCATTGACCGGCGTCCCGCTGGTCCATTTGACATTACCGCTCACATCAACTTCATCGGTCGTGGCCATCCACCCCGCCAGCCCGAGTCGGCGGGGCCTCGCCGATCACAACGGTGCAACCATTCGTCTTCTCCGAGCTGTGACTATGTGCCACCTTGAGTTGCTACTCCCTCTTGCTCTCGTTGTCTTCTAGGCTTTGTTCCTACATGTGTAGGCTGGTGTTTTTGGCCTTGGTCTGCCACTGTTACCTTTTATTTGGCCTTTATCGTCCCTTCCCCTTGGACCCTGTTCTCTTTTGTATCACCCCCCTCATCTTCTTTGCTTCCTTATATATATAAAATTTTCTTGCATGGTGGCAAGGGTCAATTTTTTACTTCACTTTTCCTGAAATGTGCTTTATACTCATTTATTTAAACGTTTAGAATCACTGTATTGAAGGATTACTTTTCAATGGATGTTGGAAATAGATCTGCCTCCTGATAAGAGACGGCTAGACTGGAATACCAGGATGAAAATTGCTGCTGGTGCTGCTAAAGGTCTGGAGTATCTGCATGACAAAGCCAATCCACCTGTCATATACCGTGACTTGAAATGCTCAAACATTTTACTTGGGGAGGGATATTTTCCTAAGTTATCTGACTTTGGATTGGCAAAACTTGGCCCAGTTGGAGATAAGACACATGTTTCTACAAGGGTGATGGGTACATATGGCTATTGTGCACCTGAATATGCAATGACAGGACAGCTGACACTAAAATCAGATGTTTATAGTTTTGGAGTTGTTCTTTTGGAACTTATCACTGGAAGGAAAGCTATTGACAACTCTAAAGCTGCTGGAGAGCACAATCTAGTTGCTTGGGTAAGCGCCTGTCTTTCCATTTCCACCTCCCTTTGGTGGCACCACATTTTAAGATGTTATTCCATGTTTTTATGTGTACCATCGTTGACGCGATGTTTCATTTCTTTATGAAGCGAAGCTCAATTCATTTCTCTTTCTTCAGTTAAGTTGGTGAACTTACATCATGTGAAGTAGAAGCTCACCATGGGGAAACCTTCCTTTGTTGTTTTTTTTTCTTCCAATATTCTGGGAAGGTGATAAGATTGAAACAGATCATTGGAACTATTGAAAAGCTTCATGTATTAGACAAAACCATGTTTCCATTTATCACCCACAAAATAGACATCCATCCCCATCTGTATGCTTCTCCCCTAAATCCCTCCCCCCTAAAAAACATACCTGTACAAACGTGCAGCTCGACATTCTGATTTTCTTCAGAAAATAGTCTCTCATATTTTCTGACTTCATTGTGAAGTAGGATAAAAGATGTCCAATGACTGTCAGTACGTTTGTGATATTTGTGAGATCATTCAGTGGGTTTCTGGGTTGCAGTCCTATTTATCAGGGCAACCTTCAATATTTTCTTCACTTAGATGATGTCCAGGATTGCTACTAGATTCGTGATATGTGAAATTATCCATTAGGCTTCTGGGTTGCAGTCTTAGTTATCAAGGCAGCATGCAATTTTTCTTGATAGATAATGCCTTTGTGGGCAGGTTGAGGGGAAACCTTTCCTTATTTTCAAGCACCAAGTACCGTTGTGCTGATGGCACTGACTGCATGTGAGAATAGCACCTTCATGCGGTTTATTCCCATGCTTGCAGGCACGACCATTATTCAAGGACAGGAGAAAATTTTCGCAGATGGCTGACCCAATGCTTCGCGGGCAATACCCAGTTAGGGGTCTCTATCAAGCCCTCGCTGTTGCTGCTATGTGCGTTCAAGAGGATCCTTCTATGCGGCCCCTTATAACTGATGTGGTTACAGCTCTCACGTACCTTGCTTCACAAAAGTATGATCCTGAAACCCAGCCGGTTCAAGCTTCTCGTCTATCAGCACCAGGAACTCCACCCCGAACGCGGAAGGATCGAGGAGGGAGGGGGGGAGGCACAGAGCGAGAGGCTCAAAAGTTTTAATTACAACGTGATCTGGCGATGCTTTGTTGCCGTTGGCATGTCAAATGTTGATAGCCTCTGTTGATGCTGCTGCTTTCTGGTCATCTGATTTGCCTGTGGCATGGTTCCGTACCTGGAGTTCAGCTATTACATCACATGAGGCTGGGAAGTGTCGGCCCTGGTTATCAGATTTTGTTCTGCTTCCTCCAGATAACAGGTGCCATCCTGCCTGCCCTTACTCATGCCAATGTCCAGAAGGATTTTTTTTTTCCTTTTTTCCGCTTTTTGGTGTAAAATCCGAGTTTGATCCATGTATTTACATGCCATTGCAACAGACTTCTCCTCATGCTTTGATATGAATAGTATTTTTTTATCGAGTTCAGATGTGGTCCTTGTCGCCTTCCTCCTGGCCTCCTCCATTCCCCACACCAGCTTTCTGATGCTACGAGGCCCTCCATTGTGTCGTATTCATGCAATCTTATGTGGTGACTCAGAAAGTTGCTATCATCAAAATAACACACCATCATCAAAGCCCAAGGGGCACAATAGGCTGGATGGATCTCGGGAGTAGGCTCACCTCCTGGAATGGTTCTCTCCCCAACAGAGGCTTCCTCAGCGGCCCCGGCCACAGGAAGCGAAGGCAGCTATATCTCAACTGAAATTCAAACAAGGAACGGTCAAGCCAACTGAAGATATAATGGGTCACAGAAACCCTATGAATAAAATACAAATTACCTTCCATCTCATGGCTAGGTGTCGGAGAAGGCAAATCCCCCTCCACAGGGGTTATGGGTGCTGCCCCCTCTCTCTCTCCAGTCACGGCACCAGCTATTACTTCTTGTCCAACTACCGCAGCAGCAGTGCTGGCAACTGCAAAGAAAGAATCAGCCGATGCGGCCAGAACAAGGAATGAAACACAAAAGAATGAAGAATATACCTTCAGTTTTAGGCCTCTGCACATGAGAAGCCTCAAATTCTTCAAAATATACTATTAGAGGAGGGACGATCATTGGTTCCTACTCCGCCGCCTTCTTCAGGCGGGCCCGCGTCACCCGAGTGATGGCCTCTTTGGCCTTGCCAATAGCCTCCCTCACCTGGGACCTCGTTCGTTTCCGTGAGTCTCCAGGAGGCAATGGTGTTGTCATCGGGTCCGGCTCAGGAACCCCAAAATAAGTCGACTTTTGAGCCTTCAGCAGTAGCTCCCTGAAGTGTCGGGTCTCCTCCGAAGAGAGTCAAATTGAACAAGCACAAAGGTGAGAATGATATACACTAAAATAGAAAGGAAACTGCCCAGGAAGCTGAAATGAAGAAATGAAAGATACCTGTCGGCCCTGTAAACAAAGGAGAAAGAGGCCAGTAGAATAGCGAAGGCATCTTGTCTCTTGAGGCTGCCTCGCGAACAAGCCAGCATACATCTCCTATCTTCTCACTTCGCTCGACCAGTGATGCCAAGTCCGCATGGCCGCGAGAAGACAGATAATAGTACAAGCTTAAATGGTCCAGCCCCCATCCATCAGCATACTTGAAGGAGATCAGAAGAGGCTGGTCCAAAATAGCTTCACTCGGGCCACCTTGTGAGAGCCCATGAGAGTGGCGCAATGCAACTAGCCAGGGGGTGTTACTATACAGTGCGTCCCACCTATCTTCCCCTCTGATGAATGTCCGATAGGGATGCAGACTGTGAGTCTCGAGACGCCAATCGGCCATGGATGGGATAGGCTCCTCCACCGGCAAAGGGAGTTACTAAAGGACCACCCATTCACTACTCACGCGGCACAGTCCCCGAAGTGTCTTCACATAGTCATCCTTGCCAATTTCGGGTAACTTCGGGTCGACTCTGGGTGAATGGCGCTTCGTAGTCTTCCGGGCTTCCAGATAAGCCATCACCTCCATATTGGTCTAAGACTTTAATTTCTTCAAATAAGATGGTTCAATGTCAAGGATCGGCTCTAGCTGGGAGTCCAAGAATCTGCGCTCCGCAACAGCCCAGTAGTCTCGACGGGAGCTTCTATAAAATCCCGTCCATGTGTTCCACCATTTAATATATTCAGGAGTGACACAGGGGAAACGATCAAGGGCCGGCACCTTGAATGACACCTCCTCTTGGCGGTGAAAGAAATCCCACCATGCGCGAGCCTCGTCATTGGCCACCTAGCTAGCTCTGTGCCTGTTTAGCAGCGTAAATTGTGCAGAGGAGGAAGGAAGGTACTGATCGTAGCCAAAATTCTGACTGAAGCGGAATGGATAGTATGGCTCCAGCCACAGGATGCTGCTCTTCCAAAAAATAAGGACGCTTGGTCTGATAGCTAGTGCCCAATCAACCAGCTCTGGCTCTAGGGTTGGCCTCGTGTACTTGGCACCAGAGATTGGATGTATATACCCCTCTGTCTCGGACAGACTGCATTTTCGCATCTTATTCACAAGTGGGTTGGAATGAGCCGCCAGGCTCCAAAAATGCAGAACCCCGGGTGAGTCCATGGGAACCTTGGTCAGCTTGCCCCGAATGGTGAAGAGTTGTTCCGTTGTTGAATTACCTATGGATATTATGAAGCAACACTATTCCATCTCCTAGAGTTTCTAGTAACTGACAGTATTTCATTTAAATTTCAATTTAAACCTACGGTTCATCTTAAACATACCTAAAAGTAATACCAACAATTCAAAAGCATACGTAAATCCTCTTGTAATCATGTCTACAAATGGTTTTTACTAACGTTTTCTTGGGACTATACTGATGGTTTTCAACCGACGGTATAGACTCCCTATACAGTTGGTTAAAAAATGTATGGGTATAGGCTATAGTGCCGTGATCCAGCTATCCCAATGGTTCATATCCGTTGCTTCGAACTGACGGTATAGGTTTTACCCACAGTTTTGACACCAAAGCCAACAATTCAAAAACATAGGTATAGGTCTGGTTTGTTATAGTGATTATCGCCTAGAACACCAGATCTACATGCCTCTCCGATGTTGTGATACACCCCACGTCTCGTAACTCACGCTGATCTTAAAGACAAGCCACTCCATGCAATCCTCTCAAGATCTACAAGCCTCTTCGTCACTACCTGAATGCCTATATAAGAAGGTATCTGGGACATCCTCCAGGTAAATAGTATATGAGTTCTAAGGCAATTAACACGTCATACCAATATAAAACCACTAGAGAGCAACACCACTAGTGTTAAAGCTGCTATTTTTCTTCCTCACCCTTGTTAGACTACTCTGGTAGACCTACGATACACCCCTCCTCCCACCAAAAAGCCTATTGACATGAGCGTCAGAGGATTCTCCAAAGGCACAACCACCCTGGTGAGAAATTTCCTTGTAGGTAGGTGCCTAGTGAGATCCTCTCAAAATAGTGGACACCTCCAGCAGCCCAAGATAGAAGTCTGATGAAGTCTTGTCAAGACCCCAGCTAGAAGTCCTTATATAGATGGTCAACATGCCGTCAGGGGCAAAGCACTCTCACCCACAACCAATGACGACACGCTACCCCACGCCTCATGTTCGACACCATCGATGGTCCAGTTGAGAAGCCCTACTATAACGAGCCAAGATCTAAATACCAGGTCAGACCCGATACCATTCAGATCCTACGTCGCCACCCACGAGCTGGGAAGCTCGAAATGGTTATTTAGGGTGTTGTGGTTAAGCATTGAAATTCTAGACGATAGCAGGAAATAAATTTACAAAATTAATCTACGATTCTGGCAGAAATAAAATTACATTTTATCACAATAACATAACTATAGAATCTAGTCCATAAGTACGGTCAACAAGAAAAGAAACATACACTATCCCGGGACATATCTCGGCACTAGCAAGCTGGCTACTAAAAGTCCTCCGATCGAGACGCACCACCTCGCGGAGAAGCGTTGCACCTAAAAAAGCAGGGAGTGAGTCTCATCTCATTAATTCAGTAGGGTCCCGTGGATCCCCACCACAACAAAAGCAGTAAGCAGTAACAATAGTAACAACAATAAAAACATAACAATAGTGGCCGAAATAAGAAGAACGGTAATCCGACTCTCACAGTCAGAACAACCCGTTCTCACTGATGGAACCTCTAACAAAGCCATGTGACCAAACACGTAACTGTAGGTGCCCGAAGGTGGCTCACTGTGAAAGGGGGGCGTGGTCGTCGTCGGGAGGAATGGACTCCTCCTTCCCTCTCTCTCTCTCTACTTGCTCCTCTTCTACTTGATGCTTCTGGGCCTACAGTGCGTGTATTAGACTGAAGGACAGAAGGTGATCACCAGAGGCTTTTACCTGAGCCTCACAGGAAAGGATGATCCCGTTGAAGTGTCTCAAACGGGGAGCTAGTGAGAACTCGACTTCTCCATGCTCGGCCAGCCAACAATGGAGAGCCCTGCACAATCTGGGGATGCTAAAAGTCCTACAAATGATGATAAGAGCCCATGAAACACAAGGAAAATGAACACCAATTAGATCTAGGAAGTGCGGGAGATGTTCTAAACAATGTAAAGGAATGAAAATGATGGCGGCATGATTACATGGGGTGTTTTGGAAGGGGGGATGGTCGAGACTTTCGACCACGCTCGACCATCCACCCTTCCCGTTTGTTTAGTTGAAATGAGCCTAATGGGTGAACTAATTTTTTTTTTATTATTGCAGGTGGAAGGCTTGGAAGACAATAGATTCTCAAGGCCAAGGTAAGAAAATACAATCTGAAGAACAAACCTTCATGAGGTTAGTGATTTTGGTGCTTGAAGACTTCTGGTATTATCTCTTGAACTAAGGTAATTCAACCTTTTGCTATGGAAATGACAATTCATGCATCAGCTTATGGCATTAGGTGGTATTGTTCTTCAGATAGGAATTGAGTCTGCCTAATCTTGAACTACTATCTCTCTACCTTGTTGTGCCTGTCCAAATAATTATTTGAACAATTCTCAATTTGAACTACATGATCACAGTTGAGCTTAACTGCATATCTGGTATATCAAATGACGTTTGTGGAAGAGTGGATTATGTTCACCCTGAAGCACTCCCTATACGTGAGCTGGATCTTCGGACCAAAATCTCCGCTTCATACCAGATCTTGATAATTTTGACTAGCTTGTGAATGGTTGAATTACGACTGAATCCTTGAACTGAGCTACTTAAATAGGAAATATATTTTTGATCAAATGATTCAAACATTTGGCTTGTGAATGATCTCTCATCTCTAAGCTTGTGAAATACTTTTGAGAATTTGTCTCTAAACAATTTTTGAAAACAGTTGGATTGCATTGCTTGATTTTGATCATATTTTTGTACCCTTGTTTATAAAGGCCATGTCATGAAAATACTTGTTGCTCATCTTTTGAATGTGAATGCCTTCTTGTGCAATATGTTATGATGTTTTGAAAATCAACCACTTGCATCTAGTTTTTGCATCTTACTCTTGCATTGCATTAGAATTCAAGCATTAGGTGCATTTAGTTCATTCAAATGAAAAATTAAAAACTTGTATTTTGCACTCATGTTGTCTTGCACTTTACAATGCATTTAGATCATACAAGTGAAATCTGAAATCTTTGCATCTATGTTGCATTGCGTATTGCATTTTGCATATACTCCAAATGTGTGCTTGCATGTTTATATATGCTATTTACCCCCATCCTTAGAATTTCTATGACCTTATGCTTTCTTGCTAAATAATGTTACATTTGCATCATCATTGGTGTGTTTCATGTCATACACTCTAGGGAGTAAATATTTGATAAGTGTATCTATTTAGGGGGAGTTGCACTGTTATGTGTTCATGAAATTTTCGGTGTACATGCTAAATCAAATTCATACACTTCATGCACAAAATGTGAAAATAAGTGTTAGACATAAGGATATAAGAATTTTTTTTCAACACTCTAGAGATATTAAACTTGTTGCATGTATGTTGAAGAGACAGTTGAGAAAAAAGTTGTCAACCTATTTATGTTGAAAGAATTTGTGATAATGTGAAAGGCAAAGCAATACTTAGTCTCACTGAGTAAATTGGATGCACGTCACTTGAGACAAGATGTGGTTCATTTCTGAAAAGCGTTGGCTAAAGTACCTCTGTTCAAAATGAAGTGAAATGGTTCAATATTCTGAGTAACCGAGGATTCTGGCATGAGCTCCATGTGTCTCCTTACGTAAAAAAGGCTACGTCGATTTGGACAAAGTACTTAATGTGAATCAAATGCGATGAATGGATAATAGGAATTAAGATCTACCACAGTGTAAACTACTGATTCGGTCCTAAATCATTCATCGAGCGGAGATGCAACAATACATAGGGAATCACACAAAGGAGATAAGAGGTTTAAGGTGGTTCGGTCTCAACCTTGAGACCTACGTCCACCCCTCACTCAAATCTGAGTGAGGCTTTCCACTGATACAAA
Organism: Amorphophallus titanum; assembly: GCA_024336825.1. NCBI lineage: Eukaryota > Viridiplantae > Streptophyta > Magnoliopsida > Alismatales > Araceae > Amorphophallus > Amorphophallus titanum. Next base: position 5,473,740 of record JANBPO010001714.1, on the reverse strand, counting down.
GATTAATTTCGTTGATCCACAACTTCGAGGATGAATCCTTACAAATCATTGATCCACAGCTTTGGGGATTAAATCCCAGACAGCTGAGCCACATAGCTGGCTAAACCCGTTGAGCTTCATAGCTTGCTGAACCCGCTGAGCTTCACAGCTTGCTATCTGAGGATCCAATCCTCACCGCTGAGTAACACAGCTTGCTCTGCTGCCTTACAGCTTGAAGAAAGATTCAAAGGAAAATGAAAAGAAGAAAACAACACACAAATAGTTTAGATTTTTATCCCATTCAATTGCTAAAGATCGTTGTTATCTGGCATGGCAACCTAGTCTAAGACTCTTGGAGATCGATCTTACTCCAAACTAGGACTCTAATTCGATTTAATCTAGCCAGCTTAGGCCAAACCCTATAAATAGGCCTGAACTTTGACTTGCGTGAACCCTAGTTTTGGAGCGCATGTTTCGAAGGTAAGGAATCATCTTTCTAGGGTCATCCTTTAGAAGATTTTGTTCCTTTTAGTTTTGTCTAATCCCCCTCTAAACCCCATGCTAGGAGATCAAGACCTTGGGAAGTTACAAGCCCCAAAAGTCGCTAGTTCTCTACAGACCGCATAGGAACGAGTGGATTTCTCCGAGAAAGATCAGAAGTTTAGGAACCCTAACCGAGGTAATTTCAAGTTTGGTCTTTAATTAATTGTTCCTCCTTATGTCTTCTCACTACCCTCCCAGTCTCGTGTTAGGAAACCAAGAGGTCAAGGAGATAGAGCCGCTGGAAATTGGGGGTTCCATGTAGGACGCGCAGGAACAATGACCTTCCAGCAACAAATTCAAAGTCTAGGGAACAAATCAAAGGTAAGTTATCTCATGATGGCTCAAACAACATGTCAGGAGTAAAAGCCCTCTATTTTCTATTCATTTCATGCTTCCTACATGTCATATTTCATGTTTCCCTATGATTGCGCAAGTTAGGTTTCATAGCATGAATATCCCTACATCCAATGGAAAAGGATGATAACTTTGGTCAAAATCACGCATCTCCATGCAACAATTCTATTCTATCATGTTTTAACTTTTCATATTATACGTTTTCATGCAATAAATGCCCTAGAATAGGCCTTGCACACATTATTTATTTTCTGTCTGTTACAGATAGAAGGCGGTTCCACAGGAATCGCTATTGTCAAGAAGTGGTCCCAAGCTGACTACTACTTCCAAGAAGTGGTTCTTTATAGACCGCCTTCTTTTTTTTTTTTCCTGCTTCTTGTTAACTCTAAGCACATAGAATGGCCCTTATAAATATATGATAAGCCTAAGTAATTAGGTCCTATTCCTAGTTATGTCCTTATATTCATGATTTTGGTTATATTGTGCATCGATCATGGTAGGTTTCATGACCCTCATGTTTAGAAACTATTTTAAATCTTTTGTTAATTTCATGCCAAAATCATATGGTCTTGTATTAAAGTTATTTTCATATGGTTTATGGAACTTATTTCATTGGTGATTTGATTGCTACTTTAACATTCTTCTCTTCAGTCTTTCTTAAGTACATAGCATGTATCCCGGTACAATGCTATTAGTTACACATGCACTTGATAGGCACCCTCTCTTGAACTTGTGATCCTCTCCATCGGATATTCCTTCTGCCAGACTAGGTGATCATGTTTCAAGGTCTCCGTAAGTCTCCGCGAGCCTGGGATTCCCACTAGGATGTCGAGCTAGTTGTACCCTAAAAACCTATTGGTCTGAAAAGCACTTGTGTTACCGATGTTTTTCGGTACCCTGGCTAGTTGTAGCCATCAAGTGACCACCACTGTCAAGTAGCAGCCTTCCCGTGACTGCGTTATGCCAGATTACTCTACTGCGTTGACCCTTTCTTGTTCTAGCATCGACCTATAAAGAAACGGTCCTTACTCGGCCGCCACTTCAAGATGGCAGTCCTGGCTCAACCGCAACCTCATGAAAACAGTCCAGGAACGGCCGCATCCTTCCCAATTGTGCTTAACCCAAGGTTTGACCTAAGGGTTGATTTTGTCTATATTTCTAGATGGTCTATTGATTATATGGAACCCAACACTTTGTTCAATAAGCTATTAATGAATTATGAAAGTTAATGAATGTACTATTATGCTGCCAGATTCATCCCGTGACATGACCTTATTTTTAATTCGTTCTTTGAACTCTCATGATCGTATTTGGTACATTCTCACCTTGATTTTTGTTATCATGAGCTTATTGTTTGAACTTTACGTTCTTGGCCAAACTTTATATTTTCTCGTAGAAGTAGCTTGATTTATAGCTTGAAGATGCAAGAGCGGACACGTACAGCCCTGGATCAATTAGAGTTGATTTGGAAGTTTCCTCTCGGAGAAAATGGGTCAAACACAGCCTCTAAGGAGTCCCACAAAGAATAAATCAGAGTTTAGGACGTTTAGGACTCACTGTCTGGCAAACGGTCTATCACAGGGCTGCATATGAAGCCAAACAGTCTAGGGAAGACCGCATGGGCATGGAAAATGGTCTATGGGGTGACCGCAAGGCGTTCAGGGGTGAAATGAGCGAAACAGGCTTGATTTGGGGGGTAGCGGTCATGGGCAGACCACTAGCATCAGGTAGCGGTCTGCCCTAGACCGCTACCAGGGGTTTTTTCATTTTTTTAATTAAAATGGGGAAGGTAGCGATCATAGGGCGAACGCTACCATCAGGTAGCTGTCGCCCAGTGACCGCTACTAGGGGTAGATAGGCTTTTGCGTGGGTAATGCTCCAGACATCCGTTTGAGCTTCGAATGGATCCAAAATGGACCTGAAAGTTGGGGAATTGAAGATAAAAGCTTTCAGAACTTAATGGGCTTAAAAAATGGCCAAGAAATGGGCTCGGGATAGGTTCAAAGAGGACTCCAAAACAAGGGTTAATTCAAGGCATTACGAGGTGAATAAGAGATATAACTCGACTTGTAGGCTAAAAATGAGTGTCAACAGTAGGACTTGGGGATTCATGAAAATCTGATGTGAAATCACACGCCCACTCCTAACCCTCAGTCGTCGGCACCGGCACAGGTGAGTATTGTCCACTGCCCATCCCCTAGCACCAAGTGGTCCTTTGATGACGAGTCCTCTATTTAGCGGCTCATGACCCTCCATCACACCTACCGCAATACCCTCCATGCTTTACCTTCACATTCCACCCTTATTATCCTTCCGCCAAACCTCCAAGTCACCACCACTATACCCTCCATGCCTACCATTCCTCCCAGACCCCTCATTCTACCTCTCGCATCCCCTATTATTCCAGTAGTCCTTGCTCCCCCGCAAGCGCATATTCCACCTATTGTTACCACCTTGCCATCTAACCCTCCATCTGTCATCCTCCCAGCGGGGCCCATCAAAACCATCGCTACCCCCATTACCCCCACTATGTCCAAAACCCCTACCTCCATAACCTTTGTTCACCCCATTGGGCCGATTAATCTGCCAACTGTGGGCTCATCTGATGCAACGTCGGCCCATAATCTTGCCCTTCGGAGCGGGCATTTGTTCCATCAGAATTATCCTTTAGCTGGTGCATCTGCACCGAACTCCCAATCTTTGCAATAGGAAAAAATCAAGAAGAGGCCGATCCACTGCCATGCACCCAATACGATTTATTGCACCATTTGGACCGAATGTCGGTAAAGATCTCTGTTCTAGAGTTATTCAAGCAGTCCAAGCTTCATCAGGATGCCTTGGGGATTTTCTCCAGAAGGTTATAGTTAATAAGAACATGGCGGTTGACAGCTTACCATCTACCCTAGCCTGTAACACCCTAGAATTTTTTAGAAATTAAAAACCATTAAATTAGCATTGAAGAGGCTTAATGGAATTTTAAATATATTTTTGGGTTAATTAAATTGAATTTTAAGACCAATTAATAACCTAGCACAATGGCCCAATTATAGTAGGCCTGCAAACCCAATCCTAAACCCTCTTGGCCCAAGCCCATACTCTACAACATCCTTGGGATCAATCCCCAATTAATAGGATAAGTAGGGGATAAAAAGAGGAAGAGTTTGATAGAAATTTAAATTTCTGGTGCCCTGGATGGTCACGGTCTATCGCACTACTGCTACCTCCATGTAGCGTCTAGGGGCGACCGCTACTAGCTTCCGTAAATGCAACGGCAAGAGTTATGATAAATTTAGAAATCCCACGACCTAATCACCTAGGATCGAAGTGTGTAGACACGTAAACATGTCTAGGACTCTTGGGGTTTGATCTAAACCCAAAATAGGACTCTAAGTTTGATCAAATCCTTCAAATCCTAGCAAAACACTATAAATAGGTTCCAGGTCTGACCTGCGCGAACCTTACGTTTGGCTCACCTAGTTTGACAGTAAGATGACGTTATTTCCGGCCGGCAGGCCGGACAGTGCGGAGCGCGCCGCCGTCAATGCATTGATCACGTCTTGCGATTGTGCCGACGCGTTCAGGTAGGGGTGGTAGGGCAGGGTCGAGGAATCGTAGCCGGCATAGTTCGATGCCACCACGATATAGCCGTGCGCGGCATAGAAGGCCGCAACGATGGCCGATTCCTGCCAGGCTTCGTTGGTCTGGTCGGCGATGTTGGCGATGTTATAGGCCTTGGTCGAGGCCGTGCCGTGGGTATACACCAGGATGGGGCGTGCGCCGGAACAGCCTGCGCCGCCGGTCGGTGCCATGATCGCGCCCGAAGCCGTGGTTTGCTCGTTCTTGCCGCCGACGGTCTGGTATTGGAAATAGTGGAAATCGACGCCGCAAGTCGGCGCGCCGGCCAGTGCCAGCAATTGTTGGCCCTGGGCCGAAGAACCCAGTTCTGCGGTCAGGTCGGCCTGGTTCAGAGACGCGACGCGGATCGCCGGCGAATTGATCAAGGTGCCGGGCGTGGTGCTGGTGTTGACTGTGCCGCCGGAGCTGCCACCGCCACCGCAAGCCGAAAGGACGGCGGCGGCAAGCGCGGCGAGCGCAACGGGAGCGTGTGCATGGGTAATGCGCATGTGCGTCTCCTGAATATTTTAGGTGTTAAGTACTTTTTACAATGGGCAAAACCCCATGGCGCCGACCAGTTTCGGTCGGCCAGTTAGTTTATCGAACTAGCGTGCTTTTTGGCAAATGCCCGATACAGAACTTATGCGGCACTTGCGCAACACTTGCTTGATTGCACAATAGTTTCCCTGTGCAAATTCCCTCATTTAGCAGGGGTATCGCAAGGTTTGTCCAATGCGATGGCAAAGGCTACGGTCAAGTAGAGCATTTCCTCTAATCTGGAAGTCAGCAGCTTGGCCGCCTACACCACCCGCCGCAATTCCCGATAAGCCGAAGGCGTCATGCCGTAAACCAGCTTGAAAGTGCGGCACAGGTTGGCATGGCTGGCGAAACCGCATTCCAGTGCCACGTCCGTCAAGGGTACCAGGCTGCGCGCCAGCAATTCTGCCGCACGTGCCGTGCGTAGCTGGCGCTGGTAATTGCCTATGGTCTCGCCGAAGTGGCGCTTGAATTCACGTGCCAGATGCACCGGATGCCGCCCCACTTCGAGCGCGATCTCATCCAGGCTGCCGGGATCTTCGAGATTGTCATGCAGATAATCGCGCGCCAGCCGCAACCAGGCCGGCACGCCGGGGCGTTCAACGATGTGCGCCTCGCCACGTGCAAACGCGGCCAGCAATTCCATCGCGATGCCTTCACGCGTCAATCCACTGTAGGGGTCTTCATGGCCCAGTTCGAAAACCAGCCGCTGGCCCAGTGCTGCGCATTCCTCATTGCGGATTGCCGGTGCGCGCTCGAGCGCCAGGCCAACCTCGCCGAGATAGGCCAGGGTGGCTTCCGAGGGGCCGAACAACATCTTGTGCGCGCCAACGGCGCCAATACTTTGAGAATGGGGGGTGTTGCGCGGGCAAACCAGCACGTCGCCGGCGCGGTGCTCGGTCTCGCGCCCCTGTATCCGTTCGCGATAGGTACCGCTTGCCAGCACGCAAAACAGCGTCTCGCGATGCACGTGCGGTGCAAAAACCTGGTCCGGCTTGTAGCGCGTCGAACTTACCCGCAGAAATTCTCTCAAGATCCGCTCTCCCGATTCCCGGCATGCTGTCCGGCGAGTATATGACATTCTTCCCGCACACCAAATCTCATTCACATATGCTGCCACGAGGCAACAAAACGCCATGACGCGCTAAGCCGGGGCAAAATTCGCTAAGCGCAGGAAAGACGCGGCCGAAACATTCGCCCATATTTGCGGAACGACGCCGCACTCCACCGGCAAGACTACAGGGAACCCCATGAACCAAAGCGCACTGAAAACCCGACTCACCCTCATCGCTGCGGCTGTATTGATGTTGAGCGGCCCGGCCGGAGCCGCCGAACCGGGCGAACAATCCTACGCCATCGCCGAAACGCGCTATTTCACCACCCTCGATGCGGAAAAGGCCGACTTCGCCTTTTATTTAGGCATGTGTTTGCTGTACGTGTGTGAATGTGAGTGTTTTTTTTTTTTTAACTTTGTGATTCACGTAACGGGTGTGCATGTTGTGCTTATGTGTGTTTTGTTTTAGTTTGTTTGGTTAAACGAATGCATATAACTTGTGTGCTTATTTGTGCATGTGTGACGTGAAAATGGAGGGAGAATGTAAGTGCATGTGAGAGTGTGGGGAAAAATTAAAAATAACGCGGGGATGCACGAAGGTTAATTCGGCATGGGATGTACGAGGAGGAGGAGGGTAATCCGACGTGGGGAGAGCGTGCCGGATTAGGCTCCACGCCGTTTCAAGGAACCAAGGAAAAGTTGAAATTTGTGAAAAGGATCAACCCGACGCGGAGGGAGGCGGCGCTAGAATAGAGCACGCCGGTTTAGGAGTTTGCCAATTTCTTGAAGATTTTCTGGGTTTTAAAGCCATTTGAATTGGGTTGCAACTTAGCTTAATTAACAGTTGTTTTCTTTGATAATTGGCGTTGATTATTGAGCAAATTCAGGTCCTAATTGCCTTGCAAGCACGATGGATTCAGACTTGTGCGAGATTCATATTCAAGCACAGTCCATTTTTAGTTTAAATTGCTTCCAGAGTCATCATAAGTTGAGCTGCAACAGAACTTAGTTAATTTAATCAAACAAAATTTGGGCACTATCTCCCCATACCCGGAGGGTCACGGGGGAGAAGTGGAGACATATCCACAGAATTGGGGTAAGCTCCCGAATACCGGGAGGCCAAGACGGTGACCGGCGGACCCGAACAGATGGAAATCTCGAGGGCTAACCTACGAGGGATTCCGATGATCCATATATTATCAACACAATTTCGACCGAATAACCTGAATGGAAAGGAGACCCCAAAAACTAACCTACAAGAGATTTCATAGGCCCACAGGTTACCACAATCCCAATTGGGAGATGTGGACTTAATTTATGTCGGACATGATCGTCCATTTATGTTCACCCTAAGGGAGCAACCAGAGTTCACGCCATAAGAGGGCGGACCCCAGAGTCCACAAGTGATGCAGACGATACTGAATTAAAATGAATTAATCATACGAAGGGAACTATTCCCCACCCCGGCAGCTGGTCCATGTGCGCGGATGAAAGAAGAAGGCCAGACAAGGGGTATCTCCAAATTTTAATGTCGCCCCAGATGGAAGGGCATATTACTGATCCGAAATCAGATTCATGAGCCACAGTGATCATTAACAACACCAGTTGCGGTAGTAATTAAACTGTATAGCGGGATAAACCTGGCCCTCATTCCTCACTGTGAGAGAAAGAGAAGCAGACGGTTAGTCCCCAAGCCCTCCACAGGAGTATCATGTGCACATCAGTCTCCAATGGAATCTCGTGATCAGAAAGAACAATCATCATATGGAGCGGCCCGGGGAGGGGACAATAATGTTCGCTGTAGCCTCTTCAGGCACAGAAGCGCATTGGAATCAAAGAGATCGAATGCACAGATAACAGTGAGCGTTGTGACAAACACGCGTGAACAAAGGAGAAGCTCGTCAGAACATCATCTGATAGACCAAGAGCTAAATGGAGAACGGAAATCATACTGCATTTGATTCATATATTATCATGCAGGGACTATCAAATATTCATTGAAGATGCCGGGACCGTTGAACATTGCCACCCCAAGCGGCTTTCACAACAACATTGCTAAACTATGACCGGGAAACCAGGGAGGTATGCAAGGAGCAAATACTAAAAGAAAAAAAAACATGAAACAGGGAAGGGGATGTCGAGGCTCATATCATTGCCCTTGCTACATCCGGACTTCCTGGCAACATTGGCAGGCGAACATCAAAGCAAATCCATCGCCCCTTGACTGAGCCAAGCTTCCATCTGCAACCCCAGAAACAGGGGATCGGAATATCTTCAGACACTCACCCTTCAGGCGCTCTGGCGGATGGTTGGTTTCTCTAAAACCCTCTCTTGCCTCCTGGGATTCCCCCTGTGAAACTCCCCGGCCACTCTCCGTTGCTGCATGTGTTCTCTCCCCCTGTCCTTCTTTTGCTCTGGCTTTTCCCTATTCTTCTACCGCCCGCCTTTTCTTGCGCTCGAAGCATGTCTTTTATAGGATGGGAGGGCCTCTTGATACGGCGTGGGAACTTGGCGCACCGGGTGACTAGCCTTGAATCATTTTTGCGCGCCGGTTTATCGTGGCGCCGGATTAAAGTCTGTCACGTCGGTTTAGGGCTTTTCCATCTTATTTTCAGCATCTTTCGGCCCATTTATCTTGTCTAGGTCCATTTGTGTTTATTTTCTTCTTTTGTGAGGGTTGGCCAATCGACTAACTTGTACTTGTCACCCGATGTTCTTTTTATTTCTTCGGGGATGATCCCGAATATCCTTTTGAGCTCTCGGGTCTTACTTTAACAGTTGTCCGTTGGAGCCGAGTATTTTTCTTTTCTTCTTTTTCTTTGGTCTCATCTTTCATTCGGTTTCCGCCATTCTTTTTCTTCTTTTCTTCTCTGTCGACACAGGAGCACTCGATAAGAACTTAAGACCTGTAGAAGTGAAAGTTAGGAAAAATTAAGAATATTTTTAGTGTCAACAAATGTCCCCCACCCACAGATATCGCAATAGAGGGATGAAAGAGCGGGGCGTGTGGACCATAGCCCGTTTGAAAATATTACATGTATCTTTTTTTATTCATTCTTTTTATTTATTCTATTTTCATTTATCATCATTTTTTATTATACTTTTTTATTTTGCTTCATTGCATCTCTTATTTTATTCTGTTATTCATTTTATTTATTCACCTTATATAGTCTCACTCAAACACATATGCATTCATCATCCGCAAGCATAGAGTAGATATACGTAGCATAGTCCTCTGTATCAGGGATAGGATAAGGTCTACGCCCACAATTCATAGACAGAGTGTGGCTCACAAAGCACAACTAAGGGAGATGTTCATACGTAAAGGGGATGTCGCGTAGAACATATGCATAGTATAAACCACAATATACACCCATGAATATTCTTCCATAGTGTGACAGTGTAATTATATGGGTAGTGAACCCTAGACATAGGGACGTGCGGACGTTTTGAGTATCACTAGAGGATTATCTTATCGCCTACACATACATTTGGGACCCTTGACTTTTGGTAGCTTCGCACAACTCCCTTTTATTCTTAACTTTAGACTTCACCATTTGACGCGAGTTTCCTCATGTGTCTCAATGGGGATTCCAGACTACTAGGATACGTCCTTTATTATGATATTATTGTACCGTTTGACGTGAGTCTCCTCATATATCTCAACGGGGATTCCTGGCTACTAGGATTCATCCTATATCATGATTTTATGATGGATTTCTCCGTTTGACGCGAGTCTCCTCATGTGTCGTAATGGGGATTCCCGACTAATAGGATTCATCGTTATTTTAATTGTGGAGTTTACTGTACCATTTTTGCGCAAGTTTTCACATGTGTCTCAATAGAGATTCTCGGCTACTTGGATTCACATTCCACTTATCATTACCATCATTTTTTCTTTCTCTCTTTTTTTTTATGAAGGGGGCAGGTAGCCTTTTCCTCATGATCACCCTTTACGTGAGTATAGAGATTTGAGCATCCATGAAGTGTTAAGGAGAATTTATGACGTCCCTATGGCTAAGGGCCATTACTCATATCGTGTGCGAAGTGTGGGAGTTTTGTCTAGGGTGTATTCTAAGAGTTATGCCAGCAACATGAATACGACTCTTTCCCTTGACCTATGCACTCACCGAAAACTGATTTTTTTATTCCTTAGTGTGTGTCGTGACGCACACGTATCCTGAATCAGGGCAGCGTTATTTTAGCAAGGAAATACGGTCCTAGAAATTTGATGGAAGGTGTATTAATGTTATATTACAGGCAAACATGCACGTGAGGCAAGCAAACACACTAATCACATCATGATTACCATTTTTTCCTTTTCTTTTTTTTTATTTTTTTCTTCTTCTCTTTTTTTTGTTTTTTGTTTTTTCTTTTGTTGTTGTTTTTCTTTCTCTTTTGTTCTTTTTTGTTCTTTTTTGTGTTTGTGTGTTTTTTTTCTTTTTTTTTTCTTTCTTTTTTGAAATATTTAAATTTTTTGTTAGATTTTGGAGGCTAAATTAACCTGGTCAACAAGGGCCTTAGCCCAACCGTCGGAGACTTTTTCGGGGCACGATGTGTGATTTCAGGGAGAGTCTTTCCCCCTTTGGACTGAGGTTTCAACTCACAAAATAGTGTTTCTCAAAGGGCCATGCCCGAGGTCGGTCTCTGGTCCTTGAGGGGAAAAAGTGAAAGACAATTGGTGGCTAAACCTGACGCAGTGGTGCAGAGCATGGGGACCTAATTTCTTTCCAGGGTGCTACCCCTCAAAGAGTCGGTGTATTGTACTAGGAGTTTTTTGGCTGGCACGCTTACGCCCAGGTTAGAAAGCCTGCGGGGACTTTGCCCTCTTGTCGTGCTTCAAAACGTGATTTTCTCCCACGATGCTGCACTACCCTTCACTATTTTGCGTGAACCTCAACTCTGGTTAGGAGAAGCAGGCCCGGTTACTAGGATCAGGGGCATTTTTCATGGTGTATTTTTTTCTTTCTTTTCTTTCTTTTAAGCCCTTACCCACATTTGAGACCGCTCCCGTATTGGGGAACGCCCAGGTCAGTCCCTTAATATCTTCTAATTACCTCTGATTTTGGTGTTAGGAGATCAATTGGGCAAGGAGTTAGGAAGCGCAAAAGTTGCTGGTTCCACGCTGGATGCGTAGGAACTAGAGCCTTCTTCCGGCAAAAAATTCCCAGTCTAGGAGCAATCCTAGAGATAGGTTGTCTCATGATTAGCTCAAACAACATGTTAGGAGTAAAAGTCCTCTGATCTTGCTTGTTTTCATGCTTTTTACTTGGAGAATTTCCTGTCTTATCATGACTACGCATCTAGTTTTTACTGCATGTTGTCCCTGCAACCCTAATGGAAAAAGATGATAACTTTAGTTAAATTCATGCCCTTTCATGAGTTATTCATATGTTAGCATGATTTACCTTACTGTTTCTTTCGAGTTGCATGCTAATTAGACATAGAAATGGGCCCTGCAAGCTGTTATTTTCTCTACTTGATAGCAGATAGATAGCAGTCTGCCAGGAGCCACGACCTGAAATCGAAGATGCCCGATCGACCGCGTCCTTTAAGAAAGCAGTCGAGTTATCGACCACGATCTGGTTGCAGTAACCAGATCAGACCCTGTTTATTTTCCATTATGTCTATGTTATTATTCATGTCTTATCTCGTTAGTTGCACTTCTTGATCATGTCATGACTTCATATTTAATGTTAGCTTGTTTTAAAGCTTAATTTCATTATATATTAATTTCATGCCAAAATCTTATATAGTTTGTACATAAAGGAGTTTTCAATTGATTACATGGAGACTATGCTTTTACTCATCCCTTCTCATCTTATTCTGTTTCATTACTTGCACATAGCGCGTACTCCGGTACGTTTGCCATTTGTTCACTTGCACATGCTAGGAAACCTTCTTGGACATTGAATGTCTCTCCGTCGGATATTCCTTCTATTGGACTAGGAATCCATGTTTCAAGACCTCCGTAAGTCTCCGCGAGCCTGGGATTCTCACTAGGATATTGAACTGGTTGTACCTTAAAAACCCAAAAGTTAGAGAGCACTTCATGATTTCTACATTTTTTTGTGAACTAGCCTGATCGCGGCCTTCTACCCAACTGTGTTCTTGATATCACAGTGGACTACCTGACCGCGTTCATGTTCAGAGTTCATGTGTCAACCTATTTCCTTTCCTGCATCGACTCCTCCTGATTGCGGACTGCACTAGACTGTGTTCTCCTTGTAGCGGTCCCCTGACAATCGCGTTCTGTTAGTCTTCTATCCAACCCGAGGTCTGACCCAAGGGACAGGATGTCTAGTCGGCACCCATTCTACATTCTGTCCTTGGCTCAGGCCTCACGTCTCTGCCAAGTTCGTTGGCTTTGATAGGACATCGAGTTGACAGACATTCTATATTCTGCCATTGGCTTAGGCCGCACGCCACCGTCAAGTTCATTGGCTTCGATAGGATGTCAAGTCAACATTAATCCTATATTCTGCCCTTGACTTAGGCCTCATGTCTCTGCCAAGTCCGTTGGCTCCGACATGATGTCGAGTCGACACCTATCCTATATTCTGCCCCTGGCTTAGGCCTCACACTTCTGCCAAGTTTGTTGGCTCCGACATGACGTTGGGTCAGCATCCATATCCTATATTCCTCCCTTGGCCTATGACCTCGTGCCTTTACCAAGTTGGTTGACTTTGGCAAGTCTGTCAAGTCAACAACCATATTCTGCCCTGGCCCAGACCCATTGTCTCATTCAGGTTGGTCATTTTTGACATGGTGTCAAAATGACAATAGTGTTTTATTTCTGCCCTTGTTCTAGACATATCATCTAAGTAAAGTTTGTTGACTCCGACATCCCATCGGGTCGACATCAATATTTCATCTTTGGTATGGACTTTTTATCCGATCAAAGAATAAAAAGACCATCCACCTCTGGCTCAGACCTTTCGTCCAGTCAGTCGATAAAAAAAAATCCTTTCACCTTTGGCTCGGACCTTCCATCTGACCATACGACAAAGAGATCCTTCTATCTCTGGCTCGGATCTTTCGTCTTGTCAGTCAACAAAAAAACCTTTCACCGTTGACCCGGACCTTTTGTCTGGAGAACATCAGCTGCAGCGGAAAAGAGCTGAAGCAGATAAGAAGTGTCAGAAGAAGAGACCAATGACTACTAAAATTATTGCAGATAACCGTTGTCAGAACAGAAAGTAACCAAACAGCATTCCATTTATCTGCAACAGGACTTGTCCCTCCATTATCACTCCTTTGATGTAGCATATTATACCTGTTCATTGTATGACCGACCATCCTTTGAGATAGCAGCAGGGAAGATATCTTCTTTGTCACCTCGTCCAATGTGAACATATATCTCGACAATCTTTCCATAAATAATTCAGAGTCATGAAAGTGACACAGAAAAGCAAAAATATTCTACTCAAATGTTACATATGCATTACAAGTGGTTTTTATGAAACAACTTAAAGAAAATATGTGCATAGGCATCCTAACCTGTTTTAGCAACTCTTTCCGTCTAAACATATATTTTTCAGGGTCCTTTAGACTAAGCGATTTTCGTTGGGGACCAACAAGTTGTAACAAAAAGTAATTTAACATACTTGCCACCCTCTCCACCTGAATCAAGCACAAGAAGATACCAACAGTTAAATGATAACAAGACATCTTTGAAAGAAATGCACATGTGAAATAGTCTCTAAAAGAGAATGACATGAGATTATAGAAGGCAGGATGAACAAAGAGGCCATTGAAGACCATTATAAAATGTAAATCTCATTTCAGAAAAAGGATGAAAGGGTACATGGAGGAGATAGAGTACAGAAATCATGATACTGGTGAATGATCAGTGCCATACAAATAAGAGAGAGAAGTTAAAAAGTGAATATGCAAGGAAGCAGGCAACTACTTCGGTAAAATGTACATCCTTTGTTTCCCTTCTTAACATTTTATCACAGAAAAGATTAATTTGAACAAATCAATTCAGCTGGCATTCTTGTTGAAGGACATTATAACTGCATAGAAAGGTTAAACAGTTTGCAACTTTTAAATTCTTTTTCTAATTCAAAAGGGCATGGAATGTATGCCAAGACTTTTAGTGGTTGTTTCCATGTATCATTGGGTAGTACATAAGTGCAATGCAGGATAAGAGTTGATCACCATTTCTGGTAGAAGAAAGGGAGCAGGTATTTGTTCTAACGTGAATGCAAGCATTCCCACATCTTCATTTGCCAATTTCATGTCAAATTGGATTTTCAACACCATAAAGTCTCAATACCATCCATAGCTTCAACGATCTGAATGGACACCCAAGTGGAATTTGCCAATCTTTAAAATCTACTACCTTTCTTTCTTATGAAGCCTTGTTCTTCAGGTACTCAGGATTTGTAGATAGGGAATGGATCAAAGCACTTCTATCCTTCACCCAAAGTAGGGAATAGTCAAAATTTGTGAGCAACCATTTGTGTGCATTCATACCAAAAGAATCTGCATCTTCAAGACCATCAATATAATGACGGTACTTTTGACAAATACAAGCACTACCAGCATATGCCGCATCAATAATGGTGGTACTCTGGACAGATACAACCACTTATACCCCTTTAGCATTAGCAGTAGTAACCTAAAAAAAAACCCAATTAAGTCAATTAACTGACATACCTGAAAAATTCTTAAATGCTATCAAGGAAAAAAATGTAACACATCCAAAACCTATAACTATATGTTACAAGTTTACAGACAATGGAGGTAAGTTGCATTTTTTTCCAGATTAATGGAGAGCATGCCCAGATGGAGTGGACACCCATAATGGGTCTACTTCGCAAGCTCTGTTGGGGTGTAGCCCTATCATGGAGTGATGCATGCTCCTACAATTGACAAGCAAAAAAATAACATATCATTCTCCACTTTGCCAGCAACTTTTGTTTTGTCCTCAACCTCCATAATTCACCAACTAACTAGAAAAGAAATGTATGTGAGAGAGTGGGGGGGTAGTACTTGCATTATAGAGGTATGGTCTCTGATGGCTGGTTAGTTTCACCAGAGCTCATGTTAATCGGTTTCTTAAAGTGCACCAAGATCATGGTCATGTTGTCACAGCATTCACCACTGGCTGTTGATGGTGCAAACACCTGTCAAGAGCCATTTCCACGTTTTGACTGATGCGTACTTAATTAACCGGATGCCCCTCAGAACTCTTGATTTTTTATCTCCTCTTTAGTGTCTGAAAGGGTCGACAAATTATGTGGTTCCTCCTAAAATATTTGGGTGCGTTTACTTTGCTCAAGATCACAGGCCATCTGTTGGTAAGTTAGATCCTCGAGCGTTGAAATACATGTTTGTTGGCTACTCTGCTACTCAAAAGGATATAAGTGTTATTACCCTCTAGAACGACATTTTTTGGTCACTATGGAGGTTACATTTCGTGAGGGTGTAAGTCTACTATGAAACTCGTCCCTCTGATGAAGGGACACCAGTCTTGCTTCTTCCAGAAGAGTTTCTTTTCACTCCTAATTCTGGTATCTAGGGAGAGTTTCATCGTGGTGACGATGGTGTTCAAGGGGAACGAAAGAATGAAGAAGGTCAGTCCTATGTGCATCCACATCCTACTACTATCCAAGTGTCTTCACCAGTTGAAGCTCCGTCCACTTCTTCTTTTGAGGTCTCTACGTCGAGTCATAACGGTAACAATAGTCTCATTCTCTCAGTTATTTTTGACCTTGATATTCCTATTGCACAGCGAAAGGGCACTCACCCAATTGTTCCTCCTGCTCATTACCGTTATGATACTGCTAATTATGTTTCATATGAGTCGGTTTCTCCATCCTATCAGTGTTTTACTGCTGCATTAGACTCTATTTACATTCCTAATACCTGACAAGTGGCTATGGAAGATCCTAACTGGAGGGAGGCTATGCTAGAGGAAATAAGTGCTTTATCTAAAAATCAGACGTGGGAGTTGGTTCCTCTATTAACTAGGAAGCGTCCTGTTGGGTGTAGATGGGTGTTCACTGTGAAACAAACACCTGAAGACAAGGTGGAGAGGTACAAAGCTCAGTTAGTTGTAAAGGGCTACACATAGACATATGGGGTGGACTATGAGGAGACCTTTGCTCCTGTGGCAAACATGAAATCTGTTCGTATTTTGATCTCGTGTGCAACGAATCTTGGTTGGGTGCTACATCAGTTAGATGTGAAGAATACTTTCTTACATGGTGATCTTTAAGAGGAGGTCTATATGCAGGTCCCACCAGGCTTTGAGAGTGAAGCAACTATTAGAAAAATCTGTAAATTAAAGAGATCATTGTATGGTCTTAAGCAGTCACCTCGTGCTTGGTTTGAAAGATTCAGTAAAACTGTGAGAGACATGGGGTACAGATAGAGTAATGCAGATCACACCTTATTCTACAGACATCGTGAAGGGAAAAAGACCATTCCCCTTGTTTATGTTGATGATATTATTGTTACATGAGATAATTAACAGGAGATCAAACAATTGAAGTCCAAGATGAAACAAGCATTTGAGGTGAAAGATTTGGGTCTGTTGAGATATTTTTGGGTATAGAGGTGGCTAGATCAGCTAAAGGAATTTTTTTGTCACAGCCCAAAAATGTACTAGACTTATGTACTCTTAGAGACCGGGATGTTGGGGTGTAAGCCAGCTCCTACTCCCATAGACCCGAATCACTGCTTATAGGCAGATGGTGGTGCGCCAGTTGACAGGGGGAGATATAAGAGATTGTATGGTAAATTGATCTATTTGTCGCACACTTGACCTGATATAGCTTATGCAGTTAGTGTTATTAGTCAGTATATGCATGATCCACGAGAGAGACATTTTGAGGAGGCTTATAGAGTGTTGCGCTATCTGAATGGGTGCCCTGGTCGGGCCTTATTGTTCTCCCAACATAGTGACTTTCAAGTAGAAGGATTTGTTGATGCTGATTGGGCTGGATCACTGGATGATAGGCGAGCTACCTTTGGATATTGTATGTATGTTGGGGATAACTTGGTTGCTTGGCAGAGTAAGAAACAATCTGTGGTGGCTCGATCGACAGCAGAAGCAGAGTATAGGGCAATGGCACTGGGTGTATGTGAACTTCTCTGGCTACAGAAACTACTTCAGGAGTTGCATTTATGGAATGAGTCTCCTCTTCATCTATATTGTGATAGCAAAGTAGCAATTGGGATTGTGAATAATCCAGTGCAACATAGACTCAAACCCCCGGCCGCCCCCCCCCCAAAAAAATAAAAAAACTTAAGACGAACTATCAGATCAAACTTCATCTAAATGTGATCAGTTCGGATCGATCTTTATTACATCTGTCATCCGATCCACGAGATATCCAAGGAAATAGTTTTGTCTAAAATTATACTATCACATGTTTCGGTCATGGTCTCTTGAACCGAAGATTCATCTGCTCCACTTTTGATGGATTCCATCAAAAGTAATTCACAAACAACTTGTATGGAGTTTGAGCACAAAAAAGCAAAAATATTGAAGAATTTAAAACGAAAGCAGGCAAACAGGAAAATCAAAGCGACGGGCGCCAGACCAACTTTTTCCCACTCCAAATAAGACTAGAAGATGACAGTGTCTAGCATGGCTCCTAGTGTCTGGATTATATTCGCCGACATCAGGTGGGACACGTGCTCCTCCAGATGTTTCTTGGCATCCTGCCTTCCAACGTTTGCAATCGCCAGTTTCTCCGGCGGTAGCTCATCCTCCTCCTGTACAGCTTTGTTGTATCTCATCGCCAAGCTCAGCATGTCCTGCACAATTTTCCACAATCACAATCGAGCCCAGATGTGCGACGCAAAAAAAAAAAGAAAAAAATCCAGCAGAGCTCTTTAGCAAAGGTAACCCAAACAATTTAAAGGTAAAAAATAACGAGGACAACGAGTATCCCCCTCAGTTTTTCTCTCAAATCTCACAACCACCATCTCAACATCTCGCAAGAATACCTGAACAGTCTGCTCATTGGTCTTGGAATGGGCATCAAATCGCTGCATTGTCAGACCATCCGTCCACTTCTTCTTGTGTAGATTTAGCAGCATCTTCTCCTCGAGTTCATTCTTCCTGTAGTTTATTGCTATGGAATAGTAATGCCGGTTCAACCCATGGATCAGTGCCTGATGTTTATCAGAAACGGGTGAACAATGACCGATCAAAGAAGTTAAGAAAGCATTTTGCCAAAGCTAGCATTTTTGCTTGGCTACTTCACCTGAATGGATGGCTTATGAAGGTGTCCAAGATTTGATGTTGTCTGCCGAGGCTCCTGACCTAGCATCATAGTCTGGGGATTGATCAAGCGAAAGGCATCAATAACCACCTTTCCTTTAACGCTTTGGATTGGATCCACCACTACTGCAACAGCCCTCTGATTCAAAGCTTCAAAACTCTGCAGCGAATGAGAAAAAGGACATGCATTAAGTAGTGCTTGCTATTCCAATTCGTCAAAACAGTGAAAGGGAACCACAAAGAATCAAGCAAGTATGCATATTTAAGCAAACAGATCCAAATCCTAGCTTCGGACTTCAGCATAGAGCATGTTTCACAGTAACATCAAAAATATGCAGCAAAGGATAATAAACCATGATAAAAGTTGCTAAACTTCAGTGATCAGAGAGTGCAACCAAGTTGATTTCAGTCGAAAGCAGAAGACAGGCAAGGTGGATAGATTCACTAAGGCAAATAAGCACAAAAGACTAAAAAGCTAAAGCAATGATAAATACCTGCTGCGTATTTATGTCAACACCGGAAAGCCAACAACCAAAACCTGGATGAGAGTGATACCACCCGACAACCATTTCAGGTCTGTAGAATAGAATTAATGTCAGACAAGTAATGGAAACCAAATCCAAACAGAACAAGTTGAGAAACCATCATATTTTAATATCGTTTCACGACTTATATCATGCAACGCAAGGTTTGTACACAAGACGACATCTAAGATGGATACTAGAGAAATTATCTCATGCAGTAAACATCAGTTGAGCTAATCTTCACTCTCAACAAAATATCCATCATTCCCCAGTCACATGACATGTTATAGATCCAAAAGAAGAATGCTAAAAGCTAAAAAGGATGTTACCAACCATGCTAACATGGGTCTCATAATTTCTAAATTTCTACCCATTAGAAAAATGGAAAAATGCTCAGCACATATCAATGCTAATGTCAAATGTTGAATTTACACTCTAAATGGTTGTAAAATATCCTATAACATGAAATTTAAATAATATGCCTACGACATGAAGAATAAAATCAATTTATTCATAGCAAAAATATGGCAGAACTACGAAGTAGCATTTGATACTATCATTTTGACCTACTCCGGTTTTGACAGTGTATCACTTAGCTTTTCGGCCATAGCCCTCCATCTATCGGCAAACTGTGTAAATTCCTCCTCTGGTTTCATCTTTTCGGCCACCAAATCTGTGATGAACAAGGAAGGACCAACACGGTCTCTATATTTTTGCAAGAATTTTCTTTGTAGCACATCAAAATCACCAACCTCAGTTGGTTCAAGAGAATAAAACAACTCAAGGGCTGGGCCATCAAGAGATCTTCTAAATAACTAGGCCAAAGAAGCCTTATTATCCTGCCAGAATGATACTTCATACATAAAGTCTTTCAAATGGATGAATGGGTTGCCCATTCCATTATAGCGCCTGAAGTTAGGCATCTCTGATGGAGGTAAATGAAAGACCGGTAGGGTCGGGAGAGTGACCTCCGGTGCGTCCTTAGGGGCCATGACCCTCTTGAGTTGTTCCTCCATGCTAGCAAGCTTTTGGAGGAGAAGAGTGTTGGTGTCAGACTCGACCGGGGCCCGATTAGTAGGGAACGGGTTGGGCATAGGCCTTCTTATAAATTGAGAAGGTGGTGGGCGTTGTAGCCTAATAGTAGAATGACTCACCGATTGGGCCAGCGTAAGAATAATAGGAGTTTGGGGACGGGATGAAATATGTTGCGTGACCGCTTGGTCATTAGGTATGTTGATTTGAAGGCCACCTGTGGCTTGAGGGAGATTTGAGGAAGAAGGGACAGACTTCCCTTTGAGAGTGGCCTGGACCGCTTGGCGTTGAGCATCATTTAATTGAGATAGAGTAGTGATAAGATCATTCAGATTGAAAGACAGGGAAGCGGCCCCCGGAGTGGATTGAGTGACGGGTTGGGCTTGAGGGCAAGGTTCAACCGCTTGAGCGGTGGTGTCCACCACATAGACCTTAGGGTATTGAGAATGAGAGGGAGCATAGTTTTCCTCATGTTAAACGAAGCCTTGACGATGGGCCTCATATTGGATGAGTCCTTGAGGAGGGACCTCATAAGATTGGTCAAATTGCCCCTCCTCATAATCGTATGAATACTTAAAGTTGGCCATGTTGACAATTTTACCTAAATGAAGCTTCATGATTATTATAGGGAATTATTTTAAACAAAGAAAATATGACTAGCAAACAATCACTCAAGTAAGTTATCAAACAAGTTGCCAAACAAGTTATGATGCTTACGAAAAGTTTTAGTGTTCTTTGAGGTTAAGCAAGGGTGGATTTATAAAGGAGTAGTTAGCCCTCTTTCAATGTAGATCCTAGCTTCAATTTGAGTGTAATCTCCAAGTTAACTAGGTTCTTTCTCTCTCTTCACCAATGCATGGGTTAACTAAACTCCGGGGTGCTTCAAAGGAACAACTGGCCTAGCTTCCATGAGGGAAATGACGGGTGCGAGGACTTACGGAGGCCTTGGTTAAGAAATTTCTAATCGAAAGAGACGGAATACTCAATGGAGGGTCCTTCCTTTCCCAAGAGGGTGTAGGGTATCCTAAAGGTGTAGAGAGAGGTCTCTCAACCAAATGCCCTAGAATGTAAACTAATGCAAGTAGGAACAATAGCAACATAAACAGAAGTAATAATCCAATCACCCAAGTTAAAATAGGAGCAAAGGCAGCAATTCTGTAAACAGGAGGAAATCGCGGCCACACAGTGGTCACTGTATCAGAGAATAGCGACTGTATTACAGCCGCTTATCAATTAACTAGCGCCTTTTGACAGAGGCGTATAATCTGATGAATAGGAAGCTGGAGAGAAACTGCGCCTAGGAGTAAGGCGCTAAACCAGCGACAGGCGCCTCTGTGGGAGGGCGTTGATCAAAATAACTAGAAAAATGACTAAGAAAATAGGACGCACAGTCACCAGAGGAAAGGGCGCCTTGGAGTGAGGCAGTGAATATGTGAATAGCGCCTCTGCCTCGTCATGCACCTTGTCTGCCTCCCCGCCCCATTAGCAACCCTCGACTGGTTGATTTCGGTGAGATGAATGACATTCTGCCGGGCACCGTTGTGATTGAAGGAGGCGGGCGTCGGGAGATCTCGATAGTTGTGCTCTGGGCCCGATGTGACTGGCAGTCGGGTGCCGAGGGCACCGTTGTGACTGCCCTATCGCTCGCAGGGTAGTCAATTAGTGTTTGCCATTTTATTTATTGAACTGCCTTTAGTATGGTAGCACATGCACATAGGTTCATGTGAACCGGCATGGCTACGCTCCGGCAGGTTCGAATGTCATATCGAGACCATGTATGCCAAGAGATGACACTTGTTTATTCGTTTATCCTCTTTATGAGATGTTTTGCTCTCATAATTCAGTATGAGTAACTGTGAGGCTACCACCACCATAAAGGATGAAAACTAGGAAAGGAAATCAAATCACACGATACGAAATTAAATCACCAACTCCTAATAGAATTTTAACAGCATCTCCCCTTGCCCCGAAATATGTCGGGGAGAGATATGGGAGACCCGCCCACGAAGGGTTGAGACGAGTTCTAAAATAGACGAGCATATCAAAATGATAGCCCAGATCCAATGATGGGTAGTGATCATTTTGCCGATTACTCTTGGCCCATTTCGACACCACGACTTGTATAGGAAAGCTCCAAGGAGAGCTAGAACAACCATGGACCGAGGGACTTAAAAAGCTCGGGACACTATTCACCTTTGAGGCGGTTAATGCTTTATTTCCTCTTCAATATCATCGGAGCTCCCGCTATAATGTCTGACGAAGCCCCGTGATTTAGTGGGATGATTGAAGTATCCGGGAAGACATGACATGACATAGCCTCTCGATTTAATCCCGGTAGCATCTCCCCTTGTCTTGGAATATGCCTAGGGATGTATAGGAAACCCATCCACGGAGAGCTGAGACGGGATCCGTAATACATGGGCATACCGAAGCCCGAGAGTCCAAGGGCTTAGAAACATTAGAACACTATTCACCGTTGAGGCAATCTATTCACTATTCCCCTAATGAGGCCATCGAAGAGCATGCCATAGTAGATGGCGGATCCCCATGGTTCGATGGGGTAGTTAAAAAGTACGATGCGAGATTATAAAATGACCTCTTGAATTAATTTCGATAGCATCTCCTCTGATCTCGGGATATGCCAAGGGATGCATAAGAAACCCATCC
Organism: Amorphophallus titanum; assembly: GCA_024336825.1. Taxonomy (NCBI): domain Eukaryota; kingdom Viridiplantae; phylum Streptophyta; class Magnoliopsida; order Alismatales; family Araceae; genus Amorphophallus; species Amorphophallus titanum. The sequence goes on along the minus strand of JANBPO010001714.1, from coordinate 5,451,191 downwards.
ACAGAGAGCCGAGACAGGGTCCGTAACAAATGGGCATATCAAAGCCCGGGAGCTAAAAGGGCCGAGAAGGAGTGGGACATTGTTCACTATTAAGGCGGTCTATTCACTTTTCCCCTAATAAAGTCATCGGAAAGCATGCCATAGTAGACGGCGGATCCCCGTGACTCAATGGGGTAATCGAAAATGCAGAAAGTAAAGCATAATGTAGGGGTGCAAACCCCATTAATGTAGCTCCTCAGCATCTCATGGGGCTAAGTGTGGCTCAGTAGTCCATGGAACAGTGCGGAGGATAATATGATAGGCAGAACAGAGAAATAAAGCTTAATTCACAGCTGAAGAGTTAAAAAGAAGTGTTCTGTGTGGGCAGAGGCATGAACCGGCGGCCAATGGAATTGGTGATTCGGCGGCTGGATTCGGGTGCGGGGCATGTAAACAGGTTTGACTGACTAGAAGAACCCCTCGCTGGGCCTGTCTGGATAGGATGGCGACTAGACTCATTTGGGTGACCCAGAGGCTATTCACCTGCACACATGGGCTTAGGTTTATGCAATCTGATGGTTTGTTTATGCATGATTATATGATATATATATTTACACATATACTCTCAACTTTCATAAATTATCATAAATACCGTAAAATAATTCTGGACGATTGCATCCGAGGTTGGTCGACTCCCCGAGATGAATCAACTCAACTCCATCCTAATACAATGGGTCGATCGAGTTACCTCGAGAGCCTTGACGACTTAGGTTGACTCAAATTGACTCGATTGATTCGAGCCAACTAAGTTTATTTGTAGTGCGATCAAGATTTGTCATACCGGATCTCAACTTCGACTCAGGAGAGCTGGAGATGAGATCTCGAAGAGATCTCAATAAAATATCCAGAGATAGGGTTCGGTGATTTCGAGAAAATAAATTTATTATATAAGTTTGAAAAAAAATCATGAACCAAAGAAATGTGTGGCCATCACAAGCCGCCTTAAGGGGATGCAACGAAGATTAAGGGCTAACGATGATTAAGCGGCAGCCGCAGGAGGGTTGCTGCCAGGATCAAGTGGCAGCCTCCTGGGCGCTGCCACTAGGTACGGACAGCAGCCTCCAGAGGCTGCTTCAATGTACATTTTGCACCAAGGAAAAAAGGTATATGGGCAGTAGTAGAGGGCCCACACATCAATACCAAGGTGGTCCAATCTGAGTGTAACATGCTGGTGACACCTGGATGACAAATAGACCCACCAGACGGCACTGTCAAGACGATCAATTTCAGGGTGACATATCAGCAGTCTCCATGGAACAAGCCAACAAGGAATCACCATATGGCACAATCTGATTGAAAGAAGGGCTTCTCAGAGGCTTATTGTTAGAGGAGGACAGAGAGGCCGATGTGAAGAAGAGAGAGGGTGGGGGGCAGCAAACTTGCTAACTAGCTGGTCTGCCCTCCCTTTTATATTATTTCTCAATGGAGCAAAGAAAAATTATAGATCTGCCCTCTAGTAGAGAGGGCGACCAAGAAACAAGGGAAGAATACAGGGAAAAAACAATAAAATTACCAAAAATACAAAACTGCCCTTGTTTTAACAATGTCCAATCTCTCGGAACCCCTCTTTCTCTTGATTGCACATCTCTGAAGTCCCCTCTGAGCTGGCCGCCCCTATCTCTTGTATCTTCCCTATTCTCTGCAGGGGGAGTTCTAGGGTTTCTGTAGATTGGGTGCTGGCCTGGCCGCTGGCGTTCTGTAGGTGGTTGTATTCTGCCTGCTTGTTTCTCAGGGCAGAGAAACTCTCCTTCCTATCCACCGCTGCTGTCTGCTCTGCGGGCAATCTTAAGTTTTTTGTGTGTCTGAAACCGTGGAAGTTGTTCTATACAGGTTGCCACCCTTCTGAAGGCTTCTTGCCAGTGCAAGTCTGAAGCCTACCCTTCTTTCTTCTCTGCAGCATCCAGCCCTCGGTGGCTGCTTCTATTGTGGGCAGGCTTTTTGTTCTTGGATCGTGAGCCCTATGTAGCAAGGAACATTGCTGCAGTCCCTCTTCTCTGGTGCAGCATTTATTTGCGGTTACTTTCCCTTCACTCCTTTGTTAACTATCACCTGTTCTTTAATATGGCCGATAACAATTCTGCAGCATCGAAGACTTCCTTTCCTTAAGTGTAGCTTTCGCCGCTAGCCACCATGGGTCGAACCAGTTTGCATATCACTTCGGATTATCCTTCTTGGGCTGATGTAACGGAACTCTACATGGCCGAGTGTGACAAACTAGGTTTTTAACTTGTGATCAAAAGATGCCAGATTCTTTGGACTCCCTTTTTTAACTTTCTGGAGGCCATAGTTGTCAAGATGACAAGGCGACCCAAGATGTTCATAGGAAGCCTAAATGCTTAGGCAATAGGACGTCTGCCTAGGCGACACCATGGTGCTTCTATAAAAACCCAAAAAATATGAGTAATGCTTAGTGCACCCACGGCACTAATCACACCCACCGGTATAATTAGTGCAACGCTTATTTTTTTTGAAAATTTTTGAGTAGCCTCCACGTCTAATTACCTTGGTGTGTCGTTCACGTCACCAAGTGACGTGACGTGGGAGCTAATTAAATAAAAATTTATCCCTCTGTGAATAGTACAATTGACTCAATTTTACTATTCACAGAGTTGATATTTTTGATTTAATTAATTCTCATGTCACGTCATTTAGTGACGTGACCGACACACTAACTTAATTTAGATGTGAGAGTCATTCAAAAAAATAGAAAAAAAATAGTGTGTGTATCTTGTACAACATCTCGAGATGTAATTAACTGAGGTGTTGCACAAATCATTATTCTTCGGTTATACACCACACCAAATTAATGGCTTGGTGCATCCACTGCACTAATTACATCCACCGATATAATTAATGTAATATTTAATATTTTTTTTGAGTAGTCTTCACGTCTAATTAGGTTGGTGTGTCGTTCACGTTATTAGGGGACGTGACGTAAAGGTCAAGTTCTATCTGCATAAGATGCATGTGTCCTATCTGTATGTGGTGTCACATGTGGTGTCAGTCTGTAAGCTAGTCTGCTACCTTCTACTATGAGTTAGTCTGCTACTTTCTAAAGGAAAGTCATATGAATCTATAAAGGGAGAGAAAGCTAAATTGTGGGGAAGTGATAGTTGTAATCTGTCTCATTTTGCATTTGACTGTGTCCATTGCATCTTCTAACTAACAATGTAGAATGTGTTGCCATCAATGTATAGTAGTATTGCCACCATCAAAAAGGGGGAGAATGTTGTGTCTCCTTTGGTTTTGACGCTGGCAAAAGTGGTTTTGATGCTGGAAACAATGTGATTGATTTTGTGTGATGCTGGAAAAACTATTTGGATTTAATAATGTATGGATATAATGTCTTTTCATTAAGTCATAATAAGTTTCTGTCGACCATCAAGTCGATGCATATTCATGCGGCTGCATTGTAAGGTCGAGGCATCTCCCAGTGAATAGCCCACCAAGTCGATGCATATTCATGCATTTACACAGACAGGCCCATGCATATTTGTAGTCTGATCTAAAAGGTCGATGCATATATGTAGTCTAATCTAAAACGTCGATGCGGCTGTAGAAGTCATGCACTATCTGGTCGATGCACAGTGTACACGGGTCGATGTCACGATGCACTATATGCTACTATTGCATTATCAAGTCGATGCACATTGTACACGGGTCGATGTCACGTTGCACAATATGTTAGTTGTTGCATTATCAAGTCGATGCACATTGTACACGGGTCGATGTCACATTGCACAATATGCTAGCTATTGCAATATCATGTCGATGCATAATTTGCTAGCAATTGCACTATAAGGTCGATGTGATAAAGGCTATCATTCACAAGGTTGATGCATTCATACCATACGTCGATGCATTTATGCTATTTTTGTATGACTGGTCGATGCAGCTTCATCTGTCTTAGCTCAATAGGTCGGTGCATGTTCACAACCTCTTGTGCTTATCCATTCTCACTATGCATAATAGGCCTACTTATGTTTTACATAGGGGGATGCAATTGCAATTGGTCTACTACATTCATTTAGTTGCGTGTATTATCAGGTCGATGCAATAACTATCCATCGATGTTATTAATCCCAGTCTATTGCATATGCTCATATCTTTAGAAAGTAAGGTCGTAGCACATGAAGTGTGCATCAATGTTTGTGTATGATCTCACGCTGTCTGTCATGTGAATATCTGATCCTTATGGTATTCAGCTAAGTCATGTTTATTTTATAAACCATGCATAAGCTGACATTTCCTTAAGCATTTCTCTGGATATGTCATGATCTATATAAGACAACGTGTATGATGAGCTTACACTTAGTATTTTATAGAAACGTCAAAGAGAGAGCATCAATCATCTCTACAACCTGAGCAAACACCTGAAGTGCAGAGATTGACGAAGACCAAATTGGTCACATGATTCAAGAAGATAACTTATCTGACACATGATCCAAGGCTAATAGCTCAACTGAAGAATCTGCCATGTGGAATAACTTTCTATCTGCACCTGACACGTGGACCCTTAAACTGCACTTTTTAGAAGAATTTCTTGGGCAGGAGCATTCCTTCCACGTGCCCAATTTGAAATCCTATGGGGACCACAAGATTCACATTCACGGGGATAAATAGGGATCGAGCGTTCGAGCTCGATAACAAGGAGACGGAGTGCTGCAAGGGAAGAGAGAGTTTTAGGGGAAGCAGGAGGAGATTTGCGAGAGCCACTGCAAGCTTGAGAGTGAGAGTCTCTAAGCTGAGAAGGTTCTGAGAGAGAGATAGAGAACAGAGTATCGGAAGAAGGTGAAGAAGGCTGAGAAAAAAGAGAGGGTGAGAAGCAGCTGTGTTGGTCTCGACTTCTGGATCAGATCTAGAGTCGAATTACTCAAGAGAAAGAGCTACATCTTTTTATTCTATCATTATTTTTCCTTCATTTCTTTCAACTTGTTTTGAACAATTGTAAGTTGCAACGGTCATAGCTGTGAGGCAGCGGCGAGGATTTGATCCTCGAACATCAGCCAGAAATTCCAAGGTTAAGCTCAAGTAACCAAACTCTAAGATCAAGGATCATTCCATAACACGATATCACTTTGTAAGTCATAAAAATATGACTTCGAAGCCAAGTATTAGCAAAGGGGTTCAACATATACTTGGATAGTAGCTTGAAGGGTGAATATTAACATGTGTTACATCACATAAAAACCCACAAAAAACTAAAACATGGGATGAGTCGCGGTCAACAAAGAACCGCTATTTGGAGGAAGCAATCAAGGAGGAACCGCAATCAGAAGGGCAATAACAAGAGTTGAGTCGACTCGCTAGGTGGTGGGGTTGATTCACTGAGTAATAGAAAAGGTTATCGCGGCTTATAGAGAACCGCAATCAGAAGTCGCGGCTCAGGAGCCAAAAGGGTGCTTGTGTCGACTCAAGAGGCCAACGGGTCGATGCACAAGGCAGGAAAAAGGTCGCGGTCTAGGGCGAGCCGTTACCTAGATAAATCGGTCTAAAGGGAACCGCGATCAGATCAAGGGCAGAAAGCAAGGTTCCGTTGACTAATCAAGGTCCTCAGTCGACCTGGGGTATGGTTGGACTGGAACAGAGTTTAGTCTATATTACCACGGTAAATTAATGTGACATAGGTCGACTTAAATAGGGCTGAGTTGACTTGGAACATGGTTCAGTTGATTGGACAGAACAGGCACATCGGCCAGAATAGGAACAAAACGCGGTCAATATTAGACCACTACCTTATGGTAGCGGTCCTCGTAGGGCCGCGTTCTGGTCGAACCTAGGCAGAACTGTCACAATCTTGGATTGCCCGACATGAAATTCAGTCAAGTCATTGGGTTCAGACTTTCAGGGTACAACCTGTTCGACGTCCTAGTGAGAATCTCCGACTCGCGGAGTCTTATGGAGGCCTCGTGATAGTGGTCCTAGTCCAAAGGAAGGAATATCCGACGGAGAGTCCTGACTAACACAAGATTTGAAGGTGTGGAAATCGCAGAAAACGTGAGTGAAACGGTGAGCCATTACCACTGGAGTGGCATGACCCTCAAGCAACCTTGATAATGAAATCAATAACCAGTCAAGCAGGAGAAAGTATTACAGAATTTACCAAAGTTATGCACGGGTTAAGCCGCATTAAATCTACTTGTTTGTAGGGTACAACAAGAAGGAATCAACATGATCAATAAGAAATGATTTGAATGCCGTTTAGGTTTAGAGGTTCTATTTCAAAACCCTAATTATTCAATGCGTTACTGACCCTAAGCATGTTGGCTATTCAACTTGAAATGTAACAAAAAATAGCAAATCTATTTGTAACCTGAGGGCATAACACGGTCAAGGAAGGGCCGCTACCTGATGGTAGCGGTCAGTCAACGACCACGTTTTGTCCATTAAAGGGTACGCTTGCTAGGAGAAAGTGGTTAGTTGAGCAGCCGTGGCCTCTAGGCTGCGATATCTGGTAATCCGCGTCCTAGACCGGAGCCCCTGCCCTCCAGCGATCGTTGACATACCTCCAGAAAAATTAACATAGCGATCTATATACTCAATGAAAATTGGGCATTTTACTATCAATGGAAAGAGCATGGAAAGACACATAACATGGATGTATTTAATTAGGGTTTACCCAGTCAGAATCCTACCTTTGAATTTGAAAAAGGAAGTCGACCTCACCAGAACCTTAGACGGAACCTTAGACAGAACCTCCTCCTAGACTCAACGCTCTAGCCCTCGAACATGCACGTCGTCGGCTGCCTCAGCAAATGAGAGTTCTTGGTAGTCTTAGGCTTCATTTTATAGAGCTAGAATTAATTCTAGGGATGAGATAGGGATGGGGGAAGCCGTGGAGTCGAACACGCGCGAGATTTACACTTGGCCGGATCGTGCCTCCCCCTCTTCGAAATTTGATCAATAGGTTTAGGGGCTGCACAGGGAAATAGACGAAAAATGGGCTTCCAACATGGGCCTTGCGATTGGGTCTGGGTTGAGCTCATAAGAGATCAAATTGGGCTCGAATTTGGGCAGATTAGGGCCGTTTTAACAAAACTCTAAGTTTTAGCCAAAAACCTCTGCCCTTCTTTAAACTGCTAAGGGGGCCTAAGCTGGCATCTGCCACCTTCGCCTGGGACAGCGAGTGCCAGAAGGCATTCGACGAGCTAAAAGGGTTCCTGGCGTCACCTCCGGTGTTATCGAAGCCAGTTCTTGGGTAGCTATTATATTTGTACCTTTCATCAACTCCCTTCACTGTAAGCTCGGTCCTGATTTAAGATGACAGAGGTATCCAATGGCTAGTGTACTACGTTAGTAAGGTGCTCCTTGAGGCCGAAAGAAGGTACCCCACAACTAAGAAACTCGTGCTGGCGTTGGTTACCTTGGCCAAACGTCTCCGGCCCTACTTCCAAGGACACTCAATCATGGTACTGAGTAGCAAGCCCTTGAAGAAGATTCTGGCCCACCCTGAAGCCTCAGGTCACATCGTCAAATGGGCCATAATCCTCGGGGCCTACAATATCTCTTACCGACCCTGCACAGCCATCAAGGGGCAGGCCCTAGTGGACTTCATTACGGAGAGCACTGCCCCGGCCACCGAAGCATCCCCGCTGATGACGGGCCCCACTTGGGACCTCTACGTCGACGGATCTTCCAACTCGGCCGGCTGTAGAGTTGGCATTCTCCTCTAATCTCCCAAAGGAGCAGAGCTACAATACGCCCTGAAATTCAATTTCTCAGTGTCCAACAACGTCTCTGAGTATGAGGCTCTTATCTCTAGAGCCAGGACGGCGCGACGCCTGGGGGCCGAGCGAGTCAGAATTTATATCGACTCTCAACTGGTTGTCAGTCAGGTCAACGGGGACTACGAAGCTTGGGAAATGCAAATGGTCAGATACCTCCAGCTAGTAAAGGAGATATCCCAACTGTTCGAGAGTTTTCAAGTAATCTAGATAGCTCAGAAAGAAAATTCTCGAGTGGATGCCCTCTCTCGCTTGGCCTCCTCCATCAGCCCATACGGCACCCGGTCAGTCCTCCTCGAGGAACTAGAATGACCGTGCATGGAAACCGAGCTCATGGCCATTGTACGCATGACTCTGAGCGATTGGCATGCACCATATGTGTCCTAGCTCCGAGACTCCCAAGAGCCCCCCGACCCTTGGGAAGCTCAGAGACTAAAGTATCAAGCATGACGTTTCATCCTCCTCGACAAAACCCTATACCGAAGGTCTTTCTCCAGTCCCCTCCTCAAGTGCCTTGATGCTCCAGAGACTGACCAAGCAATTGAAGATGTCCACGAAGGCATCTGCGGTGCGCACCAAGGAGGGAGATCTATTATGAGGATCCTGCAAAGGCAAGGCTATTGGTGGCCTACTCTATAATGTGATTGCTCAGTGTACGTGTGAAAATGTGATCGATGACAATGGTTTGACCATGTAGTCCACTAGCTAGCCTCGGAACTCGTGACCTTAATCGAGCCCTATCCCTTCAATCGGTGGGGAATCGACATCCTGCGGCCCTTTCCCATGGCGCAGGCTCAGAAGAAGTTTGTCATCACCGCCATCGAGTATTTCTCTAGGTTGGCCAAGGCTAAAGCCACCGCCAGAATTACTGAGATGGTAGTTTGGAGTTTTGTTTGGAGGTCGATCATTTGTCATTTTGGCGTCCCCCAAGTGATTGTGAGCGATAACAGTCGGCAATTCGATTCCACATATTTTAAGAATAAGTGCTCTGACCTACATATTCACAATCACTTCACTTCGGTAGCCCACCCCCAGGCCAACGGGCTGGTTGAAAATTCCAACAAAACTATCCTCAGAGGCATTAAGACTAGACTCAGTAAAGCCAAGGGTAATTGGTTCGAGGAACTGCCTAGCGTACTATGGTTGTACCAAACCACTCCGAAAGCTGCTACATGTGAAACCCCTTTCCAACTGATGTAGGGAATGGAAGTCGTGGTTTCAGTAGAGATTGGCAACCCTTCTCTCCAAGTTGTCAGCTTCTCACCTGAGCTGAACGAGCAGTGTTATGGCCGGTGCGATGGATTCAGAGGGGGGTGAATGAATCCCCTTCTGAAAATTTTGCCCAATTTAAGCTTAAGGCCCAATTTAGATCTTGCAGAATCAAACTCGATGGTTCCACCCCCCTTTAGATCAGTTCATCACACCCTTCATAGGTGCCACAAAGGAGGGCACGCCTGTTTAATAACACAAGCAAGTAAGGGGCGCACCAGATAGGTGCCAAGAAAACTAAGAGGGTTTTGAGTGTGGGGCTAAACCAGCGTGGGGTGGTACCACGCCAGATTAGCCCGCGCCGATTTAAGGGCACACCGGGATAGTTCCTTTGGGGTTTATTTCAATCTTTTTGACTTCGTTTCTTCTCTCCTTCCACCTGCAAGTTGGTTTAATGGCTAAGTTGCCCATTTAACTGGTGAATTAGGTTGATAAGGAGGAGGTTTAAGTGTTTTAGCCATCTGTTAAGGTGACTTAACATGAATGTTTAAGTGTTCTATTCAGAGGGGTTTGTTATGCAAGGTTTCAGGGGTTAGTTTACAGAGTTCGTTGTATAGGAGGTCGGAGGTTCAGTTTGTTTCAGAGGCTTCAGACATATGTTGTTCTTGTCCCCAGAGAGTGACTTGTTCGTTTGTTCCTGTGCGTTCTTGGCCGTGACAAAAATTGGGCAGCATCTCCCCCAGACCGAGGCTTGCTAGAGATAATGGAAGATCACCAAACGAATTGCTCTGAGGTGGTCCTCAAAATTCAGAGTTGCCTCACGGCAGTCTGATAACCCAAATGTGAGTGTAGAAAGCTTGAGGACTAGCCTTCAAGAGCTCCCACGGCTCACGGGTGATGATTCTTCGAAGCGGGACAAATGTTTTCCCGGAGGGGCTATGAATGTTCATCCTTCTGTGGGTTCCTTAGAAGGCCATGCCACGAGGGAGGCAGGCTTCTAAAGGCCCTTAGATGAGTAGGAGACGGAGAGGAGAAGGGAATGGAGGCTCAATAAAACACCGTGCTTGCCAAAACTCTCTTGTCTTTTTATTCATCCACCAAAGGGGGGAAAGATAGATACAAGAGGGATTCATCCCGACACAAAAGGAAGAATATTGCAAGGGGGAAAGAAGAAGAGATACATGACCGGGGAGGGGGAACAGAGCACAAGCTCCCCCCCCCCCCAAAACTCACCTCTCACTCTCACCCTCACTCTTTCACTCTTTTCTTCACCTCACAGGCGTGGATGGATGGATCTTCCTGCTTCGGGTGGCCTCTCCCTCTTTTTTCTTCTTCTTCTCTTCACTAGTTCTTTTCTGAGCTCTCTTCTCTAGTGAGTCCTCGAAGCCCCTCTTCTCTTCTTCTTTTTCTTCTTCTCGCCCGCCCCTGCTCCGTCGAACATGGTAGAATATATATAGAATGGGTTGCCCTTTCTTTATTGAATGGAAGGAACTCCCGCCACTTCGTTCGTCTGCCAGATGAATGGGGTTGACATGTTAGGCTGGCATCCGATAATTGGTGCCGTACCTTTATCATTCATCCGAGGATGGGATGTTTGTGGGTTTGTCGGGATATCTTCTACTACTTCCCCACCGTGGATGCTTGCCTTTGCCGTTGATGCCATTGCGCTGTCGAATGGAGACGGCGGCATAGCTTGATAGCATTGAATGCTGTGCCCTTTTGAGTCTGCGCCCAAAGTTGATAGGAGAACAGAGTATCGGAGTAGGGATGGGATGGCATTTGAGTTAAACCGATGTGGTGTTGCGCGTACCAGATTAACAACATACAAAGGGGCGCACTGATTTGCAGCCAAGAAGGGGGGCGTGCTGGTTTAAGGCCCCTTGGAGGGGGGCGCACTAGTTTAAGGCCCCTGGAGGGGCGCGCCAGTTTAAGTGTCAAGGGGCTTCCTCCCAGCTTGGTGGCGATTCAGACGGATGCTTGCCCTCTCGTGCTGCTTCAGTCATAATGCACCACCTCCTAGGTGTTTGATTTGAAGCCTCCAAGCCCCAGTTTAGGACTTCGAGTGATTCCCAGCACGTGCAGAACCCGTGTCTGAATTCTCAGGTTTTCTTTCAATTCGAGCTTCGGCATAGCCGGTTGGAGAGTCGTGGCCATGTCTTTCACCTTGGGAGCTTCCTTATTGGGTAGCGGACCACAAAGAGAGTTCTCGTCATGATCGGGCGAGGTATGGGGCTCAGTCGGCTTTTGAGATGAAGCTGTCGAAAAAGGTTGATGGTGACTCTGGTACCTTTGATGTTTACCGGGTACCATATCCTTCACACTATGCTACAAGAAGACTACCCCCGGGCATCAGCAAGTCACCGAAATTTGAAAAGTTCAATGGGCAAGGTTCCCCCAGAGAACATATAGCCCATTATACAACAGTCATAGGTGACTTGGCTGTTGATGAAGCTTACCTGCTAAAATTCTTTGGTTCATCCCTCATCGGGTTGGCCTTCGAATGGTATTCAAGCCTTCCGACCGGGTCTGTGGCTGATTGGCCTGATATGCAGCGAAAGTTCAGGGAAAGATTTCATGTCATGGAAAGAGAGATCACAGTGGCAGAATTATACTCAACCCGGCAGAGGCAGGATGAGACAGCTCTAGACTATATAAAGAGATGGAGGAATCTGGCCATGAGATGCAGGCAACCTCCACATCAAGAAGATGCTGTTCAAATATGCAAGCAGAATCTCAGAAGAGAAGCGCTTGAAAAGATGATCGGGGCAGATGTCAGGGCATTCGACCGTCTGAACAATGTGGTGGCAGAGGTTGAAACCTTCTTGTCCAAACATCCTGTCACCAACATCCCTGCTGTTCAGAAAGGGAAGGCTGCTGAGCGCCGATCAGCGCCTACAGAAGCAAACACTATTGACTTCAGAACTTTTGACCAACAAGAGAAAAAGGGTAAAGCAGCAGCTGTTCCTCCGCCAGCAGGGGCAATAGAAAAGAAAGAAGGTGTCTCCCTGAGAAGCAAGATGAAGAAAGATAATGCTGCCCAAGGAGAAGACCCGGGCACTGTTTAACTGGGCATATAAGTACAACAAGATAATGCTGCCCGAGCCAAAGAGACCAGTCGATGCGGTGAAGAAAGATGACCCACTATTCTGTCCATACCATAGAGCACTCGGACATGTCATTGAAGACTATTATGTCTTCAAAGATGTCATAGAAAGCATGGTTAAGAAAGGGGAGCTGCAACTAGGGGAGCACCAAGTGGATCCTCCACGCCCCCATGAGCCCCCAGTGTTGAGGCTGGCTGCCAATACGATCTCTATATACCAGCAGTTGCCTGAAGAGACTGCCGAAGAATGCACTCAGCACACATATGAAGCCTGCTTCCTCACACCCCTCAAGGATCGGGTGGGATGGCAAACAGTGCCAGCTAAGACCAAGATAAGAGCACCTACCACTAGAACACCGGGTGCATCTATCCAGGGTGTTACTCCAAGACCGACACCACCTCCAGTAAATCCTATGTGGCATATTGCAGAGTCACCGCCAGTTGTCCGAGTGTTCACTCCCAACCGAAGAAAGCAAACTCCACTCCCTGTTCATAAGGAAATGAGCCCTGAGGTGAGGCTTCTTCAGCAATATATCAGCCAACTCGATGAATATGAGCAGTCCGAGCCGAAGCCGTTACTGGTAAAGGACCATATCCTATGGGAGCAACTAGAAGGATTGGCAATTGAAGAACTAGCAGAGGATGAACAAGAAAAAGCTGAAACTGAATTCTTCTGGGGGCATGAGCCAGCCAAGGCAAGACGCTAGAGAGAGAAGAAATCAAAAAATAAGAAGAAAATAACAATAGTTCAGTGTAACACTCTGTCAGTGTTGTTCACGCTGCCGGGGGAAGACGATGAAGGGGAGTCTTCCACTCCACCCCTGGAAGGAAATCTGGCCGAGGCTACAACCTTGATGCATGCTACCCGCTCTGGAAGAAGATGGGGATGCCCGCCATTGGCCAACCATAACATTATTTTCAGGGATGAGCAACCCTACCAGATGTCAGAGCCTGAAGTCTGAGGCATTGAAATTTCTCCTCCGACAGGCCTCTATGCGGAAACAAAGAAAGGTGATGAAGTTCCATCATTTATCAAATTTCTGTCCATCTTGGAAGGAAAACAACCGGCACAGGTTGCTACTAATAAAAATAATAAGCACCATCAACCACCTACCCCAATACTTAAGAGAAAAGACAAAGTAAGCATGGATGCTCCCTCAGCACCAGAGGTTACTTCCCCAGTGGAGACCCCTCAGTAGTCCCCGAGCAAGCCCTTAAGGAGCATACCGAGCCCCGACAAGGGGAGATAAATCCGGAGGACCCGGTGTGGGGGTATAGAGGGGCACAATGTCCGAAGAGGGAGATCCAGAGGTTCTGGAGGAATGAAATCAGAGGTGGTGTGATGCCCCAGGAAAAGAGATAGGTAATCTGGAGGTTTTGGATACAAGAGATGGGAGGGGATGCGATGCCCTGGGAGAAAATTGGAGGGGGCGTGATGCCTGGCAAGTGTAAGGGGACCTGGAGGTCTTGAAGATGGGGGTGAATAAGAAGAAGGATGTGGAGGATCCGTAGGTGCTGAAAGGCGGGGAAGATACGGGTTCAGAAATCCAAAGAAGAAGGAATGCAAGTGCATGTCATGCAATGAATGCAGGGAATGCATGGAATGTAAAGGAAGTAAGGAATGCAAAGAACATGAGTGGTGAGAGGGTGAGAACTCCCTCCTCACCCAACGGGTGGCCCATAAGGAGAAATTGGTGATTGATAAAAATGTGGATGGGATAGAATAGGAAGTGGATAGGGTAGCAGAAGGCCCCTTAGAAAAAGAGTGCCCGCCCCTCCATAGCAACGAAAGTGTACAACCAATCGGCCTAGCGGATAAAGTTAATGCCAATGATGAAGCTTCAATAGTGAATGATAACTCCCCTAGAGGGCAAAGAGCCACGAGGTGAGGGACTTGGAAAGTTAGAATGGGAAGGTTTGTTTTGCTCAAGGATCGTGGGGTATAAAAGGCATTGAATAAACTTAGCATCCGCCCCTTGCATGAAAGAATGGAGTTGATATTGGAGAGTTGGAACAAGGGGTGCCATGTTCGGCCCTTGGGCAGGGACTTACATGACATCAAATCTTGATATTCTCTTTTAGTGAGCATTGGTGGGGACTTGGCCTTTTCAACCATGCCCGGTACAAGAACGAGGATTGGCATCTGATAAATAAAGTCTTGCATCTTGAATAACATAACTGAGGCCAACTCCTTCTTGCCCGGCTCCTGAACATTCTCTTCGGCACAAATATTTGTAACAACACACCTACTCCGAGCGGAGGTAGAAGGCAGAGTGGAAGCGGTAGGCTTAATAGCTGGTGGAGATGTAATGGAAAGTGTTAGAGGAAGGGTGAGTAGAGGTTCAAACACGTCGAGCTTCTCCCCTTGCTTGGAAGCGGATGGGGTTAGCTCGAGTGCAAAAAGGGGCGGACCCTGCTCAGGATTTGTCATGGGTTTGGGTAAAGGCAAAGTTGGGTTTGGGGTTATAGGGATGGTGGAGGGCCAAAGTGACGGTAATGGGGGGTTAATTGGCTTGGAACACGGTTCGATGGTGGGTTCGGTGGAGGCCGATGTCATTGAGGTTAATGAAGGTATAATGGGGGGTTTAGTAGGAGGTTCGATGGAGGCCAGGGTTATAGAGGTTGATGGTGTAGGAGTTGGGGGTGTAATAGCGGAGGGTTTGACACATTGGAAACGTTGGATTTTAGTGGTATGCTAGAGGTTTGCAGGGCTGGAGAAGGGTCTTGATGCACTGGTATGGGTGATTGGAGTATCGACCCATCATCGTAACACCAGTAGGTCTAAAAAATGGGGGTTAGATTGGGGACGGTGGCATCGTCCTGAGTAGGAAATTCTTCTTGTGGTAATGGAGGGAGAGGACAACGGAGGAAACTCAGAATGGGTGCTTGCAGAACTTCATCTTGTGCCGTCATAAATTCTTTACATGCCTGCTCATGCTCTTCGTTGTCGGGCTCAAGTGGACGTCGTGGTGGAGGCGTATTGATGGGTGATGGAGGTGTGTAATGTTGTGGAGCATTTTGCGTACATGGATGCAGAAGCGGAGGCGGAGAGCCATATGGATGAACAAGGTGGATAGGTGGAGGGCGGACGGTGTCTACTTGATCATTAAAACCTGCCGGCTCTTACTCACTTAAATTATTGATGCCATAATCATCTCTCCTCTCTTTCCATTCTTTTTCCATCTTCGTGATGTTGTTCATGAAAGCGTGAAGAGGGTTGACTTGAGAAGGAGGACGCGACGTCCGCGGGCTCGTGACCCTCAAGTATATAGTAAAAGAAAAGCGGGATGTCCAAGTAAAGTAGTGATCTCTCAAAAAATTTCTTTACAAAATGATCTATCACCCCAAAAATGTTTATCCTATTAACTCCCCAACAACAAAAATAGAGAGAGGGGAGTTATAATTCTCCACTTAACATAGCTTCTTCGCCCAAAAGGCCACTCTCTCACAAACAAAAGAAAATAGTCTATCTTCTGGCCTCGCTTTCCTTTGGAAGATTCTATTGTGCCTCTCTGTCCACAAGACCCAAAATGTGGCATGGAGGATAAGCCACCAAATGATGTTATCACCTTTTAGGTTCCACGTTCTATGATGCTTGGACAGGAGTTGATGCACCCCCACAATCCGACGTAAAGGCTGTTGGAATCTCTAGCCAATCCTTGTCCATGCATCCCTCGCGTAGGTGCCCCTTGTGAACAAATGATTTAGGTCCTCCTCGTCACCCCCTCACAAGCATCATAATGTAGAAATATGTTGGAGATAGGGTTCCACCCTGTTACAGGTGGGAAGCCGACCGTGAGAGATCTTCTAAACTAGCATCTTCACCTTCAATGGGCTCTTAGGAGCCCAAATCTGAGATACAAAAGAGTGACACACTCCCCCCTCTGAAATGAGAGTATGCAGATCTGACTGAGAAGCTTTCCTCCCTCTCCCATCTCCACACCCATGAATTAGGCCTACTAGCAATCGGACAAAAGTCAAGAAGGAAAGAGAAGAGCTGCTCTTGCTGGTCCATCAGCTCTGGGTGGAGATTTCTCCTGAAAGTTGGAGCCCAAATCCCCCCAGGTAGGTCTGCATCAAAAGACTGAGCCACAGAACTTGTTGGTGCACCTGTAATAGCATACAACGATGGAAAAGCCTCCGCTACAGTGAAGTCGCCACACCACCTGTCCTGTTAGAACAAACACTTCTCTCCTTCACCCAGGCTAACCTGAACACTAGCTCTGATAAAGTCCACACACTTTAGGATGCCTCTCCAAATCGCGGAGACGCTAAGAACGTTGGCTGGAGTCAGATCCCAAACTCTGGAAGAGGTGTAGCATTTTTGTCTGATCAGTTGTGCCCAACACCCTCCATCCTCTCTCCCTAGACTCTATAGCCACTTACATAATAATATCAAATTAAAATATCTAATGTTCTTGATGCCCACATAATCTCTTTCCTTGCTCTTGTAAACTCTACCCCAAGGAATGTCATGCCAACCTCTATCTTTGTTCCCACTATCATGTCGAAAGATTATAGCTTGGATAGATTCGAATTTGTTCACCACTGTCTTGGGGATCTTGAAGATAGAAAGGAAATAGGTTGGCAAACTGTCCAACATTGATCTACATAGTACCAAGCGTCCTCCATATGAAGGAAGCCTAGCTTTCGAGCCTAGAAGTCTGGATTCATATCTCTGCACCACTACCTCCCAATCCCTACAGTGAAGAGCCCCTGGGGAGAGAGGAAGGCCTAGATAAGAGAAAGAAAACTCCCCAATCTGGCACCCAAAGATGGAAGCTGCCCGCCTAAGAGCTAAAGCCTCCATGTTGATTCCTACTATATGGCTTTTATTGAAGTTAACCTTTAGACAATTGATATCCTGTACCATCTTAAACATCAACCTGACATTGTGCATTTGTTTCTCCTCATCAGCTACGAAGATGATAATATCATCAGCATACTGAAGATGGGTGATACTGCTGCTAGACTGACCTGCCTGGAAACCTTGGATAACCTCTGCCACCTCAGCTCTCATCCACACTCTACTCAAAATGTGGGCCACGAACACAAACATGAGAGGAGACAGTGAGTCTCCCTATCGAAGCCCTCTCCTACTCGGGAAATATGAGGAGGGCTGCCCATTAACGAGCATAGTAATAGAGGCAGAGGAAATACACTTCCAGATCCATCTAATCCAAGTCTATTGGAAACCCATCTTTTGAAGAACCTGAAGGGGACATCCCCAATTTACCCTGTCGTATGCCTTCTCAAAGTCCAGCTTGAGGACCGCGCCCCTCTTCCTTTGGTGCTTCATGGCATGCAAGCACTCATGTGCGCTCTTACCCTGATGTGGGTCTTCAGTGCAACTTACTTTTCACCCTCTTCTTGCGCAAGTAGTATTACTTCCTTTGGCCGCGGAGCATCTTCCCCCCTAGTTTCGGTAATTAATCAAAGGTGTTCCCTCGTATGGGGGATGTAAATGACGTCATGGCCTTTATGGCGTGACGGGATTCGGTCCCGACCCGAATCACACAATCACTTGACGAGGTTAGATCGAGCGCACCATGGGCTTCCGCGAAGCCTGAATAAACTGTCACCTCGGTGACTAGCACGCCCACGCACTTGATAAAACCAACGAATGAATAAATCAGCTAGTTCAACAAGAAGTGCGTCCACAAGTCTGGCATGCCCGGTGGGACCCATCCACCTTTCATCACTTTGTCGAAACTAGGGGTTTCGCGGCCCCCTTCTTGTAATACTGATTGTTGCATCTTTGCAAATGTAGGTGAAGCACGTTCGACTTCAAGAATGACGGTTTCCTTTGGCCCCCTGGTCATTGAGAGCCACATCAGGGATGGCTACCTTGTCGTCCCCCTTTGCTTTGGAACTTCCCTCCCGTCGTGGGCTTCCCCAACTTCTTAGGGGTAGCCTTCGTCAATATCCTGGATGTGGAGGCGTCCGATGAATCTAAGGTCGACGCCTCCATCTCGGGGATCACCGAAGCTGCCACCGGTCGAGCTGGGGCCGGGAACAACAACAACGCCCCGTCAAAGACGCTAGGCTACCTTGTGCACCACGTGCACCCGACTGTCGGCTCACCCCAGTAGGGATCGGCATCCCACCAGAGGAGATGTCGAAGGAGCCGTGTCATCTCACCCAAAAGCTGACTCTCCAGCTCCAGCAAGTCCGTCATCGTCGAAGGCATAAGAGTCCATCTTAATGGATAGAGGTCGGAAGCAATCCCGGACCGAATAATACCAACCATTCCAGTCCGTAACTCTTTTCAAGGACTGAAGGAGATGAAGGAGGAAATGGCACCTGTTGACGCGCCGGTTCACAAGCCGACAAAGCTAAAGCAAGTTTGGGTTCCCAAGGAGGCCCAACCCATGGCACCGACCCAAGCAGGGCCTAGCTGTCCCCGCCGTACAAGGGGGCGAAGAGATGAAAGGGTCGAGATAGCGGCCACGACCCACCAACTAGCAGCTGTTGTACCAGCGCTGCCCGAAAATGCCCGTCGCCGACGTCACAGGCACCGTCACCATGCTGACCGCCCGGAGTACGCAAACTACACCCGGCGTGATGTCACCGTCGACACCCAAGTACCGGCTACTCTCCCCGACCAAGAGTGGGAGGGGGTTGAGCAGGCCATGAGAAATCACCTCCGGGGCCCAGGCAGTACTCCCTGGGGTCATCAGAGATTACTGGGGGCAATGGCCTCCGCCTTCCAAGAAGAAGAAGAGGCTCGGCCCGTATCTAGCGTGGATTCGAGAAACCAATCAGAGGAGCGACGCCAGCCCCCTGCGTGGGAGGAGGCACCGTCCCGACGGTCGATCTTCGACAGGCTCGTATTCTCGAGCAAGCCATCAAGGAAAATGGCAAGAAGAAGCGAAGGCTGGAGAGTCTTCACCTATAATATGACAGGATTCTCTAGTCGGTACGGGACTCTACCCACCGACCCTGAGGAGGTGGCTAGGCTCCCTGCCAGGCCCGGCCCCGTCACCAGGAGAAGAAGAGTGGCAAGTGAAATGACGCGGGCAAGTGTCGAGGCAACCTCTCCCGATGATCCTCCCACAGCCTTGGCAGCCAATGTTATCACCGCTGGGGGCACGAGTGGCGGACCCTCTACGTCATCTGAGGACGCCCCGGCTGAAGAAACAGGCAGCATGCCCACTCCCTCTACAACTGACCCTGCCATGCTATACATGATACAACAATACCAGCGGGAGATCGAACTGCTAAAGAAACAACTCAACGAGAGGAATGTCATGCCCTCGACATCTGGACAAACCGAGGTTTTACCAGAGGCGCCCGGGGGCGACGGGCAGTCTTCTGAAGCAACCTTGCCAGCTGCAGCATTTCCACCAACCCCCAGTTTCCCCGCGGGCGTCCCCCTACTCTCTCTCTCTCCCTCTCTCTCTCTCTCTCTCTCTCTCTCTCTCTCTCTCTCTCTCTCTCTCTCTCTCTCTCTCTCGCTTACTCTCTTCTCTGGTGGTCGTTAGAGGGGGACCTCACGGCGGAGCTCCCCTCTTCCCCTTCCTCTTCTCTTCTCTCTATCTACTGCTGCGCTCTATCTCTGTGTTTTCTTCTTTTTTGTGTGTCTTCTCTCGTCTATCTCTTCTCTTTCTTCTATCTTCTATCTTCTGTCTCGTTCGTCTTGTTCGCCGGTGGAAGAGAGGCTTTTAAACCTCAACGACAGGAGCCTTCGAGCGCAGAGCGACGGAGGCAGGAACATGTGTCATTAAATGGGGATTTGACTTCGGTCCTGGGTGGCAGGGAGCATAGGTAGCGTGTCCTCCTCCCCATTCGACACCTCGGCACACTCACTGCGTGCCAAGGATCCACAGGACGTAGGCATAAGATTTTGTCTATCGGATGGGTTGGATACGAGGGCCCACGGTGTGCCGCTGAGGGATCAGACCACACCGACGAAGGTGTTTGTAGGCGTGTCATTGAAGACAACCCACGGGCGTGTCGTTGAAGGCCACCAGAGCGTGCCGCTAAAGAAGCCCAGAGGGGCGTACCGGCGAAGGCACGCTGGGGGCATGTCGGCAAAGGCCACAGGGTCGTGCCGGGGATGAGCCGCCAGGTGTGCCGTTGAAGCAGCGCTAGGGCGTGTCGTTGAAGGGCTGCCAAGCGTGCCGTTGAAGGGCTGCTAGCGTGCTGTTGAAGTGGATTTGGGCCCGTTTTGAGCCCATTTGACGATCCACCTAGTTCTCTTCGGGGCCCACAAGTGGTGAGCCCCCCAGGGGTTGGTTCCTCTTCGCTGTCGTGACTCCAGGAGTGGCTTCACGGCAATGTACTGTTTGTTCAGAGGGCCCGGACAGGACGTGTCCTCTGTAATCTCTTCCGTTGAAGTTGTTTATTAATACCGGATTGGTCGGGACATGCGGACGTGTAATTTTACACGTCCACAGCGGCCTGTGGAGGCATTGAGGCCGCGAGGCTGGGACTGAGGACTGGAGCTGGGGCTGGGTGACCGGCCTGCGAAGGTGTTGAGGCCACGAGGCTGGGACTGAGGACTGGAGCTGGACCTTCTCCGGCCATTGAGGGAGTAGTGGTTGCCCTCACTGTAGAGTGATCTGGAGATAGCCGTCGACAGAATGTTGAAATCGACGGCCCCTATCGGCGAGGAATAGAGAAAGAGAAGTATTTTATTTTTTTCTCTTTACCAACCCTACAGCCCTTTCGGGTTTTTGCCAGAGCTGGACCCCTTTATCTTTTTCCGGTATGCCCTTACGGGTTTTCATACCGAGTGGTTACCCGATTTTGCCTGGGGCACCCTTGCGGGTTTTCACCCCAGCTGGGTTGATGGCAATTGTTGCCCCCAGTGGTCCCGCAACGGGAGCCGACTGAGGCCACCGAGATATCTCTATTTTTTTTTCTGAACCCCATTTTGATATTTTTTGTTTTTTTTAGGATGTTTGTCCGTAGCAGGATGCTGTTGACGGACGCATCTGAAAACTGGAGGGTGCAGGTAATTAGGCATGGTTTTACACTTATCCTTCGATTTTTACGAGTTCTGGGGCCTGCGAGGCCGAGGGATGTGTTGTCCCGGCCAAGTGTGGTAGGGAATACTGGATCAGATGTAGAGTACAGGATTATGTGATGGCAAAGATTTGGGATTGGCTGGAACTAGCTTTTGCTGGCGTAGTAGCTGGCATGCCACATGCCGGCTGGTAACAACAAGAGACTGAAGCGGGCGATGTAGAGGAGGGCTGGGAGGTGTCGAGCCACCAGTTTGGAACCGTAGGTTGACTACCGATTGATGCGGGAAGATTCTGCAGCCTACTGGAGAGTAGGTAAAAACTATCCTGACTGGTGGGGAAGAGAAGCTTTCCTGTTATTGACCCCAGCGCCCTTTCGGGTTTTCACTGGAGCCGACCCCCTTTATCTTTTTCCAATGCGCCCTTGCGGGTTTTCACGTTGAGGGGTTTCCTAATTTTGCCTGAAGCACCCTTGCCGATTTTTGCCTCAGCCGGGTTGTGGGCCTTCTTGCCCCCGATCGCCTTCTCATAGAGGGGAACGACTGCGTCCACCGTGACATCTCTATTTTTAGTCCCATTTTGTTATATATTTTTTTTTGTGTTTCACTTACCTGAGAGCCTGGCGGCTGGGCTGTAGTTGATGCGGTGGTGCCCCCGCTCTTGTCATTGGGAAGATGAAGGTAGGGGACTGGCTTCTGAGGGCGTCTGACGACAACTCTGGGAGGGGCCTGGTTGGCCCCCTGGCTTGATTGGAGAGGAGGACTGGGAAGAGTGCCCGGTTCGGCCTTCTTGGAGAGAAGACTAGTTCCGAGGGCTGAGACTGGGAGCGTACGCCCTATCTGGTGTGGCGTGCAAACTCATGCTCTGGTGCGTAGTACAACTTTATGTGCTTGCCATTGAGCGGCGGGAAGGGTCGGTGGCCATTGTGGTCTATGACCGTATAGGCCCCACCCTCTTAGGTGTTGCAGATGATGTAAGGGCCTCACCAATTCGGCTGAAGCTTGCCACTGGAACGGCCCGCCATGACTTCTCTTTCCTTGATCATGATGAGGTCGCCTCGCTTGAAGGCTCATTGCCTGACGAGCTTGTCATAGGCTCACGCCATGCGTGCCTGATATATCTGTAGGTGTTTGTTGGCTTCGAGCCATTTGCCTTCAAGATCGGCAAGCTCTTCTAGTCTTCTCTGGTATTCATTTTCATTAGGGCCGGCCAAGCCAGTGTGTACCACTACGCGGTAGGATGCTAGCTAGATTTTGACAGGGATAATGGCTTCCGTCCCATAGACAAGGGAGAATGGCGAGCATCACGTGGGAGTTTTGTGGACCGTCTGGTAGGCCCATAATGCCTTAGAGACCTTTTCACCCCAGTCACGTTTCCGGTGGCTAACGATCTTAGCCAAGAGCTTGCAGAGAGTTTTGTTGAAGGCTTCGGCCAGGCCATTGGCCTGTGGGTTGTAGACTGAAGAGGTTCTCCAGTCGATGTGGAACTTGGCCGCCAACTGGTATACGGCCTTGTTCTTGAATGGCGTCCCGTTGTCAGAGACTATGCGGCTGGGTGTACCGAAATGGTAAATGATGTTGTGTCGGACGAACCTGGCGACGACCTCGCCGGTGACTTTCCATAGGGGAAGGGCTTCCGCCTAACGAGAGAAGTAGTCAGTGACAGCCAGAATGTACTTGTGGCCTTTGGAAGAAGGTGGGAAAGACCCCGCGATGTCCATACCCCATTCGGCAAATGGTCAGGTAGGGGTAGTGGGACGCAGTGGACTGGGCCGAAGGCTTGGCATTGATGGCATGTACGAGCATACTAGACACAGTCTGCGTACATGGTAGGCCAATAAAAGTCTTTCAATTTGATATTGTACTTCATTCTGTCTCTGGCTTGATGTGCACCACATAGTCCAGAATGAACCCCGCGCATGATAGCTCGAGCCTCGGCTGGGGAGACGCATCTCAAGAGAATAGACTTGTCCTTCTCGTGGACGAGTCGGTATAGGGAGTCGCTAATCAACTCATATGATGTTGCCTGGCGAAGTAGTCGGACCCTTTGAGCCCTATTAGAGGGGAGCCATCCCTTCTTGAATTTGGTGGGAAGACCGGCGCCTTCAGGATGCCGATCCAGAAGGTCCAGCCGACCACCGCGCCGCGCAGCTGGTCGAGATAGTCCGGGATGGCGATGCCGAGGCCGAGGTCGCACATCACCGCGCCGCCGATCAGCCCCATGATATCGGCGAAGAGGGTGAGAAGCGGCAGGGTGATGATGAGGCCGAGCACGCGCGGCAGCACCAGGACCTCGGTGATGTTGAGGCCGATGGCGCTGAGCGCGTCCAGCTCCTCGTTCACCTTCATGGAGCCGATTTCCGCGGTGAAGGCGCTGCCCGAGCGGCCGGCGACGATGATGGCGGCGATGAGCCCGCCGATCTCGCGCAGGATCGAGATGCCGACCAGGTTGACGGTGAGGAGATCGGCGCCGAAGCGGCGGAGCTGGGCAGAGGCCTGGAAGGCCAGCACCACGCCGATGAGGAAGGTCAAAAGCCCCAGGATCGGCAGGGCGTTGAGCCCGGTCATCTCGATCTGGTTGATGAGCGCGGTCAGGCGCAGGCGGCGCGGCCGGTAGAAGATCTGCGCGGTTTCCTCGCAGACCATGCCGAAGAAGCCGAGCAGGCGCGCGCCCTGCCGCATCGCCTCGACGAAGCCGTGCCCGGTGCGGTCGAGGAAGTCGACGACCGGCCGCGGCGGCTCGGCCGGGACCGGCTTGCGTGCGACGAGCAGCCAAGCTGCCGCGGCACCACCGAGCACCACGGCAAGCGTGATGATGCTGAGCACGACCGGCGAGATCGTCCGTACGCCCTCGTTGAGTGGCAAGGGCCAGACCATTGCCCGTTGCCCTGCGTGCCGAATCGCGATCTGGAGCAACTATGCCGGCGCTGGAGAACGTATTCGCTTCGTGCGGATCGGCACGTTGGACAGTCCGGATTTACTGCCGCCGGCCATCCACATCTACACGGCGTCGAAGCAACCGTGGGTCGTGTTGCCGTCGGATGCCCGCGCTGTCGCGGAGTTCTACAACCCCGCCGAGGTCTGGTCTCCGGGGCCAGAGGATCAAACTCGACCAAGCTATCCACAGCCGCCCACAAAACCGCGTCCACCATGCCCAAGGAGGATGGAAGAGTGGAGGCCAGGTCGCTCGAGCGTCCGACCTTGACGAACGACTCCTGACCGGCCATCGCCAGAGGAGCCGACAAAGCTATGACCGAACCACCCGACTTCGTCGTCGTGAGGGGCTACTCCACCCTACTCTCGGTTGGAGGAAGGGCGTGGAGCAGAGCTAAATCAGATTTTATTATTGAAGGACTTACGGCCCTTTCCGCTTGTGCTCCCTCCTCTCGGGAAACTGTGATGCTTGTCAGCGTCTTCCCTAGAAGCTAGTCCTCCTCGGGTGTCATGAGCGGTTGTTGACACTCAAAATATGATGACCAGCGATCAAACCGCAAAGGCAAATGACACGACTTACGGGAGCACGGAAGCTGAAGGCAGATCGATGAAGCCTCTCAAGCTGCCAGAGCTTCAAGGCACCTGGAATGAATGCCGAGAACTTCGCCTCAGGAGAACCAACATGACTCCACTACCAACCGGTAGTGCGACCAAGTCTGCCCAATGATCCAGTGTTGACTTTGTCACGCTGCTACCCTACACCGCCGCCCGACCAAGGACGGTCATCTACCCAACGGCTTCCCGCCCCAATGAAGACTCTCCTGAGGAAGAAGAGCGCCATCAGCCCTTCACAATGGGAAGTTGGAGGCTCTGGCAACAGAAGGACCTGGACACCCGACATGGGTTCGACTTCTTGAGAAGGTGGGTCCGTTAGAGGCCAAATGACCACCGGTCGAGGCAGAGCATCAACCCACACGGGAGCTCTAAGCACAGGTCAGACCGAGCCAAAAGTACAAATCATGACGTCAAAGGCCGTGTCAGTAAGGAAACCTGCGTGCTCGAACTAAACACATACGGAGTCTGGACTGAAGCTGTACGGCAAATCGAGAGCTTCGTCAACACCCTGCAAAGGTCTTTTAGGAGCCGTGGCATGAAAAATTATGAATGGTGACTTCCGGAATCATTCCTGGACTCATTGGCTGACATTCGGTGAGTGAATGAAGAGGAAACGGCGCCACAGTCCATCGGCATGCCCTTGAAATGGCGCCCCCCTTTTCGGCGTGCAAAAAGGCCAAGAGGGGGGAGTGTTCCCTAACGCGGTCTCCCCAGTGCACCCTTTATGACGCCGGGGAGCTGGCTTCTATAAAAATGGATTTTCGTTCGTCCAAAAAAGAGAGAGAGGGATACGAAGAAAGAAGACAGAGAGAAGAGCTTGGGGAACAAGTCAGGGCTTCTCCTTTCATTGAGTGAGAGAGCCAGAGGGGGAGAGAGGGTCTCCACCATCACCGTCTGTCTGTCTGAGCAAGCCCGGAGCCAGAGAGGGAACCCACCCCAATACTCTATTCTACTGTAAAAGGATTAGGTGGGTGGAATAGTTATCGTCTTGTTTCTTCTTCTGTTTCCCCCTCGTGTAAAATCACCCTCGTGGGTGCTATACTATTTGGGCGATGATATGAGCCTATAAGTGTTCTTCTATCCGCTGCTCCCCGTCTATCTCTATTCACGTTGTCACCGAACTGAGCGTTGGTCTCACACGACAACGTCGAGCCATCTGTATGTAGCGGCTTCGGATCATCCATGTATTTAATTGAGCATTTAATAAATGACAGTTGGTGATTTGAATCCCTTCTTCCCCATCTCTAAATCCATCACGATCTGTGCATATCATTAGGTTTCCTTCACTCTAGCACCGGATACGCCCTGGGATGTTCCCAGAAGGGCCACAATAATATCCTGCTCTGCGGGGGTTTTCGCACCTATGGAGATGTTTGTATGGGCTCTTCACCGAGGTCGTAATGAGTTTGATGCCGGAGTCATATGAATGTATATTTCTAGCTAATTCCCCAGACCGGTGCCCTCATCATCTTCCGTTCCCAGTCATGAATTGGGGGAAAATGGGGCCGTCCCCGTGAAGGATTTCATGGCATCATCGCCTCATCATTGATTGCCCACTAACTACTCGAGCGTTCCCTCCTCTAACATACTGACTTTCGCTTTCGACATGCAACGTACCGTAGAAGGCCTTACTCAGGTGATGCAGCAAGTGGCGCAGGGCAGAGCAAACCGTGGAGCGGGAGATCTCCACCGTGGTTTTCGCAATATGAATCCACTAAAGTTTCATGGTTCGACCGACCTCGATGATGCCAAACATTGGATTAGGGAGATCGAACGTATATTCCATGTCAGGCAATGCATGGATGAAGAAAAGATCCTCTTAGTGACTTTTCAACTAGAGCGGGATGCCCGATTCTGGTGGGAGTTTGTAGAAACCACATTGCCAGATGATCATATCACTTGGGCTGAGTTTGTTGAGCATTTTAATAACAAGTACTTTTCTGACCGCATCCAAGAGAAGAAAGCCGCAGAATTCACCGTGCTTAAACAACGGACTGTATCCGTGGTTGAGTATGAGGCCAAATTTTCTCGACTGTCAAGGTATGCACCGCATCTAGTGCATACAGAGAAGATGAAGGCCCTAAGGTTTCTTAATGGGCTTCGACCGTAATACATTACCCAACTGGCACCGATGGACATTCAAATCTATTCGGAGATGATCAGGAGAGCCCAACTACTTGAAGACGTCACGGAGCTATCCGATCGGATCCGTGGAAAGGATAAGAAGGAGCACGTCACAAGCTCCGGTACATTCAAACCCTCGTTCAACAGGAAGAGGTCAAGCAACGGAGGAGAATCCTCCCAGGAAAAGAAGTTCAAGAAGAATAGCAAGCACTTCTCCATTACTACCACACCTTTCAAAGAGGTGTGTAAACATTGCGACAAGGCCGACCATAAGGCCGAGGAATGCTGGAGGAGATTGGGAGCT
Source organism: Amorphophallus titanum (assembly GCA_024336825.1). NCBI lineage: Eukaryota > Viridiplantae > Streptophyta > Magnoliopsida > Alismatales > Araceae > Amorphophallus > Amorphophallus titanum. Next base: position 5,424,171 of record JANBPO010001714.1, on the reverse strand, counting down.
TGTCTCCGTTGCGGGAGCCATGATCATCAGATTCCCGACTGCCTCTTGCTTAATGATCAAGCCGGAGATGAGAAGCGCCCGGTGAAGAAGCAAGCATGTCTCCAAGCTATTCAGGAAGCGGAGCAAGATGAAGACGGACTGGTGGAAGGTACATTAAAGATTTGTTCCAAGTCTGTCCATGTCTTGTTTGATACCGACGCGAGTCATTCTTTTATTTCCAAGAGTTTTACTGATCCATTACCAATGGAACCGGAGTGGATAGATCTAGTTATTTTCATGCCTCTCGGAAACGAGTCCGATATTACACATCATTATCCAAATTGTGAAGTTATAGTAAAAGGGAAAAATCTACCCGCCAACCTGATATGCCTAGATATGGACGAGTATGATGTCATATTAGGCGCCGATTGGCTATCCACACACAAGGCAGTTATAGATTATCGAAACGGCAAGGTAACTTTTAAAGATTTTTCAGAACTTGTCTACACTAGCCCTAAGGGTCGAAACAAGTCACCCCTTATTTCGGCTCTACGAGCTAGTAAGCTACTACAGAAAGGATACGTGGCTTTCCCAGTTTTTGTGATTGCCACGAAAGTTAAGGAGTCCAAGATAGTAGACATCCGCGTAGTTCGGGAGTTTCCCAATGTGTTCCCGAAAGATTTTTCCGGATTACCCCCACAAAGAGAAGTGGCCTTCACCCTCGACCTTGTCCCTAGTACTGGCCCAGTGTCTAAGGCACCTTATAGGATGTTCCCTGTCGAGCTCAAGGAATTAAAAGAGTAATTGATGGAGCTTTTGAAGAAAGGATTTATCAGACCGAGCACTTCCCCGTGGGGAGAGCCCGTGTTATTTGTAAAGAAGAAGGATGGATCGATGAGACTCTGCATTGACTATCGACAGTTGAACCACCTTACTATCAAGAACAAGTATCCACTGTTGAGGATCGATGAGTTATTTGATCAGATATCTGGATCCAAGTATTTCTCAAAGATTGATCTCAGGTCGAGATACCACCAACTAAGGATCAAAGATGAGGACATTCATATGACCGCATTTCGGAGCAGGTATGGGCACTACGAATTTGTTGTTATGTCTTTTAGACTAAAGAATGCCCCTGTAGCCTTTATGTAGTTGATAAATAGCATATTCAGGCCTCATCTGGATCAATTTGTAATGATCTTCATTGATGACATATTGATTTATTCAAAGACCGAAGCAGATCATGAAGAACACAACCCCCTCCCTGGCTGTGGCTTCTTCCCGTGCGTGGCTTGCGACGCCTCCTTCTTCCTCAGGCTGTAGACGACAGACTGACGGCGGTGGCATGGTGATCGTGGCGGTGGAATTATCGCAGCGTGGGGAGTGGAGATCGTGGGTTCAAAAGCGTGATTTCAAGATCGACGGTGATCCGGCGGCTTTCGAGCTCCATTGAGGTAGGGGGACAAATCTCTACGCTCTTTACCGCTTTCCTCGTAATTTGTAGGCCGAGGGGAGGTCGAGAGGGGCATTTTTGAGTCGGGTGGGTCAAATTCCATGATTTGGGGTTGAGCCCCAGATCTCCTGTTCCATGGGGTTTTTGACCGATCTAAGGGTGTAGATGCATGCTAGGAGGCATGGGGATGAAATCCCCTTCGTTTCCCCATCATTGGGTGATGATTGGGGCATGGATCAGAATTTTTGGTGCTTCCCACCATTTTCGTGCTTGGGTGAGCTATGCAGCCCTTCCAAGGACCGCTAGGCTTCCTTGGCGTTCTCCAGGAGACCATTTCATAACACTGTATTGTTGGCAGGCCTTAGTAGTCTTCCCAGGATCACTAGGCTCGGTGTGGTGGTCCCACGATAGATCGCTACCCACGGGTTGGTGGTCGCCAGGTGACCATTTCCCCCGATTGACTATTGTGCCCTCGGGGTGCATGTTTCTAATTGTTGGGGGGCCACGTGCTGGGTAACGGTCAGGGCACGACTGTTTCCCATTGCCTTGAAGTCTAGTGAGGACCGTTTGGCTGGGCTAGCGGTCTGGCGATAGACCGCTAGGCCCTACTGTGGCTCGTATCCTTGCGATCATGGCTTTGACCATTTGGCTGGGCCTTGCGGTCCCAGAGGAGACTGCTAGGCTCTCCTTGCGGTCCAGAGAGGATAGCTAGGCTGAGGGATAGTCCTGAGACTGGTGATTTTCGTGAGTCAAGTTTCACCTCTAGTGACCTGTCCACTAGTCGTAGCTTTCTTACGCACGCGGGTGCAGACCAACTCAGGAGTGGTTGAGAGCATGACCAGAGTGAGACGGTTGTTAAGCTGGTTGCTGTAGGGCCCCCATGCACAGTTGAGTCCAAGCTTCGGCGGAAGAACCAGCTAGAGGGCCTGACCTAGGGCGCATGGTCTGTATGTGCACACGTGGTTGGGGGCGTTAGACCTGCGCTGATGAGCGCGACCCCAACCAGTCCTTGTTCGTGGTACTTGCGAGTGTGTCTCAGTTTCTGCCTGGGGCGAGTAGGGAGACACTTGGGCGTAATGTAAGACGTCAGGGGATACATCCAGTCTTCCTTCTAGTGGGTAGAGCTCCTATCTCCTGGTAGGTGTGGACTCGTGTTTCGTCGGACTGAGGTTGGTTTGTACACTACCATTAGTTGTAGAGAGCTTTTCCATTTATTTATTATTGCTTGTTGGTTCGACCATGCTCTAGTTAGGTAGTATTACCTCCCATGCTTGTTCGTGTCCTTCGCCTTGTTTCTTTTGCGCGAGGTGGGGTCCGCGGGATCTGTACTTAGCCTATGAAATGAGGCTCACCCCTATGTTTTCAGGTGAGGCGGGGTCGTCGGGAGGTGCATCCGAGGTTCCTCGGGGTTCGTACGGTCAGAGTTAGTGGCCAGCTGCCAGAGCCGGGGTATGTCCCGTGTACTTGTACTTTTCTTTTTATTGTTTGTACTTATTTTTGGACATGAGATACACTAGATCTTATAGCAGTTTTGTTATTTATTTAATTTTTTGTATTATTATTTAGTTGATTATTGTGCTATCTCTGTAGTTATTTTAACTTCTTATGTACCCTCACACCATCCTTTAACCCTTCCAAGTCTTCGGGCTCGTGGGTGGCGGGCGGAGATTCGAGTCACGCCGATTCCTTTCCGGTACTCGGATCTCGGGTCGTTACAATGTAATCCAGATTGTCGAACTGAGAGTGGATGGCGAAGTGGTGAGTGGGATCACGTACCCAGATTACTGTGAAAGTGTTCTGGAGTTGCTAGGGCTGACGGCCTCGGTAATGGATAGGGAGAGCGGATCGGCCCCCTAGGTGGTCTCCTGCTACAAGCCAAGGGCCATCAACTAGATAATGCATAGAATTGAGTGAAGCCTAGAGATTCTTCCTCTCAGATACCGAACACTTAGCATAAACAAAACTAACAAAGAAGTGAGACAAAGTAGGACTAGTTTGAATAAGGGAAAGTTGCTGATCATCCCGACAGAGAATAGAGAAATCCATTGAACCCTTCCACAAAACCCAAATGTGTGCCACAGAATAATAACAGAGGTAATAGCCATATCAAGAACAATAACATAGGTAGTCGCTGGAACCACGGCTCTCTAAGCTACTCTTAACGGCGACGAGACACAAATCCCGATCTCACAGTTGGGGGATCGTTGAACCAACAGAAAACCCTGGCTACACTACCAGGATGGGGAAAACCACGACATCCCAATCGTGAAGGCCCATCCTTACTGACGAAGGCCCAATCCAAGAGCACGTGGTCTAAGGTTACAATCACGACTTCGATGTCACGAACCTTACACTATCTATAGGTGAATCCTCGGTAACTCTACCAGAAACTCTAGACCTCTACTTTAGGAAACGTACATAGAAGCCACCCGAGGAACTACATCCTCGCTGACGGGAAACTAAAAGTCAAGCCATGAGAGACACATGTCATGTGACGAGAGCACTACCCACTAGAAGTAAGGCCAAATGCATCTACTGACGACTTAGTCTGCACCTCAGGTGTCTCCCTACTCATCCTAGCTAGAAACTGAGACATCACACAAATAACACAAGGAATAAGAGTCTAATCGGGGTCATGCTTGTCAGCACGCATCCGAAGTCTCTAACCACCTGTGCACACACTAACTAACTGTGCTACGTTAGGTCCTCTAGTTAGTTTTCCTCCTAGCCTAGAATCGAGCGGCCACAGAAGGAGGCCCTATGACAACCAGCCAAAAAATGTCTCTCCTAGGTCTAGCTCTCCACTACTTCCAAGAAGGTCAGCACGCGCTTGCCCCGATAAGCTACGACTAGTTAGAAAGTCACTCGATGTGGGAACTCTCAAAGGAAACCACTAGAGTATTGATAGGGTATACACGAGCATATCACAAGTAACTCGGAACACAAGGTGCCATAGTGCCACCAGACTTAGGATGATTAGCTAGGCTCGCTAATCCAATGACCATAGAGTCAAGCGACTCATTCCAAGGCCACTATACCATACGCCACCATGTCGTCAAACCATCCAAATCCAAGATTAAGAAGCCAAAGTCAAAAGGACTCTTAAGGTGGCTCACAACTGTCAGGTCCATTCTCTTTCCAAGGGAGACTAAGAAGCTCCCAACCCTAGGCTAGGTCACTGGACTCTCAGTCATTGGCCATACTCATGGCCCATATAGAAAATCACTTTCTAAAGAAGATAACATTGTGTGGGGACATCCCTCCACACCTACACTGGTACATGGTGACTTGATCTAGCGCAACAAGGAAGCCTGGAACACAGGGGGTCCACTGGACCCTCTAAAACACATAGGCACACTAATTGTAGAATCATGTTTTCTCTGGACACCTAAAAACATGAACTCGATCCCCACAAGATGTCTAAGACATCCACGGGGCCAAAGGTGGACCAAAGGGTCACAACTGGGTCAATCAGAGGCCAAAACAAGTAAAAAGGGTCGGGCTCGGTCGACCTACACTTGGGGTCAGTTGACCTGCTAGCAAAGGGACTGACTCGGTCACCCGTCCATGGTCGACCTATTTAGTCGATTGAACTCCACTGGTTGGTCGACTGAAATCGGCAAACCTAATACCCGACCCCAACCGTGGGGTCCCATTCCACACCCCACTCAATCCCAATCAAGGGGGAAAACATCGGGGACCTTACCCCGGGTCCCAAACCACTAAATGTATGTAAATAAATGACAAAACATCACTTGATCCGAAGAGAACTGTCACTCACCCTAAACATGGAAAAATCACCCCAAATTGAAGGAAAACTCACTCTCGGCCTCGCCTTGGCCTACAAATCATGGGAAAATGGAATACAAGGGCCAGGGATCCATCCCCCTACCTCTCCCAATGATTACCCGTACTGAGGGACACGCCAAAATTGACGCTAAGTTGATCAAATTTCATGTCACTATATTGACGCCCCAAAGTGAACTTCAATATTTTGCAGCGGAGTTCTCCAATGGCGGGTTCTGCTACTAGGGGAAGGTCAGGGAAAGGCACTCTCATCCTCCCAACTCTCTCTCTGAGCTCTCCAAGGACTAGCCTCCTCTCCTCCTCCAGAAAATGTCTAATCTCTCTCACGAAGTCTCCTCTCAAGTGTCTCCCTCAAAAATCTCCTCTCCCCCAGAGATGATTCAGAATCGCCTCTTGTATGCGGGGTCAATCTCCCTCCAAAAACATTTGAAAATAGAGTGTGTTCAAGGCTACGTGGGTCTCGAACTTCTCGGAGTGGGAGCATTTTCGGAACACATGCCCAGAGTGGGTAGAAATGTGGAGTTGATTGACATTTGACAAGAGGCGGCCAAGGTTCTGGCCATCCAAGGAGCTGCGCAGCTAGATCGATGGCCTTCTTAAGGGTGAGGGTGGCCAACAGTCTGGCCTCCTTGAAGACTGGGCGGCCAACTGTGTGGCCACCTAGGATGGTCGGCGGCCAGCTCTCTGGCCACCCTGGAATGGGCTAGGCGGCCAGCTATTTGGCCTTCTAGGGATCAGTGGAAAAATGCATATAATGCCTCAAAAAAGTTCACCTTGGGGGCTCACGCCCCCGAACCTCTGACCTTACGGGTGGGGGGGAGCTGCCCCTCTGCAACCCCCAGCCAACTTACCGTGAAGTTGGATCCATGAAGGGATAGGGTAGAGCCTACCTAAATAAGGATAAGACTCCACACTCTCAATCAACCAAGAAAAAATTGTCACTTCTCTGATAGCTAGACATGGTCCATGAGATGTCCAAAATTAGGCGTTTACACTTCCATGTTAAAAATAATTACATTTTTACCAACCCACAGAAATTTCATGCTTATCCTATTAAGAAGAATGAAAAGTCTCTTGTTATTTGTCATTATTGTGGTGAATTTGGGCATACTATACATGATTGTGATTTGATGAATTTTGATGATATGCTTACATAAAATATGTGGAGAGCACCCACTAGAGATGCAACTAACCATCTGAGACCCAAGAAGGTTTGGGTAACCAAAACTGTTGAATGAGAACTTTGTTGCAGTGCCAAAGTACAGACAAGCCAAAACACCTTGTAACACGTACTTCGAAGCATCGAAGGAAGCACAGGAGACTGCCAACAACCTCGGGGCAAGGCAACTAGACCTACAACTACAACGGTCCCTGAGTCCTATGACTCTAAGTTGGGATCGTCGTACATAGGGGAACAAAGCCGCCAATTGGTCTAATCCTAAGCCAGGGAAAACAACACTCCGGGAAGACGACGCATGGAGACCTGAGGGGACACTAAGAACCCTCAACACACCTAGACACGTAAATCGAGGTAGAATGGTACCTCGAGACATCCAGAACCAATGTCTCGAATTGGACAAAGTTGCTGAGACACAACAAGACTTCCTGTGAACCACTACGTGACCCTAGGTTGATCGGAACCAGACACGACACCGACACACCAACACATCCACCGCCACAGCAGCACAAACAAACAGAACCAACAGGAACAAGAGCGACAGACTACGACAACACTCTGGGCAGAGCAACTTATCAGTCAACTGCTAGGGGAAACCCAGCAGTCAAGAGATAGCTGCTATGTGACCAGAGACAAGGACAATGACAGCTTCTAGATTGAGTCATTAGGGCACTATCGTAGTCTAGGAAAAGACCACAGCCAGTCACCTAAATCGACCAATCCAGACAACCACTGACAGACAGACATCACCCTGAACAAGGACCTAAGATAGACGGACACACAACACAAAACCAACCAACAGTCATCACGGCAAACAAGGCTATAACGCACCAGCATAGGGGCATTATACCAACATAACACACCAAGGGAGGGGCGTTATGCCGACCAGACCTGAAACCACATGCAAATGATATAATGCACCAAGATAGGGGCGTTATATCAACATAACGCACCCTCATAGGGGCGTTATGTCCAACAGACCAAAACACTAACAAAAGAGGGCTGCATTGCGAAAAGAGGGGCAGATCTATTCACCCCTCCCCTCTAGATCCGCCATCCACCACTCAACAATGTGCACATATCTTGTTCGTATCTTGATATCATGTTGTTACTTTGGTTTTATTTGTATGATTTATCACATTTTCATTATCTTACCCTCTAGAGTTAAAATGTTAATTACTTAAATTATGCCTTCATGTTGATACAAAGATACTTACTAAGGAAGTGTGCTCATACCCTACCTTTTAAATCTTTTTCAGGAGAATCTAGTGGTTCAAGTTTGGATTACTCGAAAGACGGATCCGAGGGCAAGAGTGATTGATGATCGAGAGAGAAGCCATAGATAGTCATGAGTCAGGTTGTAATGGATGAAAAGTCGTGCCTATGTAATTTTCTTTTCTTGAGTCTAGTGATGTAAAGAGTGAAGAGTTTATAAATCTTGATTATTATGATTTAATAAAGTTAAATTTTTGAGTATATATGATGGTGTTCTCTCTTATGTGTATGAATGTTAGTGCTCTTATTGTCTCACTTGCTTGAGGCTTTATTTGCCAGCTGCTCATGTTCCCGACTTAATTCTGCTACATATCTCAAGGCATGACAGTTAGAGTGGTATCAGAGACTAGGAATAAGTAAGTCCAAGAAAAATGTCAAGTCATAGGTTAAGTCTAAGGTTTAAGGACCCATACCTATAAACTAGGGAGAGATTTTCCAACCCATGTGAGATTGGGTATAGCCCGCGATGAGATAGTTATTTAGAAATAAATTAATCTTTAGGCTAATCCTCCCTAATTCCAAGAAAAATAACTAATTGTTTATTCTCTCAGGCAACCCATTCTCACAATGTCCACAAAACATGTGAATTGGGGAGCTATGCAGCAAACTGTTGCGGGTCTCACCCAGGCCCTGCAAACGGTGGCTCAAGCTGGCACGCGGGCAAGCACCGATGATTTACATCGTAATTTTTGAAGTATGAACCCTCCGTGATTCTCGGGGTCGTCAAACCCTGATGAGGCAGGGAATTGGATTGATGAAATGGATCACATATTCAATGTTATACAATGCACGAACTAGGCGGAGGTTCTTTTGGCCACGTTCCAACTCATAGTTCTGTAAATCATAGACCTCTCACAGCAATCAAGATGGTCAGGAGTCGGATTAAGTCTACTACGATTGTCAGGATCGTGTAGTTCTGGGAAAATCCCTAAGAGGTGGAGTCTCCCCCCCCTTTGAACATAAAAATACGGGTAAAGGAAGCTTCTACAAGAATAAAGGAGATACAAAGAAAGGTCTACGCACTGCAAATAAAGCCTCGCACATGTGTACCACATTGTCCGGGCGAGCACAGATCTCCCCCTCACAGCCCGTGACACGAGGAAGATGACAAACAAACAAGATGACGTGTTCTCCTCTCCCTCCATGCGGCGTAGTGAGCAAACGAGCTTGCAAAAGCCCAAGGAACCCCTTTTATTAAAACTGGATGAAGGGAAGACCTGTCCGGGATCAAGGGGACCCGTACAAGGTTGCCCTCCCCCGGGTGGATCCGCGTGAGTGTGGGAAGGGCTGCGCGGACTCGGGCGGGACCCTCCGAGGGTCAATCGACCCCGGTGGACCTGCTCGAGGTCATTTTAGGCCCAAGGTCACCCACCCTGAGCCGTCCCCCTCTCCCATGCATGGAACATAAAAAAAAGAAAAAAAGTAGGAAAATGCCCTCCCCGGGGTCATTTTCACCTTGTTTAACCCGTACGGGTTCAAACACCACTGGGTGCCCTCCAACTTCTATAGATGGACCCCCAAGGGTCAATTTGGGGCATAACAAAACCTATGGAGAATCACACACTTGGAGCATCCAGCGAGGATTTGTGTTCGTTGTTTTGACCCGTGAGGGGTAAGTCCCCAGGTCTTGTGCATATGCCCCTAGGAGGGTATTTTTGTAATTACACCCCTTAGTGGGTCATATTTGTAAATTTCTACGTCCCGGGGTGACTAAATTATATAGTTCTACTCGAATAATGGGAAAATTGGATAAATGTCCTCCCCGGGGTTCGAGAAACCAACGCAAAGATAAAATTCTTCCCATCATTAAAACAAGAAGGGAAAAAAAATAAAGCCTCCCTTCAACATTAATCCGCCACCACTTTCTTCATCGTTGTTTCCTTATAAATACCAACCAACCATTCGTCACAGACCCTACAAACTCTTGTGCCGCCACCCACTTCCTCTGGGTCATCACACCAAGCTACGTACAGAAGCTTGGGGAAAGGAGTTCCAAGAGGAAGCATGGTGGTGCTTGAGAGTGGCCAATCCAACGCCCAGAATGCGAAGATCATAGGCAGCGGTGAGGTGACCCTGGTTCTGTCACATGGGTTCGGTGCCGACCAGTCGATCTGGGACGCCATCGTCCCCGACCTGGCTCAGCGCTGCCGGGTCGTGCTCTTCGACTGGAACTTCTCTGGCGCCGTCGACGACTACGGCGCTCTGCTCCACGACGCCGCCGAGTGCTGTGATCTCTACGAGGCCTTCTCCGACGACCTCGTCTCCCTCCTCGAAGAGATGCACTTGAAGAGCGTCGTGTTCGTCGGGCACTCCATGGCCGGCATGATTGGGTGCATCGCCGCCGTCGGGAGGCCCGAACTCTTCAAACGACTCGTCCTTCTTTGTGCCTCTCCAAGGTATCCTCAGCTCGACGTACGCTTCTAAGAGCAAACCCAATGGTGGTCTATTCTTTTGTCTCTTCAGATCACCATCTAATAACTCAAAACTGATCGACCGAACGAACTCAATTAATAATTTGTTGCATGTATATATATATGGCGCGGTCGTATATAGGTATCTGAACACGGAGGGGTACGCCGGAGGGTTTGAGGTGTCGGAGGTGGAGAGCATCTTCACCAGGATGGAGTCCAACTTCCAGTCGTGGGCGGGGATGTTCGCCGGGCTCGTCGTCGACGGCCGGAGCTGCCCCGACGCGGTGGAGAAATTCTGCAAGAGCCTGCTGCGGATGAGGCCGGAGGTGGCGCTCGCCGTGGCGAAGGCCGTCTTCCTCAGCGACCTGAGGGGGGTGCTGGAGCAAGTCGCTGTGCCGTGCGACGTCGTCACCGGGGTGAACGACCCCGTGGTGCCGGTGCCCGTCGCCCACTACATGCAGAAGAAGATAAAAGGCGGGGCGGCGACTTTGGAGCTGCTCGACTTCGACGGCCACTTCCCCCAGCTGACTGCCTGCAAGACCCTCGTCGACGCCCTCAACAAGATACTGGAGGAGGAGGAGGAGGAGGAGGAGGACTCTTGATCGATTGGGCCTACCTCGATCGATCGATCGTCACTTGCTAGTACCATACAGCCATGCCCGCGCATGCATGGTTGATCAGATAAATTATAAACTAAATATCATCTGAAGAACATGCTACATCTAGTAGAAAAGTAATGCTGATTTTAGTCAAATGATCTGGAGTTAGTTCTTCAAAGATCGAAGCTGAAAGTGGAAAATTAAGTAATCAGCTCGCCGTCATCGAGAAAATTTCTTTGTCGATCGTGTGGTCCATGCATGCATGACTTAATCCGAAGAACATAAATATTTCTTCTTAATTTACATCCCAAATCGAGGACTCGGATCGGGCTTTTTCCTTAGCCTTCAACTCCCACCTACTCCTCTTTTTAATTACTCCATCCTTTTCTTTAGCTGCCTGTTCTTCATTGGTTGCCCATCTCTTTCTTCTTCTTTTCCCTCTAATTAGTGCTGCCTTTTGGGCTTTAAAGCTAGCTCCTGGGAACAACCCTGCTCGCACGATGCATGTTGAACGTGTGTGCGCCCTCGTCTCCACGTCTCCTCCGAAGCAGACCGGTGCATGCAACCAGAGCCACCGCCATGCATGCCGTCTAATTAATGATCCCTTCTCTGTGTATCGCCCGGTCGTCCATTTCTGCTCTGACTCGCATTTTGAACAATTACTGTAGCAGAACTCCACCTGATGTGATACATAAAAGCTTTTGAATCGATGGATCCCGCACACATGAGATGGTTGTTGGGTCCTTTTTAAGTTTTAAAAAAGAAAGGTGCGGCTCCAGTGTGATCCTAGCTACTAACTAGGGTTAACTTGTTTTTATTTTGATAAAGAATACCCGGCCGATTTGGCCTGGAATGGGTGGCCGATTTACGTCGGAATCGGTGGCCGATTTCGTCGGAATACGCAGTTAGGGCGTACATTGGGTTGATGAAGGTGCGCGCATGGCGCAATCTTCTTGGCGACGAAACCAAAAGACGATTGCCGACCCATGCGCGCGAGCCAAGTATTGCAGAAGTGTTTGTCGACCTCATTAGGGGTCATGCACACGTCCAGAGTGGCCGTGCTCTTACGCGCTGTTGATGCGCTGCTTGGCTGTTGGCGGCTCACCTTGATGGATATAGCCCGTGCATGGCCCGGTGCTGAAAAGGTACGCGCCCCGTTGAAAGCGCTGGATCGCTTGCTGAGCAATCCGCATCTGCATGCCGAACGCGAGCACATCTATGCCAACATGGCGCGTTGGCTATTGTGCAGTCCTCGGCCTGTGATCGTGGTGGACTGGTTGGATCTGAAGGCGAATAAATCCTGGTGCCTGCTGCGAGCCGCTGTGCCGGTCGGCGGACGGACACTTACGATCCTGGACATGGTTTTTTCGGGTAAGCAGCAAGGGGCGCCGGCTGCAGAAAAGCTATTCCTCCATCGCCTCAAACAGCTGGTTCCCTCGACGTGCAAACCCATCGTGGTCACCGATGCAGGCTTTTGCAACCCATGGTTTCGTGCGGTGGAAGCGATGGGATGGCACTGGGTCGGACGTTTGCGCCAGCGCACGTTGCTGACTCGGCCTGATACGATCAGCGATGCACACGCCTGGCTTCCTTGCCGCTCACTGTACCTCTTGGCCACATCAGCGCCACAGGATCTGGGTTTAATGATGGTGGCGCAAAGCGACCCGTTACTGGGTCGCTTAGTGCTTTACCGCAAGGTGCTGCGCGGTCGTAAACATCGCACGTGCTTTGGCGAGGTGGCGCGCAGCAAGCTCAGTCGTCAGGCGGCAGCGCGTGAGCGCGATCCCTGGTTAATCGTGGCGTCGCCCGAGTTGGCGTTGAGCGCGCGCCAGTTGGTCAAACTCTACCGACGACGCATGCAGATCGAGCTGTCGTTTCGCGATCTTAAGTCGCATCGTTATGGCCAAGCGTTCGAGGATAGCCTGAGTCGCAAAGACCATCGCATCGAGGTCCTATTGCTGCTGAGCGCACTGGCCTCGTTTGCGAGTTGGGTCACGGGAATGACCGCCGAAGCGATGGGCATGAGCGCATGGCTCGCTCCGCATAGCGCAAAACGGAAAATCTATTCGGTACTACGCGCAGGAAGAGAGGCGTTGGTTAGGCAGTGGCCCCTGGGATCTCTGAAACAATGTTTGGAGTCGTTAAAATCTCCGCCTCACGACGTGCTTGAGCAGATGGGGTTCTCGGCATGAAAACGTGGGGAAACCTCAGACTTGGTGTGAAGAAAGATCTTGTGGCCGCTTATGCGCTTTGCTTGCTTGCGACAACTGACGCAAATTCGCCCACGGCAGAGATCAGCAAGGTAAAAGATAAGCTTGGTCGAATTGGAGGGCAGATGAGCCAAGAGGAGATAAAGGCTGGGGATAAGTTATTCGAGAAGATGAAACAAGCTGGGATGGCAAGTGCGCTCGATGATCATCTCCGGGAAAGAGGGTGAAGTGAACATGCCCCCGTTCTTCGGATGTCAGTGTTTGCCATCCTGTCGCCGATGAAGGGAGCTTGACCACGTTCTTAGAACTAGAGTGCTCTGCGGTCATTGGTGCTGGCTTGTAGTCATGCTCTTATTGTGAGGTTGGTTTTCTGATGATTAAAAAAAGCGGTATGACCGCCATTTTTTATTGGTTATATTCTTTTTTTGTAGGGCCGTTGTATGTTTTTTATTATTTCGCTTACAAAAACTATCTAAGATTGGGTAAGTCAGACGGATATGCGCTGTTTTGGGCTCCGGTAGCGTCGACCTTCACGGTTCTGTGCGGCGCTGCCTTTTGGTTTATCAAGCCTTTGGAGATTTTGTGTTACGAGGCAAAACAAAATATCCTACTATTGAGAAATATTGATGCCTTTGCAGTATTCTTGAGTTTTGTTTTTTTGTTGGCATTGCTGATCGTGTCTTTTATAAAAAGAAAACAAGCTAAGATCTTGTCTATTTTTTATATTTTGGAATGTCCCGGCCAAGCGCTACTCGTCATTCTCGGGACAGCGTTTGCTGTCCCCTTGGCTCTAATAGAGGTGTCTTTTGGAAAAGATCACTTTGGGCTTGCCACGTCGCTAGCGGTGACTTATTGCGCGGCATTTTATTTTGTTTTTTTAAGGAGGATTTTTGCAAAAATTCTATTAAATAAAGATGAGAGGAGTCAGAGCCTAAATTAAAGGGATTGCGTATTCCGCCGATGTCGGCCACGTCCAGCTCGTCAATACCTTGGCCGTGCCGCAGTAGGAAGGCCCAGGCACGGTGATGGCAATTCTGACGCCTTGCTGCAGTTTCGAATTCAGGTCAATGGATCGTTTATACCGCACCTTATGTAACGAAGGTCAAGTAAATGAAGCTAAAAGTGTCGACTAAGCAATGTTATGAGATTTTGCTATTTTGTGGGCGTGGTCGCTTCTTTATAGTGTGGTCATCTCTTTTTAATTGGATGTTTTTTTTAACTTTGTCATTGCAATCTCTCCCGGCGGGCGCCCAAAGTGGGACTTGCTATGCTGCGCCGTTCGGGGCCATGAAGGCTTACGTGACTACGGAGGTCCCAAAGCCTATTGATGCGGCTTTAAAAAAAGATATGACCGCTTCTTTGATAATTGAAAAGCAACCTTTGCTAGAAATTCCAAAAGAGATTGCTCGTATAAGGAAGGGGTACATTAGCGGATTTATTAGTGCTTATCCCAATGCCGAGCCCGCTGAAAGTTGGTTTGGGGTGGATTTGGACCGTAGAGCGGCTTACTCGGTAGATAGATATGTCTACAATGTTGATAGTGCTGAGCTTAAGGCTTTCGTCATGCCTCAACTCAGCGCAACGACTTGGGCACGTAAGTGGATAAGTAATGCGAAGGTACAAATGGATATTGTTAAATATCTTCCAGGGAACGTTGGGGCTACAAATTTCAGTGATTTTGTCTGTAGTGCTAACGCCTTGTGGGCCAGCAAGCCGATAAGTACGCGATCGGGATTTACGGATGCATTGAGTGCGTACGCCTACATTGTGGATGTGAGTGCGGATGGAAAAATCTCCTACCGCAAGCAGGTTCTGTCGAGTGACCCTGTTGACGACGCTGTTTTGGGCATTCGTGCTCGTATGCATTGAATAAGTGGTGGCTTGAGTGCTGAGGCTGAACTGAAAAAAGCGGACCTGGCAAACGGTACTAAATGTGCAAAGAAAAGCGAAGATCAATACCGGTACATTCACCGCCTGTGGTGCATACGGGCAAATTTACGCAACTTCAGGACGGGGCACCGGATCTTGTAAAGCAATGTCCGTGTTGTAACCAAATCATCGAGCCGAAAGTGGTGGAGTATTTGCCACGTCCAGGAACGTATAAGCAATATCGATGCAAGCACTGTTCTGCATAACTTACGATTGATCTGCGATCACGAATCAAACTTTTCGTCTTGGGTTCGCTAGGCCTCTTCGCAACTGCTTCGGCAAGCGGTCTGATTTTGGTTGCTATGAAGGTTCCGCTTCAGGAACACGAAGGATTGGCCATCCTACCGTTCGTGTTGGTATTCGGTATTGGTTGTCAATATGCCTTGGCTGGATACATGAAAAAAATCGTCAAATGGGTTGCGGTTGATGATTGAAAAGAACGGTTCAAGGAACAGTAAAAAAACGGAGTCATCATTTTGGCCTCGCAATCAACACAAAAGAGACGCTTCCGGTCTGAATCAGTCACTGCTGGTAACGGCGCTCAGCACCAGCCCCATGGCAAGCACGGTAGGTTATTGGAAGCGGGGCACCCACACTGCAGGTGCTCCGCATCGACGATGCCTAGAAGGGGCTGCTAATGCAGCCTCCTTCCGGCGCCCCCATCTACTATTGCCGGCATTCCTGCGGCAACACCTTGGCAGGAAGATTGCCCTCGCATGACCAGAGAATATTGCCGTTTCTGACGAAGGGCCTGAGCAGCAGCCTGCGGTCATGCATGGCCTTGTTGGCGAAGGTGATGCTCAATGTGCCGTTTTCCTGCAGGTCGATGCTGGCGACGTTGCGGTCGCCGGGGAACGCAGGTTCGCCGATTTGTGCCATATCCGTCGGCCATTGCTGATGGGCGACGCCGTATTGGGCGATGGCCTGGCGATAGGGCGCGCTGTCTGTCATGGCGGTGACAGCGGCCGCACGTTGTACATAGTCCTGGTAGGCCGGGATGGCAATGGCGGCAAGGATGGCGACGTAGGCCACGATCACCATGCTGCCCGCGATGCCCAAGCCGGGAATGCGCGGCATCAGCAGGCTGATCACGTAGGCAAAGGGATTGCGTCGGCCAAGCGTAGGCTCGCGCTGTTCGCCGATGGCGCGCAGCCAGGCGTGGCGCTTGCTGAGCCAGGGATAGTCGGCCAGCAATTCGTGCAGCGACATCCAGAAACCGGGTGTCGCGGCGGCGCTTTTGCTGTATTCCTCCAGGTTGACGGCCTGCCAGCGCCGCTTGCCGGCCGCGAGTGCCACCAGGCCGTATTGGGCATCTTCCGGATTGTCGCAAACGGCCAGGCCGTGGCGATCGCAGGTGTATTCGCGTGCAAAAGAAGAATATCAATGTTCGAGAGATTGACCTTCCCCAGTCAAACAAAGAGGATGGTCTGTAGACAAAGGAAAGGGATGCAAGTTTTTGCTTGTAGTGTGGCCGAAGTGGCTGGGAGATATGGGAGTCTACCTGAAGATCCCCAAGAACTGGTCCGATTAGCCGAAAGGTCGGGGCTGAATACCAGGAGGAGCGAGGTCACGAAAGAAATGTTGAAAGCGGCAAAAGGAAAACAAGTGGTTTTTGAAGTGGTCACTTCGCTAACTGCCAATGTAGTGACTGCTGAAGAAGATGAGGTTATACTAACCACCTCACCTGATGGTGCTTAGGGAGAAACGGTTGATGGCATTCCTAGCATGGTAACCCTTGATCCATCAATGTTATTGTTGTTGTAGAAATATCAACAAGAGATAGAGCTCCAAAAGAAACAATTGCATGAGAAGGCAGAATACACCACAACATCCAAATAGCCAGAGACGCAAGCTGAATCGTCACGAGGAGGTGCCAACTCGGGTGATTTTCCACCACTGTGCACTTTGTCCCATCAAACAGAGCATACTCAGGCCGCTACCCAGCAGCATGCACCTGAGCCGCTACTGTCGCCAGTGCCCCCTCAGTTGCATCAGGCACCATTGTTGCATCCTCCGCCACAAGCAACCACTCTGGCCACCCCATATCTACAGCCGGTACATTTTTATCCTGAGCCAGTTGACCCGACCACCATACATAAGGCTGATGGTAGAAAAGATGATTGAAATGAAACTTGTCGAGTGGGGTGAGGGTGACTATGTTACATTTGATGCTTATCGGGTGCCATACCCACCACATTATGCAGCCAAGCAGCTTCCTCCCAGAATCAGTAAGCCACCAAAGTTGGACAAGTTCAATAGGCAGGGGCCCCCAAAAGAGCACATTGCATACTACATGACTGTCATGGGCGACTTGGCTACAGACAAGTCATATTTGCTCAAATTTTTAGGTCCTCATTAACGGGGCTCGCATTTGAATGGTATTCCAACCTACCGCCTGGGTCGATCAGCGACTAGCCGGAACTGCAGAAGAAGTTTAGAGAGTGATTTCATGTCACCAAGAGGGAGGTCACAGTGGTTGAACTATACTCAACAAGGCAAATGCCAGATGAAATAGCCCTTGAATGTATTAAGAGGTGGAGGAACCTCGGGATGCGATGCAAGCGACCCCCGCATCAGGAGGATGTTGTATAAATTTGTAAACAAAACCTCAGAAGGGAGCTACTGGAGAAGATGATCGGTATGGAAATACAGTAATTTGACTGATTGAATAACGTGGTGGCTGAAATTGAAGCTTTCCTGGCAAAACATGCCTCAAAAACAACCATTGTCACCATGCAAAAAGCAAAGGCAACAGAGAGGTGCCCAGTGCCTAAAGAAGCAAATACCATTGACATCAAAACATTTGAGTAGCAAAGAGACAAGGGAAAAAAGGCAGCTGCGCCTCAGCCTGATAAAACAGAAGAAAAGAAGGTAAGTCCCTCGCTCAGAGATAAGATGAAGAAAGCTTACTCTTTTCCCAAAGAGAAGACTAAAGTTTTGTTTGACTGGGTCACCCAGTACAACAAGATCACCCTGCCTGAGCCAAAGAGGCCCGAGGACCTGAAGAGAAGAGACAGTCCAAGATTCTGCCCCTATCACTAGATACTAGGGCACCCAATTAAAGATTGTTATGTGTTTAAAGAGGTAATTGAAGGCATTATAAAGAAAGGGAAAATAGAGATGGGGGAGTACAAAGTTGATCCTCCACAACCCCATGAAACGCCTCTGAGAAGGGCTACCGCCAATATGATTTCTCTGTATCAGGCATTGCTTGAAGAAATTGTAGAAGCCAGCACTCAGCACACTTACGAGGCATGCCCTCTGGCGACTGTGAAGGAGCAATAGGGATAACAGCAAGTCCCTGCAAAGACCAAGAAGAAGGCTGTGCATCGCTCGATGGTAAGGGCACATATAAGTGGTGTGACACCATGATCTACTCCTCCAGTTCCAACGCTAGTGTGGATCAATTAACCCACAGTGATCAGGATGGCAAGGCAACTAGACCTACAACTACAACGGTCCCTGAGTCCTACGACTCTGAGTCAGGATCGTCGCACACACCGGAACAAAGCCGCCAATATGTCTAATCCTAAGCCAGGGAAAATAACGCTCCGCGAGAACCAAAACACGGAGACATGTGGGGACACTGAGAACCCTCAGCACACCTAGATATGAAAATCGAGGCAGAGCGATATCTCGAGGCATCCAGAACCAATGTCTCGAATTGGACAAGGCCGCTGAGACACAACAAGACTACTTGTCAACCACTAGGTAACCCCGAGTTGACCAGAACCAGACACGACACTGACATACTAACACATCCACCGCCACAGCAGCACAAACAAACAGGACCAACGGGAACAAGAGTGGCGGATGACGACAATACTCTGGGCAGAGCAACCCATTAGTCAACTGCTAGGGGAAACCCAACAGTCAAGAGACAGTCGCTACGCGACCAGAGGCAAAGACAGTGACAGCTTCTAGATTGAGTTGTTAGGGTACTGTCGTAGTCTAGGAAAAGACCACAGCCAGTCACCTTAACTGACCGATCTAGACAACCACCGATAGACAGACACCGCCCTAAACAAGGACCTAAGACAGACGAACACACAACACAGTACCAACCAACGGTCATCACGGCAAACATGACTATAACGCACCAGTATAAGGGCGTTATACACACATAACGCACCAAGGGAGGGGTGTTATATCAACCAGACCTGAAACCACATACATATGATATAACGCGCCAGCATAGGGGCATTATATCAACACAACGCACAGGGTGAGGCGCGTTATACTAACCGCCACACCCAGGCAACCATCGGTCAACAGACCATAACGGATCTACACCTGGGCGTTATATTGACCATAACGCAAGGGGAGGAGTCTGTTATGCTAACCGGCTGACATAGTCTTCGAGGTGAACATGATCGTTGAGGGGACTGTCATGGCAGGCAGCCTCGAAAATAACCCGACCATAACGTGCCTAGACAAGGGCGTTATGCTCCACATAATAGACCAGTCTTGGTCTATTATGCTCCATGACCTCAGAAGATAAAAACTGATGAACGATGTATAACGGTCTATCGGGGGACCATTATGCACATAATGGCCTCTGGTAGGACCGTTATGTCAATCCAATGATCAAAACGGTGAAACGGCCGAATCGGCCCGATCCACCCCCCATGCACGCCGTAGCGCAAGAGAAATACACCCAAACGATGGGAAATGACCTCAGAGGGTCAAAAACATCACATGCATCCATCGAAACGCATTGAAATGCGAGATCGGGGCGATTCCGATGAATCGACCCAAAACGAGTCACTAGGATTCCCAGACTCCTACTGGCCCCAAATGACGACCAATCGACACGAAACTAGTGAGGTTGGGATCCTGACATCCCAGCGGTTAATTTGACACTAACTACAACGCGAATGGTTGCCATTTCCCGGCGAACCCTACAAACTCCAAAAATCATGATTTATGCTAAACTAGCTCGATCTCCCCCGATTGGCCACGAAAACGCGCACTGAGACAGGGAAAATACGTGGAACGAGATGAGGATCCATCTCCCTACCTCCACCGATGAAATCGAGCGCCATGGGTGCCTAATCTGCGCTGAAACGTCATTGCAAATTGAACCGCCAACTTCGAATCCGCAGTTCAGGATCGCGCGCAATCCACGTCGTTCCTCACTCCACCATGCATCTCAGCAAGTCCCACGCGTCGTCACCTCACCCGCGGTCCACTCCGTCTGCAGTCGGGCGCCCCAAGGAGAGAGAACGAGAGAGAACGAGGGAGAGAGAGAGAGAGAGCGCGAGAGTGATGAGAGAGAGGGGGGTGGGTTATATAAAAAGAAAATTAGAATATTTTCTATTTTTTAAAAAATTTGTAAAATGTGCCAAAAATATATTAATTTAGAAAAATATGTAAAAATAGTCGAAATGATCCCCGCGAGGAGCACATCGCTGCTGTATCATCCGCGAGTCGATGAATTGAGAAATAAACTCATCGTAGGGTTCCGTAGATTATACGGGAGAAAAACAGAGGTTGAATCGATCATCAGGGATATAATAACAGAAATAAACAACTAACTACAACAGAGTCTAGTCTAATAGAAAGTACAACCTAAAGTAGTAAAACGTACCACACGCCAAGTGAATGCTCAGCCCGGCAAGCTAGTAACTAGGAACCTCCACGCAATATCCTCAAACCTCGAGGAAGAGCCTCCACACCTGAAAATTAGGGGTGAGCCTCCTATCACTGGCTCAGTAGGGATCCCGCGGAACCCCAACTGAGAAAATAATGTCGGAAGGGAAAGAGCTATGCTAGCTACAAAAAGACCAGCAGTAATAGCAGGAACAGTAACCTACGGCGGCCAGTAAAATCTCGGCTTTATAGCTACCCTTACTATACCAAAAAATATGACCCAGTCTCCCGTCGGGGAACAACCAAGTCACGCACCTGACATCCCGATCCCACGGTCAGGGAACAACCAGACACGAACCGCCCTAATCACGCTACTAGGAAAACGTCACGACACCTCAGTCGCGGAATCCTACCCTCACAACAGGGTCTGAGCTGAAACCACACGGTCCGAAAACACAGTCACGACCTCGCTGTCGTGAACTCTACGCTGTCTAGGGAAAGTCCTCGGTGACGCTCACTGGAAACCCCAGACCTCGACTTCGGGAACTCTCCCAAAATAACATATGAAATTTCGTCTCGCAGATGAGAAACGGAAACCCGGGACATGACAACTCACGTCACGTGATGGGAGCACCGTCCACTAGAAGAACGACCGGATGCATCCCCTGACGTCTTACACCGCATCACAAGTGTTTAACTACAACACCCTAGGCACGAGACTCAGACACACTCAGTAGTTAGAAGTACCACAAAATAAGGATTAGCTGTGGTCGCGCTCGTCAGCGCAGGTCCGACACCCTCAGCCCCGTGTGCACACTCAGACCATACGCCCTAGGCCTGTCCTCTAGTTGGTAATTCCCCCTAAGCCTGGACTCGACTGTACGTGTGGCCCTACGGTAACCAGCCTACTCACCGTCTCACTCGGGTCAGCCGCTCCACCACTCCCGGGTGGGTCAGCACACGCGTGCCGTAAGAAGGTTACGACTAGTGGACGTGTCACTAGAGGTATGAACTGACTAACTAACAGAAATCACTGATGTAACACTGACAAGGGACAGGATGGCCCTCAAAGACCCCCTGCCCCATGGGAAGCCCAAACTCAAGAACCACGTGTGGACTCCTCATCTGCAAGACTGAACCCAAACTAGACACCCCGGGGGTAACAAACGTGGAGCACGGCACCCCGGGTGCTAAGACAGGGCTGGGCAGCCAAGCATTGGGTCACCCAGGAACAGGGCTTCCCCTGTCTGGGCGGCCATCACCTGGGCTGCCCAGAGGGCTGGGCGGCCATCGAACTGGCCACCCAGTCCTGGGGCCTCTCCTGGAGAGGGCGGCCAGGGTGCTGGCCGCCCACACCGCTGGGCGGCAAGACTCTGGGCCGCCTAGACCAAGGATCAGGCGACCATCTAAGTGGCTGCCTCCTGCGTGTTGCCCGTGGACGGAATGAGCTCTGTCCAGAGCTCATTTTCACGCCCCATTCACCCCCAGGTGAAGGGGAAACAAAGGAGAAATCTTCCCCTACCCTTCTTAGCATGGATCTAAGCCCTGAAATTGATCGAAACCCCGAGAAATGAGAGAATCGGCGCTCAAACCCTAAACATGCATTTTTTCACCCCCGGCATGATTCAAGCCCCTCTCGACCTCTCCTCAGCCTAGAAATCGTGGGAAGGATGGGGAGGAAGGTAAGAATCCGTCCCCCCTACCTCAATGAAGCTCGGCACCCGCCGGATCACCGCCGATCGCCAATCTCGACCGTGCACAAATGTCATACCCACGCCGCGAGATCACCACCGTCACGCTCACCTCATCACCGCCGCCGGAGGGAGGAGGACCGCGATCACGAGCACACAAGGGAGAGGGGGCAACGGTCACAATGGGGGAGCGGGGATCTCCAACGGGAAGGAAGAGGAAGAAGAAGAGAAAAACAAGAAGAAGGAAAAAGAAAGGAGAAAAGAAAAAGATCTATGAAAAAAATTGAGCCATAGCTTTGGTACCAATTGAAGTCCCGCGATCAATAACACTCAAGAGGGGGGTGAATTAGGTGACTATAAATTTTAAGAAAACTTTACCCGAATCAAAATAGATGTGATAAACTAGCAATACAAGAATTCAGATCTGTTAAATCTCCAATTTGATCTGTCAAGATCTATCACATATGATAACTAACTATACTAGATACGAAGGATACAATACGGAGGAGACAATATATATGTACAGTTACACGGAATGGAGGTAGAAGAGATGGACCAAACCATACACAGCTCAAACCACAAGGTATAGTGATTTTTAAGGTGGTTCGGATGCACCAACGGCAACCTACGTCCACCCCTCACCAAAGCCTATTGAGGCTTCACTGCTGGAAGCCGGCACGGGGATAAATCCCCAACACGGAGACATGCTCCAACACACATATGGAGACGAGCTCCAACACACACATGGAGATGAGCTCCAATACACACACACGGAGATGAAGTCTCCAACACGATCCAACCGGATTAACGACGCATAGGCACACTACAACGGATGTAGCACACTACACACAAGAACACTCGGATCTAGATAGATCCACATACACACAAGTAGATCTAAGGAGATCAATGCGCACACATAGATCTAAACAAGACAACACACACAACTACGGATCTAAACCGATCCACACACACACGAAAGTTTACCGATTACAAGGAATACAACTTTGAAGCACAAGACACTTAAGAGGATGAAACACGAGTCAAAGACTTCTGATTTAGTCTCCCCCTGAATATATGATGCAGATCTAGAATGAAGCTTGAATCTCCACATGATTTCCCCTTGATTTGTCTCAGCTTGATCTTGAGAAGCTTGCTCTTGGATGAAGAATTTGTGGATGAATCACTGTTCACGGAGTTCTCACAGCAGCTCTCCCTCTCCCCTTGGTAGCCTCCTCTTGATTCCTTGAGTGATTAGGGTTTCTTGCCCTAAGAGATATTTTTTTAAGCCTTGGGTTGGTCAAGGGACATGCCAAAACATAGATCCATGAATTTAGGCATGTCTGGTTGTTATGACCGCCCATTTGGGCTCTGGCCCAATTGAGTATAATCCGGGCCCATGCACTCAACCAGTTAGAAATCTAGACAGATTATTAAAGGATCCTTAGATAATTCAGAACTTAATGTAGGGAGGTCAGAGTTAGGTGAAACCAAAGCCCATACAACGACCATCAGGAAAGGAACAATTTTGATGAAGAGTATAACCTCTGAAAAATAGGCCTAATAGGGGGTAAGAGAGAGTTTGTGATAATGGGTCGAAATAGTTACAAAAAACATAATCACCTATTAAAAGAAGAATATCTTGGTCCATAGTCAACCAAATGGGATGAAACTAGGCTCATTAGAAAATTTGGGCCCTTAACCCAAACTCTTTTGTTGGGGTGGAAGCCCAACTTGCATCAGAATCCAAGGTTCTGAGCCCTTTGGCTACCAGCTATCACGAAGAGGTGTGACTGTTAGGAGAACTCAAATGTAATTAATGGGAAATTCATAACTTCGTCTGTGGTTAATGAAATGACCTGACACCAAGACCCAAATTCTGCGTAGGATGTTAGCTACAACTTCTGTGTTGAGGTCGAGGCCAAATACGGCCTGTATGCTAGAGTTATGCCCAGATTACCTCAGGCTACCGAAAGTTCGCAACTAGAATAAAGGGGGAATAGATGATAATCTTGGAAAAAGCATAACATGGGCTAGGAATGAGGAAATTTGATGAAGCCACAACCCAGAGTTAGATTAGGAAGTCCTCTTGATTTCATATGAATACGTCCCCACTCAAATGCTAATAGAAAAATGCACTTGCTCACGTCTATGACTGGGTAGACGAAGGGTCACCTCTGTTCAACCGAAGGGGTGCTTAGCATTAACTCCCACTTTAAACCAGTGACCTTGGAGAGAGGGCTGGAGTCTTGTGGAGCGTGGATAGGACCTTAGGAGGCCTGAAAGCTATATAAAGAGGTGGGTTTCATGGGTGGTCAACCTTTATGCTATATCTGTCAGTTCAATGTACCCCCATGACAATCCTTTTTCCCTTTAAGGGCTTTACCGCCCTTGGGGGGCCTCACGGATTCCAAGTGGTATCAGGTATATTCGATAGTCCTATCAGGTATATCTGGTATCCGAGATCCGGGTCGTCACAGGCTACAATGCCTTTACAGGCTAGCAGCCTAGTTTCTAGTCCCAGCACCGGCTACAGCACCTTCACAGGCCAGCCGCTCAGCCCTAGTCCCAGTTCCCAGTCCTAGTACTGGCTGTAACGCCTTCACAGGCCAGCCACCTAGCTCTAGTGTCGAGTCCCAAATCCAGCCATTTGGCCACAACGCCTTTATAGGCTAGCCATCCAGTCCTAATTCCAGTCCCTGGTTCTAGTCGTATTTCCAGTTCCAACGCTAGTCTTAGCCCAAGAGCCAATTGTGACCTCCAATTCTCACTCTAATTTCAATCCTTAGCCACTATATCTCCTGAGGCTATTCGGCCAGTGCGGTCTCAGTTTCTCAAGCTAATATGAATCATATTTCTGGCTAACAACATGACGCTAGCCAACAAGTGTCTTGTCATTGGTATACAACCGACACACCCCAGAACCACCTCCTTGACCCCAACTGTGTAGACCAGCCTGTCCCCATGAGTCTATGCCGACCTCACACAATAGGGGCTTTCACCCTTCAAGGAGCTGACCCCTAATACCCAGTCACTCTCGCCACTTCCCAGCACCCAGCACTTAGCTCCCAGTATTCAATATCCAGTCACGCCACTCCCCATACCCAGTTCTCTGTTTCAATGCCCGAAATTAGGTAAGCCCAGTCCTTTGTCCCTCACACCAGTGTGCAATAAAAGAACCAAGTACGACTCACAGTAAACTGGTCATTGGGCTATGCACCCAACCCTATTCCATAAAAGGGAAAGTGGGACAACTTAGTAGATAACAACACCAAAATCTGGAGTTTGTCATTGATACTCTATGAAAAGGAGCCCAAGACATGCCCTTGGGGTAACAAAAGACATACATTCCAGATAGCACAAAAAAAGGAAGAAAGAGGGGGCAATGCAATCAAATCCCAGGCTCGCTCCCCTCCAGTGCCGCCAGGCGAGACTCAGCAGCTGTACGCTCTGCCTCCAAAGTCGACGCAAGCTGTACGCTAGCCTTGACCGTGGTCGCGACAGCCCGCCACTTAGCTCTAGCGAGCTCCACAGCTCGCAACTACTCCTCTAAGGCCTTCTACAAAGCCTCGGCCCAACCCTCCGCCTCGCCTAAACGCATGGCGCGGTCTCGGGAAAATGACACAGTTGCGTCGACGCGTCCTCTCTACTCGACCGCGGCTGACGTAAGCTGGACCAGCTGCTCCTATGCCTGTCAGACGGCTGCTAGCCACCGGGCCCTCTGCTCCTGAGCCTCTAGAAGTCGCAAGTACTCTGCCCAGATGTCGGCCAAATCGAACATCCAGAGCTCATGCAGGAAGCCAAGGTTGTGGTAGCCCAGGGTACAGTCCCTCAACCGCTGCCTAAGTTCCTCTGGAGAAGGTAGGGGGTCGCCTCGTAGGTAGCCTTGGGCTCGCTAGAGTAAGGCGGCGCCCACGCTTGCATCCAGTAGTGGCTCTGGCGGGCAAGGGCACGTAGTCCACTCAACCCCCAAGTCTAGGGAAGAGTGGCCTATTTTAACCAGCACACCAGTAGGGCCTACACAATCCCACCAAGCATAAAGGGAAATAAGTAACATCCAAAATTTCCTTTGATAAGACAAGGTGAAAAACCTGATAAAAGTCTCAGCCCTTACCCGGTGCGGCTCCCGCCACGCCTGTAGTCTCCTCGGCAGGGGTCGGTGAAGGCAACCTCTCCTCCACATTGGCAACCTCGCCCGCTGGGGTCGGAGAGGGCAAAGGCTCCTCCGCAATCTAGTCATCCTCAGTGGCCATCGGCTAGGTAGAAGGCTCCTCCCGGCCGCTCTCAGTAGGAGCCGGCACACGCTACCCTTTAGACTCCAGCCCTGGTTATAACACCATGACATCAATACCTAGTCGTAAAGTCACAACCGAAGCAAGTGGGGAGAGCACATAAAAATGCTCGTTGATCTATGTATGAAAGAGAAGCTGCTCACCCTGCCAGATCCGCGAAAGCCCGCAGATAGATAAGACAGATGATCCCAACTATTGTGTGTATCACTGGAGGTTGGGACATACCATTGCAGATTGTTATGTGTTCAAAGACATAGCCGAAGACTTTGTTCAGAAGGGTCTAATAATTATGTTGGGCCATGTGGTTGAGCCTCCACAACCACTTCCCTGGAGCCGGCCAAGCCGATCGACCAATGTGGTCTATATGGCGGCCCTAGTTTCAAGCTCAGACGCTGCCGAGGCTGGGTCATCTAATCAGCGACCACGAGTCGTTCCCGAACCATCACGTTGGCCGATGGCGAAGTGCCTTGTTGTGAGAAGGATCCTCCAGAAAATCCGCAAGGAGATTTATCAGCTGAGGCGGGAGCAACGAAAGCTGTTGCAATTCCTCCAAAATCTGGATGATCAGCTGGTGGCTTTCCCTCGGGGCCCGATCAGGTTGCCCACGCCTCCACGCGGACCGGGGGTAGGAGCTTCTCCATCCGCCCCGTTGAGACCCGGTTTGAGTGGGTGGCTTTCAGAAGATTCTTCGGACTCATCTGAAGATTTAGAGTCCGTAAAATTGTACTCCTTCCGCCGCAAGCAAACGCTGCAAATCTTCTTTGCGTGCTGCCGCGCAGGGTTGTTGAGTCTTTCAAGGTTGTCTAGTCACCAGCGGCCAGACGCTCGGTTATACCAAGACTATTGCCCCTACCATGAGGCAGTAGGCCATATCATCTTTAATTGTCAATCCTTCAAGGACCTCGCAGAAGATTTCATCAAGCGAGGGATAGTTAATATGGGTGACTCATTGGTGCACCCCCCACAGCCTCATGGGCAGGAAGAGATGACTTTCTCTGTCGACGTCATCCACACGCCACTGGCCTTCCAACTGCCCGAGCCCTCAGGGGAAGAGGGTAGCTTTCAGCAACCCAGCCCTGAAGTCGCTCTATGGTACCCGGGGTGGCGACCTTCTCATCAGTGCTCCTTTCTTAAGGGAGATACAAAGAAGATTTTTCATAGACTTTTAGAGGATGGTCGGGTATTGACATATGATCCGTCGTCCTATTACAATGAGACAGTCGAGAGTCACCCTCTTTACTGCAAATATCATGCGAGGGTGTCCCATCCAACTGGGGAATGCCCGGAGGTCCAAGACTGCATTTAGACCCTCATTCAAAGGGGGAAAATTGACACTCAAGGTAATTCCATGACAAGACGCCGGCTGTAGGAGGCTACTGAGAGGATCCTCTGGCAGGAGTAGCAGAGTCATTCCCAACAACCACCAGCTAAGCAGACTCCTTCGCAGGTTTGCTTTAAGAAGCCCGCAGGGGGAGATCCCAAGCCAAGCCTTAAAGGCAAGGCTAAGCATGGTAGGCCTATGGCCCAAGGTCCTCGGGGCTCGAACCCTGGGGGAGCCTCCAAAGCCTCTACCCAATCGAGCCGCCAGGAGACGGCAGCCGCTAGACACCCGCAGCCAAAAGATAAAGGCAAAATCAAGGTCACGGAGCCTGAGCCTAAGGTTCAATCCTGTGACAGGCTAGCGGGGTTCATCCCCCCCAGAGGATCTCCACGATTCTCGGGGTCCAAGCGACTGGCTGAAACGAAGTTGGCGACACCGCAAAACGCTCTGAGGTTTCACTTCGGTCAGTCGGAATTTCAAGAATTGCCGCCGTAGATAGTTTCCCAGGCAATCAATGCCACCTTTCAACTACAGCCCGACGAAGGGGAGTGGACTTGCGTTGCTCCAAGAAAGGGTCGCGAGCTCCAAAATGTTAGGCGACTAGCTCAAGGTGGAAGACAAGGCCCTGGAGGCAAGTCACTTCGCCCTGCGAAGCCACCTTCACCTTCAGTGGAGGAGGTTGCTCGCCTCAAGAAGTAGGCAAACAACCGAAAGAAGAATCTGAAGAGAAGGTTGAAAAAACAAGCTGAGCAGGCAGCCGCCATAGAAGCCTCCAAAGAGCTTACCCTCATGCAAAGGTTGCAAAAGCTCATAGACCAGCTAGAAGAATACTTGGGGTACTTATTGTTATGTGGTCATGCCATTCGGACTTAGAACGTCGAAGCCACTTACCAAAGGGCCATGATGGCTATTTTTCATGATATGATCCACATTTATATTGAGGTGTACATTGATGACCTGGTAGTGAAGTCAAGAACAAGGATCGAGCATCCTGAGGTTCTGGCCAAGGTTTTGCAGAGATCGCAAGAATATCAGTTGAAGATGAACCCCAAGAAGTGTGTATTTGGTGTGTCATCGAGGAAGCTACTAGGATTTGTGGTTAGAAAGAGGGGTATCGGGATTGATCCCAACAAGGCACAAACAATAAGAGATATGCCTCCTCCCAAGAATCTGAAAGAAGTTCGAGGATTGATCGGGAGGTTGTAATTTATTCACTGATTTATCTCCTAGCATTCACAAAGGTGTAGGCCGTTCTACGAGCTTACTAAGCCGGGAGTTAAGTTTAATTGGGATGACATGTGTTAGGCGACTTTTGATGGACTGAAGGACTATCTATCCAATCCTCCTATCCTGAGGCCGCCAGTTCCAGGCAAATTGCTTGTTCTCTATATTTCCATCCTGCATGACTCAGTAGGTGTTGTCCTTGCACAGGTTGATGAAGAAGGTAAGGAGAGGGCAGCCTACTACTTGCCTAAGCTCCTCAACCCCTGTGATCAGAAGTATATGGCTATCGAAAAGACCTGCGTAGCTTTAGTCTGGGTAGTTCAAAAATTGAAACATTACTTCTTAGCTCATGAAGTCCATCTTATTGCTCGCATGAATCCTATCAAATTCCTTCTTAAAAAATCTATCCTTACTGATCGACTGGCAAGATGGCAAAGCTTCCTCTCTCAGTGTGACATCATCTACAATGAGCAAAAGGTAATTAAAGGCTATGCCATCGCATAACATCTTGCTCATCATCCCCTTCCAAGATTCGATCCTGTTCACTCAGAGTTTCCAGATGAGGAACTGATGTCCATTAATCAACCTTCAGATCCCATGTGGTATGGGCATGGTTCTTTTAACACCTGAGGGTATCACCATTCCACTTGCCTCTCAACTCACCTTCTCTATTACAAATAATATAGCTGAGTATGAGGCTCTTCTAGCGGGACTACAGGCCGCTCATCAATTTGGTGTCACCCAGTTGTGAATTGTCAGTGATAGTCAGCTTATTCTTCACCAAGTGATCACCAAATGTCGTACAATCGACCCCAAGCTCAAACCCTACCAAGAACTTACTTCAACTTATGCCAAACTCTTCACTAAGCTAATCTTTGTCCATGTTCCTCGTAGCCTGAACATCTTAGTTGACGTTCTTGCTTCACTTGCCTCCTCCTTGATTTTTCTCCCTGAGTGGGACTTTCATTCTATTATCATCTAGAAGCGTCTCACTCCTACTTTCAAGGATCCTAAATTTCTTAATGTTAAGGAGGAGGTGTTTAAGAAGGAAGGAGGACTCGTTGAGAATAAAGAGGTCATGCTCATGGATCTGAAAGAAGAAATGGCTGATGAAGACAAACCATGGTACTGTGAGATTGCTAAGTACTGTCATGATCGGTCTTATCTAGAAGAAGCCACTGTTGAACAAAAGAAGACCATTAGGAGAGTGGCTCAAAGATATACTTTGGTTGGAGGTGTGCTTTCTAGAAGAGGTCTCACTGGTATTTTGCTTCGATGCCTTGATGATGATGAATCTTGGAAGGTCGGGGAAGAGGTGCATTCTGGAGTTTGTGGTGACCATGTCAATAGTCAGATGTTAGCTAAAAAATCCTTAGGCTAGGATTCTATTGGCCCACTCTAGAAGAGGCATGCTCCATTTATGTTCAAAAGTGTGTTAAGTGACAACTACACGCCGATAAAATTCATTCTCCTACTTCTTCACTCCATCCTATGTCCTCCCCATGACCTTTCTCTATGTGGGCTTTCGATATCACTGGACCTCTTGGTGACCCAAACCTCCTTACAAAATATAAATCTTTCATACTCACGGCCACGGAGTACTTCACCAAGTGGGCAGAAGCGGAAGCTTACGTGGATATTAAAGCGTCAACCGTCTGTAAATTTCCAAAAAGATTTATACAGATCTATCATGATGAAAAGGACACTGGTCATACCTAGGAACCTCTTACCTGGGACCTTCTTCTAGACCTCGAAATCCGTAGGAGGAGCTAGTTGAGATGACTCCTAAGCATCATTCCCATAAGGCCAATTTGGAGCACGATTGCCATAGACTCCCAAGCATAGTCTGAGCTAGGTCTGAGCTTCAGCTAAGGAAAACTGAGCTTGCTTAAGAAGATCGAGCTCACTTGAATAAAATTCGAGCTTGGTTGCCTGAGACCCGAGCTTGATCAGTTGAATCCAAGCTTATTCATCTGAACTTCCAAGCACGATTGCCGTGAGTGCTTGCCACTTTCTGAGCATGATTCCCATAAGCTCACGAGCATGGTTTGAGCTTAGTCTGAGCTTGGATTCTGAGCATGAATTAGTTTGAGCTAGTCTTCCAATCATGATGCCACTGACTGCTCAGAGTGCTCGCCACTTACTATTGAGTCCGAGCATAGTTGCTTGAAGTGCTCTCTTCAGATGTCGCGGGTTTGGCTGCTCTAACGGCATTGACTATGTTGACTCTGAGTGCTCGCCACAAGCTTGTGTATGAGGATCGAGCTTGATCATGAAGGTCCTAACTTGATCATGAAGGATTGATCTTGATCCGAGCTTCATCTTCTTGAGGTCCGAGCTTCGTTAGGTCCGAGCTCCATTTGTTCCATTCACAAGCTATGTGTCTGTCTTACTAGGCATTTTTCACTGATATTGGATATTTTACACCCTTAACAAGACACAGCCTGTGTTGATTTTTGTATATTTTATCTTCGCAAGCCATTTTTCACCCTTAGGGAATTATTTGTTAGCCTTAACTCCCATTTGTCACCCTTGCATATCCATTCGTCACCCTTAACGCTGGGAGGCGTCGCCTTAACTAATTTCCAGTTGGCCTTGAGCCATTGCGTTAAGCTATTTGTCACCCTTAAGCACTATTTGTCACTGTTGTGGCTCATTTGTCACTGCTGCAAGCCATATATCACCATTGAAGCATCTTTCACCTTTGCTTCTTGATAGCTCGACTTTGACTGGAATTAAGCTTGGCTCGAGTGCTCGCACATTGGGGCTTGACTAGAGTTGACTTTGGGGCTTGGCTAGTTTGACTGCTCGGAGTGCTCGCACAGTTGCTCGAATGTTCAGAATAGTTGCTCAGATGCTCGAAAAAGTTGCTCGGATGGCTCGCAGTAGCTCGGGTGGAGCTACAGTTGCTCGGTCAGAACTACAGTTGCTCAGTCTGCACTCTCTTCTTGCTTAATTGGCTTCTTGATGATATTTGTTTCTATGTTGATTGCCATCTATGGTCTTAATTCAGCCATGCTCAGTCTTGCCATGCTGCTCATCTTCATGATCTCTTCACATGCTAGTGCTGACTTTGACCTGAACTATAGGAACGTTGACATCATCAAACGTAAATAAGACTCACCAATGAGTCATAGTCAGACATCATCAAAATAATAGACTCAAGTATGTTCCACACATGTCTAACATTCTCTCCCTTTTCAATGATGGCAACTATGAGTCATTATGAGTTCATTATGAGTCATTTCATAAAAGAGTATAATCATGAAATAAGCAAATATGACTCATCAAAACTTCTCCCCCTTTGCCATCAGCAAAGAGGACATAAATTAAGGCCAATAGCTAAGTCAGAATATAAGCACATGGGATAGCATGAGATCAAAAGAGTATAAGTGATTTCCACTCAGCAAGCAATAAAGGCAAATAGTGTGAGAGGCAGCATGTCAAGAAGCAAACGCAAGTCTTACCAATTGAGAATAGCAAAGTCAGACAAGAGTGAGAGTAGAGCCTGCTATTGAAAGGTGACAATCATTGTTGGGTCCCTTTAGGTTTCTTTGGGTCCCTTGTCTTATCATAAGCAGACCACACAAATTAGCATTGAATGGCATGAAGTCATAGAAGAACAACACAGACTGAATCATGAGAGACAGATATATGTAGCAAGATGATGCAATCAGAGATCAATTCGTCAGCCATAGATTGGATTTGGTTATCAGGTTTTTCACTTTTTTTTTCCTTCCCCTTTTTCTTTTCTTTTTTTAATCATCTCTCTTTTGTTGGCTTGATTGCCAATGGCTGAATATTGAACATCTGTCGGCTTAAACACTGACGGTTGAATATCCTGATCATCCTCAACATCTGTTGGCACAGACGCCAATGGGTTGATATCTCGATCGTCATTGACCATCATCGAATCAACTCCGAACGTCATTGAACATCTTTATCATCATCGAATAGCATCGAACATCATCAAATCAACTTTGAACATTTTTATCATCATCGAACATCATCGAATCGACTTCGAACATCTAAATCATCATCGAACATCTTCAAACATCATCGAATCAACTTCGAACATCTTTATCATCATTGAACATCTTCGAACATCATCGAATCAAGTCCGAACATCTCTATCATCATCGAACATCTTCGAGCATCATCGATTAGCATCGAACATCATCGAATCAACTTCGAACATCTCTATCATCATTGAACATCTTCGAATAGCATTGAACATCATTGAATCAACTTTGAACATCTCTATCATCCGTATGAAAATCTACATCTGTTACGCCGCCGACAGGTAACATATGGAACAAATTGGCAATCCCGCCAATCCGAGTGACCCCGCCGAGGTGAATGATCCAAATCAGGCGATAGATGCAGATGTGGTGTTCCGCAATAATTGCAATGCTGCCCGAAGAAGTCTCCAAGCCCAACTTAGCGGTCAAGCGGGAGCTTCCTCCCAGGGGTAGCACCGAGAAATTGCCCAGGAGCCTCTTCAAGGCGAAAATCTACCCCGAGTGGAAGTAGATGCTGATGATGTTGTGAGCATTCATTATGATGACTATCCCAATTTGACCTTTGAGCCACCTACGAAGGCCACCTTCCAGGCGATGTATGATGACGCCAAATTTGAAATCATGCAGAGATGGCACATTTAAATGACCAATCTCATGCTTGGAATGAAGCGATAGATGAACATGAATGCTCAAAGACCTCAGGCGCCGATGCTTAATCAAGACCCTCGGCGGGAGCAACGAGCGCCTAACCCTGTTGGGGTCGGCAGACAGGCTGTACCTCCCTATGACCTACAGACCGAGACGATAGCCGAGGTACCAAGGGTCCCACTTAATGCTCAATCCTCTTGGGCTCCAGGAGCTGAAGAAGTTATCGCCCAAAGGCGCATGATAGAAAAAATTATTGAAGATAAATTTGCCCAGCATGACGAAGGTACGGCCACTGTTGATTTGTATAGTGTGCCTTATCCTATTCATCACCAGTTTAAAAAGCTTCCGCCGGATTGTCCAAAGGCGCTAAAGCTCCAAAAGTTCAATGGGCAGGGGTCGCCTCATGAACACCTGGCCTACTATGTAACGACCACGGGTGAGCTCGCGCTTGACGAGTCGTATCTCCTCCGATACTTTGCAACCTCTCTTACTGGTAGCGCCTTTCAATGGTACTCCAGGTTGAAACCAAATTCAGTGGTCGATTGGGCTGACTTGCAAAGGAAGCTCATTGACCCTGCAAGGCTTCAAAAGGTGCCATCTGTATACTTGCCTGGTAATTGTTGTTATATGCAAACTCGACCAAAGACAAGTGATTATGCCCGCTTCCACTAAAATCAATGATACAAGCTCTGAGCATGTCTTCTACCACTTGATTTATCCTTTCGATCTGACCGTCTGTTTGAGGATGAAATGATGTACTAAAGTTTAGTCTTGTTCCCAACAAATGTTGTAGACCCTTTCAGAAATGTGATGTAAAGTGCGGGTCTCGGTCAGACACGATTGAAACAGGAACTCCATGTAGTCAGACAACTTCTTTAATGTATAAGGCGGCATGAACGTCGTCTGACCATCAGCTCTTGATGGGCAAGAAATGTGCCGACTTGGTTAATCGGTCTATGATGACCCATATTCTATCATGTCCTCCTCTATATTTAGACAGACCCATTATAAAGTCCATACCGATATCCTCCCACTTCCACTTGAAAATATCTAGAGGATGTAGCTTACCGGCATATTTTTGGTGTTCTGCCTTAACTTGCTGGCAGGTGAGACAACTCCTTATGAGAGAATAGATACTTCAAGCTCTTGTGATCTGAATAGACTGTGAATTTCTCTCCAAAAAGATAGTCACGCCAAATCTTTAAGGTAAATATAACAGCAGCCAGTTCCAGATCATGATCAGGATAATTCTTCTTATGTCACTTTAACTGTCTAGAAGCATAATAGATCACCTTGCCATTCTGCATAAGTACACAACCCAGACCAACGCCAGATGCATCGGTATAAACTTCAAATCCGCCACCATCTACAGGCAATGCCAGTACAAGTGCCGTGGTGATATGCTCCTTAAGAGCTAAGAAGTTTTCATCACATTCTCTAGTTCACACGAAAGGATTTTCTTTTCTAGTGAGTCTTGTTAAAGGAGCGGCAATTTTGAAAAAATCTTTGATAAATCACCTATAATAACTAGCTGTGGACATCAAATTTACCGTGTGGCATGTGCATCTCGGTCCTCGAGAGCAAGTCAAAGACGGAGAGGTCGAATAAACCATGCACTTCCTCGAGGAAGGACGGGCATGTACCTGGTGCTCTACCATCCAATGCGGAAGCCCCACAAGCAGAAGATACGATGACGGCTTCCCCAACTGGCAGTGCCGAAGGCTGAATCAGGAAAAACCCGAGAACTCAAACACAGGTTCGGCGTGCGCCAAAAATCACTCAGAGTCCTGAACCAGGACTCGGAGGCTTCGAACCAAACACCCCTGAGGCAGTGCATTGCAATTGGAGCATTCCGAGAGTGCAAGCGTTCGTCTGAATTGCCACGAAGCTGGGAGGAAGTCTCATGACACTTAAACCAGCGCGGCCTGCACTTAAACCGGCGCGCCCCCTCCAACGGACCCAAAATCGGTGCGCCCCTCCTCTTCGTGCTGATCTGATGTGCTAACTATATATGGATTAAACCGGCGCGCCCCCTGGCCACGCCGGTTTAACCCAATGCCATCCCCCCACGCCGTTTAACCCACGATAGTCCCATTGAGAGTCTAATCCTCTGTTTCCATACTCTTTGCTCGAAATGGACGAACCGCATGCATTTGACCAGTGGGCAACCGACTGCGTGCCTCAAGCCCCCCAAAACAGAAGTCTTCAAGCTCCGCACTGACCATCGCGTCTCCACCAATTGACGTCGGCCAATCTCGGGCGAGCAACACCCCTACTCTACCCCATCCCTATTCACAGGCCACTTGACATCTTCGAGCGGGAAGGGATGAAAAAGGAAGAGGAAGAGTTGACTTCAGAAGGCTTCTTCATCTCCACTCCTATAAAAAGGAGGCATACTCCACTAGAGAATGGGAGGTTGGCAACGAGAAGGGAGGCTAGCCGAAGAGAAGAGAAGCTCCGTTCCCCCTTGGGCCTGCGAGGTGAAGAAAAGAGAGAGAGTACGAGAGAAGAGAGGTGAGCTTGGGGGGGAAGAGCTTGTGCTCTCTTCCCCCTCCTCCCACCAGTGTATCCACTTCTTCCTCCTCTGCTGTGTTTTCCTTTGCGTTGGGGTATATCCCCTTTGTGTATTTAGTTCCCCCCCTCTTGCGCATGAATAAAAGATAATCTTTGGCAAGCAAGGTTCTATTTCGTTAACCTCTGTCTCCCTTTCTCTCTATCTTCTTCTCATCCACGGCCCTCGGAGGCATGCCCTTCTATGGCATGACCTTTGAGGGAACTCGTTTGACGGGTGAACAATCATAGCCTTCATGGCGAACATTTGTTCCTTCGGAGCTCTCAAAAAGCTAATGCCTGTGAGTTGTTAGAACCCTTGAGGGTTGGTCCTCGGGTCTCTGCACTCACCTGTGGGTCATCGGATCCCCGTATGGCTACTCTGAACTTTGAGGGTCATCCCGGAGGATTCCGTTTGACGATCTCCCATATCCCCTGGCAAACCTTAGTCCGAGGGAGGTGCTGTCCGATTTTTGCCAGGAATGCAATCATTGAGAACAAGGAACACATATGCAAGGGTGAATGAACAAGTCAGACTCTATGAGAATAAGAACTGCGTGTGCTTAGACCCATCTGAGCTATGCGTGAACTGAAACTCTGAGTCCCTGCACGATGAACCTCCTGGGTAGGAAGGGGGGACTAGCTGACTCTAAGGGACTCTCAGTCTCACGTATGCGGACCCTAGACTGGGGGTGGCAATGGTACAATCGGCCTGGTGTCTGTGTAAGAATCCACGGCTTACGGAGACTTACGGAGGCCCTCGGCAAGGTCGCCTAGTCGGCTCCAAGGAATATGGAGACGAGAGGAAACCCTGCTTCGGTAGGAATGCAGGTACTGATGGAATAATATGATCCGATGCGCACCGAAGTGCATGCAAGAGTCTAGCCTAAATCTAGCAAGCAATAATCAAGCGTGTATGAACCAATAAATATGCCAATCATGCAACAATAAATAAACTCAGGAGAGATCAATACCCAACAGCATGGAACAAATGTAATATGGCAATATAATCAAGGCTCGGGTGCACTGTAGCACAGATATGCGATCTTATGAAGACCGCCCAGGGGGATCGACTGTTCGTGGTGAACTGTCCAACAGCAAGGGGTGACGATAAGTGCAGAACAAAGACGAAACGAGCTGGCAATACAAAACAAATAACTGAGCTACTGGTGAACGTACCTGGGTGGGCAGCCTGTCACAAGTCGGGCAAGTCTTGACCTGACACAATCGCAGATAGCACAATGCAAATAGGGGTACGTACCTGTGCTAGGAAGATAGGCGACCGACTGGTGGCTGCAAAAGGGAAGCGCGGGCGCTGGTTGGCCGCAGGAGGCAGCAGGGTCACAGAGCGAATGCGGCTGGGGATGATGAAGGGTGGTGGACCTCGATCCGCACTAATAGTCAGGCGGCCCCTAAAGGACCGCACACCCGCCAGGGAACAGAACCATCAAACGCCAACCAGCGACCTGCGACAACTTGATAGAAACAGAGACTAACAACGCAAAAGAATGGAGGAGGGGTCAGCAAATAGCAACACGATGGGCACTAGGCATCCCACCGTGATCGCCAAAAAGTCTGTGGATCGGAAAAATGGCTTTTCCTTTCAAAAGCTGACAATAGAACAATATCACCCTTTTACTCCTCCCGACTAGGGAAGCACGAAAGAATCGATGAAACCAAAAGGGGAAGGTGGAGACAGAACCTGTGTGATCGCCACCCAAGACCCCGGACGCGATGGACACGCTGTGTCTTGAGAAAGGGGGAGAGACACTCGCCTTTGCTTAGCACTGAAAGGATGAGCGGCTGACGACAAATCGCCTAAAAGTTGTGCGGCTCTCTGTAGGCCGCCTACCAGCGCTGGAATGAAACGTGGGATGAAGCACGCTGGTAGTGGGATAGTTCTGGATCAGTCGCGGGACGAGGATGGACGGCCACGAAGTAGCCGCTCAACGTCTTAGACGGACGATAATCAACCGCTCCACTCTGCCTTCTTCCAAAATCGTGGGACTTCAACCTCCACTGTTTCCGGCCGGCTAGAAAGAGTGGACCTCGTACTGGATGACTGCTGACCTGCAAGACAATGTGCGACCAACAAGATAAAACCCAGATCAGATCTATGCGGTGTAGTATATGCTAGAAATGACAAAACATAAACTGACTAACATGAATGGGGGTTCACCTGGAGGTTTTTAAACCCCTAGGGGCGCCAAAAACGTGGGTGGGTGTGTGAAACTGACAATGAGGATGAAAAGAAGAGAATGACGGTGAGGAGAAAGTGTGCATGCAACGACGAAAAGGCTAACAGGACTGACGACAAATGACGTGACAAATGGACTACTCCCTTGAACCGGAGGCCTGTAAGGACATAGAAGGCCTCCCCCCTGTGCTAGGATTGCTTGACAATTCGACAGAGCTTCGCCGTCGATCCTTGATCTCTCCCCCCTCAAGCTGAGCCTCCAGGGTCTATTTATAGAGCACCCAGGGTCTTAGCTCAAAATTGGAGATAATTAGGCATTTTCGGGCTAAGATAATAACATAAAAGTTGGAGATAATTGAATTATCTCAACTCCGGAAGAAACAACATCAAAAATGGCGAAGAATCCACGGAGGAATCATCGGGAGAAGTTTAGAGAGAAAAACCCGAAATGGGAGGGAAAAGGCCCTTAATTATCCCAGTTTTGGGTGCTACACCCTCCCCCACTTAAAAGAATTTGGTCCCCAAATTTAACTAATTTTCATTCCAAATTTAGTGGGGTAATATCACCATATCTAAAACATGTATTCTAGCTAGATCATTTCTCATAGTATGCTAAGTGCTAAGATCAGCGTATTCAATTCATGCAATTATGGATGAGATAGGTTCATAGAGTTACCTTCTGACGCATGCATTGTCTGTTCTTTTAAGAGTGGGCAATGGGCGATCTTATGATCTTTACTTCCACAACGGATGCACTTTCCGAGTTTATACCAACACTCATTCGGATTGTACCTTCCTTTCTTGTAATGCTCACATTTTTCCTTGGCTGGAATAATTTGTCGATCATCATTCTGGGGTTTCTTATTTTTTATAGAAATTATTGCCTTCATTAAATCTCTTCTTATCGTTCACGTTTTCCTTATTCTTGGATCCATTTGGTAAATCCTTCTTAGCAACTTTTCCATAGATTCGTTCCGTCATCTCCATAGCGTCTTCTAAGAGTTGTGCTTTTCGGACCATTTCCATATATGTTTGGATTTCTAGTGGAGTTAATTGAGGTATAAGTTCCACCTTCAAGTCATTCATAAATCTCTTTTCCCTCATTTTCTCCGTGCAAACTAAGTGTGATGCGTATCGAGATAATCTAGAAAACTTTGCCTCGTACTCTACTATAGATAGACTATGTTGTTTCAATGCCGCAAATTCCATAGCCTTCTTCTCACGGATTCTTTCTGAGAAATACTTCTCGTTAAAGTGTTCTAAAAATTCTTCCCAAGAAACTTGATCGTTAGGCAAAATGGCTTCCACAGATCCCCACCATACTCAGGCATCCTTCTCTAATTGATAAGTTCCTAATAGTACCTTCTCTTCGTCGGTGCATTGCATCACCTTAAAGGTTCTCTCTATTTTATTGTAAACCTTATTTTGATGTTTTGATGATGGCCAACTATCTTGGTTTGATGATGGCCTGCCTTGTTTAGTGCTTTTGTGCCTTAGCTTTGTAGAGTCAGAGCTTCCCTTCAGAAAGTCCGTGCACGGTCAGTGCACATCTTGCATGACCTTGTGACTTAGAGTCCATGCACATCTGTCTAAGGCACGAACTAAAGTCTGTGTATGTTGCATTCATGTCTTAAGTCCGTGCAGAGTCTTCAAGGTGCTTCATATTAGGTCAAGGGATAAAATCATAAAGTCTGTGCATGTCTAACACTAAGTCCGTGCATGTACAGTGACTCCATCTAAGTCCGTGCATTGCAAAGTCCATCCATGTTCTGGCCTTGGCCAAGAACATGAGTCTGTGCACACTTTTATAAAGTCCATGCATATACAGTGTCTTCACATAAGTCCATGCATGTATAAGGTCCATGCATATTTTGGACTTAGACATTTGGCAGACTGAGTTTCATCCAAAACCCCGTGCATGAACAGTCTTTGTAATATAAGTCCTTGCATGTTTTACGTTGAGTCCATGCATAAACTGTCATGCCTTCAGCTAGTCCGTACACGCTTTCACGAAGTCCGTGGAAGCCAAACCCCGTGCATGTTTGGGTTTTAACATGAAGTCCATGCACACTTTCACATAGTCCGTGGAAGCCATACCCCGTGCATGTTTGGTTTTCAACATGAAGTCAGTGCACACCTTCACACGGTCTGTGGAAGCCTAACTCCATGCATATTCTGCTCTTAACACTAAGTCTGTGCACATCAAACCCCATGCACATTTTGGACTTAGACTGTTTGCTGATTGGGTAGCATGAGTTATTAAGTCTGTGCACTTTGTGTTCATGCCCGTGGACATCAAACCCCGTGTAGGTTTTTCTTTGAAACAAAATCCTTGCACGTTCTCACAAGCTCCTTGCAATCATTCTCAGAGTCCATGCTTGTAAAATCCCGTGTAGACTTTTCTGTTGATATCAAGTCTGTGCATCTTTTCCTTGCAAGCTGGATATAAAGTCCGTGCATCTTTTCCTTGGCAACAGGATTTAAAGTCTGGGCATCTTTTCCTTGCCAGCAGGATTTAAAGTCCGTGCATCTTTTCCTTGCAAACACGGTGCCCGATGCCAGCGTCAACTGTACATCATTGCTGTGGACTAGTGGACCACTACAATTACTTATGATTCTCTTATAATCCTACAACTGCGCTCTGATACCAGCTGTAACGACCCGAGAATCTGATTACCGGTAAGGCCCGATAACCCGAGACTCGTACCACTACCCACGAGCCCAAAGACTCAGAAGGGTTAAAAGGATGATGTAGAGACTGCACAAGTATCATAAATAATTGTAGAAATTAAAGTAGTTATATAATAAGTAGAAAATTAAATTAACATTTTACATGGTCCACAAGATAACAATAAATAACAACAACAGTAGTCCACAGCTAGTATAGAGATAAGAAAGAAAAGTACAGCTACACGAGACATACCCTGACTCTGTCCTCTGGCACTAACGCTGGGCACCAAAATCACGCTGAGCCTCAGACGCGCTCCCCTGAAGCCGTGCCTCACCTGAAATGCGGTAAAACACGCAGGGAATGAGTCTTAAAATAAGACTCAATAGGGATCACTCGAACCCTACCTCGTAAAATAGAAAACCGCTACGCTAGTATCTAAGCAAGTACCTCAGAAGTAGAAGCCCTGTACTACAAGTACCGATCTCACGGCGTGAAAACCCACACACACACGCCATGGTGAAACAACTGGAATCCACCGGTCAACGCGACCAAAATTCAAAGGTCGAAACAACTGAGATTGACGGTCTGCCACTCCCTGTCCAAAATAGAAGTGCCTCCCACTAGAAGAACAATTGGATGCATCCACTGATGTCTTATACCACGTCACAAGTGTCTAGCTACTATGTTTCGGGTGCAAGACTCGGACATACACAAGTAACCACAAAGCGAGTGACTAGCTGGGGTCGCACCCGTTGACGTGTATCCAACAGCCCCCAACCATGTGTGCACACACAAACCATGCATCCTAGGTCTGACCTCTAACTGGTTTTCCCCTCAGCCAAACTCTGGCCGATGACGTGAGACCCGACAGAAACCAATCTAAAAATTATCCTCAGGGTAGCCGTCTCACCACTCCCAGGTGGATACCAGCACACGTGTATTGGATAGCTACGACTAGTGGAGTGTCTTTGAAGGAGTAGACTATCAAGCCATGAAAAATGATGTCCAAATCTGACGAAGTACGGGGACCGTCCCATGTACCAGCACCGTCGCACGGTGACCACAGTCAGAGAAGAAATGGGACTGCAAACCACCCGGCGTAATCTAGAGCCTGACGGACCTACCCAGGAGCGCCACAAGCTCTAACGGTCTACCGCTAGGCCGTCACAGCGGTCTGACGGACCAACACAGGGGTGTCAGGCCAATAGTGTAAAAACCCACTGTGACGCGCCAATCCTAGTGTGCCACAGGTTGTGACGGACCAACCCTGGTGCGCCATAGTAACCTGACAGACCAACTCAGGCACGTCAGACATTCGGTGTGAAACGAACTGTAATGCACCTACGCTGATGCGTCACAGCACCTGACGGACCAACACAGGTGCGTCATGGTCACGAGAAAACATAGAACATAACACGCTCCTCTAGGGGAGTTACGTCACCTAACGGACCAGCTTATGTGCGTTAGTTCACGGGACCAAACTGGTTGTAATGCGCTCCTCCAGGGGCATTACAGTCCCTAATGGACCAACACAGGTGCGTTAGGTGGAAGGCATAACGTGCCTTCCCAGGGGCGTCACATTACTTAATGGACCAACACTGGTGCGTCAGGTTACAATGGCCCCCAACAGTCAATTCCAACAGCCAAAAATAATGTGATGGACTAGCCTAGGGGTGTCACAGTCATATGGCAGTCTATCGTGAGACCGTCACGCCCACGAAAGCCCAAGCTCAAAACCAACAAAGCATAACGCACCTCCTTGGGTGAGTTATACCCTATAGCGGTCACTGATATGACCGCCACAGCATTCCGACGATGAAACGGCAAATTCAACCCAAAAATATCGACCACACCCCAATACCTCCATAGGAGAGGGGGAAAATTAGGGGGAAGCTCCCCAATAACCCCTAGCA
Organism: Amorphophallus titanum; assembly: GCA_024336825.1. Classification (NCBI taxonomy): domain Eukaryota; kingdom Viridiplantae; phylum Streptophyta; class Magnoliopsida; order Alismatales; family Araceae; genus Amorphophallus; species Amorphophallus titanum. The sequence continues at coordinate 5,381,213 of JANBPO010001714.1, read as the reverse complement.
TGATTCTACGGCCTCGGAAAAATATTAATTGTGCGCCTTCCTTAAAGGATGCCAATTTTAAATTATAAACAAAATATCCAGAATTAATGTCCATACATGTGGACGTAATATTCTGAAAATCATGAATTTGCCAATTTTGGATAAAATGAATAAAACTAATGAATGACTTTCATGATAGATGCTAATTCAATTAGCACCTGTCATAAAGGATGCCAATTTCATATTCACCAGTTTTCCTATTTTAACCCTTGATCGTAGGTTTAATGGCACTCTCATCTCACGTCCATAGATGGAGTCCCTATTTTGATCTATATCATTTACCCTCAACTCTCAGTGATGTTTGAACCCTCCGCAGGATACTCCTTCCTTCAGATTGGTGATTTCATCATAGGGACCTCCGTAAGTCTACGTTAGTCATAGATTCCCTCAAGACAGCCGAACAAGTTATACCTTAAAAACCCTATACACTGAGTCACAGTCATGTCCTTTTGGAGAAACATGATGAACTAGCCCTCATAGAGAGCTGTTTCTGACCTCTTTTGAAAAAATAGTCACTTTCTGGAATTAGCGTCCAGACAAGTAGACGCCAATTTAAATGGGTGATCGAGTACATGGACGCCAATTCTTCGTGCTTATATCTTTTTCCCAAAATGAGCGACCACGATGGTGGACGCGAATTCTGAATTAGCGGCGACCACGCTAGACGCCATTTTCGTAGATTTTCTTATGTATCAGATTTGTACATAAGTCATCCCTACATGAATTCTATCCTTGAAATGCACATTTTCGTGAGTCTACCCTATTGTTCTTACATGCTTGATCTTTGGAATTCTTGGCCATTAGCTTCAAAGTGGAATTGCTCTAAGACACAAAAGAGGGCTATGGGTCCCAAACAGACTGACAACTCAATGCTAGTGTATAAAAATATGGGGTCCTATCTGATCCCAGGGATGAGGCTAAGTACAAACGTGTGTCGGTATCATGATTGATCGGATGTGACATTGCACCAAAGATAGTAAAATTGGTCTATGACACTCCACAAGTGATTGTTATTCATTATTGAACTCCTATATGTAATGGCCAATCCTATAAAGTGATTGTTACGTGAAAAGCACTAGTGAAAGTGAATGCCTTAGTGAAATGATTATTATTGTCTCCTCATGAACGCTCTTGGAATTTGCTTATGAAAGTACTTGATATCTCATCATGAAAATCCTTGGAACATTCTCTCGTCTATCTATTGTCTTGATAGCTCTTGAAAGCATCGATTGTCTTGTCCATTACTAGAATTTATTCTCTGAGTTATGATATAGCTTGTGCCTTATAGTTCTTGATTATGACATTATTGCATGACCTGCACGTTCATGTTAACTTGTTAACCATTTAAAGCTAGCTTGGAGTTTGAGATATTAAGACCTACTGAGCATTCACTCACCCAGTATTTTCTAATATTTTTTCAAGTAACGACCTTAGTGATGACGAGATCGAACAAGATGGGCAAGGGAAAGAGTGAAGAGACCCCAACATCTAGATGAACCGTCTAGTCTTGTTGTCTCATTGTTACCTTAAGTCTAGTCATGAGTCCATTGTAAGTTTTCTTTTATTGAGTCTTTCTTTATTTAGGTTCAAATTGTAATAAACTTATATTTGTAATGAAATTCTATTTTTGTCCAATATTATATCTTGTCTTATGGCTATGTTCTGATTGTCACGATTATTTAACTATTACGTTTTGAGCAAATGAACACATTCCGCTGCTATCGGCTCGGGATATGACAGGACCTCCGGATCATATTTCAGAGGCTCAGACAATATGATTTAAAGATGAACCCCACGAAGTGCACCTTCGAAGTATCCAGTGAAAAATTCTTGAGTTTCATTGTCAGATATCGAGGGATTGAGATAGACCATGCAAAGATCAAAGTAATCTAGGAGTTACCTCCACCAAGGAACCTCTCCGAGCTTCGGTCCCTACAAGGCCGGTTGGCTTATATTCGGTTATTCATTTCCATTTTGTCGGGTCGATGTCACCCCTTTCAAAAATTAATGATGAAGGATGTACCCTTCTACTGGGATGGGTACTCCGTGTGTGGTACCGGTGACTCCCTGAACCGGGCCGCTCATGGGCTCGGGTGTCCGCACCAGCTGCGTTGGGTAGAGTTGCCAATAGGTGTGATGCTGCAGTGTAACATTTGAAGAATGTGCGGCGAGGTCAGGTGGCTGATAAGAAATGCTTGTGGTTAGGTGGCCGAGAGTGTGCTCCTGAGGTGTTAATGTCATTTTTGGCCACCCCAACTTGAGGTTTATCCAGCACCTGAGCCATCGAGATCATGGTCTGAGGTGGCAGAATGGATATTCTGGTCAAGAGATGTACTCGAGCAAGTAAAGATTTCCCTGGTGAGTTGCTAATTTTTGAGCCTGATTTTCTTGTCATGCTCTATGATGTCAGAGATGACGTGCTAGTCCCGATTATTTTTACAGATTTTGAGGCGGAATGGAGTAGAGTTATCCTAGTGAGTTCTAAGTCCTACGTGTCTGCGTATGAATGGGCTATGTTAGTCTTGGACTTGCTTCAAGATTGTATGGCGGTGGCTTGATTTGTAGCCTAAATTGTGGAATTTGGGACCATTATGCACTGCCTTGGATGCACCGTGCGAGACGGCAGATAAGATGTGAAGGTTCAGCGGCAGGTTCGAGACCTAAGGATGAGCGTTGGTAGGTGTCGATCATGTTTTGTGTCATGACTCTTGGTGTGGTGGTCCGCGTGGTAGCAGCTCAAGAGATGAATAGGTTGAGGGCCCTAGAATCGCGAATTGATTGGTATTAGCAAGGACAGATTTGAGAGAATGATGCCCTGTGATTAGAGGTGTAGCAGCCTTCGAGCCTGGCATATTTTGTGGTTTCTTCACTCCTCGATAAGTGTTCTGGCATATTAATAGTTTCGGGATTAGAGGTAGGTGTAGGTAGGGAGCATGTGGCAACGGGTAGCTCAACCGTTGTGCCAGAAAGTGTGGCTGGCGATCAGCAGAGCCAGTGCTCGAGGCATGTGTGTGTGTTGTAGTTTAGGAATTGCAATGGTGGTGCATCGAGAGATGCTATGAATGTGGTCCGTCGAGGCACTTGAGTGTTGTCGGAGGAGCTGAGCTGATGGTAGTAATGGTTTTTATGATGCTGGAAGGTGCGGTTCCCAGTGTGTGTGAGATTCAAGGTTAGGTCATGCATGGAGATCTCTCACATTGTAGGAGGTATGTTGGTTTCTCCTTTGGTCAGAGAGATCGCGTTTTTGTTAAGTTTCAACGTCTTGCGCCATGCGTTCGGATTGGTTGGCCTCCCTTGTGTGCCATGCAATTTGTGCATGACGTGTTTTGTGTTTTGGCAGTATGGTTGCCTGTGAGAAGCGTTGCCTTTTTCCATGGTGTGTAAGGGTGCATTGGCACTACTCTGGAAGGATGAGTGCCAATTGGGCGATGCTTGCAAGGACTCGTGGCTGGTGTTGTGATTCCTGATGCGCTGCTAATCGGAGCATGCAATGTTGCAGGTGAATTAACAGATTAAGAGAGAGAATTCGTGCTTTGGGTTTGAGGTAATTGAGCTTCCACACCCTATTTCCCAGAGTTAGCCAGTCGAGTTGAGGATCATCGAGATGGCAAATCCCGAGTCATTGCTATGTTGTTTGTGCACGTGGATCAGAGTGCACAGTAGAAGCCTAGTTGGCCCAACCTACAGGTCCAGGATCATAGCATTGGTTGCTACGGGCGGTTTCCTGAGGATATGTAGAGCATCGAAGGATTGTTTCCTCGATATGAGGCTGTCTCTGACTGTGTGAGCTATGTCGATTGCCGTGCCATTACTTGAGGCATTGTGGTTTGTGGAACTGGCAGGTTGGAGAGTTGGAAAAATATGGCGGCAAGTGTTAGGCGTCGGTGCTAGACCCGGTTGGGAGTCGCAAGGAATAGCCCGACGGAGGATGAGAACGTGATAATTGGAGTCGACAAGCGGTGTGCTATGTTGTATATCCTCTGGATTTATTGTGTGATTCACTTGTTTTAATGATGACATTGAAATATCCTTCATTTTGATGTGTTAGTGCAGACCGAAGTCAGTACATGATCTGTGTGCATTTACACAAGGTCAGTATAGAGTACTAGAGTGTAAGTTATCAGGAAAGGAGACTCTTGTCTGGATGAGAGCTTGACGAAGCTGGGGCCTTGGTGCTTCATTTCTTCTTTGGTTCTTCACCGCGAGCAATGGAACAGAGGTACACCAGCTACACCATCTTCACCGGGCCAGAAGCTGAGGAACAACCTGCTCTCTCGCTGACATACTTGCAGCACAGGAAGAAGCCTCATTCTTCACGGAAGCTTCTTAACTTCTAGCTCCTTGTCTCATGCGCTGTTATCTTCTATTCTGCCCCAAAAAACTTCTACTTATTTTTTCCAAGCTATATCATCTCCAGCCTTATCCTTTGGGACGTACTTCCTCTTTGAATGTCACTTTCAGTTTCTCCATTTGCTTCAGCAGATTGTTTTGTTCTTTTGTGCCGTGTTCACCTCGTACATAGTAGGTAGGGAACACAAACTACCGCATGAACAAGACTTCTGAGCGAATCTTCCGACAAGAAATCAGAGCGTCTAAAAAAGTGGGCTTCCAGAAGCTTTTTCGTAAACGAATGGATCCTCCAAGATCGATTGCGGATCTTGAAAAGCAGGCGCATCCGATTTTAGATCCGTTCTGTGTGAACCAGATAGTTTCGATACATTCAGAGGAAGTGTCGACACATCCCTTCGTGTGACTTAAAGAAACTGGTTGCTAGCGTGTAGCTTGCACCTAAGTGTCGAGTCATTGCACTTGAAGTGTCGAGGTAGCACGCCGTGGGGAGAAATAGTCTTCTGTTAGTGAATGGAGTGACGACAGATTTAACCCAGGGTGTCGACACTTCAGTCAATCTAGAGATTGTGGTGCGAGAATAATCCTTCTGATGAGAATGAAGTGTCGATAGTTTCCACCCAGGATGTCGACACTTTGGTCATTCCAGAGACTAGCCAAGGATGGTCCAAACAGGGATTCCTTCTTCCCGTGTCGACACATTGGCTGAAGTGTCGACACTCTGCCTTTGCCAGAGCTCAAATCGAGGAGCTAAATGACTCTATCTTCATGGCGTGTCGACACTCTCCACATAGTAGGTCAACATTTTAATTGTACTTCTCCTGTATTTGACCAAACCAGAAGTTAAGTAGAATATGTTAGTCAACCAGAAAGATCTGATAATAAATTATGGTTTGTAATCATTAAAACTAGGAAACTCAACATTCTCCCTCTTTTTGATGATGACACTCATAATTCATTAAGTACAAGCGTCCATACAACATTTAAGGGCATTCACACAAAAAGTATCTCATTCACAACAAAAGTTAGTTGCAATCTCAAACTTTTCATTTCATTCACAACAAAATAGTTCATACATTGTTAAGAGTTTATTAAGCACATCATAACCATAAAATATTTTATACATGCATTAGCCAACAAAATAGACATGCACATGGAACTAACTACATGCCCTTTGAACTATATGACGTAGTCTTCAACATTCTCCATAGGATGCAGTCTTCTCCCCCTTTGTCATCAGCAATGAGGGGGTTGTCGAGGAGGAGGCATGGATCTGGAGCTGCTACCTTGATTTTGTTGCTGCAGGTGGACAACAGTGGCAGCGAGGGTATCCACTTTCTGAGTAAGCAGTGCATCTCTTTGTTAGACAAACCTTCGAAGTTCTTTGATATTGTCATTTATGTATAGGAGCCACTGATGGAGCATCTCACAGATGTGTTCAGTTTGTGCCTTCTGTTGGGAACCCACGACATTTATGTCGGATGATGTTGCCTTAGTGGTACGTGGGTAGAAAGCATCTCTCGTGTCTTCAAGATTGTCGGCAAACTGAACCTTGTGCAGTCTGATCATTTCCATTATCTCATCTCCCACCATATCTAACTTGTTATAAACAACATCCATTTTCTCTGCAACAGTGGTGGATGTTTGAGCAGCATTGGCTATATTGTCATGAACTATCTTTTCAGTTTTGGTGGACAGAGTGACAAGTTCCTGAACTTTTTCATGTAGACAAATGGAGTCATTAATCTGGTTTACTCAGACGTCTGAGACACCTAGTTCAAACTTTGAGGTCACATCCAGGATTCTTTTATAAAATGTTAATTTTATTCCTATCAGAACTATAGTTAATTCTGTAGATTTACTTTACTGCTATTGTTTAGAATTTTAATGCATGACCACACCAACCCTTTAACCCTTCCGGGCCTCCCGACCCGTGGGTGGCGGTTTAGGATCTGAATGGTATCGGGTCGTTCTCGGCCGGTATCTAGATCTTGGGTCGTTACAGTTGGTATCAGAGCGTGGTTGTGGAAATGCTTGGGAATTATGGACAATGCAGTGATTATGAGTCCAGAGAGTCCAATACAGTCGGCAACTGCCATAGGATTTTGTGTTTACCTTTCACTTTGTTTCTCGCATGAGAGCTTGAATGCGCGGTGTTGGAGCTGTGAGAGTAGTTGCGATTTTCGTTGGAGTGCCGGTGGGGGCTCAGGTGGAGCCGAGTAGGGAGGAGCCAAGTGGCGAGTCTTCTCCTCTGGATGTGGTGGCTCGAGGTGTGCTGAGTAAGGATGAGTTTTATGCCGGCGTGTTTTGGTTCTTCGTGCGGCTGATGGGTCAGCATTATGGTCAGGAGGATGGTGAGGGTGGTTCGTCACGTGGTGGCTGTGGACGTCTCCTGCGAGGGTTTCAGTAGTTTCACCGTCGACGTTGGAAGGCCAGCCGGATCCTGATGTGGCGAGATCGTGGAGTGTTACGGTGGAACGGGTGTTCCGGCCAATGGAGTGTGCAGAGGATGAGAAGGTTCTGCAGGCGAGTTATCAGTTGCTGGGTCCAGCCTTGTCACAGTGGACTGCCGAGTGGGAATCGGCTTTTCAGTCGGATGTCTAGGTCATTTAGAAGGAGCAGGTTTGGCAGGAGGTGCCAGGAGTAAGAGGGGTAGGTGTTCGCTGTATCCTTTCAGCGTCCAGTGGTTTAACCACTGCGGCATGGTTTGAGTGAGCAGCTAGCAATGTGTTTGAGATGTGGCAGGTTTCTCAGGGGTGGGCCGTGTGTCATGGGTGGAGCCGAGCTTGAGTGTTTCAGGTGTTGTCAGATTGTTCTTGCTGCTTGCAAGTGCCCATGGTGGCTGCCCCAATTCCACCCATCTTCGCAGCGTTCCACTAACCTGGCGAGTTAGGGTTCCCAGTGTGCACGAGGCACTTGGCCAGGAGGAGTCCTCGTGCTCAATAAGTGGAAGGTGCGTGTAAATTTTTGGTCATTATTTGTGGCGCTCATGTTTAATTCTGTTGTTTTCGTGTTATGATTGCGCTTCCTTGTGCCTACGTCTTTCCCGAGGTGCGTTCGGTGGTTCCTGGAAGCGTCTTGTCCATTGGCAGTGGGGCTACCTGTAAGGGTTATGTGGTTGTCCCTCATTGTGTCTTGGTGCGTAGGCGTTGGTAGGTCATGTTGGATGGGGCGAGTAGAGGCACCATCCGAGGTTGCGTGTTGTGTTGTAGGGCTGGTGTGAGGTCTCTCTAGGTGCCCTATTACTTAAGACCTGCGTTTGCGGGTGGATTGTCTTGGCGAATGCCAGGTTTTCCTCCTTTTTTGCGGCGTGGTTAATGCAGAGTTGCGCAGCGAAAGCATGGTGGGTCAGTAACCCACGGGCTCCAGGATTGGATTAAGAATGGAGTCTGGCTCGTGTTTCATGATGAGCGTGTCCTGGAGGTCTCAGAATTAGTTGTAGAGAGTTGCTCTTGGGTGAAGAGCTATGTTTGGCCGTGTGAGTGGCCTTGATTGTCGCGCGTGGGCGGTGGTATCGAGCTGAGTGGTGCTAGTAGCTCAGAGAATCGGGAAGCTCAGTGGTGGAAGTGGTCAGTGGAGATGGTGTATTGCTTCAGTTTTCCCCTTGGATTGTGTCGCGTGGCTGAGGGTGGAGCCACTTAGCGACTGGAGTTGAGGTAGGTCGTGGCCTTTTTGGGCCGGTTGTTTGGCGCTAGTGTTCGGTGCTCAGGAATGAGCTCGGAAGTTGACAGACTTTGGTCGGTGTTGTAGACACGCCACAATTAACATCATTGCGAGTACATATCATATTATATTATAACGCCCCAATTTGACCCTCAAATCGACTGGTTGGAGTGGTTTCCCCCCACTTTTCTTAGATTTGTGACTCAAGGTTGCTTCCAGTTCAGAGACCTTGTATATGATCTGCATGAAGGGCAGCGTATTGATTGGGCCGAGATGCATAAGGCCATTAAGGAAATAAAAGAAAAGAGAAGGCAAATGCCGAGGCAGCAAGTGCAGCAGCAAGCACCGCAGCCGCAGCCATAGCCACAGCAACAGCAGCCTGTTCAGGACTTGGGGATTCACCAAAACCCCATGCCAAATTATCCACCCACTCCGCAACCTCAGCCACCGGCATCGGCTCAGGTTAACTATGTTCAGTGCCTGGCTCCCAACGCTGGGTGGTCTTATGATAATGACACTTCAGTCCAACGTCTCATGGCCCTCCACCACACCTACCGCAATCCTTCTCCACCTTCTCCACCCATTATCCTCTCGCCAAACTATGAAACCCCCACACCCTCCGTATTCGCTGAACCGCTCATCCTACCATCAACTTCCCCCATTGTTACGCCTACCTTTATTCCCCTACAAATACCCACATCACCCATCGTCGCCACAGCATCACCTAACCCTTCGCCGGTCATCCTCCCTCCACGGCCCACCATTACCCCCATTACCCGCACTATCTCCACCATGCCTATCCCCACGCCACTCATCCACCCCATCGGGCCCATTAAGCCGCCTACTGTGAGCCCATCTGACGCCATGCCGGCCCAGAATCTTGCCCTACGGAGCGAGCATTTGTTTCACTGAAGCTATACTACCACAAGTGCACCTGCACCCAATCCCCAGTCCTCACAACAGGCAGTTGATCAGGAGGAGGCAGAACTACTATTGGGTACACAATATGATTTGTTACATCATCTAGACCCGATGCCCGCCAAGATTTCAGTGCTAGAATTAATCAAAAGGTCCATGCTCCATCAAGATGCACTTCAGAATTTTCTACAGAAAGTTATAGTCAATGAAGACATGGCAGTGGATAGTGTACCAACCGCCCTGGCTACAGTCTCCAAAGGACCAGCCATCACTTTTTCAGAAGTCGAGCTTGCACCTCCCGAAGCACGGCAGATGTCGCTATGCATTTCTATCACTCTCAACAAAGTAAGGATAGATGCGGCACTAGTAGACATTGGGACTTCCATTAATGTCTATCCCCTCAGCACCTTAAGGGCCTACAACATTTCAGAAGGTTCATTGAGGCCAACCCCGACCACTATTGCAGCATATGACATTTCAAGAAGGGCGTGTCATGGGGTAGTTACCATTCAAGCTGAACTTGGGCCACATACAATGCCCATTGAATTTTATGTGCTCGACATCGACCCCATGTTCAAAACCATTTTGGGTCGACCATGGATCAATAATCTCAGCACCGTGCCATCCACTGCTCACCAATGCCTTAAATTCCCGTTCCAAAGGAGGGTGGTCAAGGTTAAGAGTATTTTCACACTCTAGTCTATCAGAGCTATTGTAGAGAAGATTTTGCCCACACTTTGGCATAGTAATCAGACCGTGATCTCAGTGCTGGATCTGAATTTTTCATGGGCCTATGCGCCACGCAAGCCCGTCACCGCACCGGTAAACATTAAAGAGAAGCCCAAGATCAGAGATTCAAAAGGCTGGAACATGATATTGAGATTAGGCTATCAGTCGGAGAGAGGTCTCGGTGCGCAGCTACAGGGGCGGACTGAGCCAGTCCCCAGGGGACAAAAGATGAACAAGAGGGGCCTCGGTTACCGAGAGACCTCATTGTTAGTTTTGGACGACTCAGGGCCATTGACCTAGGGCTACCACCAACACTTTGTCAGGGGCCCTCTTTAGCCAGGAACTTTAAAAAAATAGCCGAGTCATCCCGAGAAGAAAGACACAGCTTGTACAATTGCCGACCCGCCACTGCTGCCTGACGGGCCTGTTGATGACATGATTGATTTCAGCCAAGCTTTTTCAAGATTGTTTTATGAAGACAGTTCCCAGAGGAACCACAAGGTGCAGCTTGCGCCCAAGAAGCCAGCTTACTATCTACGAAAAAAGGGGAGCTCACCCATCATTTTTACTTGGTCTCCATCCTGTTTGCTTTCCCTCTTCCAAAAGCTAGATTTTGTGAACCTTAGTGCGCCCTCACCCCTTCCCTTCCCCAACCAAGTGCGCCCCACCCCATACCGAACCCTAGTCGCCCTCACCAGCACCCCACACCCCAGCTCCCTCTCCCTCTGCAACCCACATTCTCCTCCCTCTGCTCAGTGCGCCCACAGCACTCCCCAGAGTAGCCCTGTCGTCGCTCCTTTCCCCGTGGAGTGAGAAGCTTCGATCTGCTACAATCTGCTACCACTCAGCATCAGAGGTTCATTTAGCAGACCTTCTAGCGGCATCCACGGTGAGATTCAGCTCAAGGTGTCTTCTGTAAAGTCATCCTCCTTTGAGTCTGCGACACTCCAGAAGTGGTCCCGTCTCCTTTCGTCAACGGCATCAACTGCGACAGGCATTTCCGTGCAACTACGCTCGAACCACACCTGTTTCTGAGTGCCACTTGGCAACATCGACACCGACTTCCCCTGTGTGAATGGGCCAAAACTCCCTTCATGAGAGTTCTTTCTCTTCGAGGCACCGACGAACCAGAGGTGGTCTGCATTCTTTTGACAACGCCTCCACCCGAGGCGTCCATTTTTCCTCGATCACGCCAGATCTAGAACTCTCTGTTTGCCCAGGACAGACTGCCACTTAGTTGGCACCGATACTCCATCCTCCACTCAGTTTCAGGCTGAGCAGTCTTCTACAAAGTTGTGACTTTCGATGATACAAAGCAAGCCCAAGTGGTTTCATCTCGTTCTGACATCAGCACAGAAGATTCCATGATGGCCATCGTCGACCTATCTTGGTGTTCACCCAGGAACCTGACGCTGACCATGTCAGCGACCACGACCGACGAAGTGCTCTGACGGCCACCAGATTTTGAGGGTTCGTAGTGCTCTCTGTCTGATATGCCCACGAGTTGGTCTCGTCACTTTTGGAGTTCTACAGCGAGCGTACCTGTCAACGCATCACGACCACGCCATCCAATCTTGCAAGGCAAAACTGCACAGGCCATCGGCTGTGACCTCCTCCACCTTCCAGTGACATCGGCTTGACGTCAGACTTTCAGGCATCCTTTGGAATCCCCCAGGCTTTGTCTAGGCATTGACAGCACCACGATTGGACGTCGGAGCTAGGCGTATGCTACGGAACAAGCAAGCGCAGACCGATAGTTTGGTTTCCCATCCCCTTGCTCCCCCCTCCTACGCGAGGGTAGTGCATGTAATGGTTTGCCCATCCCCATGATCCCCTCCCTGCATGGAGTGTAGTAATTGTAATAGCAGGGATCATCGCCAAGCTTCCTCGATGCAGCGTGTCCGCCGGGTGCACACGCTCCCCGGTTCACCCTCGTCTCCGACCGGAGCTGGTCCTTTGGATGGGCTAGGTACATGCGGCTGCCACTCCAATTTGCTTGCTTAGTATTAGTTCCAACTACCGCGCCCGTGTGAGGAGTGCCCGATCCAAGCTTCCACTTTTCGTGAGTTCTTGCTGTCGGTGAGTGAGCGTACATTTGAACCGATCCCCTCGATATCGGTCTGCCCGGTAGAGTCTGGTGCCTACTACGTTGTCCCCCGGGTGGCTTGCCTCCACCCTCCTCGCTGCTCGGACCGTGTCCGGTCTCCTCGCGAGCCTCAGCTCGCCTAGCCATCACTACGAGTCCCGTGTGGAGTCCGCTACATGTGCAAGTGTTCGCCTTGTCGTCTAGACATTTGTGCTCATTCTTTGCTGGCTTTAGGTCCCAGTGTCTCGACCGGGTTCGTCCCACGTCAAATCTATGTGAATAAAAGGACGAATCTTAGTAGCCGGGAATCCTCATTGAGACACATGAGGAGACTCACACCGAACGGTGAAGTCCATTATAGCACTATGAATAAAAGGATGAACCCTAGTAGACGGGAATCTCCATTGAGACATATGAGGAGACTCGCACCGAATGGTGAACTCCATAGTAACACCGCGAATAAAGAGATGAATCTTAGTGGCCGAGAATTCCCATTGAGACACATGAGGAGACTCACGCCGAATGGTGAAATCTCGAATTAAGAATAAATAAGGAGGATGTGCGAAGCTACCAAAATTCAAGAATTCCAAAAGAAAATTAGAATATTTTCTAGTTTTTAAAAATTCATAAAATGTGCCAAAAATGTACTAATTCAGAAAAATATGTAAAAATAGTCGAAACGATCCTCACGAAGAGTACATTGCAACTGTATCATCTGCGAGTCGAGGAACTAAGAAACAAACTCACCGTAGGGTTTCGTAGATGATACGGGAGAAAAACCTACACGAAAAGTAAAACTCAACTCGAGAACTACAAAAGCAAACTGGAACTCTCCCAAAAGGATCCGAACAACCTAATAAAGATCCGCCAAGACCCAATAAAGATCCGACAAAGATTGGGGGTGTTACATTCCTCCCCTCCTTTAAGAAATTTCATCCTCGAAATTTAAGGATAAACAAGGGTAAGGCAGGGAAGAACAACCGAACAACTACCAACACAAAACACGAGAGACAGAGCTCAGAGGAACAATGTTAGATCATTATCATGCGGGCACGCTCAGGAGTGAGCACGACACAAGTGAACGCAAGTCTGACACCTCCGAAACAAGGCAACGTCGCTTACATCTCACAGGAAAAGAGACACGACTACCCGAATAACAGACATCAAGGAAATGAAAAGACAGAAACGACATCAGCTCACACAAGGAAACATAGTCCTCTCAGCTGACAGCCTGACAACATCATCAGTTCTAGTGCCAAAGGCGATAGAGAACACCTGGCACACAGGACACCAATGACAGATACACGGAAAGAATGACAGTAAAATAATAGCACTGGACCATGAGCAGAATCAAGTCAATCCTCAGCCGGATAACATGTCTGACCAAGTCGCAAGCTAATCTCACTAGGAAAGGAGAGTACAACAACGTTAACTGACAAGACAATGGTCCACGACAAAGACACAAAATCATGCAGAAACAACACGACAGCACTTGTAAGATCCTGGCTCTAAATAGCACACAGAACCACAGAACACATCTGCAAGCAGGGTCACATCAAGGCATAACAGTAGCTGATCACCCGTCTACAAGGAATGAGTCATGCGTCAGACTACTGACCAAGGAAGACCCACGACACAAAAGAGTGACACAAATGAAAATCTCAAGGGAATGCTTCTCAAGGACCACAGGCATGCCTCGAGAGCATAACACCCACAAGAAGAAATGCAAAGTAAAGGGTACTCAATCAGCAGATAAGCCGACAAATTCCCCACACTCGCAAATGCCAATGCCAATACCAAAAAATTAGCAACAATAGCACGGCGACAGTCGACATTAAGGCACAGGAAGTCAAGACGAAGTCACATCAAGGAGAAGTAAAACCTCTCGACCAGTGAGAATCTCACCATAACGATCCTCGACCAGTGGGTAGCCAACCCACGTGCTTCCGCTGCGCACTCTTTACAACACACATAGGCATTAGGAAAGACTTTGGCAATCACATCACAACACACGTACGGTGGCACTACAACTCGTCAGAATCCCAACTAACACGCCACCAGTACTGATCCTGCGAATGACCGATCATAAAGAACCTAAGTGCAATGAAGGAGAGTACCAGCTTTAGCATAAAGCACAAGGAAAAATGCTAATCTCAGCCTACTTTTACGCCCTGGAATAATAAATAAGCCTTCTCAACACATCGGCCACTGGACACGGCACGACGAACATGGTACGCTATAGCTCTCAACACCATAACGCAGTCCAAAGCTAAGCAACCAATAAGCGAGGAGCAGATCAGACTCAAAATAAAGTTGTCCACACTTAAGCAGACACAAGACAGAAGCATCACTAAGATAGTAATTCCAAGACAAGCCTTGAAAAAGATTCCACTAGAAGGGACGAGAAGCACTAAGCTCAGTAACAAAAGCTCACCAGGAAGGGGAAATCCTAGCTCACTTGAGCAACTTCTCAAACATAGAATCTAGTTGAGCACTTCAACCGAAGCGAGACACATCAAGAGCTGAAACGGACTTAAGCTAGAGTGACCAAAACAACGTAAGGACGTGTACAGTCATCTGACCAAAGCTAAAAGTCAACAGCAACCTGAACAACTTACAAGAAAACTCTCGAACAAGGTACTGCAGATTTTCAACGCAAGATCCGATCTACTTCTGTCAAGATTTGAAGTTCGCTGATGAAGAGAGTTGCAAGCAGAATGAAGCGATGAATCTGAAGACATCTTCATTGCAAGCAACAGCTCACATCAACCTGAAGGGAAGAAGAAGAAGAATGAGGAGGAGGTGTGCTCACTCTAGGAGGAGAAGGAAGAAGCTGCAGAGGGTGCCGTTCACGAGCCTGAGTCTTGTTCTTGGAGCTGCAACGAATTTGCAGAGGTTTGATCCACAGAGGCTTCACTGTATGTTGTTCTTGTTCTCGGAGGTTGCAGTGTCTGTTTATTCTTGAGTGTTCTTAATCCCCTGGCGAAAATTGGGCAGCATCTCCCCCGGATCAGGGCTTGTCAGGGGTAAAGAAAAGTCACCATTCGGATTACTCCGGGGTAGACTCTCAAAAATTAGAGTGGCCTCACGACAGTCTGAACCCAAATGTGAGTATGGAATGTTCGAGGGCCAGCCTTCAAGAACGACCACGGCTCACGGGCGATGAACTTTCGAAGCGGGGCGAATGTTTACCACAAGGGCCACACATGTTCATCCGTCGACTGGGTTTCTTTGAGGGTCACGTCACGGAGAGGCGGCCCTCAAAGGCCCTGGATGATCGGAGAGTGGAGAATGGAAGCAGAGGGCCGAAATCGAGATCACTGAGATTGCAAAAGGGTTCTTCTTTTATTCATCCTCACGAACGGGGAAAAAACTTTTAACACCAGAAGTTCATCCCAAGATGAGCAGGGAATACATCGCAAGGGGGAAGGAAGAAGATACTGTCAAGAGGGAGAAGAAGAGAACACAAACCCCCCCCAACTCACCTCTCTTCTCTCACACTCACTCTTTTCCTTCACCTTACTGGCGTGGGTGGACAAAGCTTCTTCTCTTCACTGCACACAGTCGAGAGACCCTTTCTTCTGATGGCCAACCGGGGAGCCCCAGCTAGGGGGTTTGCTCTGTCGAACATGCAGAGTATATATAACATGGGTTGCCTTTTCCTTCTCGAACGGAAGAAAACTCCCGCCACTCATCTTATTTGCAGGATGGCGCGGTGTTGTCCGTTGATTTGCACAGTACAGTGGCATTCATCCGAGGATGGGACATTCGCAGGTTCTCTGGGACATCTTCTACTGCTTCCACCGTCGATGCACGCCTTCGTTGTTGATGGCACTGCGCTGTCGAACGAAGGAGGAGACATGGCTTCAGAGCATTGAATGCTCTCGGCGCACCAGACTGATGCGAAAATAGGGTGTCGGAGCATGGAGGGGATGACATTTGTGTTGAACCGGCGTGGGGGAATAGTGACCGTGCCGGATTAACAACCTTCAAAGGGAGCGCCCCGTTTTAACAAAATTCTAAGGAAATGGGCGCACCGATTTAAGGATGTTGAAGGGGTGCGCCGGTTTAACGCTATGCAAAGGGGCGCGCCATTTTAAGGAAAATAAGGGAAATGGGCTCTTCAAAATCTTGCGTGCCGGGTAAGGCAATGCACAGGGGGTGCACCGTTTTAATGCCATACAAGGGGTGACGCCGTATTAACAAAAGCAAGGGGGTGCGCCGGTTTAAGGCACGCCGTTTTAAGGCCTTGTCGCGCCGTTTTAAGCATCAAATGGATTCTTTTCGAAGTCGCGGCCATTCACACAAGTGTTGGGACTCTCGGAATGTTTTAGTTGCAATGCACGGCATCTGTAGTGTTTCATTCGCAGCCTCTGGACCTTGGTCTCAGACTGTGCGTGACTTTCGGTGCACGTCGAGACTGTGTCGGAGTTCCTGGCTTTTCTTTGATTCAGCTCTCGGCACGACCGGTTGGAGAGTTATAGTCATATCTTCCACCCGGGGGGCTTCCTCATCGGCTAGCAGACCACCAAGTGAGTTCTCATCCTGATCGGGTGAGGTATGGGTTTGTTCGCCCTTCCCGTCTTTGACTTGCGCTTGAACGCGTAGACGTGAGTGCCGTATAATCATCATCGTCATTTTTTGATGTCCACAGTCATCATCAAGACTTGTTGATGTACCCATTGGTGCTGTAATCTCCTTGAGGTTTCCCAACCATAGAGAGGTCGGAGTCGCTCGAGTCGTGCTGCGTGTCTGATATCGGCGACTGGCTCTCGTGTCCTCACCTGTCCACTAGGATAGGTCGAGAGATGACTGTCAACAACTTCTCACCTTTCTTCAGGTATGCATGCTTTCTAAATGATCATAAATTTAATATTACTTGAAATGATACATGTAACTAATGCAAGTTAATAAATGTAGGTTTGGAGCCATTTGTATATTCCGATGGGGCGAGTCGATCCCCGACCGGGGAATGAGGCTACGTTCCCTTTAGCACGGCGGTGACTACCATTCGTGAGTGGGGCGCCGCACTCTTACGAGTTGCACGTGCTCTGACGGGAGTTTCAAGATTACCCCGCCTCACTGGTACGTACTCCTTCCTTATGAATGAATGATATGCATGCATATATGATGCGATGGTTGACTAATGACTGTTGATGACATGAATGCGAATGCAGGTGGTGTGGAGACCTTACCAGGGCATGATCGAGAAGGGTCAGCCTTGGGTGACTGCAGGTCGACCTCGTTTTAGGCATGAGCTTTGGGTTCACTGCCTAAACGAGATTGAGCCCCTACACCTACGCCTTGCGATGAGGACCCTCGGCCTTTACCAGTAGTGGGTCTAGGTTGGGGAGCCACGCGGAATCGGGCGAAAGACCCGCGGGAGGACGAAGGCAACTGACTGGAGGGTTAGGTTAGTGGACCAGTACACGGACTGGCAGCATGGCAGGACTAGAGTCACCTCCCAGGCAACATACAGCTCCGAGTACCTCCGGCGCTATTGGGAGGTCTACGCCGGTCGACCCCAAATGAGGGTCATAGGGGTGAGTAAATGAAATACATTTCTTTTCCAATATGATGTTATGCTTATTATGCAACTAATCGTGTGATGAATGCAGGATGCGCGAGACTTGGTAGCGATGGACAGGCAAGTCCATCTCCACAGCCTAGAGGCCCAGTTAGCAGCCACGCGGGCTGACCTGGAGACCCTGGTGAGTGTTTATTATGCATATGCAAATGATTCATGAATTATTGATGATTAGCCACTGATGATCGTTTCTTTTGGATGCAGCGTGCCCAGCGGGGAGCAGCAGGGAGAGGGACCGACGGTGCTTCCAGCTCTAGGGGGCCGAGCACTGGGACTGGATTAGAGGAGCAGCTTGCAGGGGCAATTGCTCGAGCAGAGGAGGCGGAGCATGAGCTCGTCGCTCGGGTAAGCTTATAAACTTGAATTTAGTTATGCCATTACATGTTCATAAAATCTTATGACTTTCTTTTCTTTTTGCCATGTACAGACTGAGGAGCTACAGGCATCGTTCGCCTGCGTTATGAGGGAGCGTCGCGACTGCAGCACACTGGTAAGTTTTATTTTGCTTTATGAATCAACATTCATGCATTCTTCCCCCTTTTTTTTCCAAAAATTAATGATGATATGATGTGATGTTATGTAGGAGATAGAATTGACAGAGGCGCGGAAGCAGCTATCATCGGTGTATTTCGAGGTTACCTCCCACGACCAGCAAGTTGTCGAGCTTGAGCAGGCGCAGGGTCAATAGGAGGAGCTTCCTACCGAGGTGACCGAGTTGAGGGTGCTCCTTGTGATGGAGCGGAGGGAGCGCACTCGAGAGAGGGAGGAGCCGACAGCGGAGCGGGCTTGTGAGCGAGAGGAGCAGCTAGTACGCGAGCATGAGCTTGTGGACCTGAGGATGCAGCTAGGCGTCGTGCAAGAGTGACTCTAGATCACCGAGGAGTGGCTCCAGCGAGGCATGGAGCAGGCACGGGCTGCCGGGCACTCGAGCGCCTTTGCCAGCACTTCTTACCTGACCGGTTCCTCAATTCGCCCAAAGGACGATGCAGAGCAACAGGCCCGAGCCCCGTTAGCTTCTCGGGGGTCCATGCCCCCTCCGCAGACGCGGCCTCAAGAGGAGGGTAAGGCAGAGAGTAGGAGAGAGGAGGGTGGAGGCGAGAGCTAGAGAGATAAGGGACCGCCCCCCCTCTCTCCTTGGAGCCAATCCGCCTAAACCCCCCCGGGAGGGGGTTTAGGCGGACACCTGAAAAGTGACATTGATCGCCTAAGCAATTATTTCTGACGGCAGGTCTTGGAATTCTGCTAGGCCAAAGTGGAGCCTTTGCAATTCCATTGGTTTTGTTTTAGTTGGTGATTTTGCCTGTTCGAGTTGTTGAGGTCTTTTTATAATTGATGACCTTGTTGGCTCGACACAAGATTGAGATTTGGCTTTGGGCTCCCTTATCTTGGCCTTGCCTTTGTTGCTTGGTCGAGGATTCCCACTTGTAGTCATTCTGGGTTGACTTGGCTCAGGAGTGGACTTGGAACTTCCTCCTATAGCTTGGCCTTTTGGCCCCTGGGCTTTTGGCCCCTCGCACTTGGCCTTGCCTTTAGGGTTCGGTAGGGGACTTTCGCCTGTAGACCTATCTAGTTGAACCTGTTGAGAGGTGGGCTTGGTCACTCGTGGCAGCCTGACTTGCCCCTACTGTGCTTGCCGAAGAATCTTCTCAGCAACCTCTTTGAAATGTCGCCTCGGTGGGGAATTCCCCTGCGCATCGATCTCCCCTTTTTGGATGAGGGCTACAATGCAGTTTTGGACTTCCAGGCATTTCCCAATGGGGTGAGACACACTGGCGTGATATTTGCAGTAGCGGAGATGACTCTTGGCTGTTTCATTGTAGTAAGATGGCGGGTCATGCGCTATCACTCGACCTTTTAGGAGCTTGTCGAAGATCTTCTCATTGTCCTTCTTGGGAAAAGAACACTGATGAGAGGGTCGCCACCTTCGGTACCACAATGTGGATTTGGGCGATTGCGAATTGATTCCTTCCTTTCTTGGCTTGAGGAGTTGGAATGCAACCGAAGCATGTATGATGTTGACGGAGAAATTCAAACTCTCCTGTCTATGTGGCTATGGTGGGCTAACCAAGGAGTCACCCATATCAATCACTCCTCGCTTGATCAAGTCCTCAAGGAAGTCCTTAAAGGCCCGACAGTCATGAATAATATGGCCTACAATCTCGTGATATAGGCAATAGCCCTGATGTAATGCAGCGCCTACTGCTTGCTGACTGGGCGACGTCGGGAGGTTTAGTAGCCCTTCACAATGACACGCGAAAAAGATTTGCAGGGTCTTCTCGCGAGGAAAAGAATATAAGTTCTCTGATTCCTCGTCTTTAGATGGGTCAGACGATTCTTCGGAGAGCCAACCCCCCGGCATAAGAGGACTTCGGGCAGTAGGTGATACACCTGCCCCCTACATGGGGGTCGGAGCTGGTCCCCTGACGAATGACCCAAAGGGGAAGGTGGCCAACTGCTCATCGATGCTCTTTAAGAATTGTAACAACCTTCGTTGTTCCAGCTGTAGCTGCCAGATCTCCCCTCGAATCTTTTGAATGGTCCTTCGCAGTGCCAGGCATTCAGATAGTAAGGAAGAAGCGGCCCTCGGACCAGCATGGGGCTATTGATTTGATGGCCCGATTTTTGGTGCATTGAAGCTCGAAACAGTTGCCACTATGTAGATCACGTTGGCCGACCGGTTCGATCGGCTCTAGACATGAGGCTGCGGCGGGTCGATCGCATGGCCCAATATATTTATCAGGCCCTTCTGGATGAGCTCTCCTGCTATGTTCTTGAAGACGTAATAGTCCCCGACGGTATGACCCAACCTTCTATGCTATACACAATAGGTAGGGTCGTCCGTTTTATCCACCTCCACGAGCTTTCGCGGATCAGGTAGGGTGATGGGCTTTTTCTTCATGCATAAATCAAAGAGCATCCTTGTATGCTCTTTCCTGAAAGAGGAAGTTGACGAACACCATAGCAGTCGCCAGGTAACCAAACCTGAGGTGGTTGGCCATGACCTACAGACCATAGGTCACTGATGACATGCCTTCTACTACTGTTGTTGGTGGTGCGTAGCACGAGTGAGCACGCACATTTGCAAATGTATGCCCTCCTCTATCCGTCCTGTTAGAGGAAGAAGAGCAATCAGAATCTTGAAGAAGGTTTTAGACTTCTTTGACATGAAGAACAAAGGCAGGTAAGGTCCCACCGAGCGTGCCAGTCTGTTGGATCACAGAATATTGTTCCTTATTGGTCCCTGACGTCTTACACCGCGTCACAAGTGTCTAGCTACAACGCCCCAGGCGCGAGACTCAGACACGCACAGTAACCAAAGTACCATGAACAAGGACTAGCTGAGGTTGCGCTCATCAACGCGATTTCAAGCCCTCAGCCTCATGTGCACACTCAGACCATACGCCCTAGGTCTGTCCTCTAGCTGATAATTCTCCCACCAGTCCAGACTCGGCGGTACGTGGGGGCCCTACGGCAACCAGCTTACTCACTGTCTCTCTCCGGTGCGCCACACCAGTGCTCCTAGTGGGCCAACACACGCATGCCGTGGAAGCTACGACTAGTGGATGGGTCACCGGAAGTACAGACCCTCAAGTCACAGAAAATGACTCTGAAAGTAAACAAGTACAAAGATCGCTCCTCGTACAATACCGACTTATGGTGACATAAGCCGAAGATGCCACATCCCGGGACCCCTCACGGCACCCCACACCTGGTCCCCACATAATGCCCAGCATTAGTCAGATCACATATCAGCACATGGATCGAGGTCTGTTCACCTGGGACTCAAATTGGCACGAAAAACCACCGGCTAGGCCTCAGACGATGAACGGTCCATCATTGGCCACATGGAAAAAGGGCAGTTAAGACCCTGCCACTCAAGGACATGGGCGGTCCCACCTGGGTCGCTCATGCACGAGGATAAATGGCCAGCCAATGGCCGCTCATGGGATATGCGGTCAGACCTCAGTCGCTCACCCCAAACACTGTGTAACGGTTAAGAAAATAGGTGCGGTTGGGATCTAGCCGCACAAGGGAAGGGCGGCCTGGACCTTACCGCACAAGGCAGGTGCGGTCTAGCTCTGGCCGCATGATCTGCCAATGGCTCCAAGTGACGTACGGCCAGACCCAGGCCGCAAGAGGGGACGTACGGCCAGTCCCTAGCCGCACACCCCAACACTGCATAACAGTCAAGACCCTGGGAGATGGGCGGTCAGCTTGGGGCCGCACGATGGGACATGCGGTCCCATGATAGGCCGCTCAACCCCGCTGCGTGCCGAGCTTGAATCACAGTGCACCGAGCTGATGGGTGGCCAAGACAGGACTGCACAAGGGATATGCGGTCCCTAGTGCGACCGCACATGGCTCACCGGTGCGAAAACAGTGAACCTCACCGGAATCACCCATTTCGGCCCCAAACAAGCCCCATGTAGGGGGAAATGAAGGGAAAGGAACCCCCAAGCCCCCTCGCATGATTCTACGCCCCCAAAACGTGGAATTGGGGCTTAAAACGAAGGATCGGGCGAACTCTCCCCGACGCATGCTCAACCCTCCCCGGCGTAAAAGAACCCCTTCTCGGCCTCGCCTTGGCCTACAAACCGCGGGAATGGAACGACACTAAGCTAGGGATCGTCACCCTACTTCCGGTTCGCGACGAGACGCCAATCTGAGTTTGATCCTATGAAGAATGCCGTTGAAAACCCCACCTTCCAGTGCTTCCCACGCTCACTGCACGTCCACGCAATCGCCTCACCGTCACCCACGTCGTCGCGCCATCGCCCTGCTGCTGTCTGCAGCCGGAACGGAGCTCACCGCTGTCGAATGGGCTAGAGAGAGGGAGAGGGACACACGTAGGAGGAAGAGGAAGAAGAATAAGAAATGAAAAAAAGGAACGGGATATTTATAGAAAATCTCAAAATTTAGAAAAATACTAAAAAATAGAAAATCACATTTTCGCGATCCTCGGAACGCACCGATCGCAACGGTACCACTCACACCCAGGTGAACGACCATGTTCGCCTACAACGGCGTGCCGAAGGATTTGCTGAAAACCAGACCGAAAATCAAAAAAATGCGCGAGAAAAGTCACGGAATGCCTCCGGGCCTCCGAAACGACCCCGGATCGTACTGATCTGATCACGGAAGATGTCTGAAACAAAATTTCAGACACGACAGAGCCAGACGCTCAGAGAAAATAGGTCCGAGACTCAAAAACAAGGATCCGAAAGGGTCCGGGACATCACAGCCCTCCCCCCTTAAATAAATTTCATCCTCGAAATTTAAGAACGAAGGCACAGGAACGGGGTGCTACACCCTCCCCCACTTAAAAGAATTTGGTCCCTAAATTAAATTTCATATAAACTTGGAGGGTGCAGAATTCATACCATTTTGTAATAAGTATGGGAATCTATTCTTCATGGATTCTTCGGTCTCCCATGTGGCTTCTTGGTCTGAGCACTTGCTCCATTGTACCTTACCATGGGAATTGTCTTATTCCTTAGTGCACAAACCTCGCGATCAAAGATCTTCAAAGACTTTTGTCCATAAGTAAGATCCTTTTGTATCACCAGGTTGTCATGATCGATGATGTGTGATGGATCGTGCACATATTTCTTCAAGATAGAAATGTGAAACACATTGTGGACTTCAGACAATTGAGGAGGCAAGGCGATGCGATAGGCAACCTCGCTAACTCTGTCTAACACTTCGAAAGGACCGATATATCTTGGTGTAAGTTTCTCTTAACACTAAACCTTCTAATTTCTCATCCTGGAGAAACCTTAAGAAAGTCATGATCTCCAACTTGGAATTTGAGGTCTCTCCTTCTTGTGTCGGCATAAGTCTTCTGTCTAGATTGAGCCATTTGAAGTCTTTCTCT
This sequence comes from Amorphophallus titanum, assembly GCA_024336825.1. Taxonomy (NCBI): domain Eukaryota; kingdom Viridiplantae; phylum Streptophyta; class Magnoliopsida; order Alismatales; family Araceae; genus Amorphophallus; species Amorphophallus titanum. Next base: position 5,357,969 of record JANBPO010001714.1, on the reverse strand, counting down.
AATCAGCTGAATCTTTTTCGTGGTATCTCTCACCATGTCTGGTCCCAGTAGTTACTTTTTGCCAACTTCATCTCAGCATAAGGGTGATCGGCAACTCCTTCCGCATAGTGCTTCGAAAGGTGCCATCTAGATACTCACTTGGTAACTGTTGTTATAAGCAAACTCGACCAAAGGTAAGTGATCATGCCAACTTCCACCGAAATCAATAATACATGCTCAAAGCATATCTTCTACCACTTGATTGGTTCTCTCAGTCTGACCATTCGTTTGAGGATGAAAAGTTGTACTAAAGTTGAGTCTTGTCCCCAGTGAATGTTGCAAACCCTTCCAGAAATGAGAAGTGAAGTGCGGGTCTCAATCGGACACGATTGAAACAGGCACTCCATGCAGTGTGACAACTTCCTTGATATATAATGCAGCAAGAACATCGACTGACCATCGGCTCTTGATTGGCAAGAAGTGTGCCGACTTGGTCAATCGGTCTATGATGACCCATATTCCGTCATAACCTCCCTTCGATTTAGATAGACCCATAATGAAGCCCATACCGATATCCTCCCATTTTCACTTAGGGATATCTAGAGGATGTAGCTTACCGGTAGACTTTTAATGTTCTGCCTTGACTTGTTGGCATGTGAGATAGCGAGACATAAAGTCTGCTACTTCCCTTTTCATGTTGGGCCACTAAAAGATCCGTTTTAAGTCTTGGTACATCTTGGTAGATTCCAGATGGATCGTGTACCTTGATCTATGGGCTTCTTCTAAAATTTTCTACTTTAATTCTGGACAATCCAGTACATAAGTCCTTTCCCTGAATAATAATCTTCCATCTGATGCTACCTTGAAATCTGGTTGCTCTTCTAGCTTATCCTTGATCTCTACTAACACTGGGTCACTATCTTGAAGTTCCTTCATCTCGGAGAGTAGACCCGGGTGTATCTTCATGTGTGATAGAGTAATACACATGTTCTCCTTGTCCATACTTATGTTAAGTTTAGAGAATTGCTCCAGCAACTTTCACTCTCGAATCATGCAGTTGGCTAGTAAGGCTCTTGGCTTTCGACTGAGGGCATCAGCAATAGGAATACCCTTTCCAGGATGATACTGTATAGTGAAGTCAAAGTCCTTGACATATTCAAGCCAACACTTTTGTCTCATGTTCAACTCCTTTTGTAAAAAGAGATACTTCAAGCTCTTGTGATCGGAGTATATGATGAATTACTCTCCGTAGAGATAATGTCTCCAGATCTTTAATGCAAATACTACCGCAGCCAACTCTAAATCGTGAACTGGGTAGTTCTCCTCATGCTTATTCAACTATCGGGAAGAGTAAGCTATGACTCTTCCTTGTTGCATTAACACACATCCGAGGCCAATGCTAGACGTATCGATATATACATCGAATTTCTCCCCTTCAGATGGTAATGCCAATACCGGGGCTGTGATCAAGTGATCTTTTAGGGCTTGAAAACTTCTTTCACAATCTTCTCTCCATTCATAATGAATCTCCTTGCGGGTCAGCCTAGTAAGAGGAACAGCGATCTTGGAGAAGTCCTTTATAAAATGCCGATAATAGCCAACTAGACCCAAGAAACTAAATATCTCGATAGCATTGGTCGGCCTTTCCCAATTCTTCACAGCCTCTACTTTCGATGGATCCACTGATATTCCATCCTTAGAGATCACATGTCCTAAGAATGATACTTCCTTGAGCTAGAACTCACATTTACTGAACTTTGCATATAGTTGATTTATCCTCAATATCTGTAATGTAATCCTTAAATGCTCTTCATGCTCTTTCTTGATCTTCGAATAAATCAAAATGTCATCGATGAAGACCATTACAAAATGATCCAGATGAGGCATGAATATGCTATTCATCAACTGCATAAAGACTACAGGGGCATTCGTTAGTCCAAAAGGTATAACAACAAATTCATAGTGCCCATACCTACTCTGAAATGTGATCTTATGAATGTCCTCATCCTTGATCCTCAGTTGGTGATATCCTGACCTGAGATCAATCTTTGAAAAATACTTAGATCCAGATATCTGATCAAATAATTCATCGATCCTCGATAGTGGATACTTGTTCTTGATAGTAAGATGGTTCAACTATCGATAGTTGATGCAAAGTCTCATTGATCTATCCTTCTTCTTTACAAATAATACGGGTGCTCCCCATGGGGAAGTGCTCAGTCTGATGAATCCTTTCTTTAAAAGCTCCATCAATTGCTCCTTTAACTCCTTAAGCTTGGCAGGGGACATCCTATATGGTGCCTTAGAAATTGGACCAACACTAGGGACCAGGTCGATGGTGAAGGCCACTTCTCTTTGTGGGGGTAATCGGGGCAAATCTTCTGAGAATACATCGAGAAACTCTCGAACCACTCAGATGTCTTCTACCCTAGACTCCTTCACTTTCGTGGTGCTCACAAATGCCATGAAAGCCACGCATCCTTTACTTAAGAGCTTACTAGCTCGGAGGGCCAAAATAAGGGGTGACTTACTTTGACTCTGAGGACTAGTGTAGTCAAGTTCTGGGTTTTCTTTAAAAGTTACCTTGCTGTTACGGCAATCTACAACTGCCTTGTGTGTGGATAGCCAGTCGGTTCCTAGTATAACATCAAAATCTTTCATGTCTAAGCATGTTACATTGGCAGGTAGATTCTTCCCTTTCACCACAACTTCACAATTTAGATAATGGTATGTGATCTCGGATTCATTTTCAAGAGGAGTTAAAATAACTAAATCTATACATTCCGGTTCCATAGGTAATGGATCAACAAACTTCTTGGAAATAAAAGAATGTGATGCACAAGTATCAAACAAGACGTATGCAGACTTGGAAAAAATCTTTAGTGTACCTTCCACCAGTCTTCCTTCATCTTGTTCTGCCTCTTGGAGGGCTTAGAGATGTGCTTGTTTCTTCACCGGGTGCTTCTCGCCTTCGGCTTGATCATTAAGTAATGGACAGTCGGGAATCCGATGGTCACGACTCCCACAACGGAGACAAGCTCCTAATCTCCTCCAGCATGGTTTGACTCTTTGGCCACCCTTGTCACAATGTTTGCACACCTCTTTTGAAGGTGCGATAGTAATGGAGAAATGTTTGTTGTTCTTCTTAAGCTTCTTCCCTTGGGAAGACTCTCCTCCGTTGCTAGACCTCTTCTTGTTGAAGGTCAGCTTATACGTGCCAGATAGTTTCGTGGCATCTTCTAATAGTTGAGCTCTACGAACCATCTCCGAGTAGACCTGGATGTCCATCGGCGCTAACTGGGTGATATATTGGGGTCGAAGCCCGTTAAGAAATCTTCTTGCCTTCATCTTCTTGATACTCACTAAGTGCTTTGCGTACCTTGATAGCCTAGAAAATTGGGCCTCATACTTAGCGACGGATAATGTCCCCTGCTTTAGTGCGGCAAACTCTATTGCCTTCTTCTCTTGAATACAGTTTGAGAAGTATTTATTATTGAACTGTTCAAAAAACTCGGCCTATGTAATTGGATATTGTTCCAAAGTAGCTTCGACAGACTCCCACCAGAATCGGGTGACCCTTTCCAATTAGAAAGTAGCTAGTAACACCTTCTCTTCGTCTGTGCATTACATAACACAGAATATCGTTTCTACATCTCTAAGCCAGTGCTCAGCATCATCGGGGTCAGATGAGCCAATAAACTTTGGTGGGTTCAAATTCTGAAAACTCCGATGGAGTTCGCCCGCTCCACGGTTTGCTCTGCCCTGCACTACTTGTTGTAACGCTTGTGTAAGGCCATGTACAATGCGCTACATGTTACGCCACTGAGCACGTTCGGCGGCCATGGTCCTATGACTATATTAGTATATGATTAACCAAGAGTTTTTACTCCCTAAGTCATCTTAACCCATGGTTCTAGCCATCCTCACCAGGTAAAGGTTTAAACCTATCCTTGGACTTGGGTTTTCTAGGAATTGAACATCCTAGGCTCTAATACCACAAAAACTGTCACGCCCCAAGCGCGGAAGGAACCCGGTATGCATGACGAGTTTATATCAATCATGTCAAACAGAGCATAAGTGTATTCGACAAATAGATAGAGCGCACAAAAGTAGAGATAACTAAATCGAGTGGGTGCTCTTTTCTTTCCTCATTGATCTGCGCCAAGAAAGTCCCCAGTGAGGCATCCATGGCGGTGATGTAGAGTATGAGGGGTTTACCCTTGGCCAGTGCCCCCAGGACTGGGGGGGGGTGAGGAGGTACTCCTTGATTTGCTCAAAAGTCGTCTGGCATTCCGAGTCCCACATGAAGGGGGCATCTTTCTTCATCAGCTTGCTGAAAGGCGCACATCGACCGGAGAGGTTGGAGATGAACCTACGAATGTAGGTCAACCTGCCTTGGAACGATCTGAGCTCAGTGAGGTTGCTGGGCGGCGGGAGCTCTCAGATCGCTTTGATTTTACCGGGGTCCACCTCAATTCCTCAGTATCGGATGATAAAATCGAGAAACTTGTCACTGGATACGTCGAAGGTGCACTTCATAGGATTCATTTTGAGCCCATATTGTCGGAGATGCTCGAAGACCTGGCGTAGATCACGCAGATGGTCTTCCCGTCGCCTAGTCTTGATGACAAGGTTGTTGACGTAGCATTTGATGATATTGTGCAGCATCTCGTCAAAGATTTTGGTCATGCCCCTCTGGTATGTGGCACCGGCATTCTTCAAATCGAAAGGCATGCACTTATAGTTAAAGATCCCTTTGGGGGACCTAAAGGCAGTGTGGTTCTTATCTTTGAGGGACATCCGAATCTGGTTGTAGCCAGACGACCCGTCCATAAAAGACAGGGCTTCATGTCCGGTGATCATGTCGACCATCGTTTCTATGATTGGGACTGAGAAATCATCCTTCAGACAAGCTTTGTTGAGGTCCCGAAAGTCAAAAAAAATGCAGACTTGACCATTTTCTTTTTGACTGGGACAAAGTTGGCGAGCCAAATCGGATAGATGCATGGCTCGATGAAGTCGACCTCCGCCATTTGGTCAACCTCGGAAGAGACTTGGAGTTCCAGCTCGTGACGCATGCGCCATTGGGGTTGTTTGACTAGAGTAGCTGAGAGAGATATAGCCAGTTTGTGCTCTGCTACGAAGGGGTCCAACCCCGACATCTCTTTGTATGTCCAGGCAAAGTAGTCCTTGTACTCGAATAAGAGTTGCTTGCCGTCCTGTCGTTCTACCTTGGTGAGGAGGGAGCTGACGAACGTCGGCTGAGGAGCTTCATCTTTGCCCAGGTTAATTTTGATGAGTTTGTTGACAGTCGCCTAGCCACTGTCCTCCAGCTCGGGAGGAGCGGGTTAAAGATAGATGAAGTCCTCGTCGTCAGTAATGGCTTCATATACTTGGGGCTCCTTGATGCCAACAATTGAAGTTGATGGAGCTGGGAGGTTGTTGTCGCTGAGCTCGGACTGGGATTGTCCCCGACCGTCAATACTGGGCTGACAGTTGTCAGTTGGCATCATGGGAGCATGGCTGGAGTTGCCTGGGAAAGCTGGCAATGCCTCACAATCTTCGTCCTGGAAACCCTCCTCATGGGGAAAGTTCAATAGAGTGGGCTCTTTGACTTGCCGGGAGGTCCCAGGAGCCTCCTCCATCTTAATGTCTTCGTGAACAGACAGGGAAGCCTCATCGAGCGCTTGAGCTGGGGTACTGGTTCTGGTGGGGAGTGGGATTAAAAGATCCTCTTCCTCATCCCCGGAGCTATCGAACTTGGTGCTGATATTGGCTGGGTCACCGACTAGCTATGCCGGGCCTACAACGTAGACCGCGTAATTGACACGAAAATCTGGGTCTTGGTCGTAGCCCAGCCCCCTGGTATCTTTGCGGGAGAACGGGGGTTGCCCCCGAACCTGTGGAGGAGTCCACAAGTTGCGGAAGTATCTCTGCTGTGCGAAGCCCTACCACTAGGGGATGCGCTGCTTGAGTCACATCTCCCGAATGTGGGGTGATAGGTCGTCCAAAACCTGAACAGCTTCAGGAGTGTTGTCGGCTTGTCTGGACCAGCCGAAGTCATCTTGATAGGGGCATCTCTCGCCCGTCATTTTTTCTCATAGCCCTGGTGGCTCACCGGCATGGTTCCACTGCGTCCGTCACATTTATCGGAGTCAAGTCATGTAATTTTCATATTTTCTTTGTCCACCAACACCCCTTCGATGGAAACACGCGAAGTGGCAAGTCATTAAAGCATGGGAAGGTGGATAGGCGCCAGCGCCATGCCAACCAATCAACACGCAAGATGCCTGTAGAAAAAATCGCTGCCTTTCCAGCAGCTACAAGTACAGTGGTTAAATTACATCAAAAGTGGTAAGGAATAGTCCAGTTAGCATTTACTATTACCAAAACTTACACATGCAAGGAAAGTTTTTACACGGCCATGTTAAAGAAAAGAAAGGGAAAAAGAAAAAAGTCTACATCAGGCCTCGGGCCCACTACGAAGTTCAACAGATGAAGAACCCTCGGCACTAGGCGATCTTCCCTCACACCCTCGGTGACGGCCGGTCCAGACACTGACCCCACCTGCATGGGAACTGTCTCGGTCGCGTTCCCTCCCGAGACTGTCAGAGTTGGCGATCACTCGGACGACACAGAGGTCCCCTGACTTCCGCCTTTGCTCGGCATCTGAACAGAAGAATCCGTGGTATCTTCGTCTGAGTCATAATATTGCCCGAAAGGAAAATTGAGCTCTTTGTGCACCTGCTCATGGGCCAGACAGGTCGCTCGACGGTAACCTTGGGAAAACCCCTTCCACAGGTCTCGACGATAACTGGGCTCATAGTAGGCAAAGGCAGCCTGCTAGATCGCTGCTTGGTAACTCTCCGAGCATTTATATTGCTTGAGTGCCTCCGATCCGGCTAGCTTTGCCTTCTACTCAAGCTTGGCCACCTTCCGTTTCGCCTCGGACTACCTCTGTTTGGCTTCAGCTTGCGCAGCCTCGGCCTCCGCCCGCTGTCGCTCGGCCTCTCTGATTCGGACCTCGAGCTCCTTACGCTCGGCCTTCCATTGCTTGACGCTCAGCCTGCACTATTCACTCCGTGTCCAGGACTCTATTTTTTAGCTCGAGCATATAGCGGGCCTGCCCCAGTTGCTTGATTGACTCCCGAGCCTCTTTCTAGCTCGACTCAGCCTGCGCTTTGAGTGAAGCAGCCTCCCACCGAAGGCCTTCAAGATCGCGAGTCAAGCTCTCTATCTTTTGGTCCACTACACCACTGGCCCAGGCCAGAGAATCCCTCTTGGAATTGATCCAAGCATACAAATCGGCCATCTCGGCCCCTAGTTGGGCCACAATCAGGCCACCTTCCATGACCCGTTTGAGAAGCACGAAAGGAGGGCTACGCTCGAGACTTCCCTGAATTACTTCTGAGGTCACGGAGCGGCACCTATGGTACAAGGAGGTTCAGACGACAGAAGTACCTACCGCAGAAGGGACGGCCCTCTCAGGAGTAGCTGGGATTGGGGAATCCCCCTCGGGTATTTCCACTCTCGGGGGCCCACCGGTTAGCTCGGCCTGGATCGCTTCCCCTTGCACCTCCGTAGTCTCGGTCAGCTGGGATTGGGTCGCTTCACCTTGTGACGCCTCGGCCTCGACTGGCTCGGATTGGGTCCCATCATCTTGTGCCCCCTCAACCTCAATTGGTGCACCAGCAGTGGATGCCCTCGCCTGAGGCGCACCTGCCTCGGTCGTGGCCCCTTCGATGATGGTGGCCCCCTCGCATTCAATGGACGGGAGGGCCAACTAGGCACCCCCCTCGACTGAGAGAGCGGCCTCTGCCCTTCTCACCCTTTTTCTCTTGGCAGTCACGGCCTTCATCGAAGACCGCAGCACTTTCTCCATGGGATCCTTGTGCTTGGCCCCGCGACGCTCGGAAGTCCCATCCTAAGCGATCTGCTTGCCCTTGTCACGAGCACGGGAAGAGCTCCCAGGAACTTGAAGTCCCCCGGGAGTAGACACCTCCTCTTCATCGAGGATCACCACCTCGGCTAGCGATGCCTCTTCATCAGCCACTCGCCTCGAATCTGAATAGAGACAAGTGAGCTATCAATAAGAAGTTTACTCTTGCGACCCAACATCAATGCAAGGGGGCCGAAGCCCTTACCTGGAGGCCGCACAGGCTGAGAAGGGTACTCCTCGATGTTGGCCGCGGTCATCAACTCGATAGTGGATCGATGATTCTCCTGAAGAAGAGTAGCCTTCTTTCACACAAATGGTGAGGAAGAGCCTCAAGCCTCCCCCACTTCGCATAACCCGGACCTTCAAAAGCCACATGCCTTCACATGTGGCACCATAACCATAGATGGGCCCCAAATCAAAAGGATCAAGGTAGACCCCGTCTGCCAAAGCATGCACCCATACTCCCTACACATGGAGCGACACCTCCCTCTAGTGCCCTTCTCCTATTGCACCACCATCCAATCATCTTACCGAGTGGAGACTTTAGAGGATCTTCTTAAGGGACTAGCATGGCAAATGGAGTTGACTGGCATGTTGACCACAGTATTCGACCGACCTAGGAGCCTTGACCTCCTACACCTATGTGTCAGGTCTATCACTTCGATTTGCACCATCGGTTGCTACACTAGCGACCTCCTACTATTCTTCCCCACACCCGATGAGCCCGACCTTATCCTCAGATTGGAGTTCCTTATATCGGGTAGAAAGCCAAGCCATCCCCTCATGGTCGACCCACCCACCAAAGACTTTAGCCCAATTATTTCATTAGAGGAGGATGATTCACCACCATATTGTGAGGACCTTGAGGTTGACGAGATGAACTTAGAGCTCCTTTCCCCCAGGTACACTTATGTTGATCCTTTTGACCCCTCCCAATGGGAGCCCGGGAGCCCATGTGGCCTACCCGCATCACTTACCACCCACTCCTTCCTACCCTTACCCACTATGTTAGACCAAGCCCACCTCTTCCAAGTCTCAGGCAACACAAGGGTATCCATGACCATGGAAGATCTACATATAGGGAGCAAGGAAGTGCCTCTCTCCATGATGTCCACCTTCGTAGATCCCTTCAACCCTTTCGAGTGGAAGCTCAAGGACCACCCCATACCCACACACTTGGCCGTCAACTCTGGAACAATTGTGCACCTATCTTGGCAAATCACATCATTCGACATGGGTGACAAGTCTGATCATCTCATACATGTCACACACACTTTAGGCCCAATGCATGATTGGCATACATTTGGATGCACTGGTCCTCGCCCATTCATCATTGGTCTTACGCATGAAAGGAGCATACATGGATGTCCGGGTCCCCCAACATTTGTCAAACCCATGCATGATAGGTTCACCTATGGATGTCCCAGCCCTTCTAAGTCTTTCAAAGTATTCATGGTGTCAAAGTATGATTGGTCTACATTTGGCTGCCCCGGTCTACCTTTGTACACCATACTTTTCACACCCACACCGCATCGTAGTGCATGACATATGCATTCACGCAAGCATCTAGCAACGAGCGGTGAGGATCACAAAGAGCAGGCAACAGCTCGTAAGCACCGCTTGGGATTCCAAGTAGGCAACTTGGTGATGGTGACATTAGAGTGGCTCTACCCTAGGGTCACCTCCAAATCGTGGGCACGAGGACTTGGACCTTCCCGAGTTCTGAGTGACTTTGGCAACCCGGCTTACGGGTTGGACTTACCGATGGGTTTTGGGATTTACCCCACTTCCCACGTGGTGGGCCCAACACCCTATGCAGGCACTGCGGTGGAACCTATCGAGAGTTTCGAGCCTATACCTACCCTTGTGAGAGACACCCTCAGTATGCCACCATAAGTCAGCTTGAGAGCCCAACGTGAGCACACGGAGGCAATACTGGGCAAGCAAGGTATCATCACCGATAAGAGGGTGTGCCCAAGCTACCTTGAGAGGCTGAAGAGCCATCCCCCGGCTGAGGATGCAGAGTTGAGTTGGGAGATTATGGCTTGCCCAGAGCTGCATTTGGTGTACAACTTCTCCGGTGGACCCATACTCGATGGGGTCGAGTTTTCCCCACCCCGAGGGTATGATGGGGGCATCCCTTACCCCTCCACATTTTTTCGAGGCTCGGATTGTTCGTCGGCATGCGCCATTATGTTTGTTATGTGCTTCTGAGTCTAGTCATATAATTTTTATATTTTATTTAAGTCATAAATCGTGTAATTTCTCCTTTATTTGAGTCTGGTACCTATGTTAGTGAGTCATTTACCTCAGTTAGTTGTTATATAGTCAGTTTGATAAGTTATTGTGCCCAATTCAATGGGCTTCGTGCACGACACGGACATTGTTCGATGAGAGCACCCTGTCCAGTCTCTGTCCCAAGGGTCGCACACCATCAGACATGGCTCAATCAGGGCGCCCAACCTGGTTCCCCACCTCGATGATCATGTGCCACTTCGGTGTCACCTCGATAAGCGTGCCCTCAGGGTTGTTACCCAGACGATGGGCATACTTCACAAGTCCCGGCGCAAGATGAAGCGTCAGGCCCCTGCCTCTGTCAACGGGCACCGAGCACGACCATCAGGGTCTTGCCGCACCCAGCCACCTCAGCCGCATCGGGGCCCCGGGCGCGTGACCACTTGACAACCTCAGTCACAACGGTGCCCCCCGACACCCAACTGCCAGCCACTCCAGCCACAACGGTGCCCCCGGCACCCGACTGTCATCAACTACAGTCATAACAGTGCCCCCCTCGGCACTCGACTGCCAGCCACCTCAGTCACAGCGGTGCCCCGGCACCCGACTGTCAAGCACTCCAGTCATAACGGTGCCCCCGGCATCCGACTGCCAGCCACTCCAGTTACAACGGTGCCCCCGGCACCCAACTGTCATAAACTATAGTCACAACAGTGCCCCCGGCACCTGACTGTCAAGCATTCCAGTCACAACGGTGCCCCCGGCACCCGACTACCAGCCACTCCAGTCATAGCGGTGCCCCCGACACCCGACTGCCAACTGCACCAATCACATCGGGATCCGCAACACCCAATCGCTCAAAAACTCCAGTCCCACCGGGGCCCACAGCACCCGACAATCCTGAGCTCAACGGCTTTTGGTCGCTCCAGCTATGGCGATGCTCACGTCGTTCGACCACTCAAGTCTCAACAGCGCCCGGCCGCTCCAGGGACAAGTGGTGCCTACATCATTCGATCGCCTCGGCCGTGGTGATGCCCAACTACCCTAGCATAATGGTGCCTACGACACCCTACTACTCTGACCTCGACATTGTCTCATGATAGGAAGATATTATGGCACCCCTCGGGCGGCACCCAGCTAAGTCACAGGTCCTCTTACGGACTCTACGTGTGAATACGGAATTACACACACAATAACGCAATGACCCGGGGACCGTCACAAATGACGGAACTATCCCGCAGCTTGCAAGCACTTGTAATCGGGCTCTCACGCCCCCATATAAATGCCCTTCACGGTATCTAAGTCATGTAATCCAGTTAGGGAGTGGATCCCCCTCCTCGCTGGGACCAGTCTCCTTGCCCCCAGCTATCTTTGCATGTATTATGAGTACTAAAAAGTTCTTCTTTGTCATTCAACATTAATGAATAACTTAAGTGATGTGGTTTGAAATGCAGGTGATCGAAGAGCTCCTTGTTGAGCCAAGCGAAATGGACATGGTGTATGGTGGTCAGATGATGACCCGACCCCGTGATGAGGCAACGTCCTCATCAGCTCCCTCTACATCTATGCTACAGGATATTACAGCTACATTAAAGATCTAGCAGTGACTACTTGACGAAATAAGGGCCTTCTTTCTGACTAGGGTGGAAGGGGCTCACAATGTTGAGGAACATACACATGCTAGTTTAGAAAACATTGTCCGTGATGCAGCCCCTGAAGAGGCAGTGGAAGGGACTCAAAATATTGAGAAAAATTTGCCTCCTACTTTCGAACGGATGGCGGATGATCTGGTGCCACATCAGGCAGCCCATGAAAAGGAAGTATAAGGTGCTAAAAATGTTGAGGAAATTATGTCCCACCTCCTAGCCCTTTCGAACAGCTGACGGATGATACTATGCCACCTCAGGCAGCCCCTAGAGTGTAAGTGTAAGGGGTTGAAAATGTTGACCAAATTATCTATATCATTTTGGCAGACATTGCTGCCGATGTCTTACCTCCAAGGCCCCTGGAGAGGAAGTGAAAGGGGCTGAATCCCAAGAGGAAACTAAGGGCACCTACAAAGAAAATAGTACGAGGGAAGAAGAAGGTGAGTCTACATTGATCCTACTTCTTACAGTATTGAATCTAAGATTAGTATATTGGCATAAATGTAGAAGGGACATGAAGGTGACCTGATCAAAAAGCTCCTAAGCTGCAATAGGAAGGCGACTTTTAGCTGACAAAGTCAGGAGTTGCCGATCTGTCGACACTGCAAGGGACCTACAAAACAGACAAAGAAACCTAGGAAAACCCTAGATAGACGTAGACCCAGATGACATGACCAGAACATCATGCACACTGTCCCACACATGACTTGAACGTCATGCATACGACAGGACACCGACCTCGAGTGCAACCACGAGAGGGCTAACCCGGAAGGTCAGGATGCATAAGAAACGCAAAGAGAACTGTGAAGAGCCACGTGCCACGTGACTAGAGTACCTCTCACTAGATGAATAGCCAGCTGCATCCACCGACGTCTTATGCTGCGCCTACTAGTGTCTTGTCCGTGTACCCTATCGCAAGGACTAGGCCGAGACCAAGACACTGTCAGAACCAGAACTAAAGTACCGTCGTGAGTGACTAGTCAGGGTCACACCTGTCGACATGAGTCCAAAGCCCCTGACCACGTGTGCACACACTGGCTCACTGCCTAAGCCAGGCCTCTAGCTAGTATTCCGCCTCCAAAGGACGCTACGGTTGGATCGGGGGCCCACAGAACTAGCTTAAAAATTATAAATCAGAAAAGTGCCCCGCTACAAGAGCCATCACATCGTAATGTGACGTAAGGCTACGACTAGTGAAGGCTCATAAGATACAGAGACTCAAAACACGAGTGCGAAAGTATAGACAAGCAAGAGAGCACTGTCACACATACTTCGAAGCACCAATGGCAGCACAGCCACTGCCGACAACTCAGGACAAGGCAACTAGACCTATTCACATAACGATCCTTGAGTCGGACGACTCGGAGGGAAGATCATCACTAATAGCAGAACAAGCCACCAATCGGTCCAATGCTAAGACAGAGAAAATGACGCTGGTGAAGAAAATGACACGTAGAGACCTGAGGGAACACCGAGGACCCTTAGCACATCTGGACACATAGATCAAGGTAAGACGATACCTCACTGTAGCTAGAACCATGTCCCAAACTAGATAAAATTGTCGAGACACACACATGGTTACCTGCCAACCCCTGGGCGACCCTGGGTTGATCGGAACTGGACAATGATGACTCAACAGTAGGAAAGAGAATCCTACCGCAAGCAAGAGGACTCCTGGCTGCCTTATAACGTAGTCTTGACCTTCATAGGATGTCAAGGGACATCCACAGGAAAGCAGGTAGACCACAAGGACAAGCCAAGACAATTAGAAACCAAGATGGCGGAAAGCAGGATTCTAGGGCTATAACGCTCCACCTTTACACCGCTACACGGAGGTGATGGTCTAAGGATGAGTCGTTACACTCTAGAGGAGACAGGACTGTGGCAGTCTAATAAAGGCACGCCACACGGATGTGACGGTCGAGGAATGAGCAGTCACGGACACCGCCTGACTACAACAAACCTAAGAAAGACTGACACACGGACGAACACAGAACAGAACCAGCCATCATGACCAACAAGACTGTAACGGCCTACTATAGGTGCATTACACGCTCTGACGCACCCAGATTGGGCCGTCAGGGTGAATAGGCCTAAAACATAACTTGGATGAACGGCATGTAACGGTCCAATATGGACGCGTTACAGCACCCTGGCGCAGGGGGGTTAGGCCGTTAGAGCCAACCGACATAGCCAGTCAAACTCGGTCAAACATACTGTGATGGTGCAAAGAAGGCACGCCACAGTACTCTGACGGTCTAAGGCAAGGCCGTAAGAGTGAACCAACTGACATGAACATCGAGGATGAGAGGTCTGTGATGCACCAACAGGGGGGCGTTAGTGGACTGTGATGCTCCAATACTGGACCGTCACACTTCCACAGCCTCAACTGACCCACTTGCTCAAAGGCATGTGATGGTCTATCGTAGGACCGTCAGAGACTGTAACGGTCTCTAGTACGATCGCCACACTGTCACAGTGAGAAAAATAGTGGAATGGTTGAATCACCCCGTTCCACGCCCCATTCATGCCGAAGTGCAGGGGAAACAAAGCCACATGGTGAAAAATAACTTCTGGAAGCTAAAAGGTCCACATGCACGCTTAATGATGATATTTTTTATGAACTTGACGCCTAAGCGCCGCTTAGGCAGGCGCCTAAGCACTTAGGCACTCGAGGACCCCAAGCTCGCCTTGCTCGCCTTGTCGCCTTGACAACTATGGACGGAACGGTGCCTGCCCTTCTTTAAACTGCTAAGGGGGCCTAAGCTGACATCTGCCACCTTTGTCTGGAACGGCGAGTGCCAGAAGGCGTTCGACGAGCTAAAAGGGTTCCTGGCGTCACCTCCAGTATTGTCGAAGCCAGTTCCTGGGGAGCCGCTATACCTGTACCTTTCATCGACTCCCTTCACTGTATGCTCAGTCTTAGTCCGAGTCCAAAGACCAGTGTACTACGTCAGCAAAGTGCTCCTCGAGGCCGAAAGAAGGTACCCCGCAACCGAGAAACTCGTGCTAGCGTTGGTTACACCTCAGCCAAGTATCTCCGGCCCTACTTCCAAGGACACTCCATCGTGGTACTGACTAGCGAGCCCTTGAAGAAGATTCTGGCCCACCCTGAAGCCTCAGGTCGCATCGTCAAATGGGCCATACTCCTTGGGGCCTACGACATCTCTTATCAGCCCAGCACAGTCGTCAAGGGACAAGCCCTCGCGGACTTCAGCGCGGAGAGCACTGCCCCGACCGAAGAAGTATCCCTGTCTACGACGGGCACCACCTGGGACCTCTACGTCGACGGATCCTCCAACTCGACCGGCTGTGGAGCTGGCATTCTCCTCAGATCTCCCGAAGGAGCAGAGCTACAGTGCGCCCTGAAATTCAATTTCTCGACGTCCAACAACGTCTCCGAGTATGAGGCTCTCATCTCCGGAGCCAGGATGGCGCGACGCCTGGGGGCCGAGCGAGTCAGAATTTAAACCGACTCCCAACTGGTTGCCAGTCAAGTCAACGGGGACTACGAAGCTCGGGAAATGCAAATGATCAAATACCTCCAGCCGGTGAAGGAGATAGCCCGACAGTTCGAGAGTTTTCAGGTAATCCAAATAGCTCGGGAAGAAAATTCCTGAGCAGATACCCTCTCTCGCTTGGCCTCCTCCATCAGCCCAGAGGGCACTCGGTCGGTCCTCCTCGAGGAACTAGAATGACCAAGCGTGGAAACCAAGCTCGTGGCCGTTGTACGCATGACTCCGAGCGAATGGCGCGCCCCATACGTGTCCTGACTCTAAGACTCCCAAGAGCCCCCCGACCCTCGGGAAGCTCGAAGATTGAAGTATCAAGCTCGACGTTTCGTCCTTCTCAACGAAACCTTATACCGAAGATCTTTCTCCTGTCCCCTCCTCAAATGTCTTGATGCTCCAGAGGCCAACTCGAAGATTGAAGTATCAAGCTCGACGTTTCGTCCTTCTCGACGAAACCTTATGCCGAAGATCTTTCTCCGATCCCCTCCTCAAATGCCTTGATGCTCCAGAGGCCAACTCGAAGATTGAAGTATCAAGCTCGACGTTTCGTCCTTCTCGACGAAACCTTATACCGAAGATCTTTCTCCGGTCCCCTCCTCAAATGCCTTGACGCTCCAGAGGCCAACCAAGCGATTGAAGATGTCCACGAAGGCATCTGTAGCGCGCACCAAGGGGTGAGATCTATTGCGAGGATCCTGCTAAGACAAGGCCACTGGTGGCCTACTCTCCAGCGCGATTGCTCGGCTTACGTGCAAAAATGCGATCGATGCCAGCTGTTCGACCATCTAGTCTACCAGCCAGCCTCGGAACTCGTGACCTTAACCGAGCCATATCCCTTCGCTCGGTGGGGAATCGACATCTTGGGCCCCTTTCCCGTGGCGCAGGCTCAGAAGAAGTTCGTCATCGTCGCCATCGACTATTTCTCCAAGTGGGCTGAGGCTGAGGCCACAGCCAAAATTATCGAGATAGTAGTTTGGAGTTTTGTTTGGAGGTCGATCATCTGTCGTTTTGGCATCCCACGAGTGATTGTGAGCGATAACGGTCGACAATTCGATTCCACTCATTTTAAGAATAAGTGTTCCGACCTATATATTCGCAACCACTTCACTTCGGTAGCCCACCCCAGGCCAACGGGCTGGTTGAAAATGGGGAAAAATAAAAGCATCTAAAGGCCGGGCCCCAAAAAATGTACCTTAAAGCCTACTAAATATAGTTAATTCTTATGCAATGCTCATCCCGATGGGCGAGTGATCTATCCAATTTTCTGCCCGTGGGCAGTACCACAAATCTAAGGTCCCCATCCTACACATACACGCTCAGTCACCTCAAGGACAGGTTCTCATCACTGGGTAACTGAGCGGGATGAGTGAAACCACAAAACCCCACCCAACACCAGCACCGTCACCCTAAGCCTCGAAGTTACGAAAGTCCAACCCACCTCACTGTCCTTCCGTAACCCCACTCCCCTTGCGTGGAATTATCTTCAAAAGGCGCATAATGCAAATCATGGGCGGCCCAAAAGGCCGCCATTTTCATTTTGGAGACACGACGATGCGCGAATGTGAGCAAACGTACCACCCCTCCACCGATCAGGAGCCAACCATCCAGCCGCTCCCCTATGACCATCCCCTCCTCGAAACCATGCGCATCTACAGGTACGCCCTCAAGGCTGGCATGATCGTTCACAAGGAACCTAAGCCAGAGCACACGGAATCCAGGCCTCCCTTTGGCGGATCACCAACCGTCGTTCCCCGCTAACACCAATCGCATCGCCAAATTTCCCTCTCGTCCCAATTGCGTGGAATTAAATCAAAAAGCGTACAATAGTCCTATGGGCGGCCCAAAAGGCCGCCCAATCTGTTTTCAGGGGTGAAAAATGGATGCAGCAGCAGAAATCATGTTGAAACACGCAGAGATCTACAAAGAAAACATTCGCAAAGTTCGTGAGTTAGGCGCTACGAAAAAGTCGTACGACCGTCTTCGTCAGGAGTATCACCAGTACTCCCAGCAGTACCCCATTCCCTGTCTCGCCGTGGAAGTCTGCGATCAGGCATTCACCCAGGCAGCCGCAGAAAAGCTCAAAGAGGGCGCAAAGCCCGACGCTGCCAAAGAGGCCGGCCGGCTCGTCTATTGCGGCATGCTGCCCAAGCTGGTCAACCGAGAATCCATCCGCGACTTCATCGCCTGCGTCGTCCACGGCATGGCCCTCGGCATCATCCCCGGCCCCGAAGGCACACGCCTCCTCTACGGAGCCCAGGTAGCCCAGGCCGCTCTCCCACTCAAGAGAAAATGGCGCAAAGATCCCACCAAGGCCAAGCCGGAATCTGCACCAAAGTGCACCCAAACCGCACCCAAACAACCATCAAATTCCGCGGAACCTATTAAAGAATCAGTAGCTTAGATCAAAAACCACCCACCCCCACCCCCTGGCTCCCCGCGCACGTTGCATGCCAAACCCTGAGGCTCCTCGCAAGCCTCAGCTCATAAACTGCTGCAATATCTAAGCTTTAGGCGGCAACCAGCACAAATTCGCCACGCACCCCGCATACCCAACATCCTTGTAATTCTTCTGCGTAATAGCGTCAGTCGCAGCCAGGTTCACCAGCGAGAAATGAAGCGACCACGGCTGCGTCGCCCTCCCCGCCGTGAAAATTAACTTCCACGCGGCCCAGTTCACCGAATGCGTCTTGCCCCCGGCCCCCACAGCACTCCAGGCTTTCAGCTCAGAATCCTTCTTTTTATGGGCAGAGGCCACAAATCCATCCAGATCCACCAGTGTGATGGCTTTGCTATTCGGCAGCTTTGAGTTCAATTCATTCGCAATCGCACAGCCGCTCGAGTGGCCAACGATGAATAATCTGTCTGCACCCACATCGTTGATCCTCTGGATCGCCGCATCAAATCCCTTGTCCCCAAAATTGTTCACCGCGCCTGTATCGCTGTAATCCTTGGTGTTCGGATAAGCAAAAGCATCAAACGTCACATCGCTGCGCTGTTGCTGCGCGCTGACCTTCCATAGATCCACCTGCGGTTGTATGGACTGATATCCGCCAATAAAAACAGCGTGAATGCTCATCCGTCACTCCTTCTCTCACAAGCGAGCCCGTGAAAAATGGTGCTGGAGACAGCAGCTTCGTTTCAGACTCCACATCGGCCTGTCGCCGCAGGCCCAAGTGGCTATGTCCGCACCTCTCTCCCCGCGCTATCCTGATCAGCATCCATACGATCAGGAGCCACAGCGCCCATGTCCGCGCAAAATCTCGACCCCGCCTTCGCCCAATCCTTCGCCCAGGAATGGCTCGCCGCCTGGAACAGCCACGACCTCGATCGCATCCTCGCCCACTATGACGACGACGTCATCCTCACCTCGCCCGTCGCCCAGAAGCTCCTCAACAACGACGGCACCGTCCGCGGCAAAGTCGCCCTCCGCGACTACTTCCAGCGCGGCCTCACCGCCTACCCCCATCTGCAATTCGACCTCGTCGACACCCTCAGCGGCTTAGAAACCATCGTCCTCTACTACCGCAACAACGTCCGCGGCAATAAGACCGCCGAAGTCATGCTCCTCACCCCCGCCGGCAAAGTCTCCCGCATCTGGGCCAACTACGACCAGTAGCGCCTGCTGAATCCCCCGCCCACGCCCGAAATTTTGCCGCAGTCACATCCGCCCAGAGGATGCTACACTTCCTCCCAACGATCTATCCCCCCAAAATCAATAACTCCTCCGCGCCGCCAGTCGCGCGCCTGCCTGATCTTTGTCAGTAGTCCATCCAGGAGTGAAGATGCCGCCTAGCCTATGCCAACTAAGCGCAGATGAGCTCGCGCTGATCGACGAGATAGAAAATCCAAAGCCCGCCGGCTTGAAACGCCAAAGACTAATCGTCCGCGGAGAGATCTTGCGATCCCTCGTCTTCAGCCTGCCGCTCGACTTCACCCTCGCCGCGACTCACCCCCAGTCCCGCACGGTCGCAATCGCACAGACAGGCCTCAGAATCCGCCACTGTATCGTGCTTGGAGAACTGAATCTGCAGGATGCCAGCACCGCAGACGGAAATGCACTGCCGCTCCTGGCCCTCGAAGACTGCATCTTCCGCGACAAAATCGAGCTTTGCCGCGCGCACTTCCGCGCACTTTCCTTCGCCGATTCACGCATCACCGAGGTCTGCGGAAACAACCTGCATCTGGAAGGTAATCTCGATTTAAGCCGTGTCCGCTCCTCGGAAGGAATGGCAGAGCTCGCCCGCTTCCGCAACGATTGGCGCAAGCGCACCGGATGCGAATACAAGAAAAAGCGCTTCGGCCAGGCATGGGTCGAGCTCACCAACGCCCGCATCGAAGGCGATGTAAAAGCCTCGCAAGCCTGCCTTGTCGCCCCTCAAGCTCGTCCCGGATTTGTCGTACGCCATGAGCGCGCCCGGTACGCTCTCGAGTTACGCCACTCCGTCATCCGCGGAAGCCTTGATTTCAATCGAACCGTCGCCATTGGCGGAATAGCCGTGCCTCGTATCCACATGGAAGGCCATCTCTCCGGCGATGGCGCGCGCCTCATCGGAGTAGAAAGCTCTGCCCTCATGATGGATGGAGCGCAGATCGGCGGCCACATCTTTCTTCGTTGCTGGTACACCGTCGATTCGCGATTTCGGCGCTTCCACGCCCAGGGCTCCGTAGAGCTTTCAAGAGCCCGCATCACAGGAGTCCTAAGCATGCAGGGCGCGCAGCTCAAAGCGACTGGGAATGACATGGCTCTTGTAGCTGACCACGCAGAGATCAGCGGATGCTTTCTCAACGGATTCGCGCATCCATCGACTTCAAACAGCAGCAAAACAATTCGCTATTACCGTCTTCAGGCTAACGGAGGAATCTATCTCGGATACGCAACCGTTCGCGGTGATCTAAACCTCTCCGGATCGCTCCTGCTGCCAAATGAAAATGGGCTCGCCTTTGCAGGATCAGGCATCACCGTCCTCGGCGACGCAATGCTAGGGCAAGAGATTGCCGACTGTGGTCGCGGCAATCGAAGTTTTCCCTTCGTAGCCACAGGAAAAGTAATCTTCGACTATGCCGTTTTGCAACAAAATCTTGATCTGGACGGCGCAAAGTTATTTATACGAAGAAATCTCCGTTCGGGAGCCGCCTTCTCCGGAGAAGGCATGCGGGTTCGCGGCGTTTGTCGTTTCGGCACCACCATCGGATATCGCAACGGAAAACTGCGCCCGCTGCGTTTCTGGAGCGCAAGCCAGATAACCATGATCTCTGCTGAGATCGGCGACACGCTTTTCATGAGCGGCGCTCATCTTCAACAGGCCACCGGCTCTCTCGATGGAATCGCTCTCGAGCTCTACGGCACGCGGATTGAGCGAGAAGCCAATTTTTCTCCTGCGGAATGGTTCGAAGATGAGGCTGTCCGCTTTGAATCGTTCGGATCGGTATCTCTGCCTTATCTCAAGACAGGTACAGCTCTGGTGATGAACGGGGTAAAGATATGGCGCCAGGGAGGCAAAGGCGCACTTTTTTGCGACTACGTAAACATAGGATCGTTCATCGAATTTAGAGCAAGTAACGGCTTCCGCGTGGAAAGCAATGGAAGGGTTTCCCTCTCTTACGCACAGGCTGGTGCTTTCGTAAATTTCGATTCAGCGGACATCCGGCTCGAAAACCAACAGGGCACGCCGCTTCGTATCATCGAGTCAAAAATCGGCGGGGACCTTGATCTTTCAGGTACCAAAATCACAATGGGTGCGGGCTATTTCAAACAAGTACTGAATCTCTCTGACAGCTATATCGCGGGCGAAATGCTGGTCAATCTTACTGTTCACGGGCAGAAGTGGGATAAGACGGATAAAGAAAGTAGGATGCTCGACATCAATCTCACCGAGCTGCATGTCCATCAGCTGAACGACCGTAGCGGCCGCGGCTGGGGCGAAAAAACCCGTCTATTACTTGATGGATTTGTCTGCGACCGCCTGCCAAGGCGTCCAGTCACTCCCGTCCTTCCCGACATCCCGTTGACTCCTTTCATCAACAGGCTCCCAGCTCCCTGGGAATGGCTGGCATCCTATATATCCTGGGGGCTTGCACTCCCGTTCTACTGGGCAGTTCTGTTATTTGCCATGCCGGTAGCTTTGCTATTGAAGCTCCTCACTCCCTTCGCAGGAGCCAGACCTTTTCGCCAGGCCTGGAGCGGTGTTGCAAGTGCCTGGGATTTGCTTGGGAGCCTCCGTGATGCCCTCCTTGGAGTTAGTCACCGCGCTGAACCCCACATTGCCTGGCTCAATCGTCATTACGAAGATCCAAAACATCCCACCCAGGAAGAATTCACCCCCAGCGCCTACGATCGTCTCGCAAAATCCCTTCAGGAAGAAGGCTACGATCAGGAGTCGAAAGAAGTTCTCGCAGCCAAATTAACCGTTCGCCGCAAAGTCTCTTCCCGCTGGTATGCATGGCCGGCATGGCGAGCCTATCAACACCTCTTCGGCTACGGTCTTTCCCCAGCCAAAGCATTTGCCACCATGATCGTCCTGCTCATCTTTGGCTCAATCAGCGTCTGGGTCGCTGATCATGACCTGCCATGGCTTTGGAATCACAAGCACGTTCTCGTAGTAGCCACCAGCACGGTAAGTACCCTCGCCGTAGAAGAGCCAACCGGCGAAGAGAAGATCACCACAGCCGTAGCCTATGGCGGCAAGATGAGCGGATCTGCCACCAGCGCCCCTGTCACCGAGGAAATTCCATGCGGAAGAAGAATCGATCCGCCCCTCTACGCCATGGAGCTCTTCGTGCCCGCTCTCGATCTGCATCAAACCAGCCTTTGCGAAATCTCCTATGAACGCAGCGCGCAATGGTGGAGAGTAGGGCGAGCCATCTATGCCATTCTTGGCTGGATCGTAACCTCCATCACCGTCCTCACCGTACCCGGCATCCTGAGGAAACGCGCAGAAGAATAAGGAGCGCACAAGCACTCCTTATTCCTGCATCTCTTTCACGCATTCCCCGCAGAGGAATTTGCATTGTCTTTACTCGCCATCCCTCTCCCTTGCCAGCTATACTCATCGTGTTTTTGAGACGTCTCATTCACCCCGAGGCCAACCCATGCCACGCCTGCTGCCCCTCCTTGTTCTAGCGCTGCCGCTAACCCTGCTCGCCCAATCCGTCCCACCCGCCCTGGAAGCCCCCGCCGCCGGCAAACCCTCCATCGGCCCCAACGGCGAAAAGCTTCCCGGCATGCCCCGTTTTCATGAGCCTGCCCCCTACGACCCCAACGAACACACCGGCTTTACCCAGATCTTCGACGGCAAATCCTTCACTGGCTGGGACGCCGACCCCAGCATCTGGCGTATCGAAAACGGCCTCATGATCGGTGAGACTCTCGCCGACCACCCCAAAGGCAACAACTACATCGTCTACCGCGGCCAGAAGACGCGTGACTTCGACCTCAAGCTCCAGATGAAGATCGAAAAAGGTGGTGGCGGCGGCATCCAGTACCGCAGTCAGACCGGCATCCCCTGGACTCGCCCCCAGGCAAAAGACCTGCCTCCTTACGATCTGAAATTCATGATGACCGGCCCACAGGCTGACTTCTGGTTCCCCGTCACCGCCATGACCTCCACCTTCACCGGCCAGTGGTATTCGGAAAACACCATGCAGGGCATCCTCGCCTGGCGCGGCCAGGTCACAGAAGCCCTCCCCGGCCAATCCAACCGCCTCGTCGCCAACATCGGTGATCGCCAGGCTCTCGGCGGCTACGTTCTCACCAATGAGTGGAACAACTACGAGATCATCGCCCGCGGCGGCGTCATGATGCACATCATGAACGGCCAGCTCATGGCCGTCTTCATTGACGACAACAAAGACTCCATCAACAACCAGCCCGGCCTCATCGGTTTCGAAATCGAAAGCCAGCCCTGCAAGATCTCCGTCCGCAACATCTACCTGCGCAGCTTCGACGAAGCTCACTAACGCCAGCAAAAACCTCTCGAGTATCACCCACCAGCGCCGGATCGCGAACTAACCCTTCGCCTCCGGCGCTTTCTCTTGCTCAAATCTCCCGCCGTGGTATCGACCTTTTCTAAAACTTAGTTCATACGATATAGTTCAAATGAGCTATATGACGAACGAACTCGGTATCTGGGAAATCGCCGTCCTCGCCCTCCTTCGGGAAGCGCCCATGCATCCGTACCAGATGCAGCGCCTCCTCCGTCACCGCCACAAAGACGAGATCCTCGCCCTCAAGCGCGGCTCCCTCTACCACGCCATCGGCCGCCTTGAGCGCGACGGTCTCATCGCCATCAAGACCACCAGCAAGGAAGGCAACCGTCCCGAGCGCACCACCTACCGCATCACGCCCGTCGGGCTCGCTCGCCTCCTCGCCACCATCCGCAGCATCGTCGCCACGCCTCGTCGTGAATCTTCAGAGTTCATGGCCGCCATGAGCTTCCTCCTTCATCTCGATCCGGAAGAAGCCGCACGCCAGCTCAATCTACGTGTCCACGCGCTCACCGCAGAGATCCGCGCTCACTCCACCGCGCTCGCCGAGGTATCCGCACACGTAGATCGCATCAACCTCATCGAGAGCGAGTACCTCATCGCCATGCTCAAAGCCGAGCTGCAATTCACACGCCGCCTCACCACAGAAATTCAGGAAGGCGCGCTCACCTGGGATCTCAAGACCATCCTGCGCTCCGCCGCACCGTCCCGCAGCGACGCAGGCAATCGAAGGAAATAGCCCATGAACGCCGACACCGCATCCACCTCCGTCACCCGCACCCGCTACGCCGGCCCCATCTGGACATTGCTCCTCCTCGCGCCCTTCATTGCAGAAGTCCTCAGCGCCTCCACCCGCGCCAGCATCCTCTTCGTCTACATCCCTGAAGTCATGGTCTGGGGCGTCGGCGCCCTCTTCGCACGCGAGCTCGCCCGCCGCTGGCGTGCCGGCAGCCTCAGCCTCTTGCTCCTCGGCCTCAGCCTCTCCATCGCAGAAGAGTTCCTCATCCAGCAGACATCCATCGCCCCACTGCCCTTCCCCGGCGCACACGCTGACTACGGCCGCCTCTGCGGCATCAACCTCGTCTACCTGCTCTTCATGCTTGGATTCGAGAGCGTCTGGGTCGTCGTCGTCCCCGTACAGATCACCGAGCTTTTCTTCCCGCGCCGCGCCACACAACCCTGGCTGCGTCTCCGCGGAACCATCGCTGCATGCCTCTTCTTCCTCCTCGGCTGCCGCGCCGCCTGGTATGGATGGACACAGCAAGCCCGTCCCCGCCTGCACGCCGCACCCTACACACCGCCACTCAGCCTCATCGCACTCGGCATCGCCAGCATCGCAGCACTCATCGCACTAGCGTGGCTCCTTCGCAACGCCGGCCACACTCACCCGCAAAGCACGCGCCGCACCGCACCCGCATGGCTCGCCGCAATCCTTGCATTCATCCTCGGCTCAGGATGGTTCAACCTCGTCGGCCAGCAGTTCGTGCCTCATCCTATTCAGCCATTCTGGAAAACAATCGCGATCGGACTCGCCTGGGCAGCCATTGCTCTCGCACTCTTTCTGCGCTGGTCCACCACATCCACGTGGCGCACATGGCATCGCTTCGCAGCCGCCTCAGGAGCCACACTCGCCTGCATGGCCACACCCTATCTCAACGCCGCCACCTGGCCACGTATCGATCTCATCGGCAAGCTCATCTTCGACACGCTCGCCCTCATCGGACTCATCCTTCTGGCCCGCAGCCTCGCTCTCCGTGCAAAGCATAAAGCATAGGCTGCAGGCCATTCCCCCGGTACGTCCGTCTACTGCAGTTGTACATGGGAATCTGAGATATATAGTTTTTAGAGTCCTGAAGGTCCAGTACAGTCTTCAGCTGGCATTAGGTTCGCGATTCATTGTCGCTTCGTTTACCGTGTGTCGTCTTGTGCGTGCCATGTTAGCATTGTGCGAGATGGTTTTGCTGTCGTCAAGATGTGACGGAATGCTCCTTTGTCGCCGTGGTGTCTGTCTCGATCATATTGTACTTGGCAGAGTTCGACGGAAGGTTTGAATCTACGGTACATTATTCGAGATTTTTCCGTTGTTTGTTCAGGTGGCTGGTGACTTTTGGCGTTGGTGCGATGACCATACACGTTCTTACGTTGTTTTGGTCGTCCCAGCTTGAGTCTGTGCAGCTCCTGATGCGTTTCGCGTCTGTCAAAGTGCTCGATTAGATTTCTTGGTTGAGAAGATGCTCAGGCGACCTAGGATTTTCCTTCATAGTGAGCTTCTGTTAGTGAGCTTGATGCTTCTCATTTCTGTCTGCTGGAGTCTTTTCGAGGTAAGTCTTGAAATTACTGTCTTAGTGATGCCTTTATCCTGTGTCTGCTTAAGTGTGGATAGTGTTTAATCTGAGCTTGATCTGCTTCTTATTTTACGGTTGCTTGGCTTTGGACTCCGTCATGGTGTTAAGAGCTATGGTGTACTGTGTTCGTCGTGTCGTGTCTAGCGGCCAATGTGTTGTGAAGGCTCGATAATTATTTTAGGACGTGAAGGTAAGCCGAGATTAGCATTTCTCCTTGGACTTTGTGCTGAAGTTGGTACTCTCCCTCCTTTGCACTTAGGCTAATTGTGATCGATTGTTCGCTGGATCAGTACTCGTGGCGTGCTATTTGCGATTTTCATGAATTGTGATGGCGCCGTGTGTATGCTAAAATGCGGATACCGAGATATTTCTGATGCTTGTGTGCGTTGTATGAGTGCGCAGCGGAAGCATGTGGGCTGATAACCCACGGGTCGAGGATCGTTGTTTGTGAGATTCTGGCCAGTCGAAAGGTTTGTCCTTCTCGATGTGACTTCATCTTGGCTTCCTGTGCCTTGATGTTGTCTGTTGTCGTGCTGTTGCTGGAGTCATTCTGGTGTTGGCATTGGCATTTGTAAGTATTGGGGAATCTGTCGGCATTCCTGCTGATTGAATACCCTCTGCTCTGCATTTCTTCTCTTGGATGTTGTGCTCTCAGGACGTGATCATGGTTCTTGAGATGCATTTTCCAAGATTGTCGTTTTCTCATTGTCGTGGGTCTTTTCTTGGTGAGCTACTCGATGCATGACTAGTCCCTTGTAGTCATGTATTCAACTGTCTCTATGCCTTGATGTGACCCAACTTGCAGTTATTTTTTGTAGTTCTACGTCCCGTACGGAGCCAAGATCCTACAAGTGCTGTCGTGTTGTCATTTTAGCACTATTTCTCTATGATTTTGTGTGCCTATCTTAGCACTATATGGACCAGGTCTTATCGGTTAGCTTTGTTGTACCCTTCTTTCCTGGTAGAGTTAGCTTGCAACTCGATCAGATGTCATATTTGAGTGAGGACTGACTTGATTGTGTTTGTGGTCCAGTGCTGTTGTCATTGGTGTCCTGTGTGCCAGGTGTTCCCTGTCGCCTTTGGCACTAGAGCCGATGTTGTCAAGCTGTTAGCTGTAAGGACTATGTCTCCTTGCTTAAGCTGCTGCTTATCATACCTATCGTTCTGCTTCCTCGAGATCTATTGTCGTGGCATAAGTCGTGTCTCCTTTCCCGGTGAGACATAAGCGACGTTGCCATGTTTCGGAGGTGTCGGACTTGTGTTCACTTGTGTCGTGCTTGATCCAGAGCATGTGCTTGTGATTGTAGTCTGACCGTGTTTCTCTGAGCTATGTTCTCGTGATTCATGTTATTTCTAGTTGTGTCTTGGGATTTGTTCTTCCCTGCTTCTCCTTCGCTTAGTCCTTAAATTTCAAGGATGAAATTTCTTGAAGGAGGAGAGGATGTAATACCCTAGATCCTTATTGAGTCTTCTCGGATCTTTATTAGGTATTTAGGATCCTTATTGGAGAGTTTTGGATTACTTTTATACTTTAACCCCTCAAATTTTTTAAATTGTAAATACGCCCATTTAATTCTAATAATTCTTTAACAAATTCTAATAAATGCCTAACCAAGGCCTAAAAATCCACAAAAATAGCCGAAATGATCCTGGCGAAGAGTACAATGCGACTGCAGCGACTGCGAGTCGAGGAACTAGAAAGTAAATCAATCGAAGTGTTCTCAACTTGAGAGCTATAAAAGCAGTCTGAAACTCTTCTAAAAGGATTCGAAAACCCAATAAAGATCCAGCAGGACCCAAAAAGATCCGCCAAAGATCCAGGGTGCTACAGTCCTCCCCTCCTTTAAGAAATTTCATCCTCAAAATTTAAGGACCGACAAGGGTAAGGCAGGGAAGAACAACCCGACAATTACAGACACTACACACAAGAAACGGAGTTTAGAGGAACAGAGTTAGACTATTGTCAAGGATACACGCTCAGGAGTAAGCACGGCCACATGTGAATACAAGTCCGACACCTCTGAAACAAGGCAACGTCGTTTATGTCTCGCAAGGAAAGAGACACGACTGCCAGAGTAAACAAATATCGAGAAATGAATCGATAGAAGCGACAGGCATAACAAACATCAGTTTACATAAGGAAACATAGTCTTCTCAGCTGACAACTTGACGACATCATCGACTTCAGTGCCAAAGGAGACAGGGAACACCAGGCACACCAGACCCCAATGACGATTACACAGTGGAACAATAGCAAAACAGCAACAACGGACCACACACAGGATCAAGTCAGCCCTCACTCAGATATCATATCTGATCGAGTTGCAAGCTACTCCACCGGGAAAAGGAGCATAGCAAGCTACTGACGAGACAATGATCAAGCACATAAATGTAGAATCATATGAAAATGCCACTTGCAAGAACAACCGTTAACGACAACAACACCTGCAGGATCTCGTCTCCGTACAGCACACAGAACCATGGAACATACTGCAAGTAGGGTCGCATCAAGGCACGCGGTAGCTGAGCACACGACTACAGGGAGTGAGTCATGCATCAGGCTGTTCACCAAGGAAAGGCCTACAATAATTGAAATCAATCGCAAAACGACAAGAGACACCACAATCTCAGGGAACGCATCTCAAGGACTATGAACACACCTCGAGAGCACAACACCCATGAGAATGAATGTAGAGTAGAGGGTACTTTATCAGCAAGGAAGCTGATGATTCCCCTAATACTCGCAATTGCCACACTCAAAACTCAAGAAATGACCGACAACGGCACGGTCACGACAACGTCTAGGCACATGCAGCTAGGACGGAGTCACATCGAGAAGAAGCAATGCTCTCGACCAGGCAGAATTGTACGAAAAGAATCCTCAGCTTGTGGGTCATCAGCCTACACGCTTCTGCTGCGCACTCAACAATGCACAAAGGCGTCAGAAAGAACCTCGGCCTTCGCATCTCAGTTCACACTAGGTGCCATCACAATCACAGAAAATCGTAATGTAGCACGCCTCGAGCACTGATCCAATGAGCAATCGAGCAGAAAAAGCCTAAGTGCAACAGAGAAGAGCACCAGCTTCAGCACGAAGCCTAAGGAAAAGCACTAATCTCAGCCTACCTTTACATCCTATAAATGACAAATGAGCCTCACATCACATCAGCCGTTGGACATGGCACGACGAAAATACGGTGCATAATAGCTCTCGACATGGAGATTAGGTCCAAAGCCACGCAACCGTAAAACAAGGGAATGATCAGGCTCAAATTAAATTGTCCACACTGGAGCGGACACAGGACAAGGTGATACTGAAACGGTAATTCGAAGGCCAATCTCACCAAGAGATCCACCGAACGACATGGGAAGCATCGAGCTTACTAACAGATGCTCACCAAGAAGGGAAGAGCCTAGTTCACTCGAACAGCTTCTCAGCCGAACCAGTTCAATCGAGCACTTCGACTTCAATAGAAGCGAAACACGTCAGGAGCTAACCAGACTTAAGCTGGGACGACCAAAATATCATAACAATATGTACGGCCATTACCACAACTTGAATGTTCAACAACAACCTGAACAATTGAGGTCTCGACTCGAGGCTGATGTCGCTGCATCAATAGGCTCTCTACATTCATCCAATAAGTCTGAGCCTTCCCTAGCAACTTCATCTTTGTGAAACGGACCTTCTGGTGGTCTATCATCTCAAACCACTCAAAATACTGGTCCATGCAGGCCTCCCAATCTAAGTAATCCTTCAAGTTCAAAGACCCGTCAAAAGTGGGAGGGTCCGCACGCATGCCCCGTAGAATGCGGTCGTCCTCATCGAGGTCACGATGCCATCATTGGGCATGACGGTCACGACCATAACCCCCCATTATCTGACTCCTCATCAAAATCGGGGACCCTTGGCCTCCTCATATAAACCCCTTGAGCCCTAGGAACCGCGGGCAGTGGAACTGCCTCTGGTTGTCCTAATGTCGGCGCAGG
Organism: Amorphophallus titanum; assembly: GCA_024336825.1. Classification (NCBI taxonomy): domain Eukaryota; kingdom Viridiplantae; phylum Streptophyta; class Magnoliopsida; order Alismatales; family Araceae; genus Amorphophallus; species Amorphophallus titanum. Next base: position 5,328,340 of record JANBPO010001714.1, on the reverse strand, counting down.
GTGCGCCCCGAGGGGGACTCGCTCTAGGGAGGCCATCCCCCCAATCAGACCTTAAATGGATTGGTCTGATGCTTCGGCCCTGTCCTCTAAGGCCTTCATCATACTCTCTAGACACGTGCCTAGATCATCCATTTGTTCCATGAGGGTCATGACCAACTCAGCCACTGAGGGCTCTCCGGGTACACGGGCCTGGGGGTCCTCCATGGGTTGGGGTGGTGGTGAGTATTGGGTTCCCCTAAGAGTGGGCATGCAAGGGAACCTAAAAGGGAGCTAAGGGGTGACTCTCTAGACCGGCCTAGATGGACCAATGCATTCAAACCAATATCCGGTACGTGGCAGAGGCTTTAATCTGAAGATCCGACTCGACGCGAGGGGCTACCTTCCGGATAGGCGTAACCTAACCTTTCAGTAACGCCTTTTGATATACTGATTATATTGGGATGCAAACCAAAACACTTTTTTTATGTTTTCTTTGTTTTAAAACAATGATGATCTTAGACTCGACTTAGACCGTGCAAAGACTTATGCAATGACTACCCTAGACTCTAATCCGCTCTGATACCATTTGATGCGGGACGGACCACGGGGACTCGAATCCAAGTTGATATGCAGCCTCGGACTCTAGACGAGCTCGCTATCGTCCCTAAGCGAGGGAAGCGTCAGACGTGCGCGATTGAGGAACCGGCAAGAACTAGGGTGGTCAAACTCTCTCTTGTGTTCGGATCGGGTCACGGGACGGGTCTCGCTCTCCCTCTCGCAGCAGTGATTAAAGTATTTGGCGAGCTAATATCCTATCACTAGCAGCGGCATACGAACATGTATACGAGTAAAGCAAGCCTACGAGGAGGGTGACGAGTTTACCTCCATGCTCCGGGCGTGGGGAAGACGACCCTGACCAAGTACGGTAACTCCCGGTAAAAATATTTAAATAATTACAGCAGTGAAATTATTGCCCACTCCACGCAGGGAGGTAAAGGGCTACAAGTGGGGCCCAGGAGGACCGATCTTGGGTTGACGGGCAGCAAGCCGGAAGGGCTCTCAGAGCGGAGACGGGTTGCTGGTCCGACTCGGCACTGTTCAAACTTGGTTCAATCCACTGGACAGCAAACGAACTCGGCCCTTGGGACGATGACTTTCGGTCACCTTCGGGTCACGGCGGATGTCTAGGACGCGGCTGGGGGGTTGCTGGTCGATCCCTGGGAGTGGCAGTCACTGGCTCAGATGCCGAGAATTTGTGGGGTAAATAACTCCCAACTCTGTTCTACTAGCTTGACTTAGGTTAGATCTGTGCGCCTCCACAAAAATAATTGTTTTGCCCAGATCTGGTGTCAGATCGAGGCGAGATTGACGCCGTTGGAAACTAGACTCGAAAGGCTACGACATATAATTTTTATAGATCGATCCAGCAAATAAGATTGACAATTAAGAACTGTGTAAGCTCTGTGATTTTCTGGCTCTAGGTACAAATCTGGCAGGACAGATTGGGGGTTTGTCTGAGAATTAATTTTGACCGGAGGGAAGGTGGTGGATCTGGATGTTGGTGATTTTATGGGGGATAAAGGGGGATGTATGGGATGTGCAGGAAGTTTTTGGGATTTTTATGAAGAGGGTTGATGGGAGGGAAAAATAGGACAATAGGGTTCTATCCTGCAAATCGCCCTCCATGGAGGGGATAGGGTCCGGAGGGACATTTGTCTCCATGTGGCTAAGTGGGTGGGCTACCTCTTCTAAGGGCAATGGGGTGGGAAGGTCTTTTGAGGGTGGGGTGATGATAGTCGGTGTGTGGTGCACCCGTGTTGGTGAACAAGGACGGGACTCCGGCGGATGGGAGCGTACAAGGTTGTTGAATTTAAAGGCTCCCAGAAGGTGTGGCGGATGTACTAGGCAAGTCTAACGTGTCGAGTCGATGTCGACATTCCTTTCATCTAACCATTTCTTGCCTAGAATTATGCAAGGACCCACCAAAGTACCATTTTGGCACCAAGCTCCATCACAGTATTTGGTCTTCCAGAACCATTTATGGAATTCAATGAAGACTTGGTCTCCGTTGTGCACAATTTATCCGGTCCTAGAAAGAGAGGCAACGATATCGGGGGATACCCAATTATCGGACTCCAAGTCAATGAAATCAATCTCTGTGGGCTCTCCATTAGGTAGGTATGCAAGGGATATGATTGGGAGAGGGATCATTTGACCCGAGACTAAATTATGACAATGGTGGGTGGACAATGCACGGGCTAGACCGATGATGACTTTAATGCAAGTGTGCCCTAGGACTTGACTTGTAGAGAGAAGTCAATGACTTGCTCTGATACAAATTGATGTGACACCACTAAGGTGAATGCAGCAATGAGAATGAAAATCCTCGGAGCTACCATGCAAACACAACGCATAAGAGCGAAGAATCTCGAAAGTTGTCGAACCACCATTGTGCACATGATTCCAAGGGTGAATCGGCGATGCCGAGTGGAGGTAGTGGAACGAGACCCTTGCTGGTAGAGGGCCAGTAGGGCTTGGGATTGCCCTCCCAAGGGTACGGTGGCCACACTCAAGGGGTTGGCTAGGTGCCAATTGGGGCACTAGGTCGCTATCTCTCACAATTTCACGGTGACCACATGAAAGCAGGGTGCTCCGGGGTTGGGCACTCTCTCACTGCCAGCGGAGTAATTCTACAGATATAAAATGAACAAGAACTGAAATGAGAGCAAGGTGTTAGAGCTTACTTGGTCGGTTTGAGGAAACTGACCTTGTTCGGAGATGAGGGCGAGTGGGGAAGTGTGGGTTCCCCACACATCGTGTCGGTGATGCTTCTCCCTGTTGAATAACTTATATGGACTACTTCTCACGCAGGAGGGTTGGACAATCGGTGGGGATTGTGGATTACAAAAAACACTACCTCCACGCAGGGAGGTGCGCTAAGCTGGCCAGGCGGGAAAGGGCAAGGCTTAAATGAAACGAACCGGTAAGCGACGTCAGTTCTGCCCATCTTCTGGAATGGGGGATTGGCTGTCGGAGATGTAGAAGCTGTGGCCACTCCTTAATTTTTTCGGTGACGAGATCAATTGGATTCTCTTTGGGGTTGCCTCTGGATGATGCCTGAATTTTGTCGAATCCACTGGGCGCCGATGCTGGTAGCGGATGGGTCGCCAACAGGGCCCCAGGTTCCTGGTTCTGACAGCGAGGGTACTTCAGCTGTAGGAAGGAGCGGTCACCACGAATGCCCCCGAACTCAAAATCAAACATGGCTGGGGTCGTTGTAACCGTCTTCAAGTCCTCTTTGAAATGGTGTCTGCGGGGACGTCGGTGGAGGTCGGAGCAGTCTGAGAGGTGAACGGGTGTCTGTTCAGTCCAAGAATGGATAGAACTGAGCACCTAAGGGAGAAAATTCAGAAAATGCTCCTTCAGATGCCGAACGGGATGCTACTTTTTGATGATGGACGCCGACTGGCCTTAGAAGCTTTCGGCCAAGCGGTGCCTACAGAAGCCGTGGGATGTGGGCGTGGGAGCTCCACGAAGTCACCTTAGGTCACTGGCCGGGGCTGATCTGTGCAGTTGGGGGAGAATGGGTCCTCCTGGCAGTAGGAACATCGGATGCTGGAAGGACCACCACAGCTGTGAAGCTGCCTTGACGAGCTTTCCGACAATATATGTCACACCACCTGAAGATGCCTAAAGACTCCGGGGCAGGCTCTGTAACTTGTGCCTTCTCTACTGCGTTAGAGTTTGATTAGGATTAGCAGATCCATAGAACTAGTCCTATGAGTATTCTACCCAGCCATGCATAACTTCCTTCCCAGATTAACACTAACACCTTTAGTCATTATCCTCCCTATTTGAATCCAACACGGCAACGTCTTGCCATTTTTACGATTTACAGTGAAATAGCATCTTGTTTAAGGGCGCTTTTTAATTAGCGACTTGAATGAGGGCGTTACTTACTAAATTGACGCCTCTGCAATCAGTCTTCAGTTTATTTAAATGGTACCCTAGCTAGGCGTGCTATTTACCTTTCTATTTCTGGTCGGACCCTGAGAGGTGAAATGGCAACTGTTCATAAAGTCTTCAATTTATTAAGTAGCGCCTTGTCTCCAGGCGTTAATTCCCTGTCTATATTTTGTTTTTCAATATTTGACGGCCTATCATTGGGTCGTTTATTACTTAAGTGGCTACTTGAAGAAAGTCGCTATTTCTTTTTAATAAAATTTTATTTTCTCAAAAATCAGGGTTGCTACATTGATACTTTCCCTCGTTCCTCTCATCAAGCTAGCCTCTCTCCTCTCGCACAAGGTCGGCGTGCCTCTCTCCTCTTGCATCATCTTTCCCGCAGAGTCAGCGTGCCTCTCTCCTCTCACGTCGTCTCTCCCACAGAGTCGGCGTACCTCTCCCCTCTCGCATTATCTCTCTCGTAGAGTCGACATGCCTCTCTCCTCTCGTGTCATCTCTCCAGCAGGGTCGGTGTGCCTCTCCCCTCTCGCGTCGTCTCTCCCGTGGTGTCGACATGCCTTGCCTCCCTCGTGTATCCCACTCATAAGTTGGTCATCGTCTCTCTCCTCTCACCGCTCTCCTATCTCCCACAGTCTGATAGTTTGCATTTCATACATTCATGCATTCATCCACACATAACACAAGAAAATCAACAGAAAAGAAAAAAAACAAACTATGTCACTATCATATCATATCATGTACAAGTGTCTGGAGTACAAAATCAGGCCGCCCCCTCTGGCCTGTCACTGTCACCTCCTCCCTCCTACCTCTTCGACGGCGGGCCCATCGCTGAGGTCACACCCTCCTCCCTCTCTCATCGTCGGTCCTCCTCCTCGTTCCTCTGCCGCTGAGAGGAAGTGGCAAGGTAACGCCTGACAGAGCCGTGAGTGGCCTGGCTCCTGCTCGGGGCCGCACGGCTACCACTCATCCCTCTGCGAGACTGGCTCATCTCCTTATATGCTCGCAGCTCACCACGCAGCTCGAACGCCTCCCGCCGGTACTGCTGTAGCTCTGAGGCCGCAGCTCGAAGTCGCTCTACCTCCACTCGAAGGAGTGCTGTCTCTACTGAGTTTGATGGTCCAGCTGTGCTAGCCGCTACTGAAGGTGGGCTGCCTCCTCCTGTGCCGTAACCTAGCCTCGCTCTGCCTCCTCCCTTGAGTGAACCCTCTACTCCAGCTCGGCCCGTTGGAGCTCTGTCTCCTCCCGCATACGGGCACTCTGCTTCGGCTCACCCTGTAGGCGGGTCGCCTCCTCTCTCAGGTGATAGCTCTGCGCTAGCTCCTCCCGCAGATGAGCAGTCTCATCTTGAGCCAGTACCAGCTCCTCTCGCAACTGGTCACCCTCGCCTATGGCGGCAGTCAGCTCCGCCACCTGCACACATACATTCATCATCATCATTAGTCAACTGCATTTAATATAGAAGCATAATTCACTAGGGAAAGTGTAGGGTGTACCCACTTGGAAAGTGCTGACTCGGCCACCTTCGCCCACTCCGCCTCCCGCTCTGCTCGATCGGCTGGAGTCTGTGCCGAAGAAGTAGATGGAGCATCGGCCCCCTATCTCTGGGCCTCCTCCCCTCACTGCAATCAAAAACTCCAGGTCAGTTATGTCTCAGCATAATCATAATAGAAATGCATAAGTTAAGAGTCTAAGTTAAGAAACTCACCAGAAGGGCTAAGGCCTGTCGAGCCTCATCATGCTCCCTGATCGTCACCGTAAGGAGCCCCGTCAGCTCCGCAAGACACCCCTCAGGGTCGATCTGCATTTAGAAGTCCAAGTGTTAGCACGTCCATTGATTCTACAAATCAAAGTAGTCAAGGTTAATTCATCATGAATGTACTTGGTTCAACCAAGAGTAGGCTTAAAACCACTTGTTGAACCAACATTTCAACCAAGGGTCAAGACCATATTGCAATGCATCTAATCAACATCTTATCCATCACACACTAAGTTTAGATGTCATCAAAACTAGAGCTCAACAGTGCATTGATGGCGCCAGGGGAGACAGGAACTGGCGGTGGTGGTGGAGCCGCCACGGGGACCACACTCAAGAAGTAGGGCGATCCAACGACTGGGGCGAAGCTGCCGAAAGTGATCGGCACCGCCAAGTAGCCCACACGTGCGTGGGTGGCGACGATGATGGGACCGTAGGTAACAGATGCCATAGTTGGTGAAGTCCTGGATGAGCAGAGGTGATGGCCACTGACAGTCATCAAACGCGATCCGACAACTGGAAGGTGAACTGGAAGCTGCTAGAAAGTGCGCACGGGTGCTTTTCTGCTACCTCTCCTGCAAGGACAGGAAAAGGGCACCCAGACTTCAGGGCTGGCACGGGCTTTTGATTCAGCAAAAAGAAGGAAGGCGGGAGACATCCCACCGGGTGTGCCATCCTTTGTGTTCTGCCCCGAGAGTTCACCGGTGCACGCGTGCATGCCGACGGGCCCGTGGAGCGGTGTGTGCGGTGACTGGAGTGAGGGGTAGGATATAGCTACGAGGGAGATGCCAGAAGATAAGGGGCCTCGGGCACCCCCTCTCGTGACTGTATCCATCTCAAAGCGGCACCGTGCACTCGCCTTTTACGAAGAGTCGAGGGGAGACCGAGTGGCACGGGGAGTTTTTGGGTAAAGGGGGAAATGTGGCTAGGATGTGGGTGTGCCAGTCAATTTCTCGACAATCACCCATGGAACCGAACGTTTAACTGGGGATGCGCCGCCAGGGCATGGCACGCGGACTCAGGGGGTGAGCGACACGTGGAGGGGAGGACGGTTCTGTGGGTGTGAGTGCGCAGGCAATTGTGGGGAGTCATGTACAGGACGTCTTTCCCCACCGACCACAAGTAGTCGATGTTTATTTACATCGGATTGAATCTGAAGACCTTCGTTCCATGCTGAAGCGGAGTTTGTATTCCTGAAGCCCGGGATGAAGACCCAAGAGCACTTTGCAGCTGTAGGTTCATCTCAGATTGGGTCGTGTTGGCTGGGGGTGAAGGGTGCGGGGGGTTCACACTAGGTGACACAGAGGATTACTGGAGGGTTGCTGGAGGCCCGAATGTGGATTCGAGAGCATACGTCCAATTGGCATTGTAACACTGAGATGTATATATTTTTACAGACAGGCCGTGGAGGCCAGGGTACAACAAGTGCATGCCACGGGACAATTGCGATGTGCTAGTCGACCCCCGGGTCGATGCGCGATACGAATAAATGTGTGTTTTACAAAAGATCCCCCCCGTGGCGTGGGCCATGGCCGCGGTGCCAAACAGGGGCTTAAGACTGGCTGGGTGACTGAGGGGGTACGTCAATCCGATATCTGGGCGAGGGTCGATCACGGCTCGAGTTGAGCGATCGACGTGGCCTCGTTACTAAGAGGGAGCAAGACGTCATGACATGTGCATGTTCGTGGCTGACGGACACGTGAGGGGCGATCCCGGCATGAGGGGGCGTCTACCCTTGTCGTAGCATCTCACATGTGGCGGGCGTGGCCTTGTGTGTTACGGCTTAGTTAACATGCGAGTGAAGTGCAAAGGACCTACCCTCGGCGTGCTAAGCTGACTGACAAGTCACGCACACACAATTCTCCTTAGCTCGTCAGATGCTGGCGATCTGCGTTAAGTGCTGAGTGCTGGATCCTTGATGCTCCTTGTGTGTCCTTCGTGTATTTGTGCCCTACCCCTGGGGGGGTTTTTATAGGAGAATTTGAACGGTCACAAGGGGGTTTACACAGATTGGCCTAAAGGGTAAGACTGGTCCACGTAAACCTAGTGAATAGTGGGGGGTTTACGCCCTCCCCTAGATGGGGTTTACGTGGACCAGCTCAATGGGTTGACCCAACCCACGTAAACCCCCTCCCTCCCCACACCCGGTAGCGTGGAGGTATCGTGTCCGCTCCCCTCTTATCGCATTTGCTTAGCTCGTATATCTTTTAATTCCGCTACATGAGAGATTGATAGGAATCTAGCTCGATAAATTATTTCAATCACTGCTGCGAGAGAGAGCGAGACCGTCCCGTGACCCGATCCGGACACAAAAGTGAGAGTTGACCACCCTAGCTCACTACTGATTTCTCAACCGCGCACGTCCGCACACTTCCCTTGCTAAGGGACAAGTCGCGAGCTTACTTAGAGTCCCAGGTTCGCCTACAAATCGGTCAAGCCCGTTGTCTGTCCCGCATCAAATTGGTATCAGAGCGGGTTAGAGTCTAGGGTAGTCGATCCAAAGTGTCGCATTACATTTCAACTTTGCATTGTTGTATAGGGTTGTGTTAGTTCGTTGTCTAGTCCATTAGAGAGTCAGTTTGGTGTGTCACCAAGTGTCCACATGACCATCCTATAGCTCCCCGAGTCCCATGGATTCCATGGATTCCCAATCGCCCAGGCGATACCACTGGTTGTATAACACCAATGGGCTCGGAAACTATCTCGTCCACTTCCGTAGGCCCGAAGCCTCAGACTTTTATGGCTCCAACGACCTGGGCGACTATCTAAAGTGGGAGGCTGCCATGGACAAATATTTTGAATGTTACACCATGTCCAATGCCATGCAGGTCAGTTTTATCACAAAAAGACTAGTCCACAAAGCCGCATGAAAATGGGAGAGCATTGAGCGCATGAGGGAAGTTAGGAGGCAATGGCCCATCGAGTCATGGTGCCAAATGAAGGGCGAGCTTAGAAAGGTCTATCTTCCCCTCCCAGTCACCTCCAACCAGCCCCACCCACTCACCTCCAACCAAGTGGGTCACATCTCTTGCCGGCACCACCAAGTCACCCCCAACCAAGTGGGTCACACCTCCAGTCGACCCCACCCAATCACCTTCAATCAAGTGGGCCATAGTTGGAGGCCAAGCGCCCCGCATGTAAAAGAGCCTAGGTCTACAACTAAGCCAAGTTCTTATGGGCGAGTCCATCACGTTGCTCCTACTCCAAACCCCACCATTGCCGAACTCTACAAACTCATTTCGGATAGGGTGGATAGGATGTGTACTCAGATTGACGGACTCCTGCCCGAGTTTAAGGAGGTAGTATCTGGTAGTCCTAACCCGGTGCCATCCCAAAGTCCTCTCCCCAATATGGAGGATCCTCTTCCCCCACCCGTGATAGCTCCGTTGCCACCACGCTCACCTTCCAAACTTTATTCGGAATCATCTCAGTCGGAGCCACCCGTACTTCTAACGGGGAAGCTATTCATAGAGGAGTCACTACTTAGTTGGCTCAAGAGAGGCTTGGTCCCTAGGACACTATGCTACCCATCCATGGACCATGCACTACAAGTAGTGCCCATCAACTCCTTCCACACAATGTTCCGGTCTAGTCACCACATAGATACCTTGGAAGACCTTCTCAAGGGATTAGACTGCCCATGGAAGTTGACGCATATGTTGGCCCCAGGCTTCGACCAGTTCACGAGTCGTAACTTCATGCATCCCGCGTTGGGGTCTATTACCTCTGTGTACACCGTGGGTCATGTCGCCACGGAGGTTCTTTTGTTCCTCCCCATGCCAGCCGAGTCTAACTACATTCTCTTTATCCCGAGGGAGGAACCATACCTTCTATATACTATCCCATCTACCATGATGGATGAAGGTGACCATTTACACCTTCATGAATTTCAAACATGGGACTATGTAATGGAGGGACCTGTCACGAGGGGTCATACATTCTTTGACCCTTTCGACCCATTCCCCAGTGAACCTTATGACCCACCTTACCTATTCCACCTTGGTAGGAAAGTCCCCTATCACACTCCTACCCCACAGGCCTGTCCACCTACACTCCACAATGAGTCCGTTCATTGGGGTACAGAAGAAGGTAGTTTTGGGTCCCCTAGCCCTCCCACACCCAAGCCCAATGGGAAGTCAATTCCAGACTGATTCATACTTGGACGTCTAGGAGTCCCCTACTCCATCAACCTTCACCTGGAGTTTTTAAATGCAACAAGAGGAGGGGACCCAGAGGCAGGGGACCGACGCTCCTTCTTCTTCCACTACCCAGACCCCAACTGACTGAGCAGAGCGTGAGGCTGAGTTCAGGCAGATGGTGGAGGGGGATGAGACCGCTGAGGCGACACTCTCTGAGAGGGTACATTTCATACACTTTCCCTTGTAAATTATGCTTATATATTAAATGCAGTTAACTAATGATGAAGATGAAGGTATGCAGGTGAGAGAGCTGATGGCAGTCGTAGGGGAGAGTGACCAGTTGCGGAGGAGCTTGTACTGGCACAGGACGAGGCTGCTCGTCTACAAGGGGGGCTAGAGCAGAGTGCCTACCTGAGGAAGGAGGCGACTCGCCTATGGGGCGAGCTGGAGCAGAGTGCTTGCCTGAGAGAGGAGGCAGAGCGAGACCAGGCTGCGGCACGAGAGGAGGTGGGCCGCCTTCGGGAGATACTGGCACGGAGTGGGCTGGCTGACGTAGTCGAGACAGCACTTCTTCGGGCTGAGGTGGAGAGACTTCGAGCCGTAGCCGCCGAGGTAGAGTGTACTAGGGCTGAGCGGGAGAGACTTCGGGCCAGAGCTATCGAGGTAGAGCGTACCTGGGCCGAGGCAGAGCGCTACCGGGAGGAGCGAGACCTCGCTCAGATTCAGGCAGTAATGCCAGAGGGCACCGTGGAGGGCTTCCAGACACGCAGCCGGATGAGCGGCAGCCGAGTGGCCCCGAGCGGGAGTAGGGCAGTCTAGAGTGGGAGTCAGGCAGCATGCCTCCGTCAGGCGGTACCTCGCCACTTCCTCTGAGCGACAGAGGAACGAGGAGGACAACCAACGCCGTCGCCGAGAGTGAGAGGAGGGTGCAACCTCTGAGATGGGCCTGCCATCGAAGAGGCAAGAGGGGGGAGGGGACAGTTATAGGCCAGAGGGAGCGGCCTGACTTTTGTACTTCAGACACACTCACTTATACATGATGATATGATATGATATGATAGTGTCATGGTTTGTTTGTTGATTTTCTTTTATGGGTGAATGAATATTTGAATTTATGCAAATGCTAACTACCTGACTCGAGAGAGACGCACTGGCGAGAGAGTGGCGAGAGGAGAGGCACATCGACTTATCGGGAGAGACGACGCGAGAGAGGAGATGTACGCCGACTCTACGAGTGAGACGACGCTAGAGAGGAGAGGTACGCCGACTCTACGAGTCAGACGATGTGAGAGAGGGGAGAGGCACGCCGACTTACGGGAGAGACGACGCAAGAGAGGAGAGGTACGCCGACTCTACGAGTGAGACGACGCGAGAGAGGAGAGGTACGCCGACTCTACGAGTGAGACAATGAGAGAGAGGGGAGAGGCACGCCGACTTACGAGAGAGACGACGCAAGAGAGGAGAGGTATGCCGACTCTACGAGTGAGATGAGGCGAGAGAGGGGAGAGGCACGCCGACTTACGGGAGAGACGACACGAGAGAGGAGAGGTACGTCGACTCTACGAGTGAGATGACGCGAGAGAGGAGAGAGAGAGGAGTACAAAGGAGTTTAGCAGGAGCAAGGGCGGTTGATAACCGGCTGCTTCATAAAAGAGCGGCCAGTTACAGACCGTACTAGGGTGGTCCCAACGAGCCAGCGACAGTAGATAAACGGTAATAAATGGGCCGCCCAATAGGAAAGATGGCTAGATCCTACCCGTTCAAGTCTCAAAATCGAACTCTCTAGAGAATGATGAACGGTGATCCATAAGCCACTCGTTGTGAAGGGCGGTCTATCATGAGACCGCCCATCTTAACGTGCTGAGAGTCCGAGCGGGACTCTTTTGGAGAGTCCCAATCCAAGAAATTGAGTTTTATTTCAACCCAAACTATATCCTAATCCCTTCTAACCTCATCCTGGCTCACTTCTAGTGGGAGTAGGCCTCTTAATCAAGCTATATAAAAGGGAGGGCAGTCCAAATTCGCAACTTACACCATAGCCCTCTTTCTAAGCCTCAAACTCCTAGTTTTCTTGCTCAAATCATCATGAAGAGGTGTCTTGGAGGTAGCTCAATCCTAGGCCTGTCCTCTAGCTGGTAATTCCCCCCGAGCCCAGACTCGACTGTGCGCGGGGGCCCTACGGTAACTAGCCTACTCACCGTCTCTCTCGGGTACGCCACACCAGTGCCCCCGGTGGGCCGACACATGTGTGTCATGGAAGCTACAACTAGTGGACGGGTCACAGACGTGAACACAGAAAATCACGCACGTACCCATCACGAGTAACATGAGGGAAGAAGTGGCTCGCGGCCACTTGACTCTGGACAGCCTACTAGACCTATTAAACTCAACGGTCCTTGAGTCACAAGGCTCGGGTCAAGACCGTCGCATGTGACAGCACTGAGCCATCAATCTGGCCTAATCCCAAGGTCCAAAATCACGGTGACACGTGAAAAATCCCTAGCCCCAGGCTGGCCAACTGGACTCGTAGTCCAAGGCCATACACACAGCCCACACGGGTACTCGGAGCGCACGCATGGGGTTACCCAGACCCCAAAACTCACGAGCATGTCAATCGACACAACGTGGCACCTCCGGACACCCCCAAAACACAAACACAGGTCTCACGGTGTTTGGGACATTCACGAGGTCGAAGGTCAACCACTGGGTCACAACTGGGTTGACCGAAGACCAACACAACACACGGACAGACGGACACAACAACAGACACAATCCAATAGTGCGGTCACAAAGGGGCCGCTCAATGAACTGGGCGGTCAAGGGAAGGCCGCCCAGGGGACACGAACAGTTTGACCCAAATCGCTCAAGGAAATTGACTTAAAAGCACTAATAGACTGGATGGTTAGAGCTGGACCGCCCCAAGGCATAGAGCGGTTAAGGGATAGCCGCTCAAGCCAACCGACCTACTACAGTGACGGTTAGAATGATTTTGACCAAACCGCTCAACGGAACCGACACAAGCCACTAAACCGTTAACATCCAATAGCTCAAAATGCAGAGCGGACCGGGCAGGGCCACTCAAAACAACGGTAAGATAGAATGGCTGGAGGCCAGCCGCTCAAGGGGAACTAAGCGGACCACACCTGGCCGCGCAAGCCCCAGCATGGTCTATCATGGAACCGCGCAGACTCAATCCGACCTACTCTAAATGGTCCGAAGCTAGCCGCGCCATACCTTGAGCAGTTACTGTTAAACCCCGCAAGCGTCACGATGAGCAAACCTTGGGATCAGCCCGATCGGGGCCTTTCCACGCCCCTTCATTCCGAAATGAAGGGGATACAATGGTAATGACCATACACAACACATGGACTCAAACCGGAGCCAATTCGGCTGAGAAACGGAGACAAACAGGTGATTTTCCAAAATCAACCCAAATGGGGTTAACGGGGTTCCTGGGCTCCTACCGGCCACGAATAACCACCATTCGATGTGAGATCAGCGACTATGGAACGCTGACATTCCAGGGAGTCATTTGACACCAACTGATCGCAAAATTGTTGCCATTTTTCGGTGAGCCCTACAAACTCTGAAAAATCACAATGAGTCCAAACTCACCCGTTCTAGCACCGAACAATGTAAAACTGTAGGGACAATGTGTAGGAAAGATAGGTGATCTATCCCCCTACCTCCACCAAAGATTTCACGCGCCGTGGATGCCGATCCATGAAGAAAATGCCTTGAAACCCCCACCGGTGCCCTCACGCCCACGAACCGGCTTCACCGTACCCTCGAGCCTCGATCCTCGACCCATCCCCATCATCCTCGTCACCCGCGTCACCCCGCCTCACCCCCGCCTAGCTCCGTTGGCCGTCGGAGAGGAGAGAGTGAGAGGAGAGCGTGGGAGAAGAGAGAGAGGGTGAGAGTGAGAAATAAGAGGGGAGAGAGGGTGAGGGGTTAATATATAGAAAATCTAAAAATGCCAAAAATTGGAAAATCACACATTCCCGATCCTCGGAACGCGCTGATCGCAATGGTACCACTTGCGGGTAGGTGAACGACCCGGTTCACCCGCTACAAGGTTCTGTAGACTCTTCCAAAACACACGTGTGGGAATCGAGAAACACGTGAAAAAAATCACGGAACGCATTTCGACCTCTGAAATTGACCCGAGTTCAACAGTTTTCCACAACTAGTATAGAGACAAGAAAGAAAAGTACAGCTACACGGGACATATCCCAGCTCTGACCTTTGGCACTAACGCTGGGCACTTGAATCACACTGAGCCGTAGACACGCTCCCCTGAAGTCGCGCCTTACCTGAAACACAGTAAAAACATGCAAGGAATGAGTCTCGGAACAAGATTCTGTAGGGACCACCCGAACCCTACCTCGCAAAATGGAAAATCGCTATGCTAGTAGCTAAGCGAGAACCTCGGAAGTAAATGCCCTACACTACAAACACCAGTCTCACGACGTGAAAACCCATGCATGCACGCTATAGTGAAACAACCGAAACTCACCAGTCAACCCAACCAAATCTAAAGGTCGAAGCGACTAAGACTGACAGTCTGTCACTCCCTGACTCGATAGGAGTACCTCCCACTAGAAGCATAGTCGGTAGCGTCCCCTGATGGCTTACACCGCACTGCAGGTGTCTGCTTGGCATGCTAGCGCCTAGCAGAGGCAAGGACACCGAACAAGTAACCATGAAGCAAGTGACTAGCTGGGGTTGCGCCCGTCGACGCGTGTCCAACTGCCCCCAACCACATGTGTACACACAGACCACACGCACTTGGTCTGGCCTCTAACTGGTTTTCCCCTCAATCAGACTCTGGCTGCTACACATGGGGCCTGACAAAAACCTGTCCCAAAACCATCCTCAGGGTAGCCCCTCCACCACTCCCTGGTGGGCCAGTGCACATGTACCAAAGACTACGACTAGTGAAGGGTCGCTGAAGGAGTAGACTCTCAAGCCACGAAAAATAATGTCACAGTCAGACCAGTACGGGGACCATCCCTCGTACCCACATCATCGCACGATGACTCCGGTCAGCGAAGAAATAGGACTGCAACCCACTCGGGGCAGTCCAAAGCCTGATGGACCAACCCTAGTGCATCACAGGCTGTGGCGGGCCAACCCTTGTGCGCCACGGTAACCTAACGGACCAACTCAGGCGCGTCAGGCACTCGGTGTGAAATGAACTATAACGCGCCTACGCTAGTGCATCACAGCACCTGACGGACCTAAACAGATGCGTCAGGGTACGAGATGAAGCAAGCCGTAACGCACTCCTCCAGGGGCATTACGGTCCCTAACGGACCAACCGTGGCGCATTAGGTCATAGAACCAAGTTGGCTGTAACGCACACCTCTAGGGGCGTTACAGTCCCTAACGGACCATCGTAGGTGTGTTAGGTGGAAGGGTACCTCAACCCTGACACTCCTTCCTAGGGGCGTCACACTACCCTAACGCCCGACTTTGGGTGCGTCAGGCGTCTATGACCCTCAATGGTCAGAAAATAACAGTCAGAAACCAACGGTTGAATCGTCACTCTGATGGTCGACTCTAGGGGCGTCACACCCTTGTGGTGGTCTGTCGTGGGACCGTCCGACCCACAGACGCCAGGCTTGAAACTCAATGAAGCGTAACACACCTCCCTGGGAATGTTACACACTGTGGTGGTCACTGAAATGACCGCCACAACGTTCCGACGGTGAAATGGTGAACAAGACCCAAAAATACCAACCACGCCCCCATACCTCCATGGGCGAGGGGGAAATCAAGGGGGAAGCTCCCCTGGGACCCCTAGCATGATTCTAGGCCATTAAAATGTCGAATTGCGACTCAAATCCATAGATCAGGCAAACTCTCCCTAAATCATGATTTTACCCTTACCCGGTCAAAAATGCCCCTCTCAGCTCCCATTCGGCCTACAAATCGTGGGGGATGACGGGATGAGCATAGGGATTCATCCCCCTACCTTAATGGAGCGAAAGCTCTACCGAATCATTGTCGAAATCAAGGAAGATGCTTTGAAACCCTCGTCCATTCATGATCTCCTACAAGCTTTACGCCGCCACGATCACCTCGCCATCGTCGCCACGCCGCCGCCCCGCGCCATCTGCAGCCGGAGGGGACGCGCCGCCGCGATCGTCGGATGAAGAAGAGGAAGAGAGGAGGCGCTCACGTGGGGAGGAAGAAGGAAAGAGGAAGAAGAAGAAAAGGTGGAAAAGGACACTCGTCTCACCACCGACGAACAACCAAGAGCAATACTAAGGCGGGTGGAGAATGATATTATTCATTAAACAGCGGTACTGGAGCGTGATACAATCTCAAGTGTCTTCTATTAAGGGGCGGGAATTGAACCTCCCCGCGATGGTTGACAATTACATAGGCTCCACCCTCGTAGACTTTTTGGACTACGAAGGGTTCGAGCCAATTCTCATTCAGCTTACCCTTGGGGTTGATAGCCATAACTTCTCTTCTTTTGACCATAACGAGGTCACCCTTCTTAAACTCGCATTCCTTGACGAGCTTGTCGAAGGCATGCGCTATTCGGGCCTGATAGACCTGAATGTTCTGTTGGGCCTGAAGCTACTTTCCTTCCAAACTGGAGAGTTCCTCGAGTCTTTGCTCGACATTGGTTTGCCCTTCACGAACTAGCTCGTGCTGGATGGCGACCCTCAGAGAGGGTATCTCCAATTCGATGGGGACGATCGCTTCTAAGCCGTACACCAAAGAGAAAGGCGAGCAGCCCGTTGAGGTCTTGTACACAGTTTGATACGCCCATAGCACCTCGTACATCTTCTCTTCCCAGTCCCTTTTGTTGGAGCTGACAACCTTGGCTAAGAGGGTGCAGAGGGTCTTAAAAGCTTCAGCCAGGCCATTGGCCTGCGGGTTATAAGGAGTTGACGTCCTCCAGTCAATCTTATATTTTTCTGCCAGCCGGTAGACCTTCTGGTTGCGGAAGTGACTGCCATTGTCTGAGATAATTCAGTCGGACGTGTCAAACCGGAATATAATGTTGCAGCGGACAAACCTGACCACGATCTCCCCGGTGACCTCCCTTAGAGCAACGGCCTCTGCCCAATGGGAAAAATAATCAGTCGCCGCCAAGATATATTTGCAACATGTGGATGAAGCGGGCAATGGACCCACGACGTCTGTTCTCCACTGGGCGAACGGCCAGCTGGGCACTGTTGGATGCAGTGGCACGGGCAATCTTCTAGGCACCGTCGCGTGCTCCCGGCATTTCTGACATGACTTAGCATATTTGCAGCAGTCGTCAAACACCGTCGGCCAATAGTAGCCAAGCTTCTTTACCTCAATCTTCATCTTTGGCCCTGCCTGGTGTGCACCAGCTATCCCGGCATGGACCTCCTTCATAACCCTCCAGGCCTCTTCAGTGGACAGGCACCAGAGAAGTAACTTCTGCTTGGCATCTGCCACAATTCGGACTAGTAATCCATTTCGGATCTCATAGGAGTCTTTTGTTCTGATCAGCCTGATCTTCTCTTCTCTCTGCTTGGGTAGCTGTTGGTATTTAAACCATTGCATAAGAGAATCTCTCCAGTCGGGTGAGCCGACGGCCTCCACTGTAGCGACCTCAAATTCCTCTTCTTCTTCTGGCTCCTCTAGCATGCTAGGGACCTGGCGCTGATTTATCACTCAAATGCTGAGCGATCCATCTGGCGGTACCGCCAATGAGCTTGCCAATTTCGCCAGAGCGTCAGCTTGTGCATTTTCTCCCCTGGCGACATGGCCTATCTCAATGAGGTAAAATCGCTCCATAAGCCCTTTTACCTTGGTATAGTAAGGGAGGAGCTCGAACTTTCGGACATCAAACTGTCCCTGGACTTGCCTGACGATCAGTAGTGAATCGCCAAATACTTGTAGCATTTTGATCTCCATTTGTAAGGTAACTTGGAGGCCAATAATCAGAGCTTCATATTCTGCTTCATTGTTGGTGTAGGGCTTGCTGATGCAGCACGAAGTGTGCCCTACTTCTCCATCCGGAGACTTGAGGATGATGCCGACTCCAGCCCGTACCTTGGTATACCCGGACGGGGTGGTTTATGTTCTCGAGGCCTCGTCAAAGTATAGCTTCCAGACGGCCTGCTGGACTTGGTCCACCTCCAAGGTTTCATCTTCGGGTAATTCTATAACCAGCAGGGAATCTTCGGGCACAGGGTGTACTGTAAAGAAATCTACAATGGCCTGCCCTTTAATGGCCTTCTGTGGCACGTAGGTGATGTCAAACTCCATCAGCAGTACGGCCCACTTGCCAAGGCGATCGTCGTTCCTCCCCTCTCATTAAGGATTTTCCTTGAGCAGGGCGTGCATTTGAGGGTGGGTTACCATAACCAACCACCTTTAAATAACGGTGCCCCTACTAAGGCCATACCCGGGATTCAATCTAGCCTAAGAGGGAGAAATAGAAGAAGATTTGGAGATAAACTTTGTGCAGGATGGGAGACATCAAGACTCGACTTCCTTTCAGGGCACTGCTCCTCAAAGAGATAGTCTGTTGCGTCGGGACTTTGTGTCTTTGATTTTTAGGACCCTTAGACACGCATATGACCGGGCTCATGACGTCCCGTGGGACTTTGCCACTCTTTCCATGCCTTTGACTTTCACATAATTTTACATTGATTCATCATTGATTTCGATTAGATGATAGCCCTTATTGGCTAGATAAATCATGAAAGCTCATTCTTTTGAGGGTCAATACTGCCCCTATTTGAGTCTTCTCCCATATTGGGGAGCACCTAGATTAGTTATCTCATCTATCAATCTCTTGCCCCTACACTCGGTCGAGCATAGAAGAGAAAAAGGCCTTCGTGCAAACCCATGGTATGGCCAAAGCAGCAACGATGTTGCTCAAGAGGAGATCGGCTATGGCTTGCCGTGTAGTGTGTGTAAAACCCATACCCAAAGGTCACCCTTAACGATCGGGGAAAGAACTAGATTCCCAGTGCGGAGCTATCACCATCCTAGGGTGCTGCAGAAGCTAACTCATTTAACTAAGTGAACTAACTAAAACCTAAAGCCACTCAGTCACATCGAGGAACCAGCACTTATAAGCGCGTACGGAACTAACAGAGTAATAGCAATGATAACATGTTCTTGTAAGATACCTCTGCAAATCCATGGCGTGGAAACTGGCATACTGAAGCAATTTCGATCATCGAGCTTTGAGGAGCGCCAGTTTTGTCTTCCTTGCTTGCCAGGATAAAGGATGAAAGGAGAGCAAAGGATTAGATTCCTCGACACAGAGGAGTGACAGACATCATACTGGATGAAGAAAGGATAAAAAGAAAGAGAGACGAGGGCTAGAACTCCCTCGTTAAGGCATAGAAGCCCTGATAATAAGGAACCGAATACAGAATAAACTAGATCAGTTGAGATCAAGGCAGGCTAAAGCCTCGAAAATAGTAAGAGAAAGGGCGAAGACCTCAAAAGGGTGCGGAGGGGAGATTGGAAAGAGGAGAAGGAGAATCATCCGACGTGGTCAGAGAAAAGGAATAGTGATCACCCGCTAGAGGCGGGAAAGAAGATGCATAGACTCCCGACAAGGTCAGGGAAAAAGAATCATAAACACTCGCCAGGGTCGGGGAAAGAGAATGAGAAGTAGAACCCGAGGATATCGGGGGAGAAGGATCAGAAGAAGTTCTGAAAGTGGGATGAAAGGATGACATAGGCCGAGGCCTATAATCATGACATAGGTCGATGCTACTTTGCTCGTCAACAAAGTAAGGTCAATGCTAGCTTGCCTAGTGAAGCAACTAAGGTCGACGCTTATTTTATCTGCACATATATAAGGTCGATGCTAGTTTTGCTTTCATGCATTATAAGGTCGACGCTTATTTGTTCACATTCATAAGGTCGATATTAGCATCAAGTTTTATAAGGTAAGGTCGACGCTAGTTCTACCTTGCATCTTTTAAGGTCGATGCGTGTTACTGTTGAGGTCTATACACGACCCTGCTACAGGTCGATGCTAGTTCTGGCTTGTATTTTTTAAGGTTGATGCGTGTTACTGTTAAGGTCAATGCGTGTTACTGTTAAGGTCGATGCATTACTATTGAGGTCTATACACGACCCTGTTACAGGTCGATGCTAGCTCTGGCTTGCATCATTTAAGGTCGATGCGTGTCACTGTTGAGGTCTATACACGACACTGTTGAGGTCTGTACATGTCACTGTTGAAGTCAATGCACTTTTGGACCTTAAGCATGTCAAGAGGTGTTTGAAGAAATGCCTAAGTGAACTATTAGTCAGCATATAGAGGTCGATGTGCATCCTGTCTACAGTAACTAAGGTTGATGCACATTCTGTATTGTGCATACTAGACCTTGGAGTCTTCTTTCAAACGGCACTAGTCTCGCCTCGATCCGCCTCCGGATCAGATCGCAGAAATTTCAGCTACCGAGATGTACAGATTTATTCTCTGTGCAGGTCTGATTTTACAGTCCGGGAAAAATTCGCTTATAAATACCAAAGGTCAACTTCAACGACCGCCCCTCCCAGGAGTCGACCAAGGACGTCCTGCCGACGATCCAGCCAAGCAGCACCTCCAGAAGAGCTCAGGAAGGTGACGTCCCTTTGGAAGATGTAACTTGTTGTCTACCGAGTCAGAATCGAGTCAGCGCAGGACCGAGTTGGCGCAGGATCGAGTCGGACCAGCAGGCCGAGTTCGACCTGTACGCCCCTCCAGATTGCTGCCCATCAACATAGGGTCGGTCCTCCCGGGCCCCACTGTAGCCCTTTACCTCCCTGCGTAGAGTGGGCGAAGAAATTAACTTTTGTAACTGTTGTAAAATTATTTTAACCGGGAGTTACCGTAACTGGTCGGGGTCGTCTTCCCCACGCCTAGAGCGTGGAGGTATCGTCTCCGCTCCTCTCTTTAGCATTTGCGTTACTCGTATATTTTCTATATGCCGCTACATGTGATAGGATAATAGCTCATTTTACATTCAATCACCGCTGCGAAGAGAGAGAGAGGCCCGTCCCGTGACTCAATCTGAGTATATGCATGGAAGAGTCAACTATCTGACTCATTGTCGGTTCCTCAACTGCGCACAGTCTCACGCATCCCTCTCTAGGGATGCCCGTGAGCTAGAGTCCCAGGTTACATGTCCGTCCCGCATCAGGATCCTAGTAAGGTCGGTCCTCGATGCGGGCTTTCTACCTTGGGCATCCAACTTCCCAACTTCACAACGGGGTCTATACCCCCATGATCCAACAATGCCGACTCCCAGTACAGGTTTTTTGCCTCGGGATGTGGCAACCCTAGTACCCAACATGGGCCCTTGGCCCCAAGTTCAAGTAGTGCCGACACTCAACACAGGTTCACAACCTCGTGTCTTTGGCACCCTAGCATCTCCTACAACATCAGTTCTTGGTGCAAGAGCCTTGTCTCAAGCACCGGCAACCCTTCTATCGGCCTGGGCTGAAGCCTACACTCAGGTCACTTAGCTGTCAGCTCTCGGTATGGGCATTACATCGCCGCTCCCAACACTTCTTATCGACAGCTCTACATTACCGGCGGCGGTAGGCTAGGTCTTCTCTGTCTACCACCTTGGAGTAGGGTCCTCCTAGGCTCCATAGAAAAAGCATCATAGCAGCCGAAGAGGCAGGCGACCTGCTGCTGCAACCAGCGATTCTGGCAAGACCCTTCTTGTTGGTGACTTGAGGATTTGTCTCAATGGAGGTGAACCAATCGTACCACAAGATCAGAATGTGCCTACGATCCCCACCGCCAACCACTTCAACCTCCTACAACAAACACTAGAGGACAAAGCATAATTAAGAGAAATTGGTGCCTCAGCAACCCACTGGGGGCATCTACACCAGTCTGGCACCCAGACTCCCAAGTCTAGTCGAAAGAATAATGACAAGGGAGGACAACAACTTCGCTTGAGGAGAATCTGGGTTACCCTAGAGGAAGCTCAAGCTATTCAGATGGTGTGCACCAAGAACTCCCTTTAAAAGTCTAGGCATTGTGTTGCTCGAGACATCACCGAATCTTCATCGACACAGTCTGATGGCATCCAGCCATCCAGTCCTTCTTGCCTAAATAGGCCAAAGCAAAGAGGGGCTCGTGTTGGGCTCTACTAGCAGCCAATCTCAAGTTCTTCTCAGGTTAACTCCGGTCTCATGACGGAGGAGTTACCCCGAAGGACCTCAATCTTTGATAGACTAGGGGCACCAGTTTGCTCCGAGAAGCATCCCCAGAAGAAGCGGACTGTTCAGCTCATCAACGATGCTGTTCGGGTGTTCGCTTGTTATGTAACGACCCAGAGCTCCAGATACCGATAACCCGGTGTAGCATTGGATTACCGCTACCAGGAACTGGGGAAGTCACCCAAGAGGCTAATGAGGCCCCTGAAGGGTTGGGGGAGTTTGTCTTCCCCGTACGACGTGGGTTTTCTCGAGAAGTGTTTCCGTGTAGGCCCTGTGAATGGCCTGGGACTGTGAGTCCAGTCATCCATCCTAGGGCTGGAGGTTTTCTGATTCTCCCATGGATAGGAGATCAACTCGACGACTGGTGAGCTACCTTGAAAATTGTGTTATCGTAGTTTTAGACCTGGGGATTTGGCCAGATTGACAGCATTGTGCCTTCCCGTGCAGCGGTCTCGACCCGAGTTGTGTGACTCAAGGACCGTTGGGTTTATTAGGTCTAGTGGACTATCCAAAGTCTGGTGGCCCCGAGCCGCCTATTAGTCCGGGTTACACGCGATGGGTGCGTGCGTGGTTTCGGTGTTCATGTTTAGTGACCCCCCCACTAGTAGTGGCTTTCCTGCGCACACGAATGCGGACCCACTCGGGAGTGGTAGAGAGCTTCCCGGGTGTGACGATTTTTAGGCTGGTTATCTAGGGCCCCTCGCCTTTACAGCCTGAGTCTGGGTTGGGGGGAAAATCAGCTAGAGGACCCGACTTAGAGCGCATAGTCTGTGTGTGCACACGTGGTTGGGGGCTACAGACCCACCTTGATGAGTGCGACCCCAACTAGTCCTTGCTCTGTGATTACTGGTATGGTGTCTCAGTTCTCGCTGGGCCGGAGGGAGACACCTGAGCCGCGGACTAAGACGTTAGTGAATGCATCCGGCCTTACTCTAGTGGGCAGGTACTCCCGTCACGTGACATGAGCTCGTCGTGACCCGAGGTTCCATTTCTCATCTGTGAGATGTGATTTTGCGTGTGATTTCTGGGTGTTTTCCTGAATCCGAGGTCTAGGTTTTTCGGTGAGCATCACCGAGGGTTTTCCCTTAAACGGTGTAGAGTTCACGACAGCGAGGTCGTGACCGTGTTTCTGAGCCGCGCGGTCTCAGAGTGGACCTTCATGTGTGAGCATAGGTGATGTCTTCCTTGGTAGTGTGGCTAGGGTGGTTCATAGTCTGCTGGTCTCCCGACTGTGGGATCAGGGTGTTCGCTTTCTTTTTGGTAAGAGTAGTTGTAGAGTCGTGGTTCATCGACTGTCGTGTTTTAGGAATTCGTGTATGACTGTGTTTTCCCGCCATTGTCGTGGTAGCTACTCCTACTGTTGCTGTTGTTCTTACTGTTATTGCTTTCCGTACCGCCATTATTTTCGGTTGGGGTTCTGCGGGACCCCTACTGAGCCAGTGATAGGAGGCTCACCCCAGCTATTCAGGTGTTGCGATTCTTCCTCGAGGTTCGACGGTGCTGCGAGGAGGTTCTTGGTTGTCAGCTTGTCAGGTCGAGTGTTCACTCGACATTGGGTATGTTTTTCTACCTTAGACTGTACTTTGGTTGGACTAGACTCTGTTATAGTTAGATTATTTATTTCTGTTAATTGTTGAATTGTCATGCTATATCTCCTATTTCTATGTACACCACACCTATCCTTTTAGCCCTTCCGAGCCTTCAGGCTCGTGGGCGGTGATCTAGGGTTCGAATGGTATCACCTTATTCCCGGTATCCGGATCTTAGGTCATTACAGTTGGTATCAGAGCTGTGGTTATGAAAGTACATGAGAATTCGAGATACTGTAGTAATCAGAGTCCATAAGGTCCAGTACAGTCGGCAGCTGGCATAGGGTTCCGTGCTTATTTTCTGCGTGGTTTCTCGCGTGAGAGTTTGAGTGCGCGGTGTTGGCGTTGTGGAAGCGGTCGTTGTTCTCTATGGAGTGCTGGCATGGGGTCTGAGGATTGAGATCGAGAGCTTTCTCCCCCGAGACGATGGCCCCGGTTGTGTTGGGTTGGGCAGAGATTATCGATAGGTGCGCTGCTGCGGTGCCGCGTTCGAGGAATCTGCAGCGAGGTCAGGTGGCTGGTGAGGATTGCTTGTGGAAGAGTGGCTGTGTGATGTGACACAACCTAGGACGTAGGCAAGCAAGCACTTACGCAACCCGAACGAGCTGAAGACGGCGGCCAACTCACACGGCACTCACCCGAACCCGTGGACGACTCGGCGATGCCGAGGGGAGGATGTGGGGCTGGTCCCTTATACAAAAGCCATTGTGACCCACACTAACCCCGCAACAAAACAAAAAGGGATGAGTTGTGTGAGTTCACATTATAAAGAATGTCTGCACATTGTCTTACTCTAGCACAAATAAATAACACCACATTCTCCACCTCTCTAACTTCTCCCGTGAAGGTCGCCATGTTGTTCCTTTCCCCCATAAAGCCCACAGCATGGCAAGGAGAATCAGCTACCATACAACTTTGTCACCTCTAGCGGACCAAGATCTGCCCCAGCTCTAGATAAGGTGAAACACCTCTCTCTAGCAGCCAAGAGTACAGTGTGTCCCCCTAGCGAGCTCCTCCCACACCTCCTGTGAATACTGCAACCTACAAACAAGTGGTCAAGTGACTCATCCTCGTGTCCGCACAAGCAACAAGCAGAGGACAGGCCAGGAAAGAAGTGAGACAGTCTGTCTCGAGTGGAAAGTCTCCCAAGCGTAATCCTACAAGTAAAGAGCTTCACCTTCAACGGACTCTTGGGCCGCCAAATGTGAAGGGCTAGGCAATGCTGTACCCACCTATCAGAGATGAAGGTGTACACTAACGCTGATCTTACTAAGAAGGTACCCTCCTCCCACCTCCAAGTCCACTCATCTTGTCTATGTGACTGTGGAGCATAATCCAAGAGGAAGCGAAGGAGGTCTTCAAGTTGTTCCATCTCCTCGAGCCTGAGATTCCTTCTGAATGTCGATGCCCAAGTGCCTCCTGGTATGTGGATGTTAAAAAATTGAGAGACCAATCCCATTTGTGTAGTTGAAATCAAGGAACGCAGGATCGTAGATCAGGCTTAGATTGGGGGGCCCAAAACCCAATCCGGATCGGCTGATCGGATTGGCCAGATCAGCCGATCTGAGCCCAATCCCAAAGTGATCTTGGATCGGTCACTATTTAACATGTTTAATAGTTTAAGTGTTAAAGTTGAAGTTTTTAAGGTGTTTTATGCAATTTTTGTAGGAAACCCTTCTTCACCCTCATTCTCTCTCGCAGGATCCCCAGCAGCCAAAGAGGTGGAGAAGAGACTGCAGTGGAGGCATGGCAGAGGAGGAGGAGGTATATGCTATTGCGGCGGTGTCTGCTATTGCGGAGGTGCCTGCAACGGCACCGGTGACACTGAGCAACGGCCGCCGACGTTGAGTTGCAAGTGTAGGCTCGGGCCGATCGCAAAGAGATAATGAAGAGGACGGAACGAGGAGGACAGTGGCAGCGCTGGTGGCTACGACAACAGCAGACGGTGGCAGTGATCGGGACGACGACGATAGATGCAGGCGTCGACGGGGACATAAGCAGGTATGTATTTTTCTTCTTACTTCTTCGGAATGAGTGGAATTGGGATCAGATCGGATCGAATCGGATCGACCCAAAACCGATTAAATCGGCCAACCCGCTTTGATCCAATCCGATTTTGTCTTCCTTGGCTAAAATAGCAAAGGGTTTCAAGAAGGAGGCTTCCAAGATGAAGTCACCACACCACCTGCCCTTCCAGAAGAGGCACTTGTCACCTCTTCCCAGACGAACCCGAACACCAGAAGTGATAATATCCTTGCAAGTCAGGATGTCTCGCCATATGGGGGAAATGTGGTGCTGTGCTACAGGTGTCAAGTCTCAGTCTCCTGCTGCCATGGTACTTCTGCCTAATGACTTGTGCCCATAACCCTCCTCTCCTGCCCCCAACTTCCACACCCACTTGCACAGCAGGGCCAGATATTATAATTATGCCATTAGACAGTGTAAAACTTCACTTTAGCATACTTCCGATTCTGGAATTGCAGGACAGCAGAATGAAGAACGCGCCGCCACGGACGCTCCCGAACTCCGATTTGATCAAGACCAGAGCCAAACTGCTCCTATGTGGCCCAGGAAGATGGCTTAATTTTCTGGGACACCCTTGAATTTACTGCTGGGAAGTACAGGTCTTGGAGCAGGGTCAGATGGCGCTGGTACTAACAGCTCCCAGAACGTTGCTGCTGGAAGATGGAGGCGCCACGGGCTGTCACGAACTCGGATGGAGGCGGGGTTGGTGCCGAATCGACCGTGGACGATCAAGCATCCATCATGCAAAGAAAGGTTGTAGAAAAAGAAATTATATTGATAGGACAAGAGGGTACAAGCAGTTACAGGTTACTCATCCTCTTTGGGGCGGAACCTGTCAGGCTGGAGGCTCAACACCCCCCTGTTACAAAATAAGCGGTTCACCTTCGCTAATTCGTCCTGCCACCCTTGTAGGTACCCCTGCTTGTATTCCTCTGAAATATCACCGCCCTTGCTTCCCCCGGATGGCCTGTCCAACACCGACAGGGTTTCCTTTCGAAAGCAAAGTCGTTTAGCGGGAACCTGCTCTGACGAAGAATCTGACTTCTCAGACGATGACATCTTCATGAGAGTGTCTTTGATCGCCAAAGGAGCTCAGGATGGCCTTTATAGGAAGGAGACGAAACCCCTAGAGGGCAAAAGAATCTCCGTGCCTCCCCAACTTTGTGGAAATCAAAGCGACCAGACCATGAAGATCGTTCCATCTGTCGGTCATGAGATTGCTTGGACGAGAGGCCAAAGAGAGATATTGCAATGGCTAACACCGCATAGTGGTGACAAATAGTCATTAGTGGTGAGAAATAGGCATGAAGGCTGACAAATGTCTCGTAAGGGTGATAAATCCTTAACGGAAGCCACAATATGTTATAAAGCGAAACAAAGGCGACTCCTAGCGCGCAATAGGGTTGACAAATAGCTCATTATGAGTAACAAATATCTGTTAGAAGTGACAATTAGCTCTATGATGGTGACAAATAGCTCATGGCAGTGAAACTTGAAGAAACTCAAGTTAGTTTGAAAGATTTAACTGTGTATAGGTTTCTTAACTCTACCAACATGGATCTGAAGCTTTCCTAGTCATCAGTGGTAACAAATAGGTTTCAGGGCTGATAAATATCTTCTAAGGATGATAAATGGATAACAGAAGTAAAAGATATGTTTTGAAGCGAAAGAAAGGGGACGGCTGGCAAGAGATAAGGGTGAC
Organism: Amorphophallus titanum; assembly: GCA_024336825.1. Classification (NCBI taxonomy): domain Eukaryota; kingdom Viridiplantae; phylum Streptophyta; class Magnoliopsida; order Alismatales; family Araceae; genus Amorphophallus; species Amorphophallus titanum. The sequence continues at coordinate 5,301,001 of JANBPO010001714.1, read as the reverse complement.
AAATAGATGTTGTGAGTGACAAATAGCCGTTAGCAGTGACAAATAAGTCAATTATATTCCCTACAGTTTTAAAATAAAAAAATGACGATTTGGTTGGCAGGATTAATAAAAATAGAATTCAGATAAGAACTGAAAATAGATGAGCGGGTGTCAGTGTAGGGTCACGACCGGGATCGGTGTGTCAATTTAACACATCGCTGCAATGTATGGAGGTGGTAACACAGCCCCTCGGGAGCAAAAAAAGGGGAACGATCATCCCTCGATCGGAGCATATTGCAGAGGTGATTGGACAAGATAAGGTGTAGGCGTGACCTAAAGAGACCATTCGTCTTACACCGACTTTAGGTCTTCCACCGACTGCAAGATGGAGAGACGTGTGCTAGGAGCCATCCTTTTGTTAATAGCCATCCTTTTGAGTTATGTGTTGTAGATGTTGTTTATTATATGTTGTGTGGATTTTATCCTATTGCATGTTGCAGGTTTTAAAAGGTGATAAATGGATAATAGAAGTCATGATATGTTTTGAAGTGAAAGAAATGCGACAACTGGGGAGCGATAAGGGTGACAAATAGCTGTTGTGAGTGACAAATAGCTATTTGCAGTGACAAATAATGTTGTAACGGTGACAAACAGGTAATGGCAGTGAAACTTAAAGAAACTGAAGTTCGTTTCAATGGATTTCCTAACTCTACCAATACGGATCTGAAGCTTTCCTAGTCATCAAATGGCACTGATTAAATTCATGTAAGATCAAGAAATGAGATTTACTTCCAGTTCTACTAATTTACAATGGGATCAAGCTAAGTAGTTGACAATGAGTAAAATGTCCAGTACATTATTTCCCTCTGCAGACTAAGCTAGTGTAATATACTTCCTTACCTATAACAACAGTAATAACAAAGCAACAAATATGAAAAGGAGCAATACTACTATAGTACATAATAGAACAATAACAATACAAGGCACATTTGACATTTGTGTAGTTTGCTGGCGTAGTGCCTGGTTCCTTGAATCATAGTCAGGCCCGGGACTTGCATGATATGTAGGCATGGGCCTTTCCTGTAGTTGAGGATGATCAACATACCCCCTCATCCGTGGATGATCGGGGTGTGGAACGGGTTTTTGGGAATGTTCCCACCGTCCCGTTCTCGGGTGGGTGTGGCGGCCCTTCCAGAGACCGCCACACTCACTGGTGGCCCAAAGTAGGTGCGCCAGATGCCCTGGTAGCCTAAGGTGGGTGCGCCACCTGTTTCTATTTTGTCGGCAGGGATTTTCGTCAGCTGGTGGCCGCACGATAAACTGCCAACTGCTGTAGCGGCTGTAGCTTCGGCTGCTACTTTCAATTTTGACCGTTGCGCTTCAGGGCGCATGTTTTGACCATTGGGGTCACGTGCACTCTAGCGACCGTAGGTACGTGCGCCAGAGGGATCTTAGCGGACCAGGGTTGGACCGCTAGAGCAACTTGACGGCCCTATATAGGACTGCCAGACCTAACGTGACTCGTCTTCTAGCGGACCAAGCTTGGGCCGCTAGAGTCCTTGTGGCGGACCGGAGTTGGGCCGCTAGGGACTGTGGCGGCCCAAGGTTGGACCGCCAGGATATTCTCCATGTTTACCATGTTGCTGCGCGTTGTGTTGGTCTCCGGTCATCCCGATTGTGACCCAGTGGTTGACCTTCCCTCTCGTGAATGTCCCAGACACCGTGAGAACTATGTTTGTGTTTTGGGGGTGTCCAGAGGTGTTGCGTTGTGTCGATTGGCGTGCTTGTGAGTTTTGGGATCCGGGTAACCCCATGCGTATGCTCCGAGTATCCGTGCGGGCCGTGTGTATGGCCTTGGACTGCGAGTCCAGTTGACCAGCCTGGGGCTAGGGATTTTTCGCATGTCACCGTGGTTTTGGACGTATGGATTAGGCCAGATTGACGGCTCAGTGCTGTCGCATGCGACGGTCTTGGCCCGAGTCTTGTGACTCAAGGACCGTTGAGTTTAGTAGGCCTAGTAGGCTCTCCAGAGTCAAGTGACCGCGAGCCACTTCTTCCCGCGTGTTACTCGCGATGGGTGCGTGCATGATTTTCTGTGTTCACGTCTGTGACCTGTCCACTAGTCGTAGCTTCAACGGCACGCGTGTGTCGACCCACCGGGGGCACTGATGTGGCGTACCCGAGAGAGACGGTGAGTAGGGTGGTTACCGTAGGGCCCCCACGCACAGTCGAGTGCGGGCTCGGGGGGAATTACCAGCTAGAGGACAGGCCTAGGGCATATGGTCTGAGTGTGCATACGAGGCTGAGGGTGTCAGACTCATGTTAACGAGCGTGACCTCAGCTAGTCCTTATTTTGTGGAACTTCTGGTTACTGAGTGTGTCTGAGTCTCGCTCCCGGGACGTTGTAGTTAGACACTTGTGACACAGTGTAAGACGTCAGGGGACGCATCCAGTCGTTCTTCTAGTGGGTGGTGTTCCCGTCACGTGACGTGAGTTGTCGTGTCCTAGATTTCTGTTTCTCATCTGCGAGATGGGATTTCGGGTGTTATTTTTGAGAGCGTTTTCATAGCTGATGTCTAGGGTTTTCGGTCAGCGTCACTGAGGGTTTTTCCTAGATGACGTGGAATTCACCACAGCGAGGTCATGATGGTGTTTCCAGACTATGTAGTTTCGGCTTGGACCCCGCTGTGAGGGCAGGTTTTCGCGACTGAGGCGTCGTGGCATTTTCCTAATAGTGTGACTAGGGTGGTTCGTGTCTGGTTGTTCCCCAACCGTGGGATCGGGATGTCAGGTGCGAGACTTGGTTGTTCCCCCGACGGGAGACCAGATCATATTTTTGGTATAGTAGGGGTAGCTGTAGAGCCGAGATTTTACCGACTGTCATAGGTTATTGTTTCTACTGTTACTGCTGTTCTTTCTGTAGCTAGCGTAGTTCTTTCCCTTCCGCCATTATTTTCTCGGTTGGGGTTCCGTGGGATCCCTACTGAGCCAGTGATAGGAGACTCACCCCTGATTTTCAGGTGCGGAGGCTCTTCCTCGAGATTCGAGGGCGTTGCGTGGAGGTTCCTAGTTGCCAGCTTACCGGGTCGAGTGTTCACTTGGCGTGTGGTACGTTTTACTACTTTAGACTGTACTTTCTATTGGACTGGACTCTGTTGTAGTTACTCGGGTAGTCCGGTGACCCCTTTTGAGTGATTTCGTTAAAATCGCCCGTTTCTTGCGATTCGTGGGCCGTTTTGACTCCGGTCGGAGTCCATGTGATTGTATGTGTTTCCATGGCTGTATCCCGTTCGTTTCGGCAGGAATGGGGCGTGGGAAGGTCAAGATCGGGCAAACCCCACGGGTGGTTCACCATGAGGATGGATGGTCGAACCAGGTGCCGTCCATCCCCATGGGCGGCCAGCTATGGGCCGTTCATCCTCGCGAGTCTTAGGACTTGTGCGGTCGCACGATAGACCGCACATGGGTTGTGCGGCCTGGAAGGGACCGCCTATTCCCCCTTAGGCGGCCGATCTCTAGCCGCCTACCTTTCCATTGGGACGTGCGGCCAGGTCCTGGCCGCATATCCCAGTTGACCCTTGGTCAACAATGGGGTGTCGATCGTGTTGAGCGGTCCGGTCAAGACCATTTTAACCGACACTGTTGTAAGTTGGTTCCGTTCAGCAGTCTGGTCAAGACCATTTTGACCAGGAACTATTTTGGGTTCGTGGACTTGTGCAACCCAGGGCTTGACCGCACATCCCCTTGGGAGGTCTTGCCTTGGCCGCCTATCCCCCTCTGGTTCTGACACTTGAGCGGCCCAATCTTGGACCGTTCATGATTGGGCGGTCGTGCCCTTGGCCGTCCATTCCCCTTTTGAGCGGGCTGTCCCTGACCGCACATGCCCTTGTGCGGTCACCCCAGAGCCGCTTATCCCCGTGTGTTATCAGTTTACTTTAGTGGGTTGTCCCATGACCATTGAGTGTCATGTTAGGCTCTGGTCGACTCGGTTATGACCCAGTGGTCGACTTTCGATCTCGTGAGTGTCCCGGACACCCCAGAGGTTTCGTGACCATGTTTTGAGGTGTCCGTGGGTTCTGTGTTACCGTAGTTTCAGACCTAGGGACTAGACTAGATTGACGGTGTTGTGCCATCATGTTCAATGGTCCCGAGTCTCGTGACTCAAGGACCGCTGGGTTGATAGGTCTAGTGAGCTGTCCAGAGTTTGGTGGCCTCGAGATACCGGTTACTTTGTGTTGCTCGCGATGGGTGCGTGTGTGGCTTTCTGTGTTCACGTCAATGACCCTCCACTAGTCGCAGCCTTCTTATGGCACACGTCTGCTGACCCACCTGGGAGTGGTGGAGCGGCGTACCCGAGTTAGACGGTGAGTAGGTTGGTTACCGTAGGGCCCCCACGTACCGCCGAGTCCGGGCCAATGGGAGACATACCAGCTAGAGGACGGGCCTAGGACGTATGGTCTGAGTGTGCATACGAGGCTGAGGGTTCAGACCCGCCCTAACGAGCGTGACCTCAGCTAGTCCTTATTTTGTGGTACTTTTGGTTACTTGGTGTGTCCTTGTCTCCACCTGGGGCATGGTAGCTGGACACTCGTGACGTGGTATAAGAAGTCAGGGGACGCATCCAGTCGTTCTTCTAGTGGGCGGTGCTCCTGTCACGTGACGTGAGTTATCGTGTTCTGGATTTTCGTTTCTCGTCTGCGAGACGGAGTTTCGGGTGTTGTTCTCGGGAGCGTTCCCGTAGCCGAGGTCTGGGGTTTTCGGTGAGCGTCACCGAGAGTTCTCCCTAGATGGCATAGAGTTCACGATAGCGAGGTCGTGACCGTATTTCCAGACAGTGTGGTTTTGGCTTGGACCCTTTAGAGAGGGTAGGCCTCTGCGACCGAGACGTCATGTCATTTCCTGGTAGCGTGGCTAGGACGGTTCGTGTCTAGCGATCTCTCGATTGTGGAATCGAGATGTCAGGTGCATGGCTTGGTTGTCCCCCGACGGGAGACCGAGTCATGTTTTCTATTGCCGGTAGGAGTAGCTGTAGTGCGAGGTTTTGACTGGCCACCAGTTTGCTATTCCTACCGTCACTGTCGTTCCTTCCTTGGCTAGCGTAGCTTTCCTTTCCGCCGTTATTTTCTCGGTTAGGGTTCTGCAGGACCCCTACTGAGCCAGTGATAGGAGGCTCACCCCTGGTTTTCAGGTGTGGTGGTTCTTCCTCGAGGTTCGAGGGAGCGGTGTGTGACCCTCTCTCCCAGAGATTCTTCCCACAAGGGCTGGAAGACCCAATATTTCTGGGTGGGCATAGCCTTGGATAGCGGGGCTTGGAACTTCCCGCTGATCCCCAATTTTCATCCAAACATCCCTCTAAAGCCGGCTGTGATTTCCCAGGAGGTGGAGAAGAAAGCTGCCCTCCTTCAGGAGAACCGCCGATCCACTGCCGAGTTGATGACTGTGGCCAATATCGAGGAGTATCCTTCTCGGATGGTGAAGCCTCCAGGTAAGGGCTTCAGGCCCTTGTGTTGATGTTGGGTCGAATTAGCCAACTTCTTGTCTGATAGCACATTTTTGTCTTCTCAGACTCGAGGCGAGTGGCTGATGAAGAGACGTCGCCTGTTGAGGTGGTGATCCTCGATGAGGAGGAGACACCTGCTCCCGACGGACTTCAAGCGTCTGGGAGTTCTTCCCGTGCCTAGGACAAGGGCAAGCAACTTGCTCGAGATGGAGCTTTCGAGCGTCGCAGGGCCAAGTGTAAGGACCTCGTGGAAAAGGTGTTGCGATCTTCGTTGAAGGCCAAAATCGCTGAGAGGAAGAGGGTAAGAAAGGTGGTGGCTGCTCACCCTGTCGAAGAGGGCGCGTAGCTGGCTCTCTCGATTGTCGAATCAGAGGGGGCCGTCGTGGCAGGAGGAGTCACAGTCGAGGTGGATGCGTTCCAGGCGGGGGTGGCCGATGCTGGGGCACCTACTGAGGCTATTGGGGCGCAGGACGACGAAGCTCGATCTGAGCCGGTCGAGGCCGAGGGGTCACGAGGTGAGGCGACCCCATCCCAGCCGACTGAGGCTATGGATGTGCAAGGCGAGGCGGTCCGCTCTGAGCCAACCGGTGGGGCCCCAAAAGTGGGCTTACTTAGGGAGGATGCCCCAATCCCAGTTGTCCCAGAGAGAACCTTCCCTCCCGCTGCGAGATACCATTCTGTGATGTCAGAGGCGATTCGAGGAGACCTCAGACGTAGCTCCCCTTCTATGGTTCTTGAACGAGTCATGGAGGGCGGCTTGATTGTGGCCCAGCTGGGGGCTGAGATGGCCGATTTGTACGCTCGGTTAGAATCAGAGAGGGAATCTCTATCTTGGGCCCGCGGCGTGTCCGACCGACAGATCAAACGCTTAACTACCAACCTTGAGGACCTCCGGCAAGAGGCGGCTTCGCTCATGGCGCAAGTTGAACTGAGCCGAAAAGAGGCTTGAGAGGCGATCGAGCAGTTGACTCACGCCCGCTATATGGTGGGGCTGAAAGATAGGCTTCTGGACATAGAGCACAAAGTTCAGGCATAGCGTGGCGAGCAGTGGAAGGCCGAGCATGAAGAGCTTGAGGGTCGGGTCTGAGAGGTTGAGCGGCAGTGGGCGGAGGCCAAAGTTGCATGAGTCGAAGTCGAGCAGAGGCAGTCCGGGGTGGAATGGAAGGTGGTTGAGCTCCAGGCAAAGGCAGAGCTACCAGGGTTGGAAGCACTCGAGCAATACAAATGCTCAGAGAGTTACCAGGCTGCGCTCTAGCAGGCTACCTTTGCTTACTATGAGTTGGGTTATCATTGGGGCCTACGAAAGGGTTTTTCCCAAGGCTACCATCGAGCGACCGCTTTGGCATACGAACAGGCGCATGGAGAGCTCGATTTTTCTTCCGGGCAATGCTATGACTCAAACGAAGATACCACTGATTCTTCCATTTAGTCACCGAGTGAAGGCGGATGTCAGGGTGCCTCTATTTCGTCCGAGCGATTGCCAACTCCGGCAGTCTCGGGAGGGCACACGATCGAGACAGTTCCCACACTGGTGGGGTCAGTGTCTAGACTGGCCGTCACCGATGGTGCGGGGGGCGAATCGCTCGCTGCTGAGGATCCTTCATCTGCCAAGCTTCGTGGTGGGCCTGAGGCCTGATGTACCTTTTTACTTTTTCCTTTCTTTTCTTTAGCATGACCATGTACAATTTTCCTTCCGTTCGTAAGTTTTGGTAATAGTAAATGCTAAATTGACTATTTCTTACTGCCTTTGGTGCAATTTGACCACTGTACTTGTTGTTGTTGGCCAGAGATCGAAGCTAGCTGGCCTAGAAACTTGGTAGAGGACTCTTTGGGATTGATTTCAGTTGAGAATAGGATTCTATTTCAACCTAATCTAGTAACCCTAACTCAAACCCTATAAATAGACCCAGCGTTGACTCAGGCAAACCCTAATCTTGGATCACATTTTCAAAGGTAAGGAGGCACTATCTCAGGTAAAGCCTATTCAAGATTTTATTCTCCTTTATGTTGTCTAACTTCTCGCCAATTTTCGTGCTAGGAGGTCGAGTCTTTAAGGAGATAGAAGCCCAAGAAGTTGTTGTTCCTTTACAGCCTTCACAGAAGATAGGGCATCCATCCAAGGAAGAAGAGGAAAGTAGAAGCCCTAGATGAGGTTAGTTCAAGTTGTACCTTTAGAACTTATTGCTCTCTTTTGTATCTTATACCTGTCCTCCAAATTTCTCAAACTTAGGACGAGAGGTTGAAGAGTTAGAGGGCCAGAAAATAGACGATTCCTCGTAGGACACACAGGAGCCAGCATTGACTTCAAGCCTAAAATTTGATCTATAAAAGCACCTACAGAGGTAGGTTATCTCATGGATGGATAAATTAACATGTTAGGAACAAAAGCCCTCTGTTCCCTCCAATTTTCATTGATTACACACGGAGTATTTTACGTTTTTCCATCACTGGGCATATAGGGTTATCACAGCATGCATGAATCCAGCACTTTAATAAGAAGATGATAAATTTGATTTGATTCATGTAAATCTATGCATCTACACGCCTTATCTTTCTTCTATCATGACCTACCTTCATGTCTACTAGATTTTTCATGCATAACTTGCCCTAGAATAGGGTTTAACTGCACTATTTTGACCCTTCTGACTGGCAGGTGTAAGACGGTCTCATCGAGACAGCTACTATCTAGTAGCAGTCCCCGACTGATCGCGTATGTATAGTAGCAGTTCTGGATAGACTGCTATCATGTTTCTATTTTCTACTCCCTATTAACTCTAAGTAGAATGCAAAACCACCCTTATGATTATATATTAAGCCTAATTATGTAGGTCTTATTCCTAGATACATTAGTACATTCCTGCTAATGGTTATGTTGTGCATCTATCATGCTAGATTCCATGGCTTACATGTTTTAGGAACTTATTTTAAATGTATGTTAATTTCATGTCAAAATCTTATACTCTTGTATTAAAGTTAAATTTCATACAGATGATGGACTTGTTTTATTGATGTTTTGATCACTGGTTCTATGCGATTCAATCTCATCTCTCAGTCTTTCTTAAGTACATAGCACATACTCCGATATGTGACTATTAGTTACACTTTGCACATGACAGGAAAATTTTCTTGAACTTGTGAACCTCTCCGGTGGATATTCCTTTTGTCGGACTAGGCGATATTGTTTCAAGACCTCCGTAAGTCTCCGTGAACCCGGGATTCCCACTAGGATGCTGAACTAGTTGTACCCTCAAAGCCCATTTGTCTACAAAGTACTTTACTAATGTTTTCTATGCCCTAGATAGTCGCGGCCATCTGGCGACTGCTAATGTCAAGTAGCCATCATCCCATGACCACGTTATTCCAGTTTACTCTACTACGTCGACTCTTTCTCAGTCTGGCGTTGACTCCATCTAGAAACGGTCCTGATCTGACCGCCTCTTCATGATAGCGGTCCTATCTTGATCGCGTCTGTATAGAAATAGTCTAAGAACGACTACATAATTTCAGATCCTGTCTAACCCGAGGTTTGACCCATGGGTTGATTCCCTATGTTCCTAGATGGTCTGCTGATTGTCTAGAACTTAATACTATGGTCAATAAGCAATTAATGAATTATGAAAAGTATGGAATGTGCCGTTATGCTGCCAGATTCCTTCCGTAGCATGGGCTTGGCTTAAATTCATCCTTTGAACTCTTATGATCTTATATTGGTGCATTCTTTACCTTGATTACATTATCATGGAACTATTGTTGAATTGAACATTATTGGCTGAAACTTTATTATTTTCTCATGGAAGTAGCTTGATTTAAAACTTGAAGATGCAAGAGCGGGCACAGACTGTGTCCAAGGGCTCCACGCTAGCCCCCTCGGCAAATAGCTAGAAATGTGCTAAAAAGCATGGGGTACGATGAACACTGGTGTCACATTGCGCGAGGAGTACTTTTTTTATAGACGGGTTAAATCCACGAGACAATATTGTGATAATTTACATGCTTCCTAGTACTTTCTTGTTCATGGCTTTCTAATGCATAGCCTTTATGGTTATGAAGTACATCCTTGTTAATGAAAGGCCACTTCACTTTATAATCTTGCTTGATCATGCTCTATTATTCATTCACATTCTTCCTATCTCTATAGTTCATATCTTGTTGTTACTATGGTTTATTCTTGTGTTTTATCACATTTTCCATTACCTTATTATCTAGAGTGAAAATGTAATCACTTAAAGCATGCGTCCATGTTGATGCAAAGATACCTACTGGGAAAGTGTACTCATAATTATTTTTTCCAATCTTTTCGGGAAGTTCAACTGAGTCAGATTCGGACTATGCTAGCGATGGATCCGAGAGGGATAATTGATGATCGAGAGAAGACTTAGAGTGTCATGAGTCTTTAAGTTAGTTGGAATTATAACATGTAATTTTCCCTTTATTGAGTCGTGTTATGTAATTTTTCCTTTTTGTTGAGTCAAGTGTGTCAAGGAGTCAAGTCTCAGTCTCCATTTGTAGAAACTTTGATTATTATTCAATAAAGTAAAATTTTGAGTACATCACATTGTGTCCATTTACCTTGTGGTTGAATGATTAGTGCTCTGATTATATTGCTAGCTTGAGACGTGTTGCCGACTGTCCACGTTTCCCGAGTTACTTCCATTGTAGACATATGGCTCAGGGCGTGACAATTAAGTTGGTATCAGAGCCTAGGCATAAGTAAGTTCTAGGAAAATGTCATGTCATAGGCTAAATCCAAGGTGTAAGGACCCACACCTATGAACTAAGAAAAGAAATTTTCCACCTATGAGAGATTGGGTAGAGCCCGAGATGAGACAGTTATTTAGAAATTATCTCTAGGATTAGCCTCGTAATTTCATAGGAAATAACTGATTGATCATTCTTCTCAGGTACCATGGCTCACCGTGTAAACTCGGATGAGATGCAACAAATTGCTGCGGGTCTTACCCATACCCTTCAGACTATGGCCCAAGCTGGCACCAGGGCTGGCGCAGAAATTTACACGGGAATTTTTAGAGTTTAAATCCTCCACGATTCTCTGGATCCTCCAACCCCGATGAAGCTGAAAATTGGATTGACGAGATGAACTGTGCATTTGAGGTCATGCAATGCATCAACCAAGAGAAGGTTCGTCTCGCCACATTCCAACTGAACAAGGATGTGTGCACTTGGTGGAAGGCCACCTCGGCACAACTTCAAAATGCACAGCTTACATGGGAAGGGTTTCTTGGCCACTTCCGAGCAAAATACTGCTCCCAACACGTCAAGGAGAGAAAGGCAGCAGAATTCACTTCTCTTCGCCAAGGCATGATGTTCGTGGCGGAGTATGAACTTTAATTCTCCCGTCTAGCTCCGTATGCTCCTCATTTGGTTAGCACTGATCTATTAAAAGCTAACCGATTCATGGATGGCTTAAAGCCCATTTTTATTACTCAACTTGGACCCCAAAATATCTGTACTTATACGGAGATGGTCCAACGGGCGCATTTATGTGAGTGGACTTTGGAGAAGGTCGAAAAGTTTAAAGACAAGGGTGAAGAATCGAGTGGGAGGTTTGACAAGAAAGGGCGGAAGATGAAAAAATTCAGCATTACGGAACCCTACAAGTCTCGCGATAATAAGAAGCAATCCCGTAATGGCAACGGGAGTAGCAACAATAAAGGCAAGAAAATCAAGGAGGAAGAAAAAGCTGTCACAACTACTTGCACATTCTGTGAAAAGTTCAGCCATTCAGCTGAAGAATGTTGGAAGCATCTTGGCACTTGCTTAGGATGTGGAAGCCGAGAGCATCGCATGCCCAATTGCCCCTTAATGAAAGAACAACCCTCAAAGAATGACGGTGGACGAAGGCGGCAGGCTCGTCTAAATGCTGTTATGGAAGAGGAACCTACCAAAAAAGGAGAATTAATTAAAGGTACCATCCAAATTTACTCGCATCCTGCATTTGTGTTATTTGATACTGGTGCTTCTCCTTTCTTTATTTCTAGCACTTTTGCTAAAACCTTGCCAATTTCACCTGTTCTGTTACCTTCGGATTTAACTATAATCACACACTTAGGTTCTGGAACAGAACTTAAGACATATTATCTCGATAGTGAGGTTACCATAGAAGGTCACAATCTCCCTGCAAACCTTGTATGCCTTGACATGGAAGGCTATGATGCCATATTAGGAGTAGATTGACTTTGTGACCATTATGTCGGCATTAATTGTCATAATAGGTAGATTTCTTTTCACAAACTAGATTTCTCAAAGTTTACTTTCTTTAGTATTAAGTATAGGAAGCATCCTACCCTTATTTCTTCTCTTTATGCCTGCAAACTCATCTCGCTAGGATGTGAAGCTTTTCTTGCTTCTGTAGTCATTACTGAGTCCAAGAAAATCCTTATAGAAGAAATCCCCATCATAAAAGAATTTCATGATGTCTTTCCTGCTGACTTGCCCGGTCTACCCACATTGTGCACGGGGTTGAAGAACAAAGTCTGTGCACGTTGTGCACGGGGTTGAAGAACAAAGTCCGTGCACGTTGTGCATGGGGTTGAAGAACAAAGTCCGTGCACTTTTGATGATGTCCATGCAGATCTGGGCCGAGTCCATGCATATGCAGGTTAAGTCCATGCATATGTTCAGGTTCTAGAACAAAGTCTGTGCAAATGTACAAGGTTAACGGATGAAGTCTGTGCAGGTGTTCAGGTTGCGGGATGGAGTCTGTGCATATGCACGGATGCAGGGTTGGGGGCGAAGGGGCAGAGTGCATGCATGCTAGGGGTAAGGTCAGTGCAACGTCCATGCATGTGTAGGCAAGGTCGGTGGATGTGTGAGAAGGGTCCGTGCAGGTGTGCAAGTAAGTCCGTACTGAAGTCAATGCATGTTTTGGGATGAAGTCCGTGCGAGTGTTCAAATGGGGGGGCCATGCATGAAGGACAGAGTCCATGCGAACCTAGGCTAAGTCCATGCAAACCTGGGCTATGTCCATGCAAGTCTGAGAATGAGTCCATGCAGACGCACAGGGTTCGTGCAAGGGAGGAAGGCCAAGTCAGTGCATGGGCAGGCAAGGTCCGTGCACATGGGGCCAGGGGCTGAAAGAAGGTCAGTGTGCATGGGGGTAAGGTCGGTGCACATGCTGGCAAGGTCATTGCAAGTGCAGGCCAAGTCAATGCACCTATGGAATATGCCAAGGATAAGGTCAGTGCACATGCTGGCAAGGTCAGTGCACATGCAGACTAAGGTCAGTGCACATGCAGACTAAGGTCAGTGCATATGAGCTAAGGTCAGTGCAAGGTCTGTGCATATGCACAGGGTTGAGTCCATGCATGGTTGGGGTTAGGTCCATGCGATCCTGGGCAAAGTCCATGCAAGGTCCGTGCAGATGCGTGCAAGGTAGGAACGGAGTCCGTGCTGGCTTGGGTAAGTTCGTGCTGGGTCCATGTATGCAAGGCCAAGCTCGGTGCATGTATATGCAAAAGGAGGGGAAACAAAATCTGTGCAGGGTCCATGCACATGGGGCCAGGGGTTATGCAAGGTCCGTGCAGTGCTTGTATGCGCAAGACTTGATGAAGTCCGTGCATGGTCTGCACGGGGTTGAAGTTGAGAGGGGATAGGTGCACCGGGGAAGAAGGTGTACCGGCGGAGGGGATGTACAAGTGAAGGGTGAACTAGAAGGTGTGCTAGTGAAAGAGAGGGCGGCCTGCACCGGTGAAGGGTTTAGCACAAAATGAAGGGGGTGCACTACTCAAGGGGTGTGCCGGCGAAGGGTAAGGGAGAGTGTGCCGGTGAAACGGTTTAAGGGCATGCCATGGAAGAGTTTAAGAGCATGCCATTGAAGGTTTGGGAGGGTGCTTCGGGGAGGCACTTGGAGGGCCCCACTCCTCTTCATCCCTTTAAGGCCTTGCTTTTCTTCTTCTCTTCCTCCTTTTCTTCTTTTAGCATGCGTGTTGAGGTACTTAGCCATTGTTCAGTCTAGTCCTCTTCATGTTGTCTCTGGTTCTATTCACCTTGGTTAAGGCATTTTATTGTTGATTATTCCACTTGTTTGTTGCTCCCTTTGGTATTTTGGCATATTATTATCTCTGATAAAAAAATTTGGCAGCATCTCCCCTTGACCCGGGCGTAAGGGAGATACGGGGAATGCACCCACATGGAGTGGCAGAACCTGGCAAGTAGAGGTGGGCGTCCGAAGATGGCAACACCTTTAACAAAATATCAAAAAACCCAAGGAAACTGACGGAGGGAAGGCCTCTCTAAGGTTGGTCAAGGGCGTACTAGCCAAAGACTGTCTCGACGAAGAGGTGTAGGGGTCAATGTGCCAACCAGGGGGGCTGTGCTGGGCTAGGAGCGTACCAGTCAAGGAATGGCTAGTGTGCCAGCGAGGGCATTTGAGGGTGGTCCTAAGGCTAGTGAAAGGGGAAAGGCCATGGGGTCTGGGGGCTTGGTTCAATTGGCAAGAGGGGCTTTGGTTGAGGGTAGGGAAGGCTAGGGACTGGGGTTTGAGAAAATTGGGGGAATGAAGACATGGGCCCGACTGACCCAATCACGTGGCCGATGTGTCACCTCTAGTCGTCGACTGCCGTATCAGCAAAGCTCCCCTTAGGGAGCACCCAGTCCAGCAAGCCCTTCTTCCTGAAGCTGCAATCGACTAGGAATTGGTCCCACCAAGTCTTCGGTGCCCTCTGTCAGGACACCCCTGCTCCAGTCGCCGCGGTCGCTTCCTACACCTACCTCAGGGGCATCAGCACCGCATTGCTGCCTCGACCCGCGGATAACGAACCCTGGCCACTCCGGGGCCACTACTGTGCTATCCGCTCCACTTCCCAGTGGACCCAGGCAATACAAGCCTCATGTACCCATCATCCAGTGGGATGGGAGGCAGATCCTCCCTCAGAAGATGACCTTCCTCGGCCTTCTTGATCGCTGAGGCCCTCTGTCAGTACAAGTGACTGTGCTAGAACCACCACCTGGCGTAGTGGATGTCGAACCATCCTCGGCACCCCAGTCCCGATGTCGATAGCCGCTCCGGCTCCCGATGGCAGTAGAAATCCCACCATGCTGCAACCAGCAAGTGGGTGTCCTAGTCTTTGTACTGTCGGATCGTCAAAGGAAACTCCTGATTCGACGGGACCCCCTGGTCGTAACCGAAGTTCCTCGCGAACCTGTGCAGGTAGTACGGCTCCAAGGAACTCGTTACGGACCAGTGCAGCGCCAACACCACCGGTCGGGTGCTCATCACCCACTCTGTGTACAATGACGCATTCGGCTCCCTCTAGTAGGGGAGGGCACTAGTCGCCCCTCCACTCGACGACACCAGAACCAAGCGTAAATCCCTCATGGCGTAGTCAAAAGGTAACCCCTCCTCGCCCCTACCGGGCAGGTAACATAGGGCTCTCCTAGCCCCCCCGCAGTTGTGCCTTAGCATCTCCATCTGGCTGACCAGTGAAGCTAAACAGCAAAGGTGCCACCAGGTTCTCCATGGTCCCCCGAGTCACCAGCCCTAGAAACAGTAGGCCGGCCCACACACTGAGGTAGTGGGTCGGCAGAAGCAAACTCCTCTCTCGTGGTGCAGGATGTGTCGCCATTACTCCCAGTCTCTGGTACACAGTAGCCAACACTGCAGGAGCCAGGGCCAGTCGTCATCCCTCCGCCAACAAGCATGTCAGCCACAGCAGCTCGACTCTCCGCAGGCTGTCCTCCCCATGCGTGACCACAAACGTCGCCAACCAATAAGCCAAGTAGGCTACCAAGTGCGTCACGTCTGGCAGCCCATGGGGGTTCCACCCCTCCCGCGGTGCGTAGATGTACCTCGAGTACATCCAGAACCACAGCTCTACCTCTGTATACTCCTACCACGGAGTCTGGTCTCTCGCGAACTCCTGGTAGAAGCAAAAGGGCCTATTGTAGAAGTGGTGGACCCACACATTCAATGGCACCCTAGGAGTCTGTGCAGCTCTATCTCTCCTAGCCAGGGCCAAATCCCTCCATGTCTTCGATAAATACCGGTAACTGTGAGGAACTCGGTGTCGCCCCTACCCGTCAGTATGGCTGCGGTGAAGGTCATCCAGCACAATGTCATCATATTCCTCGCCACTGATCGGCAGCCCAGAGATCATGATAGAGACCACAAGTCAAGTGAAGTCTCTCCCTCAGCCATCGCTATTGTGTTCCATCGACGGTTGAAGCGCTCGAGCAATGCCTGCAACAGCCCCGTATAGCACGGGTACGCGTACAACCCCACAGTCACGGTGATCGGACCGAAATGTGTGTCATTAAACACAATGGCCGTCAATCTAAAATTTATTTTTCGAACTTGCAATAAAAATAAATGACATAGTATTAAGGCGAGTCTGAGTCGAATCTACGGAGAGGAATTGATTTTCCTAATTGAAGATCTTGTGTTATAGGCGAAACATGAACTTTAAATGATTATATGCAACCTAAAAATAGAAATGACATTAAATGAATCTATCTATTCAAATTTGGAGGGTTGTAGAGAGAGCAATAAGAGAGAGAGGGGAAGAAGAAAGAGGAGAGAGAAATTTAGAGAGAGAAAATAAAAATATAGGATTTTACTAAATTACGACCGGTACTCTGCAACCGGGATGGAGTATCTTCTTCTTCTGCTCAGAGAGGGTCTTCTGCTTCTATCTTGTCTCTACGTCCTTCTGCTTCTATCTCTGTCTATGTCTGTATCTGTATATTTGATATTTCAGAAGGCTTCACGTTTATATATCTCTTCTGGCCTCAGATCCACTTTCTCTCTCATCATTGATCACCTCACGCATTGGGCGTGATCGGATATTCCCGCGCAGACCAGCACGGCCCCCACTTCTCTCTCTCCAAGGGAGCTTAATTTACCCATGTTGTAATTAATCAGAATCCCGCTTCAGGGCAAAGAACAGTACAGGTATTAACTGCACGGCCACTAATGGGTTAATTACGTACACAATTATATTACTTGATGAACAACCACCAAGCTTTTAAGTACGGGGAAATTCATCAAGCTTGGGGTGAAAGTTTAATGTTGTTGTTGTTGTTGGGTGGAAAGTTACGACGATCTTGGCTAGCTAGCTACTTGGGAATATCCGTATATGTGTTTGATCATATCCATGTGATCATCATATATACTTACACATATACATACGCAGGAGTACGGGGTGGCGGTGGCGTTCTACCGGGCTCCGTATCTGGTGGACATCGACGTGGTGCAGGGGAAGAGGATCCTGCGGCTGGACGGCATCTCCGGTAACGGGAACGCATGGAAGGGCGCCGACGTCCTGTCCTTCAACACCGGACACTGGTGGAGCCACAAAGGCAACCTTCAAGGGTACGTACGTACATTCGATCGCTACCCCCCCCCCTCTCTCTCTCTCTCTCTGAGTTACATGCCATGAGAAGGATATATGGATAGGTACATAGAGCTCCAGTGATACTGCAGCAGGTAACGAAAACGGGAACTACTGTTCTATATGCATATCACTCCACCGTTAATTAATTTAGGCGTGGTGGTTTGGGTTACTAATTGTTAATGTTAATGGATGCAGGTGGGACTACATGGGGGATCGGGGGTCGTATTATTTGGACATGGACAGGCTTGTGGCGCTTCAGAGGGGGCTGAGCACATGGGCCAACTGGGTGGACGCCAACGTCGACACGACCAAGACCCGGGTCTTCTTCCAATCCGTCTCCCCTACCCATTACAAGTAACTTCCCCTCCTCTCTCTCTCTCTCTCTCTCTCTCCACTCACAAGTAACCACACTCCACCTACCACTCTCTCTTCCGATCACAAGTAACCCCCATCTCTCCCTCTCTCTCTCTCTCTCGACTCACAAGTAACCACACTCCACCTACCACTCTCTCTTCCGATCACAAGTAACCCCCATCTCTCTCTCTCTCTCTCTCTCTCTCTCTCTCTCGTAAGCACTCCACCTACCACTCTCTTCCGATCACAAGTAACCCCCATCTCTGTCTCTCTCTCTCTCGTGGGTTTTTACCCCTGTCCCATGTGATTTCTCACCAAAAAAAAAGAGAGAACCGACGACGACACATTGAAGTAGTGGTAAGTGTCCAAGCACTGACAAACAGGTTAAAACCAGGGATCTCGGTCGCCTATCATCCCTTGCGTTTTTAGGAACAAAAAAAAGGGGGGGAGGGTCGCGTTAGCCGTTTGGTTAACTTGTCCGCAACAATGGAATTGGGTCTTGTTCTTGGCGTTGTCCGGTGGACTTGGGATCCCCTGCAGTCGGCAATTCTCTCCCCCCCCCGGGCCCACCCCGCCAGCTCATTTGGACCGTTGTGTGCGGAGCTCTAAATTTGGTAGTTGATTGTCTCTAAAATGGGACCCACAATTTATACAACTTTTGCCCTTATTTTAGTTACCTTTTTATCTGAATTCTTTTCTGATCTCTCTCTCTCCCGACAAAGGTGGATTTGATCAGATTTATATATATATATATATATCTTTAAATATTTATCTAAGATTTCATTCAGTCAAATAATATCTAACACAGATATCCCAATATCTAAATTTAAATCTGATTAATAATTGAATATCTGATATCTGATTAAATTATTCTTCGTATATTTTATTCGAATAATTATCTGATCAAACGAATACGAATTCGAATTCAATTCTTATCCATTTAGTTTAGTTATCATCATGCACTTAACCACACATGAAATGTAGTTAGCATCAAAATCATAGACCATATCTTCCACCAATCATCAAAACCATATCATCACACATGAAGTTTAGTTATCATCAAAACCATAGTTCAACACGGACTACCCTAGTCACACTACTCGAAAAATGCCACGACACCTCTGACGTAGAGGCCTATGCTCACACGCGAAGGCCCACTCCGAAACCACGTGGTCCAAAACATGGTCACGACCTCGCTGTCATGGACTCTACGCCATGCTAGGGAAACCCTCGGTGACGCTCACCGAAAACCCTAGACCTTGGCTCGGGAAAACACCCGAACCACACATGAAACCCCATCTCCCAGATGGGAAATGAAAACCCACGACCTGACAACTCACATCACGTGATGAGAGTACCACCCACTAGAAGCAAGGTCGAATGCGTCCACTGACGACTAAGTCCGCACCTCAGGTGCCTGCCTATGAGGCCCCAGGCGGAGGCTAAGATGCTGTACTAGTAACACAGAATAAGGACTAACTGGGGTCGCGCTCGTCAGTGGGTGTCCTCTACCCCTCGTTACCCGTACACAAACAGACCATCTGCTCTAGGTCGGGTCCTCTAGCTAGTTTTCTCCCTAATCGGACATAGGCTGCAAAGGCAAGGGGCCCTACGAAAATCAGCGTAAAATCATCTCACTCGGGTCACGCTCTCCAGCACTCCCAAGTGGGTCCGCACCCACATGCACAGGAAAGCAACGACTAGTGGGGGCTCACAAAATGTGAACACTGAAAACCACGCACGCACCCATCGCGAGTAATGCGAAGTAACAGGTGGCCCAAGGCCACCAGACTCTGGACAGCCTACTAGACCTAATAACCCAATGGTCCTTGAGTCACAAGACTCGGGTCAAGACCGTCGTATGTAACGGCACAACGTCGTCAATCTGGCCTAATCTCTAGGTCTAAAACTATGGTAACACGAACTTTCGAACACCCCACAACACGAGCGCAGTACCCACAGCATCCGGGACATCCACGAGGTCGAAAGTCAACCATTGGGTCACAACCGAGTCGACCGGAGACCGATACAACGCAAAACGGACATGACGAGCATGAAGAATCGCCTAGCGGTCCTCTCTGGGCCATTAGGCAGCCTAGCGGTCTACTCCTAGATCGCTAAGGCCAGCCTAGTGGTCCAGCTAGGGCCGCTACGCCCTATAACTCACAAACCCCTAACGGTCACTCCCGGACCGCCAGAGAGGGTGGCGGTCCTCTACCTGATCGCTAAGTAGAGCCTAGCGGTCCATCGCAAGGTCGCTATCCCACTGACCTCAAATGACTCTAAGTCGAAAAAATGGTCACCCCCAGACGGCATGATGCCACCTAGTGGTCTCCACCCGATCGCTAAGCTCCCCTGGTGGTCCATCACGCGACCGCAAGGCTCGAACCGACATACGGGGGACCCTAGTAGTCTCCAAATGACCGCTTGGCACCCTAGCAGGCGCTGGAAGGACCACTAGGCCATCTCGAACCTGAAAATGGTGAAAATGACGGGAAAGTCCATTCCACACCCCGTTCACACCCGTGTGAAGGGGAAAACAAGGGGAAACTAGTCCCCAACTTCTCTAGTACTGAGAGGACCCATTTAAACCCCAAAAATGTGATGAAATCACTAGATCCGGCTCACACTCTAAAATCATGTATTTTTCTCAAAATACCTAAATAAGCCCACTCGGCTCACCACGGCCTACCAAAACCATGGGAATGGAAGTACAAGGGTCAAGGATCCATCCCCCCACCTCCACCGAAGATTGCACGTGCTGAGGACGCCGATCCATCGCAAAACGCCCGCGAAACCCTCACCGGGCACCCGAACATGCGCCCGAGCTCATCGCGCCTCCACCGCCACGATCCTCGCCCCATCCTCACGCTCCTCACCCTCACGCCATCCCTGCATTGCCCACCATCACCCCCGTCGGCCGCCGGAGGAGAGGGGGGGAGAAAGAGAAGAGAGAGAGTAAGAAAGAGAGCATGAGAGAAAGAGAGGGGGTGGAAGATGCATTCCAGCTGCGTCCACGCGTCTGCGTCCATGCGTTGACGCACTCATCAACAATCAACACATATATATATAAAACCAGAACCATAGCTAGCCAAATCAATGAGCCAGAGCCAGAATTAAAAGCTATAAAACCATCATAATGTCAACAAGATCTGAGATAAAAATCTTCGTCAAAACAGCATCAAGATAAGTCGGGGCACAACAGTGGTCCTGGATGGACCGCTAGGCCAGGCCCTACACTCCGGAGGAGGCCGCCAAGCTCTGTGGCGGTCCAGGGAGGACCGCCATGTGGTTCTTATGTTTGCCGTGTCTGTTTCGTATTGTGTTGGCTTCCAGTCAACCCCGTTGTGACCCAGTGGTTAACATTCGACCTCGTGGATGTCCCAGACACTGTGGGTTCCGTGTTCGCATTTTTGGGGGTGTCTAAAAGTGTAGTGTTACCTCAATTTACGTGCCTATGGTCTTAAGGGTCCGGGGAGGCCCTTGTGTTCTGGGCTTTCATGCTTTGCTAAGATCGAGTCATCCTGAGTCGGTTGGAGTGCGGTGGGCTTTCCCCGCACAACGTGGGTTTCTCTGAGAAGTGATTTTCGAGTGGGCCATGTGCGTGGCCTTGGATTATGAGTCCAGTTAACCGGCCTGGGGCTGGAGGTTTTTCGTGTATCCCGTGGATGAGAGATCCACTCGATAGCTTATGAGATGCCTTAAGAATGGTGTCACTATGGTTTCAGACCTAGGGATTAGGCTAGATTGACAGTGCTATGCCGTCACGTGCAACGGTCTTGACCCGAGTCTTGTGACTCAAGGATCGTTGTGTTTAGTAGGTCTAGTGGGCTGTCCAGAGTCTGGTGGCTGTGAGCCACCTATTACTCCGCGTTAGTTGTGATGGGTGCGTACGTGGCTTTCAGTGTTCACGTTTAGTGAGCCCCCACTAGTCGTAGCTTTCCTGCGCACGTGTGTGCGTACCCACTTGGAAGTGGTGGAGAGCGTGACCCGAGTGAGATAGTTTTTAGGCTAGTTATCGTAGGGCCCCTTGCCTTTACAGCCTGAGTCTAACTGGGGAGAAAACCAGCTAAAGGACCTGACCTAGAGCAGATGGTCTGTGTGTACACGCGTAGTTGGGGGTAAAGAAAATGCGCTGACGAGTGTGACCCTAGTTAGTCCTTATTTTGTGTTCCTGGTGACTGTACGGTGTCTCAGTCTTTGCCTGGGGCATCATAGGGAGACACCTGAGACTACAGACTAAGTCGTCAATGCACGCATCTGGCCTTGCTTCTAGTGGACAGGTACTCTCGTCACATGATGCGAGCTCGTCGTGACTCGAGGTTCAATTTCTCATCTGCGAGATGAGGTTTTTCGTGTAGTTTTTGAGTATTTTCTCGAAGCCAAGGTCTAGGGTTTTCGGTGAGCATCACCGAGGGTTTCCCTAGCCAGCGTAGAGTCCATGACAGCGAGGTCATGACCGTGTTTTTGGATGGTGTGATTTCGGTGTGGACCTTGTGTGTGAGCACGGGCCTCCGTGACATAGGTGTCATGGCATTTCCTCGTAGCGTGGCTAGGGCGGTTCGTAGTCTGTTGGTCCCCCAACTATGGGATCAAGGCATTGGTCTCCTTTCCGGTAGGAGTAGATGTTGAGCCATGGTTTCATCCGCTGCCGTGTTTCGGGGATTCGTGTACAACCATGTTTTTTACCATTGTTGTTGTAGCTCCTCCTCCTGTAGTTATTTTTCTTGCTGTAGTTGCTACTTTTCGTGCCGCCGTTATTTTCTGTTGGGGTTCTGCGGGACCCCTACTAAGCCTGTGATAGGAGGCTCACCCCTAGTTTTCAGGTGTTGCGGTTCTTCCTCGAGGTTCAAGGGTGTTGCGTGGAGGTTCTTAGTTGCCAGTTCACTAAGCCGAGTGTTCACTTGGCATTTGGTACATTTTTCTGCCTTAGACTGTACTTTCTGTTGGACTGGACTTTGTTGTTGTTGGGTCCCAGGTAGGCGAGTAGACAAGAAGGGGGGTTGAATTGTCCCCCACTAGTGATGGTAAATTAAAAAACTAATCAAGCAGAAGAGCAAACGAAAAGACAAAAATAAAGGACAAACAGAATGTAGCTCCAAGGAGCACAATGACTCTGGATTTGATCCACAAGTCAAGAAATGAATAGATCTTCAGTCTCTCCACAAGCCGCACACTCGCCCTTCTTCTCACGGCCTTCTTAATTGAGCTCTCTCTTTCTTCTGTTCGCACATAGGGTCTCTCTCTTTTTCTTTCTCAGAGTTCCTCTCTAATAGCCTCTATTTTCTTCTCCTTCTTCTTCTTCTTCACAGACTCTTGCTCACTCTCTAGTTTTGCCGTCCTTTCTTTCTTGCTCTCTTCACTTCTCTTTTTCCTTCTTCTTCTCTTTTCTCAAAGGGGGAGTTGTAGCACTGGCGGAGGACTCTCTCTCACCCAAACAGCTCAGTTCTTCTCTTCTATCCTCACCCTCTCCTCCTAAGCTTTTCGATCCCCTTTTATATGCAAAATTTTAGGCGTATGGATACCACGTTTCCCACCCAAACAATCACGCATATCTAATCCTTTGAGGTTCCACGTGTCAGAGTTATGATGCTGTAGCAGTCCACGTGGTTGAATCTCCACGGTGTGTGCGCCTTCGATCACGTGCCTGTTCTCAGTTCGAGCTCACGTGCTTCTTTTGTTCTGCTCTTAAGGTGTTTGATCATGGGCCTTATCTGTCATGGCAAGGAACAAAACATAAAAGTCATGTTATGAACTAGGAAGAGTAAATTTTGCACAGACCATAAATCATAGACGAAACAACGTGCACGGAGCTTCATCTGCTTAAAGCAAGTGTGCACAGACTTTTAATAGCATAAGTCAAATGTGCACAGACTATATAATAAGACATGCACAGACGTTGGGTATGCACAAGAGGATATATGCACTGACTTAGCATCGCACAGAAATAACGTATGCATGGACCTTGTGTTGCACGAGAGAGATGTGCACAGACCTTCAATCACATGAACAAGATATAGTGCAAGGACCTTAAGATGTGCACCAACCTAATCCTAGCTAGCATGAACAAAATGCACAGACCTTAGTGTTACTAGCACGGACTTTAGTGGTGAATGTGCACAGACTCTAAATGAAGTGCACAGACCTTATATGCATAGACCAAAAAGAATGTGCACGGACCCATGTATGCATATGCCAGAAATGCACAGACCTAGTTTTGCCTGATAAAAAGAATGTGTACCGACTTTGTTAAGTACAAAGCAAATGTGCACAGACTTCATACGATGAGGCAGAAATGTGCACAGACCATATTGCGCTGAACAGCAAAATGTGCACGGATCTTACAACAGCAAGCATGTGCACAGACTTGTATGCACAATGCAAAAGATTGCATCGAGTTCATATGGACAAATGAAAGCATGCACCAACTTTGCTGTGTTTAAGAGAGAATTGCACGGACCTTGGAAGACACATGCACAGACTTTGCTTATGATGTAAAACTCTGCACGGACCTTATATCCTGAGTGAACATGGTGTGCATAGACTATATAAGGACATGCACTGACTAACTATAGTGTTTGCACTTTTGATCGCCAAGTCAATACAAGAACCGAGATAATATGCACAAAGCAAATAATGCACTGACCTTTTGTAGGTTGGATGGCCTATATGCACAGACCTTAGAGCCTGAATGAACATGATATGCACTGACAATGGAGGAATATGCACTGACCATGTATCACACAAGGAGAAATGTGCATGGACTTTAATAGCATATGAACAAAATATGCACGGACTCTAAATCTCATCCTCAGACCTTATAACAACATGCACCGAGCTAAGTGAGTAGAATAACCAAGTGTGCACAAACCTTCTGTGAAGGAGTAGAAACGTGCACCGAGTTGAACAGTGAGTGCACAGACATTGACATGCATTTAACTGAAGAGTGCACGAGCTTCATTGTATGAGGGCATTTTCCAAACCACCAAGAGTAGTCTTTAGAGGTTGACATTTTTTCAGAGGAAAAGCAGAGAAAGCTATATAGGAAGAATGTGTGATGATAGACTAATCATGTTTGACTTATGGTGTATGACATCATCAAAACCATAGGGAGGCGAAGGTGTCGGAGGGTGCACCGGGGAAGGCTGGGGTTAGTTGTGTCGACGAAGGCACTGAAGGTGTACCGATGAAGGCACGGTGGGTGTACCGACAAAGGATGTTGGGAGGAGCATGCCGGGGAAAGCTGGGATAGGTGTGCTGGGGAAGGGCTTCAAAGCCTGTGCCGACGAAGAGCTTAAGCGGTGCATCGGTGAGGATTTAAGGAGCGTACCGGCGAAGGAGCGTGCCGGCGAAGGACATGGGAATGGTCGTGCAAGTTCTGATTGGGCTGGATGAAGGGTTGAAGTCCGTGCAGGTTGGGGCAAGCCCGTGTAGGTTCTGAACAAGGGAGCAAGGTCCATGCAAATGTGCAAGGCTAAGTCCGTGCAGGTGTATGCAGCCTGTGCGTATGCATGGGGTGAAGGGATGAAGTCCGTGCACATGCACATGCTAAGGGGGTAAAGTCCATGCATGTTTGGATTGAGTCCATGCAGACTAGGTAAGGTCTGTGCAACGTGTCCATGCATGCGTGCAGAGTTAAGGGTGAAGTCCATGCACATTTAGGTAAGGTCCATGTAGATGTACAGGCTTTGGAGTGAAGTCTGTGTAGGTTTTAGGCAAGTCCGTGCATATACACGGGGTTAAGAGATGAAGTCCATGCAGGTTTCTGGGCAAGTCCATGCACGTTTGGACTAAGTCCGTGCATATGCACGGGGTCGAAGAATAAAGTCCATGCACGTGCACGGGGTTGAAGAACAAGGTCCATGCACAACACGGGGTTGAAGAACAAGGTCCGTGCACGTTGTGCATGGGGTTGAAGAACAAGGTCCGTGCACGGGATTGAAGAACAAAGTCCGTGCATGTGCGAATCGAAGTCCGTGCACGTGGGTGAGTCGAAGTCTGTGCACGTGGGGCCAATGACTAAAAGAAGGTCTGTGTACATGGGCCCAGGTCAGTGCATGTGCAGGGAGAGTCAGTGTAGTTATGGAGTATGCAGGGGGTGAGGTCGATGTACATGTAGACTAATGTCAGTGCACATGGGCTAAAGTTAGTGCACATGCATACTAAGGTCAGTGTACATGCAGACTAAGGTCAGTGCACATGGGCTAAAGTCAGTGCACATGCAGACTAAGGTTAGTGCATATGGGCTAAAGTCAGTGCACATGCAGATTAGGGTCAGTGCAGGGTCCATGCATGTGAGGGCCAACGTCAGTGCATGTATGCAAAGGGGAACAAGGTCTATGCACTGTGCAGGGTCTATGCACATGGGGCCAAGGGCTGTGCAAGGTCCGTGCAGGGCTTGTGCAAGGCTTATGCGTGCGGAGGGATGAAGTCCGTGTATGGTCCGTGCACATACAGACGGGGTCTGTGCAGCTATAGGCCAAGTCGGTGGACATGCGAGCAGGGTCCGTATA
Source organism: Amorphophallus titanum (assembly GCA_024336825.1). Classification (NCBI taxonomy): domain Eukaryota; kingdom Viridiplantae; phylum Streptophyta; class Magnoliopsida; order Alismatales; family Araceae; genus Amorphophallus; species Amorphophallus titanum. Next base: position 5,275,304 of record JANBPO010001714.1, on the reverse strand, counting down.
GGGTGAAGTCAGTGCATGTTTTGAGCGAAGTCCATGCAATGCAAGATGAAGTCAGTGCATGGTCCATGCATGTGGGGACCAAAGTCTATGCATGTATGCAAGGGGGAAACAAGGTCCGTGCAGGGTCCGTGCACGTGCGGGATAAAGTCAGTGCATGCACATGCAAAGGGGAACATGGTCAGTGCAAGGGGCTGTGCAAGGCTTATGCGTGCAGGAGGGCCAAGTCTGTGCAGGTTTGCACGGGGTTGGAGATGCAAAGAGGATGAAGTCCGTGCATGGGCTGCACGGGGTTGAAGTGCACCAGGGAAGGCCGTGGGTGTGCCGGTAAATGACGGGGGAGAGCGTGTCGGCGAAGAGGTGTACCGGCGAAGGGTGAACTAGTAGGTGATGCGGGACGACTATGAGACTCGGTATGAGAACATGATACTATGACCTAGACGACACGACGCGACTCACTAGATGACGCGACCAGCAACTATACGGCCAAGTCATCACCTAACATGGTTCCCGAAGGGACAAGAATGCCCCAAACAAGAAGCACTCGCTCACGGTCGTCCCCGGCGAGGGAAACGAGTCGATCTACACGGTTGAGAAATCGGCGATGAGTCTTGGGTGGTCGGCTCACTCTCGTGCTCGGAATGAGTCACGGGACGGGTTCTCACCTACGGCCCCCAGATCATCGCCAACCACGCCAGGTTCGGATACCTGGCGACCCCGATCGTTTTCGGCGACTTCCCAGCAGTCGTTGGGTCGCCCTTCTTTCTGGGCGTCGTACCAGTGGCTGAGGTCAGTCCAGCCACACCTGCAGCAGTAACTGTCGGGGGTGTCAGGCCCTCGGCTCCAGTAACTGGCCGAGTTCCCTCGGCCAAGAAGCCAACTACTGAGGGTGTCAGGCCCTCGGCTCCAGTGACTGGCCGAGTCCGCCCGGTCAAGAAGACAACGGTCGGGGGTGTTAGGCCCTCGGCCACAGCAGCTGGCCGGGTCCGCCCGGTCAACAAGCCAGCCGTTGGGGGTGTCAGCCCCTCGGCTTCAACAATCGGCCGAGCCCGCTCGGTCGACAAGTCAGCTCTTGGGGGCGTCCGGCCCTCTACTACAGCAGCCGGCCAGCTTCGCCCGGCAAACTCGTCACGGACTAGGGGTGTCAGACCCTTTGTCCCATCAAATGGCCGAGTCTTCTCGGTCAACTAGGTTACCGTCGGCACCGCTCCTGCACAACAGGGGCAGCGCCGTCACCGCAACGGCACCAGTTCTATGGCAGCCACCCTCAGAGGAGTTGCACCTACTCAACGGGGGCAGTGTCGCCGCCACAATGACGCCAGGCCTACGGCAGGCATCGCCAGCGCCGCTCCTACTCAACGGGGGCGGTGTCGTAGCCGCAAGGGTACACAGCCTGCAACGGCAGCATCTCGTTCCGGCAAGACTGTAATTGTCGGAGACATCCGCATCCAGCTCGATGGAGGCGAGCCGATCTTGCCACAAGACCGTCACATCCCTACCATCCCCACCTCCAATCGCTTCGAGCTCCTCCAACAAGTTCGGGAGAACGGAGCGAAGAAGAAGAAGCCTGCCGTACCAGCGGCAACTCAGGGTCCCCTGCAGCGGCTCAAGCCGCGAGCTCCCAGGCCAAGGACGGGAGGCGACCTAGTGGAGGAGCGCCAGCTTCATTCGAAGAAGATATGGGTCACCAAGGAGGAGGCCCGAATCATAAGGCATGCAAGGGCAGAGGAGCCATTCCGCATGTCAGAGCTGCAACAGATGCGGAGTCCGACAAGCACTGAGGCCTCGACATCTCTGAGGTCTACAACTCAGCCCCTACGGGGGCAAAAGCGCCGAGGAACTGGCAAAAAGGTGCGGCCTACCTCCCCGTGGGCCAGTTTCATGCACACGGAGGAGGATCACTCCCCTCAAGCTTCCACATCCCGAGTTTCTGTCTTTGACAGATTAGGGATGCCGCCCAAGCCGGATCGACAACCACCCAGGAAGAAGCGGGTGGTTCAGGTGACCAATGACATTGTCAAAGTGTTCACCTGCTACGTCACCTCCGCCGACAAGCAACCGGAGGACACTTCGGGGGAGCTCAACCAGCCTCTCCAATATTTGAGGAAGTCAAGACCGGTGTCCCGGATCTTGGCGCAAAGACAGCAAGCGCCAGCCGTTGGGACGTCTCAGCTCGAACCGACACGGCATGAAGCGCGTCAGGAGGACGTCCACAGTATTGACGGGGATAGCCACCCCCGGCATGAGGAAGATTTGGGGGAAGAGATACACACTCCCGCGTTGGAAGAGCTCCGACGCAAGAATCAAGAACTCAGGAATCTCTTACAGGCGCTATTGCGCGAAAAAAGAGGTTCGGGTCCAACCCCAGGTGGCACCCACCGGAGTGGAACAGCAGCCCTCTCCCATACCAGTTGCAGCCAATGCCTCTGTCACCGCTGCAAATTGCCACTGGTGGTGGACTTTGAAGTTCTGCAGCATGAAGCCAATGCGCGGTCATCTGCTACTCCTGCTGAAGAGAACCTCATGGCGTAGAAGCAGATGATCAAGCGGGTCCATCCGCGTGCGAGGGCGCACGATGGCGAGTGCAGGCTCCACACTCTAACACTCTCTCTCTATTTCTCTCTCACACTCACAGTGAGACCCACCCTCTCTCTGTCTGTCTATCTCTTCTCTCCCCTTGCCCCCTTCTCTCTCTTTCCCCCACCCTTCCTCCTCTCTCTCGCCTTAAAAGAAGAAAAGGAGGAAGAGAAGGATAAAAGAAGAAAAGAAAGGCCTTAAGAGGGTGAAGGAGGAGTGGGTCCTTCACCGGTGCAGACTGCCTTCCCCTTCATCGGCACACCCTTCAGTTCATCCCTTGCTACTCAACTCCTTCACCGGTACACCACTCCCAGGCCCTTCGCCGGCATGCTTTTAAACCCTCCCCGGTACCCTTTCAAACCTTCCCCGGCACGCCTGGCCAGCCTTCGCCGGCACACCTCCCCAGGTCTTCCCCAACACACTCAAGAGCCCCTTCACCAGCACACCCTGCTTCGGAGACCCGCCGGCACACTCCAGATAACCCTGCCCTTCACCTATCTTCCATGTGCATGGACTTAACCCCAAACATGTATGGACTTTGTCCAGTCGGCATGGACTCAACCCCAAACATGTATGGACTTCGCCTTAGTTGCATGAACAACCTGCACGGACTTCGTCCAACCTTGCATGGACTTTGCCCACATCATTTGCACTAACCCCATACACTCTGCACGGACCTTGCCTCCGCCATATGCATGAACCCCACACACCTTGCATGGGCCCAGCTTGAACATTTGCATGGATTTTGTCCCACATGCATGGACTCAGCCCAGATCTGTATGGACTTCATCAAACATGTGTGGACTTCGTTTAAACCTACATGGACTTCATTCAGAACTTGCATGGACTTTGTTCCAGAACCTAAACACCTGCACGGACTTTGTTCATCAACCCTGTGCACAACCTGCATGGACTTTGTTCTTCAACCCCGTGCACAACTTGCACGGACTTTGTTCTTCAACCCCGTGCATAACCTGCATGGACTTTGTTCTTCAACCCCATGCACAACCTGTACGGAGTTTGTTCTTCAACCCCGAGCACAACTTGCAAGGACTTTACTCTTCAACCCTGTGCACAACCTGTACAGACTTTATTCTTCAACCCCATGGACAACCTACATGGACTTTGTTCTTCAACCCCATGCACAACCTGCATGGACTTTGTTCTTCAACCCCGTGCATATGCACGGACTTCATTCTTCAACACCGTGCATATGCATGGACTTAGTCTAAACTTGCACGGACTTCACTCCCAGTTGCATAGACTTGTCCAAACTTGCATGGACTTCACTCCCAGTTGCACAGACTTGTCTAAACATGCATGGACTTCACCCTTAACCTACTTACATCGCCTTAGTTGCATGAACGGCCTGCACGGACTTTGTCCAACCCTACATGGACTTTGCCTTCACCCTTTGCACGAACCATACATGCTGTACGGACTTGCCAGAATCTTGCCTAGACTTTGCTTACGCATCTGCATGGACTTAAACCCTTGGAAACGTGCATGGACTTTGTTCTTCGACCCCATGCATATGTGAGGACTTAATATCCAAAGCCTGCATGGACTTCAGTTCAGAGCTTGCACATATGCATGGACTTAAACCCTTGAAGCCTTGCATCGACTATCCCCCTCTGTTCATAACTTGCATGGACTTTGTCCTTGATCCCTTAAACATACATGGACTTCATCCAGCCCAGTTGAAACCTGCACGGGGTTTGTCCTTCACCAATACACCCCCCAGACCTTCACGGGTGCACCCCCTTTAGCCCTTCACCGACACAGGCCTTGAAGATCTTCCCCGACATACCTGTCCTTGGTCCTTCACTGATGCACCCTTCCTGCCCTCACTGGTGCACTCTTTCAGTGCCTTCGTCGGCACGCCTAACCCCAGCCTTCTCCGGTACGCTCCAAATACCCTTCACTGGTGCACTTGTCCTGTCTCCACCAGTGCACCTTTCTCAACTCTTCGTCGGTACACCCTGTGGTGGCCTTTCACTGGCACGCCTCACCCACTCACTCACCGATACACCTGCCCTGCTTCTCCCCGGTATACCTTTTGATGCCCTTGTCGGTACGTTCAACCGCCACCTTCACCGGTACACTCTCCCAACGCTCAGCCAGGCTTCACCGGCACACCCCTTTCTTGGCCTTTCAAAGGCCTACTCCTCCACAATAAAATCCAAAAAAATAAGAATGAATGAGTGCTATTGCGCATACATCTAATATTTCCTTTTTGCTCCTGTTGGGTATTATCGAGCACCGAATTGCGATTAACCCCTAGCTCCCCTTGTTTCCTTTCCATTACAGATCACCCAGATAGCACCCAACTGGCGACGTACCGCAACCTCTGTCGACAGGCGGAGAAGCCAGCTTATTTCGACGAGGCACCAGCGACCCCTACCACAACTCCTCTGCCTCGTCCCGTGAAGAGGCCTCGAGCTAAGTCACCCGTGAAGAAGGCTCTAGGCGAGGCGAAGGCCGCAGGGCGACGGGAGGCCAAGCGCCGGAAAGCGGAGGTCGCTCGACCCTCAAGGACCGTTCCTGCACCGCCCCCCATCCCGTCATTTGAAGAGTTTGAGGTTGGTCAGGCCGAACCGAGCCAACCAGCCGGTAACATTTCTCTTGTTATGACCACCCTTCAAGCGGGTCTTATCTTTGTCCTAGCACGGGATGCTCACGCTCAGATGCCTTTCATGTTTGTCTGCTAGGGAGGGGCCTCCACCTTCACCGGTCCCCGCTGCAGGTGAAGCATGGGCCGGGTCTGAGCCACCGTCGACTCCCACTCGTTCTCTCGGGGCTACTGGGGGGCTTCAGGAGGCGTCGCCTGTGGAGAAGGCGCTTGCCGCCGCTAGGGTGACTGTGCAACAAGAGGTCGAGCAGAAGAGAGCGGAGGTTCTCCGGGTAGCTTCGGCTTCCCCTCCTCCATCAGTTCCTTCCTTTGCGACATTTGCAGCGCCCCAGGCCGAGCCGAGTCGTCCCGCGGGTGAGGCTTTTAGATGTTGATGTCTTTCAGGGTTCGGTCACCCCCCCTTTCGAGAAAATTCATTACTTTTGTATGACGAGTGTGTGCCCTCCTCTCAGCCGAAGCGAAGGGGACGTGCTCCGTGCAGATCCCCACTATGACAATCAGTCGGGAGGAACTGGCACAAAGGAGAGCCGAAGTTGAGAAGTTTGTGGCCGCGTGCGCGGCTGCTCAGGCTGAGGGCAGCCAACCCATAGGTGAGGTTTTTTTTGTTTTGTTTGACATCCTTTCACCTCGTTAGACAAGGCCTTTTATGCGGGTTTCTTTCTCCCAGCCCCTGTAGAGGAGCCCACATCTGCTCCTGCTCTGGATGTAAGTGAGGCTGCTGCACCTGTGGTCGCGCCCTCCGCGGAGGAGACAACCCCAGCTCACTCCCAGCCGCGAAGACCGAACAGGGTAACTCCTTCCACCGACATGGCTGACGTATTTTTCTTTTTGCTATTTACTGGAAGCCCAAGGACTTTCGTCTGACTCAAACGCTTTCTCATTTGGCAGCTCCCCTCAGTCCCCTTCCTGAGCAAATAGAGGCCCGGGGGATCCCTGAGTCGACGCGGATCTATACAAGGAGGAGGCTGAGGTCAGGGGCGTCGCCGTCTCCCAGCCCACGCGAGGAGGAGACCAAATGTGACTAAGCGAGCGTTCCTTCTCCGACAAGGGAGGAGCCTACCGCGGCCGAGTCCTCCTCGAGTGAGAAGGTAGACTACGACTATTCCTCTGACGAGGTGACTTCGGGCATGGATGTTGTAACTGTGGGCCTGTTCATATGGGGCCCTCCCTTTGTAGCTAATTTTCGGCCCTCTGTCTCTTATTCTCTGGTTAATTTGCAGGAGCAAACCCGACCAGGAACCACGGAGGCGCCTATCCTGGATGCGCCGGCAGAGCAACCCGAGGGCGGTGGCACTGGTTTGGGGAAGCTGGCGGCCTTGTTCGAGGTCCTGCAGCAGGAGGTAGCTGCAGAGACCACATCCACCGCCAACGAGGCCCTGGAAGAGGGAGAGATAGCGCCGGAAGACAGAATCGTTCCGGTGATCGAGGTAAAGCGAGGCCTCTGGGACCCTTCCTATGCCTCTTTGGGGCTCGGGCAGCTTGCCTTGCTCAATGGAAGGCTAACCCTATTTTCTGCGTTTCAGGAGGAAAAGGGGCTCCCCGAAGCGCGCACGACCAAGGCTCGGAAGGCCGTAGCCAAGCGGAGGGGGACAACGGGCCCGTCGGAAGCTGAGGAGCCGCGACTGCTATCGACGACGGAGGTGGAGCATCTAGTATCGTTCCTGCAGTCGGGGAGCGCGCTAAAGCTCATGGTCCCTCTCCCACCTCCTCGGCCGCTTATGACACCCGAGGAGGGCCGACTTCTGGAGGAGACGCTCGCCAACCTCACGGTTCGCAGGGAGGAGGGGGCGTTATCGGAAGAGGTGGTCGAGCTTCAGCAGCAGTGCCTGAGCCAGCCCCGTTTCCCACCCTCCCTCCAGCCGAGAGCAAGGAGGAGCAACCCCTTGCGGTAGCGGAGCGAGGTGGTCCAGTTGCAGCTCCGACAGCTCCTCTGGCGATAGCCAGCCGGGGGTTATCTTTCGAAGTAGGAGGGCCCAGTGATCTGGCCATGGCACTCCCCTCTTCTTCAGCTGCGGTGGACGCCGGGATATGGGCTGTCGTGGATGGCGCGGTAGAATTCAACTTCCCAACGGTGCTGTCGATTGGCCATGCCACTTCAGACGCACCAGTTCGGCCGATGCTGCAGGCGCTTCGCTCAATGATACTCGCCAACCCCTCCCTTACATACCAAGGGACGCATGCGATAGTGGCGCAGCTCACCGGCGCATTACAAGTGTTGGGTTGCCCCCTAGCAGAATGGTCGCGACGGACTATATTGTTGCTGAAATATGTGAACCGTCGCGAATTCCTTGAAACTCGAGCACCTGACGAGCTGGCCGCCATCAAGGCCCAGGAGGACGAATATTTACAAGCTTTGGAGGAGCGTCGACGCAGTGAGAGGCAGCTTGAGAAAGTCCTGGAGGGAGGTCGCCGAGATGTCCATGCCCTCAAGGGTAAAATCGGGGAACTAGAGGGCTACCTTAATGTAGCCAGGTCCGAGCTAGCCGAGGCCGAGGCGACCGTCGAGAGGGTGGGTGAGGCACTTGCCATTGCCAGGGCTAAAGCGACATCCGTAGAAATGGAGCTAAGACACCTCGAGGAGCAGAGAGGGTGATTACGCGATATGGCAAGCTTCCCTTGCATCGGGATTCTCCCCCTCGAGGATATTTTCCGGGGAATCGACTGAGCGCCGCTCGCCTCGACCCTCCTATTGTATTCCGCTTCTCTCCCTTTCTCTTTTCTTCTCTTCCCCTCTTTGACATGTAACTCAGGGGTATGCCCCGATGTACGTGTATACCTCATTTTGAAATAGAAGGATCATTCGCGTACATAGTCTTGCATGCTGGTCCACAAATCCTTTCTTCCTCCCCCTTTTTCTTGCTCTTCAACGGGGTGCGAGTCCGCGCCAGTAGCTCGATCTAGGAACGCTTCGGTCGGATCTACAGAGGCACGTAGGAGAGTGCTCGCCTCCCCAAGGGAGAGACGAGGGGATCACTCCACCACGCGAGCCTCATGGCCCCGCCGAGCGGTTCCGTGAGGGAGATTGGCCTGGGCGGGAGGTAGTCGTCATCCGGAGGGACGGAGAGAAGAGCTTATTGGTTCAAATGACCTGAATGGGAGGTTCGAGTCAAAGGGGTATTCGTCACCCGAAGGGACGGAGAGGAGAGCTTATTGATTCAAATGACCTGAACGGGAGGTTCAAGTCAAAGGGATATTCGTCACCCGAAGGGATGGAGAGAAGAGCTTATTGGTTCAAATGACCTGGACGGAAGGTCTAAGTCAAAGGGGTATTCGTCATTTTGACCCGAGAGGGGTCTGGGCAAGATGTTAGTTCGTCGGTGTCGCCAGGGTGGCGGGGCTTGACGCAGTTTGTTTGTCTCTTGAGGTATTCGTCAACGCTGGGTCGGTGTTGATGCAAAGAGGGGTTTACTTCCCTACCCAGACGTAAGGTCCAAGTGAGGTGTCTATTCGTTGGTGTCACCGAGGTGATGAAACTGACATGGTTTGTTCGTCTCTTGAAATGTTCGTCGGCACTGGGTCAGTGCTGACGCAAAGAAGGGTTTATTTTCTTACTCCGGACGTAAGGTCCGGGTAAGGTGTCTATTCGTCAGTGTCGTCGAGGTGACGCAACTGACATGGTCTGTTTGTCTCTTGGGACATTCGTCGGCACTGGATCAATGCCGACGCAAAGAAGGGTTTATTCTCTTACTCCAGACGTAAGGTCCGGGTAAGATGTCTATTCGTCGGTATCGTCGAGATGACAAGATCGACATGGTTCATTCATCTCTTGAAGTGTTCGTCGGCACTAGGTCAATGCTGACACAAGGGAGGGTTTATTCTCTCATTCTAGACGTAAGGTCCAGGTAAGATGTCTATTCATCGGTGTCGTCGAGATGGCAGAACCGACGGGATTTATTCGTCTCTTGTGGTGGTCGTCCGCACTAGGTTTAGCACTGACGCAAAGAGGAGTTTATTTTCCTATCCCAAGCGTAAGGCTCGGGTAAGGTGTCTATTCGTCGGCGTCACCGAAGTGGTAGAACCGACAAGGTTTATTCGTCTCTTAGGGTATTCGCCATCATACAGCAATGATTCGACATCGAGAAGTACTTTCCCCTAGCTCCCTCCTCTTCTCCCCCCTTTTTGCTCTCTCTCTTTTTCTTCTCTTTTTTTTTCTTTTTTCTTTCCTTCGCTCTCTCCTCTCTTTTATTCTTCTTCTTTTTTTTCTTTTTTTTATTTTAATTTTTTCTTTTCTTCTTCTTCTTTTTTTAAACAGTGGGAGGTGGTGGGGGTGACGCCTGTGCAACAGGTGGGAGGCCACTAAGACCTACAAGAGTTAATTTTCATAAGTAAAACAGATATTGAAAACTTTAAATTAAAACATACATACCTACAATGGGAGGTGGTGGGGGTGGCGTATGTACAACTCGAAATGAGCCGACACTTAAACCTAAAAAAATTCTTTTAAGCTAGTAAATGATGTAAACATTTATATAGCTAACTTTTTTAATAGATATACCTGTGCCCGAAGAAGATGCCAAAGAGGAGGGAGTAGAGCCCCTGTCACTGCCCTGTCTCCTCCCACTCCCAATACGACCTCCTCGAGCTATTTCTTTATTACTAACAAAATAATTAATATATAGTAATCCTCAATTACATAAGGCTAGAATCTCTGTTATTAAAAATTATGCAAAAAGGTAAGTATATCTCACTAAATTATCAAAATGTACCTCCCTCATGCTGATGATATATTGTTTACGCGATGGGAAAATTATTGAAGATCTATTTGTTTATTTATTTATTTACACGTCTATCAGCCAATTAATTAATCGATAATTAACTGACTGATTGACTGCACAGATGTGCCAGTCACGTGAGTGACGAGTTTATTGTGCGCTCATTCTGACCCATGTTGGGTGAGAGTGAGATTCGGTTGGGACCAGCAGTCCGCCATACCATAAAAGCTATAGCGTTAATTACATCCCTCGCGAGGAGGGAAAATCTTTGATTAATTACCGAGATAATGGACTGTCAAGGCCGGAATAGGGTGCAAAGGATGCAACTGATATGATCATGCAAGATATTTAATCTACCATGCAAGGTTTATTAGGGCAGAACCCTTCGTACGTGGCGGAGGATTAAGGTCCGGAGACCACCATCACGCATGGCAAGAGCTTCCGGTCGGACGTTGCCCGACTTTCTGCTAATGTCATTTGATATACCAAAGGCTCGTACACTCAAGCATGCATTAATGCGGCATGAATGCTTAGACTAAAACATGATGATGAAGTTATGGAATCAGCTAATTTAGGCTTAGACGAACCAATTCATTCAATTCATCGATTACAGAGTTTATTTGATTCTATTATTAGCATTGGAAATCACCCCGGAGGCGAGGAGGGGACTGAAACGGCGCGACGACGCGAATCGGAACGAAACCGACGCGGCACGCGTAGGAAAAGGGTTTAAAATGGCACGGGAACCGTAGGTAAATGCTTAAAACGGCGCCGCGGAATGTAGGTATAGGGTGGAATGGTTAAAAAGGTGCAGTGCCCTTGGGGCGCGCGGTAATAAGGCGCGTCGTTTTAGGGCGCAGCGTATTAAGGCGCGTCGGGTGCTGGTGGCATCAGTTTAGGCCATTTTTACGGAAATCGAGATTCTATTGGCTTATTTTTAGATTTATTGAGATGGGAGGATTTTGAAAGTTGATTGAGTCGATTATTCATCAGATCGGCCCCGGGCTGTCCGAAAGTCAAGTCATAGGCTCGCGCAAGGTTCGTACTCAAGCGTGGTAATTGTTCCGAGTCGAGTCGATTTATTAAGTTAACTTGTTAAACAGTTTATTTAACTCATTTGAGCCGGAATTTCGACAGCATCTCCCCATCCCGGAGGATTGTCGGGGAGAAGCGGGGAGTACTCACGTGATGGAGCAACCCCTAAGAGCCGAGTGGCACAACGGCGACCGGCAAACCCGAACCAGAAAGGAAAATCCCGAGGTCCAGCCTACTAGGGGCACCAAATCTGTGGGTGGAAGTGAGCGGGTGAGTGGACTCATAATGGGAGCGAAAATCTCGAGGGCTAGCCTATGAGGGGCACGCGACCCGAGTCGACTCAACATGCAAGTCGGGACGACTAGTAGAGGGAAGGAAAAATCCCGAGGACTAACCTACAAGGGGCACACGACCCACAGCCACCACAAGGCCCAATAAGGGCTGTGGATTTGGGAGTGTTGGGATTAACCCGATTTCTGTGCACTCAATAGTCCGCATGGAAAACTCATCATTAGTAGATGATCTCCTGTAGACCGAGCGATTAGGATAAGAGGCTGGGAGATGTTAGAGCCGGCATAGCATTGTCCTGATTCGGCTCGTCATCTCCTTGGGGACTAGACCCGAGGGGCACCAATGGCAATGTGCACCCGCTCCGTGGGGTGGAATTAGGTGCAGATGTGAAAGGAATAGGAATAGGTTCAGATGGTGTGAAAGTTTCAATGGATATGACATTTTTAAGTGGTGGGGGAGGAGTAGAGGCAATGGCAGGTTTGAGTGCAGGCGCGAAGGCAGAGGTGTAGGTGGGGGTATAGCTTGCTCAGGCTCGGGTAACGATAGTGAATGAGATGGCAGAGGCGATGGAGATGGTGGAGGTGATGGAATCGGGGTCTTTGGGAGCGGAGGCGGTGAAGGCAGTGGTGATGTGTTATGTAATGGAGATGGTGATGCGGGCAATGGAGGTAGTGGAGATGGAGATGGAGAGGGTGAAGAGGGAGGTCGTGGCACCCACCGTCGACGTGTCGGCACGATGCGTTGAGTGGTGTTGAGAGTGGAATCGGTGGTGGCAGTGGAAGTGGTGTAAGTGGAGACACTAGCCTGAGCATGGGATTTGATAGGCAGAGGTTGCGGAGATGGGATAGGAATAGATGAAGGCGATGATAGGGTAGATGGAGATGAAGGTGGTGATGAGGTAGGTAAAGGGGTAGGTGAGGGAACAAGTGATGAAGTGGGTGACAGAGCGGGTGCAATGCCAAACAAAGAATCACAAGGGTGCCCTTGGTCTTGTAGTGGTGGAGACGGCTGCTTGGGCGGTGCATCTTGTGGCTGTTGCTGCTTATTGTGGAGTGGTAAAATGACTTCATGCATAGTAGCCCAGTCAATCATCTTCTTGTCTTCCAAGCCATAAATAAACTCTCAAAATTCAGGGCAATCTTCAACTGAATGCCCCTGCTGGCGGTGAAAATCACAGAATTGGAGCAAATTCACAACCGCGGGTCGACAGGGCACAATTGGAGGGAGCTGCAATGCGTGAGTGGCCATCAAAGCCCTAAACATGTTTGTAAAAGACTCCGACAACGGAGGGTGAAGAGCCTGCTTTGGGCTAGGGGAATACCGAGGGATATGGGATGAAGATGGTTGTAGGGGTTGCGTAGGCAATGACGCATGGCTAAAGGAAGGATTAGGTAGTGGCATATGCGGAGTGGAGTGGGAAGGTATGTAGACGGCATCCACCTGCTCGGGGTGTGGTGTTTCCTTGACTGGAGGTGGAGATGGAGACGGGTATGTAGATGCGGACGGCTGACTCATGGAGGGATATGCGGGATTGTATGAGTATGTCAAAGCGGGAGGTTGACTCATGGAAGGATATGTGGCGGAAGGCTGACATATGACAGGCTGACTCATGGGAACGTAGGGTTGGCTTGTGGAGGGTGAGATATAAGTGGATGGGGATGGTGGAGACTCGGGGTCAAGGGAGCCTTGGATTTGTGGCGAATGAAGTGGGCTCGGCTATAAACTTGTTGCCAGGAGGTAATATTGTTGAGGGCTAGGACAAATCGATACTCGGGCGTTGCATTGGATATAAGTATTTTAATCAGCTCCTGCTCCGGAATGTGCCCCGGGACTTGTGCGGTAAGGCGACGCCAGCGGTCAGCAAAGGTGCATAAATCCTCGTCAGGCTTCATCATCTCATCGGCCATATCCACTATAGAATACCTGGGCCCAACCTGGTCCTGATATTACTGAATAAACTTCTCTTGGATGGCTTGAAAATTCATAAACTACTCTTGCGGAAGAGAGAAGAACTAATCCCGAATCGGGCCTTCTAATGACAGACCAAATAGATAGGCCATCAAGTGCTCGTCTTGTCAAAACTGGGCCGACTCATAGAGGAACTCCTTCAAGTGCGCACAGGGGTCACCGACTCCACCATAGCGACGATATGCAAGAATTTGTGAAGATGGCGGGAGCCGATTATTTTGTAATGGAAATGGAACACTTAAGGAGAATTTGGGATCAATTTGCCATTAGAGTTCATCAAGGTGGCGATGGGCCTGAGCAATCATCTCCTGAGTAGGGAGAGATCGAGAAGAATATGGGCCAGCTTGAGCAAGAGGTTGTGAATTTGAGTTTTATTTTGCTTTAGTAGCCCATACATTCTTCTTTTGAATTAATGATTTTATAATATGATGCAGATGATAGAACTGACTGAGGCCAGGAAGCGGGTATCAGCGGCGCGCTCAGAGATTACGTCCCGCGACGAGCGGATTGCAGAGCTAGAGGTATGCTAAGCCAGCGGGGGACAGAGCGCGACCTCGCAGCACGGGTAAGTTAACAACATTAATTTCAATTTAAGTTCGTGTTAAAATGATTATTCAAAACTGATAGTTGACTCATGAATGCAGGAGACTGAGCTACAGGACGCGAGCACCCGGGCCACCTTGGCTAGGGCCGAGCTCACCATCCGTGACCTGTAGGTCGCGGAGCTAGAGGAGGAGGTGGCCCACCTTACCGCTGCAGCGGGCCATCGCGAGGAGCGGGACCGGGAGAGGACGGAGCGGGAGTGGGAGAGAGCTGAGCTCATCGCCGTCTGGATGGAGCTCACCGTAGTCCAGGAGCGGCTACGGGTGATAGAGGAGCGACTATAGCGGGGACGTGAGAGAGCCAGAGCGGCGGGGCACTCGAGCACCTTCGCCAGCACTACCTACGCGACAAGCTCTTCTTCCCAATAGCATGCAGAGGAGGAGGTTCGGAGCTCAGCTCTGAGCGCAGCACGGGGGTCGATGCCCCCACCCCGAGCTCACCGTCGGGGCGACAGGGGAGGAGAGAGAGAGACAGAGAGAGAAGGGTGGAGGCGAGAGTTAGAGAGAGTTTTGTACTCCTCCACCCTCTACACACTTGTACTCATTCTGATATATATATGGATTCCGTTATCCCCCACGCGCTCATACTTCAGGTGTGACTTGAAGATCACGTGCGGAGGGCCACGTGCATTGCTGATGTTCGATCATATGCCAATCTGAAAGAAATAAATGTCAGAGTGAAAACATGCTCAGACTTTGTAACGATATATGACAAGTGTGCTCAGATTTGAAGATATGCACGGACTTCGTGTGTGCATATACACAACTTTGCACAGACTTCAACCAAGCACGAATTATATGCACAGACTTTAGTTATAGCACAAAGAAGAATGTGCTCGGACTTTGTGAAGTTGCTCAGACTTTATAAATGCATGAGGGCAGATGTGCTCAGACTTGCTACAGTGTGTGCTCGTACTTTATATGACTGAGGCAGATGTGCACTGACTTTGCTACAGTTTATGCTCAGACTTTATATGGCTAAGGCAGATGTTCACTTACTTTGCTACAGTTTATGCTCAGACTTTATATGGCTAAGGCAGATGTTCGCTAACTTTGCTACAGTGTATGCTCGGACTTTATATGGCTAAGGCAGATGTGCACTAACTTTGCTACAGTCTATGCTCGGACTTTATATGGCTAAGATAGATGTACACTGACTTGAAAATGAGTGAGGCAAGAAAACTACATCGACCTTGTACATGCACGAACCTGATTTGGCACGGACCTTCTATATGCACGGACTATGCACAGACTTTGGTGAACAATCAAAAACATGCACAGACCTGGACTATTCATAGACTTACCTACGTGCAGCGACACAAGTTTGCACAGACCTTATCTACGTGTAGCAACATAGTCTACACGGACCTTATGAGAAAGTGTGCACAGACTATGAATGTTGCACGAACATGAATGCACAAGATAGAACGTGCACCAACCGTGTTTTGCACATGGCAAAACTTGCACGGACTTGACATGTTCGAAGCCAAAGATTGCACCGAATTACCTTTTGTTAAGAAATGCATTGCACGGGCCTTGGTCTTGTGTGAACAGTATGTGCATCAACCTTTGTCTTGTGCTGGCGCAATGTGCATCGACCCTAATATGCACTGGGCTGAACAAGCATCGACTTCGTATGCAACCATTGTGCACATGCATCGACTTTATATGCACAAGGAAGATGTGCACCGACTTCTAAAAGTAACATAGGTAGACTTTGATATGCACCAGTGAGCATGTGCACTGACCTTAGTTACTGTGCTAGCTGAAGTGGCATCGACCTTAGCTGCATGCTAACAGAAGTAGTATCGACCTTAAGTTTTTATATTTATCAAGCATCAATCAATTCAAATCATATAAGCCAGATTGAAGATATTTTCTATCAAGATCTTCATCAAAATAAGCCAGGGCACAACAATCTCCCCCTTTTTGACGAAGATCAAACCATTGAAAAATAACAAAGATTTGCATGAACAGTTCAGCACTTTTAGTGTCAGCATAATGATTTTCATTCAAAATAAGTCAAAGACAAGCAAAACACTCAAAACACAAGGATTAATCATGCAAGTTTTATTTCTCCCCCTTTTTGTCAGAGTCAAATAGGGGATTATTAGAACCAAGAAAAGATGAAAGTTAAGCCTCAATATTCACAGTTAACTCAATGAGATGCATATGCCAAGCATGTAATGAGCAGTCAAGCACATATGCACTCATTATGGTATATAAAAGTAAGCATGTTCTATGAACGGGATAGGAAGTATGCAAGAGACCGAGAACATGATTTCCATGAGCAATAGTAAAAGGGTAGTGCTTACAAGCAGTGGTACTACATTACTCATGAAATATGACTGATTCAAAATGTACATTCTAACAATCACTCCCTAGATGTCTAGGTGAAGGATGAGCAATGAAGTCTAAGCAATATGGATGTTCAAATGTTCAGAAGAACACAAGTAGAAACTTTTCCTCCCTACATTTCCATACTCCGTGCTCGACTTTTGGTAGCTTCGCACAACCCCAAAGTTATTTACTATAATTTTTTGTTTAAATAACATCATGACTAGCCTTTTGACGCGAGGCATGCCCTTTGTTTCAGGGGCAATTCCCGGTTACTCGGCGTCGTCACTTATGATGATGTGGATAAGACACTTTCCGAGCGAGTTTCCTCTTTTATTTCAGGGGAGATTCTCGATGTACTCGATGTCAAATCACACTTATTCAATTTTTTTTGATGGAGTTGACAGCTTTTTCCTCACGAGACACGTGATTTCTATGTAGGGGATCAAGAGTTCTAAAGTGTGTTGAGTGGAATAAATGAAATCCTTATTGACTAGAATCATTAAGCTCAACAGTGCAAGTGGTGTGAGAGATTACATGGAATGTAAGAAATGAATTAGCTGATTCATAGTGATGTCTCCCCCTAAGTGTAAGCGTAGTTATAGTGAAAACCTCCCCCTTAATATGTGCCATGTAAAAATATGTCTTAGTTAAGGTATTTTTATTTATCAAGGGTGTAAGGTCATAGGGGATATCAACTGAAAGGTGTGTAGACTATATACACTCAAGCATATCAAAATGGTATGATCAAGTAAGTTGATTACCGGTACATGGTGGAGGTACGGGTCGAGGGACCCTACTCATGCATAAGGAAAGCTTCCTGGTGGACGTAGTCCACCATTCCACTAACGTCATTTGAGATACCGGGTAATCATGACATTCATGCACACGAGTATAAAGTTTATGCAATATGCACATGCGGATGCAAAGGATTAAAAACATGTATGAAATCATTTTGTTATTCAATGTTGTATTCACAAAGGCAAAGTTAAAACTGTAACAATAGTGACGGACCTTTTATGTGCAAATGATGAACCATTATGGACAAGTTTGATTATTGAAAAAGGATGTAAAGTGTGTTTTCACAAGACTATTCAAAAGATGTCAAATTTCTAACCTGCACACTCCTAATTCTCTTCTCAGAAAACAGAACTGATCAGAATTTAAAGGTTTTGTAAATATATCAGCAAGTTGGTATTTTGTGTCAACAAAAATAAGTTCAAAATCACCTTTATTTATATGATCATGTATAAAATGATGTCTAACTTCTATGTGCTTACTGTGGGAATGTTGGATAGGATTTTTGGACAAGTTAATTGCAGAAGTGTTATCGCACATGATGGGAGTGTTTTTCAAATGAAAATCAAGATCTAACAATTGATGTTGGATCTAAAGCACTTGAGCCGCACAACTACCGGCAGCCACATACTCAGCTTCGGCAGTTGATAAAGCCACACAATGTTGTTTCTTCGAGGCTCATGAAACCATACAGCCCCCAAGAAACTGACAGTGGCCGCTTGTGCTTTTACGATCTATTTTGCAACCGTTTTCAAGCTATGTTTGATTCTGCATTAACAATTGGTTATGGATATAAAGCACCTACTTTTCATGATTTGCGTGGTTTCTTACTCAAGAAAAGTGTTCAAGAGTTGAAAGGATGCATTGATTCATTCAAAAAAATGTGGAAAGAGTTTGGTTGTACAATTATGGCTGATGGATGGACAGATAAGAAGGGAAGGACTTTGATAAATTTTTTGGTTTATTGTGCTAAGGGAACTATATTTTTAAAGTCAGTTGATGCCTCTGAACATGCAAAAACTGGTGAAATGCTTGCTCAGTTACTTATTGGCGTTGTGGAAGAAGTTGGTGCTGAAAATGTTGTCCAGGTTGTGACTGATAATGCAGCCAATTACAAGCTTGCAGGTTTTTTATTGAATCAGCAATATAGGTATATTGTATGGACACCGTGTGCAGCACACTGTCTAGATTTGATGTTGGAAGATATAGCTAAGATGGATGATGTGAAAGAATTAATCAATCAAGCTCGGAGTATTAGCACTTTCATTTATAATCATGGCTTTGTTTTGAATTTGATGAGAAAATTTACATGTGGAAAAGAAATTATTCGACCAGCTATTACTCGATTTGCAACTCACTTTCTTGCACTTCAAAGTTTGTTGAGTTGTAAAAATCAATTGCGAGCTATGATGACTAGTAAAGAATGGGTTGAAAGCAAATGGGTCAAAAATCAAAAAGGCAGTATTGTATCTGATTTGATTCTATCTACTTCATTCTGGGATAATTGTTTGATACTTGTGCAAGCCTTTGAGCCACTTGTTCGTGTATTAAGAATGGTAGATAGTGATGAAAGGCCATCTATGGGATACATATTTGAAAGTATGCGGAGGGCTAAGAATGCTATAAAGAAAACACTCTTGAAATTTAAGATGAACATTGAACCCTTCATCTCAATTGTGGATTCTCGATGGGATCATCAACTTAGTCGACCTCTTCATTTAGCAGGTTATTGGCTCAATCCACAATTTCAATATGACATGGATAATGAAACAAGAGTGTTGACAATGCAAGGGGTTAATGAATCTCTTCATCGGGTATGTCAAGGCAATGTTGATATGCTAGTGAAAATTAATCCAGAGCTGGATAAATTTAGATATGCAGATGAAGATTTTGGAAGGCCAGCCGCAATAGCTTCTCGTTATTCCTTGGCTCCAGGTATTGTTATTTTATTTAGATTGTTTCTTTTGATTATAAATTTGGGTATGATGGCTAACCTTGTATATCTATTTTATTTTCAGCTATTTGGTGGCAAATTTATGGAGCTTGTGCTCCAAATTTACAAAATTTGGCGGTAAAAATTTTAAGCCAAACATGCAGCTCTTCTGGATGTGAACGTAATTGGAGTGTTTTTGAACGTATACACACCAAGAAGAGGAATCGCTTAGAGCATCAAAGATTATGTGACCTTGTATACGTTCATTACAATCTACGATTGTTAGATAGGTAAGAAATTATATAAGTGTATTATAATATATTGATTTCATTACATTCTAAGTTTAATAGTTTATAATTGATATCTACTATATGTTTTTGTAGGAAGAAAAAGAAGAAGCAATATTTTGATCCTATATCTTTAGAAGATATTGATCTTATGGAAGAGTGGGTGGTGGAAGAGGAGTCTCCTCTATTTACTAATGAAGATGTTGATAATTGGCTTCAAATGGATCAACCAAATAGTTCACAGTTTACAAGAGATGATGAGGGCTTGGGTATTCTATTTTACTTTTACCAAAATTAATCTTTTTCACTATTTTAGTAAGTTATGATTTGTTAATATTCAATTGTTTGTATGTATTTCTAGGAACTTTGACGGTTGGAGAAGAAGATGAAGCTCATGTTGGAATTCAATGATGAAGATTATATGATACTTTTTAATGATCATATATGTAGTTTTGAACTTAGATTTTTGATGAAGTGATGGATTTATGCAAGTAAACTTTAAAACTTGATGGTGTTATTTTTTTGAGGTCATGGTTATTATTGACAGTGAGATTGAACAGATCATGCTTTAGATGCTCTTTATAAGACTTCCTCACGGAAGTGGAAACGGACACCCCTGCGCCAGAGGTTGAGGAACAGGCCCCGACTCCCGAAACGGTCGAAACGCCGGAAACCCCGGCCCCCGTGGTGCCGACGACCCCGGAACCGAAAGAGGAAACCGTCCCTCTCGCTGCACTCAGGGCGGAACGCGAAAAGCGGCAGAAGTACGAACGCGAGCTGGCCGAGTATCGCCAGCGGCAACAGCCCCTTCCCGACTTCAACCAGGCGCCCGATCAGTACGTCGCGGCGGTCGTTTCCCATCACACGCAAGGGCTGCAACAGCAGTTCCTCGGCGCGCTGGAGGAACAGGCCCGCACGACGTACCCGGACTACGACGAAGTGTTCGAGGTGCTGGAAGGCCACGCAGCGCAGAACCCCGCGCTGATCGCGCAAGTCATGCAGTCCCCCAATCCGGCCCTCGCGGCATACCGGCTCGGCAAGCAGTTGCGCGAGCTGGAGGCCATGAAAGACCCGGACGCCTATCGGAAGCAGATCGAAGCCGAAATCCGGCAGCAGATCGCCGCCGAGGAGAAGGCAAAGGCGGACACACGACAGAAAGCCGCCAACGCAATCCCGCCCAACCTCGCTGACGCACGGGCCAGCAAGGACGACGAAGTCCTGCCCGACGACAGCCTCGACTCAATCCTGAAATCCAAACGCTAAGGAAGGCGTAAACCATGACTCTTTCGACCACGGCGACCGAAAATGTCGTCAAGCAGTGGGACTCGGACTTTTACCGCGAGTACATCCGGGCCAACCGCTTCAGCCGCTATCAGGGCACCGATAGCAACTCCATCATCCAGCTCAAGGAACAGCTCACCAAGAAGCCCGGCGACGCGCTGACCATTTCGCTGGTCAAGGCGCTTTCGGGCGCAGGCGTGACCGGCAATACCCTGCTGGAAGGCGCCGAAGAGTCGCTGCTGAACTACGGCCAGCAGATTTCGATCCAGGCGTACCGCAACGCCGTCGCCATCACCGAATGGGAAGAGCAGAAGTCGGCCCTGGGCCTTCGCAATGCGGCCCGCCCGGTGCTGAAGGATTGGGCGATGGAGCTGAACCGCTCCAAGGTCATTTCGGCGATGGGTTCGGTGATTGCCGATGACGGCAGCATCGTGCCTTACGCCACGGCGACCAGCACCCAGCGCGACGAGTTCATCGCGTCCAACGCTGACCGCGTGCTGTTCGGTGCAGCCAAGGCCAACACCAAGTCCACCTTCGCGCTGTCGCTGGCCGAGCTTGACTCGACCAACGATATCCTGAAGAAGGGCACCATCAGCCTTGCCAAGCGCATGGCGAAGCTGGCCGACCCGATCATCCGCCCGGTTCGGGTGAATGACGACGAAGAGTGGTACGTCGCCTTCTGCGATTCGCTGTCCTTCCGTGACCTGAAGGCCGATCTCGCCACGACCCATGCTGACGCGATGCAGCGCGGCAAGTCGAACCCGCTGTTCACTGACGGGGATCTCGTCTATGACGGCGTGATCATCCGCGAGGTGCCGGAGATTGGCGCCCTGACCACCAACGTGGGCCAGGTGTTCCTCTGCGGCGCGCAGGCCGTGGGCCATGTCATCGGCAAGCGGTGGGCCTCGTCCACCGAGGGCCGCGATTACGGCTTCGTCAACGGCGTGGCGATTGCGGGCTACTTCGGCACGCAGAAGCTCGTCTACAACGGCGTGCAGAACGGCATGGTGAACATCTACACCTACGCTGCTGCGGATGCCTAAGCGGTAATTGCGGGGCTGCCTTCGGGTGGCCCCGCTTTCTTGGCGGGCAGGATGCTCGCGTCACGGGGCAAGGATGCCCCACCTATTCCTAGAGGCCACGGATGGCAACTGCCAACGATATTGTCAGCCGCGCGCTTCGGCTGCTGGGCGTCATTGCGTCCGGCGAAACCATCGAGACCAGCATCGGAGCCGATGCGCTGTCGGTGCTGAACGCCCTGCTGGCCGAGATGCACGAGGCGGGCATCGGCCTGCCCGATTACAGGCTGACCGGCCTCACTGACACGCTGGCGTCAGACGCTGCGGACCAGGAGGCGCTGGCCTGGTTGCATGCACCGATTGCGCAGCAATGGCCTGATAGCCGCTTAGCGGGTCGGCTCCCGCCCACGCCCGCAACTGACCATCGATCACACGCTGGAGCGGCGCCGGATCATTCGCGGCACCATCTTCGCTAGCGAGCAGCGCCATGTAGTCGGTATAGACCATGGACTTGCCCGCCGCGCTGGCGGGATACCACACAAGCACCTGCAATGGTCGTTGGGGCATGGCGCCCACGGGTAACCCGGTTAGCGGGTCGTGACCGTCATGCCAACTGCGGCTGCTATCAAGCAGATGCACCACCTTGAATCCGATTGCGTACTGACCCCATGGCGCATGGAACTGCAATTGCCCTTGCGCAAAAACGGTTGAAGCGAACGACAG
Organism: Amorphophallus titanum; assembly: GCA_024336825.1. NCBI lineage: Eukaryota > Viridiplantae > Streptophyta > Magnoliopsida > Alismatales > Araceae > Amorphophallus > Amorphophallus titanum. The sequence continues at coordinate 5,253,112 of JANBPO010001714.1, read as the reverse complement.
CAAGCACAGCAAAAGCCAGCGAGACATATAGATTCCTTGTCGCAAACATCCGAAACGAGATATTCAGGCGCCAGGTGACTTATTGAGCTTTGACGGATGCCGCTTTCAATTCGCTTTCGACGACATATTTGCAAAGTTGCAAGAACGGTACTAGGTGGAGTTTCCCTCTGAGTTTCCTCTGCACTCATTCTTGCAAAAGCAGGAAACTTAACCGGGTGCCGTTTTTCTGTTTTGCAGTCTAGGACATTCCGAAAGGTCCGCTGTGGGTCGGAAGCGGGAGTTAAATTCACGCCCCTGGATCGAAGACATTTACGAGACTAATCTCCTGAAAAGCGGGGGCTTGAGTCCGACCATTCGGGACGGTCTTTTGACTGGACAATCGCTTGGTCCAAGCTATCTGTCTGCTTCAGTGTTGTTAAGTCGTAGAGGAAATCATGCCCCGCAAAGTGCAGGCCACCACAGTCGATGCCTAAATGCGTCCCGCGCTTCCAGAACCAGTAGTCGCGGATGAATGGCTTGCACTCAATAGACCTGGTTTTCCCGTTCCGATAGATCACTACTTGGTGTGATCCTCGGTCAGGCAGGGGCGCAGTTGAACCATCGGGGGCCAAATCATCGGCCACCCTCCAAGCCACCGTCAGCCCATCTGTAGACTTCTCAACGTCCAGGATATTGCCAGTGGTGGTCACCTGGGTGTCCACGTGGTCTGCGTCGATAATGTGAACATTGTTCGTTTTGTCGATATAGACAGACGACAAGCTCTGCCCGTAAGCCAGTTTGCAGGTACATAAAAGCAGACACGCAGCAAACGCAGAGTAATGGCGTCTCATGCTTCATCCTTAACGGTTCTGAAGAACGGCTCCAGATTGAGTTTTCCTCTGAGTTTTCCTCTGCACTCATTTTCGCAAAAGCAGGAAACTTAACCTGGGATTTCCTCGTCTGTCATTGATTCAAGACTCTCGACAATAAGCCATCGTCCTCTGGGTCTCCCTCACTGGAAGAGTCTGCTTCGGGTCGAGGGCGGACGATTTTGAAAACGCCTCTAACTCAAGTGACCTCGTTTCCCGGCCGCATATTGATACCCAGATACGCCGCGACCTCGCGCAAAGATTCATTGTCCCGCTTCAGCGTGATCCATCCTGCGCAGTGGTCATCCCCGGTTTCCCAGGCCCACAGGGTATAGCCGTGTTCAAGCAGACGGTCATATGCGATGGCAAATAGCGAAGGCGCATCAATATCAGTCTCGTAGAGGTCATCATCGGCCGCATCGCCGATCACCCCGCCAATCGCATCGATGAGTTGCTACCCTGGCGCTGGCGGGCTCAGGAACTCCGCCAAGCCGCATAGGCCTAAGCGTCCACTTATAGCTAAGCGGACACCTACGGCGCGGTCATCAGCGGACGCTTACCGTCCAAATGACACCGGCCCGTCGGCCCAGGCCTGGACCGCCGCAGGTTCTGCGCCTAGAGCCGGCCGAACTTTATGGTCCAGCACCGGATGGTCTCGTAACTGAACCGGAAATAGAGCCACACGGCCCGGCGGATCCCCGCACCCACCTCAGCTTGCGAACGCGAGGTCCTCATGGCCTGCCCACGACGGCTGAGTTAGGTTAAATGGCTTCTGCAGTGTGACGCCCTGCCCGCGAATGTTTTCTCTTCTGCAGTGTGACGCCCTGCCCGCGAGTGCCCCCTTCTGGTGAAGATAGTCAGTCCCAACAAACGGGACTGGGAAGATAAGATGTACGGGGCACTCTGGTAGTACTGTACCATCTATAAAACCCCAATGGGCTGCTCGCCTTTCTCCTTGGTGTACGGCTCGGAAGCGATCGTCCCCATTGAATTAGAGGTACCCTCTCTTTGGTTTACAATCCAGCATGACTTTGTTAGAGACGACCAAACAAACGTTGAGCAAAGACAGGAGGAGCTCTCTGACATAGAAGGGAAGCGACTCCAGGCCTAGTAGAACATACAGGTCTACCAGGCCCGCATATCCCGCGCCTTTGACAAGCTTATCAAGGGGCGTGAATTCAAGAAAGGTGACCTTGTGATGGTGAAAAGAAAAGAAGTTATGGCTACCAACCCTAAAGGCAAGCTGCATGAAAATTGGCTTGGGCACTATGTTGTCCGAAAAGTCTACGAAGGAGGTGCATATGTGATTGTCAATCATAGGGGGGAAACCCAGTTCCCATCCCGCAAATGGCAAGCATTTGAAGCTAGATCTTGCAGTGCTTCCTCAACTGGATGAACAATTAAACCCCGCGCCTCACGTAGAGCAAGCATGTTTGTTAGGCCTCCCTTGAGGTCATGCAATATACATTCAACAAAAGAGAGAAGAAGAAGAAGAATAAAAAGGGAAAAAAAGAAGATAGAAAAAAAAAGAAAAGGAAAAAAGAGGAAAAACAAAAAGAAGAAGAGAAGAGAAAGAAGAAACTCATCGAAGCCATCAGTGGGACGCCAATGCACTATGTCCCACAGAAATTCACAATTTCTTCTCTAGCCTAGACTACCCCTCTTGCCTGAATAACCAAACAGCCGCACCCTATGCAGTAGCAAGAAAAAACCTCCTACATAGCTCAACACTACATTATCCTATCCCTGTGTCGCATAAACCTCCGACTCGGGCCTTCTGTCCAAATCGACAAACAAAAGACCCTAGCTTTGACTTGGACCCTTCGTCTCAGTCAACGAATAAAAGATCCTCCTTCCTTCAGCCTAAGACCTCCATCTGAAGCCCAAGAATAAAAGACCCTTCTTACTTTGACATCAACCCCATGTTAATGAATAAACCATTTCAGCATTGCAGCCTTTTGTCCCACCAATGAATAAACCTGTGGCCTAGACCCTTCATCCGAAACCATGAATGAAAAGACCCCTCTTGCTCTAAGTCAGGCTCATTCCCCGATGAGAGAACAAAAAGATCCATCATACAGCCGGGGCCCCCGGTGCATTAAAGAATTAAAAGAGCCCTCACATATAGCTGACATCCCTGGTGCATTAAAGAATAAAAAATCTTTACTTGGCTTGGACCTTCCATCAAGGTTGATGAATTAAAAGACCATCTTGCTCGATTCGGACCTTCCGTTCAAGTCGATGAATTAAAAGGCCCCTTTTGCTTGGCTCGGACCTTCAGTCCGATTCGATGAATTAAAAGACCCCTTTGATCAGCTCGGACCTTTCGTCCAGGTCAATGAACTAAATGACCATCTTGCTCGGCTCGGACCTTCCGTTCAAGTCGATGAATTAAAAGACCCCTTTTCCTCAGCTCAGACCTTCCGTCCGAGTCGATGAATTAAAAGGCCCATTTGCTCGACTCAGACCTTCCATCCAGGTCGATGAACTAAAGGACCCCATTTGCTCGGCTCAGACTTTTGTCCGATTCGATGAATTAAAATACCCCATTGCTCGGCTCGGACCTTCCGTCCAGGTTGATGAATTAAAAGACCATCTTGCTCGGCTTGAACCTTCCGTTCAAGTCAATGAATTAAAATACCCCTTTTGGTCAGCTTGAACCTTCCATCTGAGTCGATGAATCAAAAGACCCCTTTGCTTAGCTCGGACCTTCCGTCCAAGTCGATGAACTAAAGACTCCTTTGTTGCAAAATTTCCACCCAGACACGCCAATCGATGCATAAGCCCCTCTTGTTTCATCGGGCCCTCGACAGAGCCTTTGGCTCGGACCTCCCATCCAAGTCGATGAACAAACCACCTTCCCCTATTCATCACGAGACACCAACCCCCTCTCGCTTCTGGGTTGTTATAGTTGTATTTTGACACTTCATGTGCCTTTCTTTTACTGTATTGTACATGTTGACTTTCTGGTATGCTTACCATTTTTGTGCAATTTGTTTTGTAGCTATGACGAGATTTGGCAGAGATGAGCAAGTTCCGAGGCGTGTGGTGTGCGAGGAGGACCATTGGGTGAGGATGATCGGGCAGCCCTTGCCTCCTCTAGGCCAGCCTATTGTTACTATAGCTAGCGTAGACCCGCTCGACTTAGGGCGCACGCTGGTGGCTGAGGGCCCCATCAGAGAGGGGGTGAGCGGAGCCGGGACTGTGGAGCTGACCCGGATTTCAGAGGGAGGTGGGATTTACACTTACGATTGCACTGGAGGCTACCCGACGGAGTTTCCACTAGACCACCATCTGTTTGAGTTAGTCAGGAGCTATGTCTCGTCTGGCATGGAGGAGGGAGACTCCCGAGTTGTTGGAGAGCATCACCAACTGGAGTGGGTGATTCGGGTGGGTAGGGATAGCCTACATGGGATCGACGTCTATGGCTTCCCGAGTTTCTTACTGGACTACTAGAGGAAGTGTCAGTTCCCCAGTGCTGAGTGCTTGGGTTTCTACAGCAAGGCGGACCAGTTCGAGGTCCATGTCAGAGCACTGGGTCCCGCTTCCAGGGACTTGCATAGCCATCATCGGGCGGAGACAGAGGGTAGTCTGGGGTTGGTGCTGGAGCCGTCAGGGCTATAGTATGCTGGAGAGGGCTACAATGACCACAGCCTTCTGGATGGAATCCTTCGATAGATAGTTGTTAGCTGGTATGGCCACTGGGCAGTGATCCCCTCGCACAGGCACCATCAGGGAGTGACCGAGTGGCTGATGGGGATCATACGTCATTACCGGGTGCTATTGGACAGAGCTGATATCAGATATGCAGTGACTGTAGCATTGTATAGGTACCCGTACTACACGGTGCTGATACAGGCACTGGTGGAGTGTTTCAACCGCCAATGGAACACGGTGGCGACAGCTGAGGGGGAGACTTTGCTGGATTTGTGGTCTCTATCCATGATTTTTGGGATGCCGATCAGCAGCGAGGGGTGCGAGGAGGTAGTGCTGGATGACCTCCATTGTAGCCATACAGATGGGCAGGGATGATACCGAGTTTCTCACAACTATCAGTATCTGCTGAAGACTTGGCAAGATTTAGCTTTGGCTGGGAGGGAGCGAGCTGCACAAACTCCCCAGGTGCCGTTGAATGTGTGGGTCCATCACTTCTACAATGGGCCCCTCTATTTTTATGAGGAGTTCGCGAGAGACCAAACTCCATGGGAGGAGTACAATGAGGTAGAGCTAAGGTTCCGGACGTACTCGAGGTACATATATGCACCACGAGAGGGATGGAACCCCCACAGGTTGCCGGACATGATGCACCTAGCAGCTTACTTAGCGTACTGGCTGGCGACATTTGTAGTCCCGCACGGGGAAGACGGTTTGCTGAGGATCGAGTTCTATGGCTTGCGTGCCTGTTGGCAGAGGAACAGAGGGTGGCTTTGGCTCCTGCGGCATTAGCCAATATTTATCAGGGGCTGGGAGTGTTGGCGGTGCATCCAGCGCCACGTGAGAGGAGCTTACTTATGTCGACCCACTACCTCAGTGTGTGGGCCGGGTTGTTGTTTCCTAGGTTGGTAACACGGGGGGCAGTGGTGAACCAAGTGACACCTTTACTATTCAGCTTCATCGGCCAACCAGATAGGGATGATATTGAACAACTGAAGAGGGCTAGGCTGGCCCTATCTTACTTGCCCGGTAGGGGCGAGGATGGGCTACCTTTTGACACCGCCATGAGAGACTCCCCTCTGATCCTGGTGCCTTCGAGTGGTGGGGTGACCTGCACCCTCCCCTATCAGCGGGAGTCAGATGCAACTTTGTATATAGAGTCGGTGATGAGCACCCGACCGAAGGTACTAGCACTACACTGGTCTGTGACGAGCTTTCTAGAGCCATACTACCCGCACAGGTTTGCCTAGAACTTCATGTATGACCAGGGGATCCCGTCGAACCAGGAGTTCCCCTTGGCGAGCCGGCTATACAAGTGCCGGGACACCCACTTGCTAGCAGTTGCGGGGTGGGAATTTACTATCGCCGGGAGCCAGAGCGACTGCCGACATCAGGGTTGGAGCATTGAGGGAGATTCGACATCCATTATGCCAAGTGGTGGCTGGAGCACAGCCACTTGTATCGACAGAAGGCCTCGGTGATCATGAAGGCCGACGAGAGTCATCTTCAGAGGGAGGACCTGCCTCCTATTTCCATGGATGAGAACTATCTGAGGACCCATTTTTCCCAGATTCCTCGTGATGTAGAGCGGCTGGCACAGCAGCGACCCCAGAGAAGCAGGGGCTCATCATCCACAGGTCAAGGTTGTAGCGGGGCCCTCAAGCCCCGAAGGTAGGTGTAGGCAGCACTCGCGAGAGCTGGAGTTGGGGCATCCCGGTGGAGGGCACCAAAGACTTGGTGGGCCCAATTCCTAGCTGACTGCGACTTCGGGAAGAAGGGCTCATTGGATCGGGTGCTCCCTAAAGGGAGCTTTGCTAATACGATGGTTGATGACTGGAGGTGCCACATCGGCCAGGCGATTGGGTCAGGTAGACTCGTGGAGTTTGTCTCCCACATTGACTATGCTTACACTCTGAGGGATATCTAGGAGGCAGTTGCGAAGGCTGCCCACATGCTGGGGTTGAAGCCAGAGTAGCTGGTTCCCCTACCTTTCACCCCTTTTGCGGCCTCAGGTCAGACCCTCTCCTTAGTATATTATCTCAGCTTTGTTATTTTCTGAGGTATATGACTGAGATGTTGTGTGTTGCTGTGTTTGTTGACAGGCTCTGTAGTGGAGGGAGACCACCCCTCCACGGGGACATCGTCTAGGAGCGGAGACGGGGGCCCTCACCCTAGGTAGAAGCGCCCTTGAGTAGACACTAGGGTAGTGGGGGCTGGCTAGTCCTCTCAGGGACTCGAGACTGGCAAATATATAGAGGCAGAGCTGGCTCTGAGTATGCACCACATTTGCCTCTTTCGTCTTTGTCGGTTTAGCCATGATGATTAACTAACCCTACCCTGCTAGACTTGTTTCTTGTAGCTCCGCTAGAGACTTGGGCAGAGGTGGCTTTCTAGACCCTGCAGGAGGTCGACCCATTGCCCGACGACGGGGTCGAGTGTGAGATTGATGAGGAGGCATTCCTTCGTGTGATGGACTAAGTCACCCCCAACATCAAGACATTCCTCAACTTCGAGTCGTGGAAGGCTTTGGAGGATGCCTGACCAGGCAAGGTCTTAAGGGACTAGGCATATTCAAGCTATGGCTTTAGTTGCTCTTGGAGACTGATATAGCCATTTGTTTCATGTAGAGATGCCAGGGATGCCAGGGACCACAGCCCCTTCTGAGGTGCAAGGTGAAGTGCCTTTGCGGGCCGAGGAGCAGGAGCAGACAATGACCCGAGATGGCTTGGGTAAGTGTTGAATTGTTATAGAGGGAATTGCCCTCTCTATGTTGTATGCTCAGTAGACTAGAATCGCTAACTGTGTTTGTGTTGTTGTTTGCCAGGCGAGGACCCAGCTACTACCTGGGAGATGATCCAGGAACTTGTTAGTATTGGTCTATCAGTGGCCCTCCCCTCTTTGAGGGGGAGCTAGGAGTGGTGGCTGTCATGGTCCCATCTGTTACCGGGGATGCGCTTACCTTGCTACTGCAGCTATTGGTGGGGGTGCCCCTCCCTCCTTTGCCAGCCGTGGTGTCCGCTTGCACAGTGGGACTGGTCGGGTCTTCTAGCATGGGACCCTCAGGTCTGTAACTGGGAACTTAACCATCCGTAGAGGGCTTTTATATTACCCTTTGGTGTTGATCTTCTTTTGGTGTCGGTCGTAGGTGCTTCTTCTCCTTTGGAGGAGGGTGAGCTTCCCCGTGACATGACCAGAGCTGCAGAGGGAGAGCTTGTAGCGACTGTGAATGACGTCACGACGAAAGGAGAAAATGTTAGGGCGAAACACACATGCTTAACGATGATGCCAGAGAAAGACTCCCAAAGAGGATTGTCTCTACCGGGTTAATAAAGGGGAAACACACTGATGCGGGACGACGACACGAACCTGGGACTCTAGCTCACAGACATCCCTAGCAAGGGAAGCGTGTGGACTGCATGGTTGAGAAACCGGTAATGAGTCGGGTAGCCAAACTCTCACTCGTGCCCGGATCGGGTCACGGGGCGGTATCGCTCTCTCTCACAGCGGTGATGAAAGTAAAGCAAGCTAATTATCTTATCACTAGCAGCGACATATAAAAATATATACGAGTAAAGCAAATGTCGAGATGGGGAGTGAACACGATACCTCCACACTCTGGGCATGGGGAAGACGACCTCAGCCAAGTATGGTAACTCTCAGTAAAATAATTACAATAATTATAGAATTTCATTTACTGCCCACTCCACGCAGGGACGTAAAGGGCTACAAGTGGGGCCCGGGAGGACCGATCTTGGGTTGACGGGCAGCAACTTGGATAGCTCTGGTGGTAGCACATGCCGGCAATCATGGGGTCCACGTCCTGGTCGGTGGGCCGAGTGGGCCGCGATTGGTACTACTGCGATGGGGACTCCTGGAGTGACGATCCCTCGGAGGGAGATGTGTTGGTTCACCTCGTTGAAGGATTGTTGTGTGAGTTACTTTGAAAACTTGTTAAAAAGAGATATTGGTAAGATATCAAATTAGACAAGAAGAAAGGCTTTTCAAATCAAGGTGGAGGATGTCAAATGTGATATGAAAAGAACAAGAAGATATTTCTTTCCTTTTTCCAAAAAGGGGTAGTGTATAAATAGAAGCGATCAATCGAATGCAATACTGATGAAATACGGAGTGCATGAGTAAGGAAGGACAAGAAGAAGCTAGGCCTTATACCACGAATTAGAAGTAACATCATAAGTTACACTTTCCTAGCTAACCAAATTGCTCAGCATTCTAGAGGCTGACACCTCAAATATGAAGGGGCAATATGCCGACTCACAAGCATGCATGAACAATTGAGAGAAACTTATGGGCCATTTTATGAAACTGGTTAACCGTTAATCAACATGAAAAGTTGCAATTGCTCCCCACTCTCCCATGCAAGGTCAGGCATCTCTCACCTGCTTCACCAATGAGGCTTCCACAAACACTGATATGATCGTCAGTCACAACTGACAAATATCTATTATTTTAAATTGGCACAACTAAACGCTTCAAGCAGTGTTGATTACATCATGGAGAGGGTTCATTGAAGAGGACAAATACACATGCTCAGTTAGGTAATTCACTCATTGGCTGCATTGACGTCTCCAGCATCAATTGTCTAGTCAGCCTAGACTTCACAGCACCATTCAATGTTTAGAGGGTAGTTCTTCCAGCACTGCAGGACAGCAGTTTCGATTTCATAGTGAAAAATCAGTTTTCTCTGAGAATTCTCAACATGTTGGGGTTTGAAAGCAATGTGATGAACAAAGACATGGAAATTCAAACCTTTTTGGTGGATAGCAACCCCAATTGATTCCTTAGATCTACACATTGTTGGTCACAACATGGACAGGAAAGTATGTTAAAAAAGATAGGAGATGAAGGGAAATGTGTTCGTTATATAATATCCCAATAGAAAGTACAATGTTGTACATGAAAACTTATCAATCTGCAAAAGAAGAATATCCCTACAACTGTTCTCATAACAATGTTCTTATATTAAACTGGCTCAAGAGAATTAGAGCTGACAATCGGAAAGACATTGCGTCAAATGGCATGTCATTCTGTAGGCTGGTTGCACCTTTGATAACACAAGAATAGGTTATGCTTTGGGATTAGAGAAAACCATAATACTTCCATAATTATTCTAAAGCATATTCCTTTTGCTACAGTTAAATATTTTGTTGTTGCTATTTGTAAGTTTAGATATTTTACATTCTTCATTCGGTCTCTAGGAATGGCTTGTAAAGACTAACAATCATTGTTATTGGAAAATTTATGGTTTCTATTTTGATGGGCTCTATGACATTTCTGTCCTACAAAAGGATGAGAAGAACAATGACGCTGGAAGGCAAATTGAAGTGTCCAGAAGTATTTGAATGAAAGAAGCAAGCAAGGGAGTGCATCCCCTAGGGTCATTTGCTAGGTCCTTGTTCATTTCACTTCTTTCTAGAAGCATAAGACGTCAATGAATAATAATGTAATAGGGATATTTTTGCAACCATCTTTATTACTTGCTAGGCCAATTGACCCTGACACAGTGTAATATCTAACCTTGCAGAATGCAGACATTGTTCAAATGCATCAAATGGCCATGCCATAAAAACAAAGCACAAACCCATTTTATTTTGATAAGGAATGGGTGTATTTTGTCAACAATTACATTAAAACAGGTCTAAAACAACCAATCCTGATCAATTATGCTGAAAACAATCTACCAACACCATCTCCACCAGAAAACCGACATGGATCCATAAGTTTCCCTGTTTAAAAGGTTCTCCTTTTTCTTTTCACTCTTTCTTTTGAAACTTACCAATAGGAAAGATCTGGCTCCTACTTGATCTAACATCACAGAAAAACTTGGACGATAAAAAAACAAAGTGCACAAGTAGGGAAGGACAACATACACTTCCGGGAACAGTACTATTCTTTCTTTAAAAAAAAAATTAAGGGGTGGGGATCATGCCGGATTGGCGAATCCAGGGACGATCCCGGCCAATCTGTTGTAAATAATACATGTTGAATGATTTTATAAATGAACTCTGTTGAAAGCTCGTAGAAAAATAACAACAACAGAATAGTCCTTCAAGGACTGCATTGACATAGTGAACAAATGGCATCGACGCACCAAGCATCTCAAGCCATGCAGCAGTAAACAGCCAAAAGCAACGCGGGGATCTCCTATCTCCATCGACCTCTCTAGTGTCAGGATATTCGGCCAGTTCCCCACCGGCTTATGTCGCGTCCCCACACTCCGACGGCTCAACGTTGGGGACAACCTCCTCACCGCCACCCTCTCTGCCGCCACTCTCTCCCCCCGCTCCCGCTGCTGTAACCCCCTGCTCTCCCTATCCGCCCTCCCCCCCCCTCCTCCGACCACCGACCCATGGCAGCTCATCTATGGCCATCCATCATGCGGAAGAAGTAGTCAAAGCAGAAGAAGCAATCACCGCGGGAGTCAACGGCTCCAATCATGTGGCGACAATCGTCGAGGGTGCAGGCCTCGTCGCCAAGGGTCAAGAAGACACCCAGAAACTCATCCAGGCTGATGCACCCGTTGCCATCCCAGTAAACCTCCACCACCAACACCGCCACCTCCTCCTCAATGGGCAAGTCCGACCACCCCACCAGCCGAAACACCCTATTACCCCTATTTTGTGGCTTCAAAGACCTAGCCAAGCCCCCCCCACTCTCTCTCTCTCCACCTGCTCCACTCCCGTGGACTCTCTCACTCTCTCCCCATCGCCGAAATGGACAGCTCCAATAGAGGAGCCGCGTCATCCCCAACCACCTAGCCACGGACAGCGGATGATGTAGAAGATGCCAAGAAGCTGATCATGTGCTAGGACTCCGCCACCTCTGAGGAGCCGGCCCCCCATATGCTGTTCAACGACAGTGACTGTGCCGAGGCCAACCCCCACCTCCACGCTGTCAACGAGATCCGCCGCTCCCTCGAAGCAGCCCTAGGAGGTCGGCCTCGAGGGGGATGATCCAAGAGGCCATGACGCACCTAGAGGACGAATTTAAGAACATCCTGGTCACGCGGGTCAACGCAGTCAAGATCGAGGCGTTAGGCTCCGATCTGAGCTTCGCCACACTCTCCTCAATGGAATTCTCCATTGACGAGGTCGGTGGGGCCGAGAACAGCTATCGCGGGAAGTACAAAGAGGAGGCAGACAAGGACGTCACCGATGTCAGCAACCGTGGTAGTGGGAGTGGAAGCAACATCAGCAGGATGACCAATTCTACTAGCAATCAGAGCCACAGATTGGCCAGTAGCATCTGCGAGAATGATCTGGTGCCAATAGATGGGGTTGATGACCTCTGCAACATCATGAAGCGGATGGTGGCTGTAGGCTATTGCAAGGAGTGCGTCCAGGTGTACGGCAGCGTTCGCAAGGCGGCGGTGGGCCACAACCTCTGACAGCTCAGCGTGGAGAAGCTCACCATCGGCAACGTGCAATGCCTGGAGTGGGAGGCCCTAGAGGGATGGGGGGGAGAGTCATTTCCCCCTTCTAACCCACCTTGATTTAACAATTGTGATGGATCATTGATGGTAGGGGTACACTGTGGCCGTCTTAACGATTTGAGGGGTATTAGAGTAAATGCCATAAAGATAAGGGTATATGGGTAATATTGAAAGATTTTAGGGGTATACAGGCAATTTCCCCTTCTTTATTTTATTGATTTCACTCTTCCCTTTAATTATTCGATAGATGCACTTAGAGTAATCAAATCAAAGGATAACCTAATGAATTATTGAATTTGGCACAGGTGTCACTGATATAACTGAAGTCCCTCCCTCCGAGAAACATACATGGTGGAAAAGAACCAGGTCCATGTTACTCAAATTATCATTCTACGATTTTTTTTTTGTTTGATGACTGGGGGAAACCTAACCCCGCCACCAACCTCAAAGTACGGCCACCTTGGATGTACGGACCCCTACTGAGTTCGCATCATGGGGTCCGCCAGCTGGGGCAAAGAGTAGGCTTGGTAAAATCCCCAAGCGGTGTTGCCTAGACTCGAGCCAAGGAACCACCCATAGGTGTGAACACTGGGCAGACAACTTAGGTCTGAAAACCACCATCACACTTAGCGAAAGCTTTCAGTTGGGCATTACCCAGCCTTCCATTAAACACCATTTGATATATCGAAGATTCGGACAAGCAAACATGCATTGAAACAATGATATATGTACTTATGCGCAGTCGCACATTCTTGTGTAATTGAAGGTAGATTTGATTAATTAGTTTTCTTTATTATGCTCACGACTTATTGGAGTTTTAATTATTAATTAGTTATTTATGGGAGTATCAGATCCTTGATGAAGGGTTTTAATTATTAATTAGTTGTTTATGGGAGTATCAGACCCTTGATGAAGGGCAAGCATTGACCCGGGGGTCAAACAAGGTTAATATATAGATACACAAAGTGCATTGGTGCTCATATAGAGATGCCCTAGGGTGAGCTGGTGATGTGGGCGATAAGAAGGGGATGAGTTGGTGTGATGGTGGTGGAATAGGGTGCGTCGATGCGATGGCAATGGAGGAAGGAGTGAGTCGGTACGATGGTGGTGGAGGAAGGAGGTTGAGTCACTGTCATCGCCACCGACCCATGGCAAGCAGAGGGGGAGTCTATGGCATTGCCGCCGAATCGCAGAGGGATGGAGAGGGGAGTCAGTGGCCATAGAGATGGGAAATGGGGTGAGTCAGTGGCCATGGCACCGACTCATGGTTGCCGCCACCGACTCAGCTTGCTTGGGGGATATGAAGCCGCCAAATCATGGGCTTTCAGGGAGGTTTAATGGAAGGGATCTGGGCGACCCTCATACAAAAGTAAAGGGGGTTTCAACTTAGCTTGGGAGGTGTAGGGTACATCGGTGCAATGGAGATAGAGGTGAGTGCGTCGATGCGATAGTGGAGGGTGAGTCGGTGACGCGAGCGATAAGAAAGGGGTGAATCGGTGGTGTCGCCACTGACTCGGGGCAGGAAGGAGGGGAGTCGGTGGCATCGCCACTGACTCATAGAGACCCTTGCCGATTGAGTTTTACAGGGGTTAGAACAATGCCAATTCGGGGATTTTTTTTTAAGAGTGGTTTCATATCTTTGCATTAGGGGGATATTTAAAGGGGTGTTTGAGCAGATTTTAGGGTTTCAGAGTCTAAGTGTTCATGTAGTAAGTGAAATTTGACTTCATTAAGACCTTCTCTTCTCCCTTTTTTTTGTTTGTTTATTCACCATCTTTTCTTAATCTCTTGTTTTATTGATTGTACGAGGTTCCTACTCAAGCACAGAGAGATAAATCACTAATTCACAAATTGGTAGCGAAGCTAGAGGTTCTTGTATTGCTCCCTCTTTCGTGTTCATTATATTTTTGATTTCTGTTCTACTGGAATAAAAGAATTCATTCTCCCTCCCGTCTCTAGCTCTCACTTATCTATCTTCTGCGCATGCATTGTTTATATCATTTTCTTTTTTATTTATTATTTCTTTTGATTGCTCTTTGTCTCTCTCCCGATCGTGAGGAGGCCTTGAAAGGGCTATAGCTACTCCAGATCCTAGGATCGGTCGGGAGGAGGAGATGTAATGATTTTGTGGCAATGGCCTGTGACCACACCTAGTAGGGCGACAACAACTCCCTCCCCGAGGTTTCATGGTTCCCAGCGACTGTGTCAATGATGAGTGTGATCGAATATGGCGCATGAATATTCATGAATATGTGTCTTGGTTGTCACCAACCGAACGGATGTCTTGAGAACAGGAGACTGCCAGATGCCCTTTCATTCGTGCCATGAGTTGTAGGGGCATCGGTGTGCTACAACAACTGCTATGATGGTAGTTCGTTTGCTTCCTCAGATGTTACTGTATATCCCCCTTTGTGTTCGATAGTTTGCCTTAAAGGCCTTTCTCCCCTTTCGAACTCCCCCTTCCTTGGGACAGGCACAAGTCATGCCCATCGAATGGGATTGCCTGATCTGAGCTCTGCCTTGTGACGAACAGCAGCCTTTATAGCTATTTCTTCAATCATGGAGATTTTGCCTAATTATACCTGTTGATTCTCGATTACCAATACCAACCCATCACTAGGGATGGAAACAACTCCTTTCTCATTGTTTTCTGCTAAATCAAAAGTATTTAAAGAATTATATAATAAATTAAGAATCTAAGAGAGTGAAAAATGATATATTTAAACTTGCTAAATTAAGAGAAAGAAAAATTAGAGATCTAGATCATGTTCATTGCATTAAATGTGAAGATCAAATGGTTCTAACTAAGGATCTTGAGATTACAGAGAGGTGGTTGTTAATACTATAAAAAAAAATCAGCGTCCCTTCACGCATATGCCAATTCTTTAATTGGCGCCTTCATTAACGGACGTCAATTTTATCAGGTCGATTCAGCCTCCCACAGGTCGACTCATGCATGTAAATTAGCACCCTTTCACAAAGACGTCAATTCTTTAATTGTCACATTCTCAAAGTGACGTGAATTTCTCATATTCTGTGATTTTCCTAAAGGTTGTTGGATTTTAATCTGATAAATTGGCGCCCCTTGACGAGGACGCCATTTTGAATTGGCGTCAATGTCATGAACGCAATTTTTGCTTGGTCCAAGAATTCACCTGGACGCTAATTTCGCGATCAAAGAATTCACAGCCTTCCCTCTAGACGCCAATTTCACAATTTTGCCACTGTAGCACGACGAGCATTGAATGCTCCCATACAGGCCATACCTTCGAACGGCCGCCCCTTCTGCGTGGCTGACGATGGGGATCCCACTAGAGAGGTAGCCATGCCTGCGCCCTCTCCCCTGTCCCGCCGTAGCAGCACTAACAGCGGTATCGACGGTGACAGCAGGCACCACGGCAACAGCAGCATCAATCATGGCAGCATCAACGGCAATAGCAGCAAAAAAAAAGAGGAAAGAAGATACGTAGGAGGATTTTTCCCTCTGAATGGGGGGCTTTAGCCTCCCATAAAAGGCCCCCCTACGGAGCCAATTTTTCTTCTTCCTTCTTCAGACTCTACCGACCTCGTTGAAGCCCACCTGAAGTGCCCAGAGTTCCTGCAGAAAGGAGAGAAGAAGAAGAAGAAATCTCGAAGAGAAAGGAACAGAGTGAGAGAGTGAGCGAGGTGGTGTGAGAGCTTCCGTGGAAGAGGGTGGATTTTGTAGCTCCTGATCTTCCCCATGTTTCTCTGATGTAACCCTGTTCGTTTGATAGGAAATGAAGAAACACCCCCGTTGGGAGATATTCCTTTTATGTGTGGTCACATGATGTTCATATTTTATTGATGATTGTGTTTTCTTCTCCCCTTCTCTCCTCACTCTCCTACCTATGATGTTCCTTGCTTGTTGGCCCTCACCGGTGATCAAGTTTTAACAAGAAGCTCCCCCTTTATGCTTGATGCTATGCATTCATTTTAGCCCTTCCTGTTCTCCGTGATAGACATGGTGATTTCATCTTTGATCTCAAAAAAAATAAATGAAATGATATTTGGTTAACAATGCAACCGTTAGCTCGACGGCCACCAGCCCGCAGTTTATCCAAGCCTATGGATATGACTCCAAGGTTGCCAACCGTCGGGAGTCTCTCGTGTAGCTTCGCCTTCATTTTATAACGATTATGTCTTCTTCTCAAAACCTCGTCTTCGGATTTGATCGATTACATGGTCATGATGCCTAAGGGGTGAGAAATATGAGATTTGATCCATTGATTGTTTCTTTATGAATTTCGATTTCTAGAGTCTGGATCATCTCTAGATCCCCGGGGGCTCGCTGTGATGTCCCAGATCCTTCGGATCCTTCTTCTCAGGTCTCGGACTTACTTTCTCAGAGAATTTGTGCCCGTTCTGCCTGGAATTATCATTTGGACATCTTTCGTGTTCGGATCCGTGCGATTCGGGTCAGTTTCAGAGGTCGAAACGCGTTCCATGACTTTCGTGTTCGGATCCGTGCGATCCGTGCGATTCTGATTCCCGCGTGTGTGTGTCAGAAATACCTACGGAATCTTGTAGCGGGTGAACTAGGTCGTTCATCTACCCGCGAGTGGTACCGTTGCGATTAGCGTGTCGTGAGGATCGAGAAAATATATTTTTTTATTTTTTAAGATTTTTTTTAATTTCTCAAATTTTTTATATAAACCACCTCTTTTTCTTTTTCTTTTTCACCTTTTCTTCTTAGTCTTATCAAAAATTCAAACTTGTTTCGAAGAACAAAACATAGTCGAACACTTTGAAGTTTGAACTTCTTTAAGAAATCTCTAGTGTTGACAATCATTGTCCAGAAAATGGGCGTTCTAGGGTAGAAGTAAAACATTTTATCATTATGAGGAAAAAAGAAAGTGGGTTGGAAGGTTGAAGTGCTTGTAAAATTGCCTTTATGTAGTGCTTCTATAGCAGAGAAAACACAGCAAGCTGAAATGAAGTCTGAAACAACACCTAACCCCATGAATGGAAAAACATAATACGTACTGCAGAAAACATACACCACCTAAATAATGCAGTGGCATTACAATGCTGAACAGGAACTTGCTCAGACAATGCAGAGTTGGGGAAGAGGGAGTAACCAACAGATGGATGTTGCTTAATAAGATGCATTATAAAACTTCTGGACAAGAACGATAGCTAATTAAAGGGCACAATCGACCCAAAAGTGTGCTAGCAGAAGGTGGAGGTCCCAACATTGTTTAGACGAGCAGTGCTTGTGAACACTCAGTGTGCAACTAAATGGCTTTTGCTAATGCTCCACACTACAATGGATGCAGATTGAGCTGCATAGTAAGCAGTACATGTCAAACTACATTAAGGCCAAACAAGAGAAGCCGGCACAACCAACTCAAAGACATATAACGAGGCAGAGGTCCTGACATCATAGAGGGGCAGCACTCAAGAACACCTTGTGTGGGACTAAACAGCTTTTGCCAATCCAGACTGAGCTGTATGGCAATAACCAATGCAAAAACACAAAAGGAGGCAGAGGTCCTGATGTTATAGAGGGACAGCACTCAAGAACAGAACACCTAGTGTGGCACCAAAAGACTTTTGCCAACACAAACAGAAGTCATTTAACCCCACTTCAGTTAGATATGTTCACTTCAAGTAATACAAAAACCTACATATATGTGGATATGGACATGAACATCCAGCTATTTTGCCTCATGGATGAATTGAAAGACAACGTTTTATACCTTATAATACATTATAATCAACATATTATTGGTTTCTAAACTAGGCACTCTTCTAATCAACATCAATACACCAGATTTCATGAGCCCAATTTCCTCAGAATTGTTCTGATTCACCTGGTATTTCCCATGTATCTGGGTGAAGGATGGAAGTAAAAGATGAGAACTCTCTATGATATGATGTAATGTCCTTGTCTTGGCAGTTTCCCTGTGGAATGGGCCCATTTAAAAGGCACCTAGAATCACAACTGCTGATCTTCCCAACCTGGCTGCGCTAGCACTACTCTATTACCACCATAGTGTCCCCTTCTCAGTTCAACTCAAGCAATTGCCCTTCTCTTCAATATGCTCAATGCCTTCTTGAGACTTACAGGAGTCAGGAGCCATCATCCCCTGAGGGCAATGCAACTTCCATTCTCCAACCAAACTTCATCCACACTCAACAATCAGCATGCTTCTCTTCTCCCTCTGTTCCTTCTCAATGTGGAAGCAGCCTTAGCCAGCCTACCAACATTTTCTTCCTGCCCAACATTCCAAGAAGAATTGCCAAGTCCAGCCTCTGTAATCCTCCCAACTCATTCACCTCCCTACCATCCACCCTGTTTGTCCAAGGTTTTTTCGCCCTCACCTTTGTTTTATTCAGGTTGGACTGGGAGATATTCCACCTCCTGGTGCTTTCCTAAGGATGAACCATCTTCACAGAAATCAAACCAGTTCCACATCCTGCATTTTTCCCTTCAAAAAAGAATGGACAATGACTGAAGACTTGAAACAAACTGAAGCAAATGAAGCACTTGATGATGAGCTAGGGTTGTGATGCCAATGATCATGACCTTGAAACTCTTATCCTAACAAATATGTGTGAGTTTAGGCCAATTCAATAATTTAAGCAAAATTCTATAGCTAGCTGGCAAGTTTTTTTCCCTGAGAGTTTCTACCACAACACTTCTTCTCATTAATAGAAAAAGGAATAAGATTACATAAAATTTCACGGTATTGGCTGTCAATGTCATCAGCCAAACAGGAATTGATCTAAATTGCTGGTCAAACAACTTCCACCTTGTTCTCCGCCCCTGCCTTGTGCTTGAGCACAAAGGTGTACTCCTGGAGATACTCCACCCATCGACTATGGTGAGCATTTAGCTTCTTTTGGGTATGGAGGAATCGTAAGGCTTCATGATCAGAAAAGAGGACAAACTCCTGGTGCAAAAGATAATGCCTCCAATACATCAATGCCTGGACGACTACGTAAAATTCTTTATCATAAGTGGAATAACACAGTTTGGCATCATTCAGCTTCTCACTAAAGAATACAATGGGGTGGGACTCCTGACTCAACACTCCACCAATACCTACTCTAGAAGCGTCACAGGTGACCTCAAACACCTTAGAAAAATCAAGAAGTGCAAGGACAGGTGCCTGGGTCATGCACTCCTTGATGTCCTGAAATGTCGTGGCTGCGGCTTTAGTCCATACAAATGCCACCTTCTTTATGCAATCAGTGATCCCAGTAATAGAACTAAAGTCACGAATAAAGTGATGGTAGAATGTCGCTAAGCCATGGAAACTCCAGACATCGTGGAGTATGCGAGGTTTGGGCCACTCCCTGATGGCCCTAATCTTCTCCAAATCAGCGGAGACTCCATGTCTCGACACAGTGAACTCGAGGAAGGTGATCTGATCAGACATGAAAGTACACTTCTTCGGGTTGGCGAATAAGGTCTCTCGCCTCAACACAATACATACCTGTCTAAGATGATCTAAGTGGTCCTCCCTAGTGAGGCTGTAGATAAGAATGTCATCAAAGTAGACGACCAAGAAGACCCCTATCATTGGGCGTAAAACTTGGGTCATCAGTCGCATGAAGGTGCTAGGGGCGTTGGAGAGCCCAAAGGGCATAACCAATCACTCATAAAGACCATCCTTGGTCTTGAATGCCGTCTACCATTCATCTCCAGGCCTGATCTGCACCTGGTGATAGCCACTACGAAGGTCTATCTTTGAAAAGATAGTGGCTCCCGACATCATGTCCAGCAAGTCTTCTAGTCGGGGAATGGGAAAATGATACTTTACCGTGATCTTTTTGATCGCACGGCTATCAACGCACATCCTCCACGTGCCATCCTTCTTTGGGACCAATAATGCGGGAACAATGCAAGGGCTCTTGTTGTCCCTGAGAGATCCCCGACTCATCAATTCCTCAACCTGCCTCTGAAGCTCTGCATGGTCCGTGGGACTCATCCGGTAGTGTAGAAGGTTGGGCAAAGATGATCCCGGGACAAGGTCGATCTCATGCTAGATATCCCACATTGGTGGAAGGCCTCTAGGGAGGTCTTCCAAGAAGACATCTGAAAACTCCTGTAATATTGCAACTATCTTCAGGGGATGCTCATCCTCAGACCTAGGGGCGACATCTTCTACTCCTTCGACAACAACAGCAAGGATAGGGCTACCCCCGGTCACTTCTTGCTCCATCTCTCTGGGACTACTCACCATCAACCTCCTGGGTGGGGGTCCTCTTTGCTAGGAGCAGTCAAAGAGGTAGTGGCCCGCGCTGAGGATAAGGCGGGTGGGCCGGCCATCCCTTGACTGGGAGAGGTCGAAGTGCTGTGGCCAACTGGTCCTCGGATAGATGGGTCCTTTGGCTGGACAGGGTGGAGAATAATCCTATGGCCACCATGGTCGAAGGTGCATGTGTTTGACCAGCCATGAAGGGTGGCATCCCGATCAAAGAGCCAAGGCCTACCGAGGATGATGCTACCCACCTCCATAGGTAGCACATCGCCCTAGATCACATCGTGGTATGTCTAGAACTATAGCGGTACCAAACACCATAGTTTGACCGGGATGGAAGTGGAATCCACCCAAGACACTCTATATGGTGTAGGGTGATCCACAGGCATCAAACCAAGGCGTTTAACGGTGCCCGTGGAGATAGCGTTAATGCAGCTTCCGCTATCTATAATCACCTTACATGCCTTCCCTTCCAGCTTATAAAATGTGTGGAAGATGGTGATACGATGCCAGTAATCACTCACCTGAGGCTGGGTCAAGATGCACCTGACTACACCCAATTGCACATCATCCAGATACTGGGTACCTGGGATGCCAACCTGCTCTCCCTCCATCAACTCATCAAAGAACTCCTCAGCTAGATCTTGGTCCGGCTCATAGCTGACTGGCACCAACTCAGGTGTAGGGTCACGGGCCGACGTGTCTGTAACAACAAATGATTCCCGAGTGGGACACTTGCTCGCATAATGGCCAACTCTACCACGCCTATAACAACTGTCTCGCATCCCGATGCCCTGGGATGTTCCACTGATCATCGGTCCCTTACCCTTGTCCTCACGATGGATCGGGGGTGTTGGAAGCAGGGGTCAAGTTGGCACAATGGCCTGATGAGGTCTAGGGGCAGGGATGGGTGCCGACCGGCGAGGGGGTTCCTGTGGACGAGCTACAGGCCACCGAGTGTAGGAACTGGGCATGGTCTGAGGATCAGACCCACACAGATAGGCGGCCCCCTGGCGCTGGGTAGAAATAAACTCTGCCTCAAACTGCTTCAACTCGAGAGCAACCTAATATGGGGCTTCCAACGTGGTCACATTACGATGAAAAAGCTCATACTGAAGGTGTGACCGAAGACCACGTCGAAAGCGGGAAACAGGCATGAAGCTTTCCTCTGAGACGCCACATCGCAGAAAATACTCATCAAATTCGGTGACGTACTCGGAGATAGACCATTCTCCCTGGCTGAGACTTTGCCACCTATCGATGAGCTTCTGTCGGTATGTGGCAGGTAGGTACTTTTGCCAGAGTTTGACCTTCATCTCATCCCATGTCTCAACCTGGGGCTCTTGATGCTGGAATAGTAGGCTCTCTGCATTCTTCCAATAAGTTTGTGCCTACCCTAACAGCTTCATTTTCATGAATCGGACTCTTCGGTGGTCCATCATCTTAAATCACTAGAAGTACAGGTCCATCTCGGCCTCCCAATCTAGATAGACCTTCAGTTCCAAAGCCATGGATCCGTCAAACGTAGGAGGGTCTGTGTGAATGGTCTTGAGGATCCATTCGTCCTCATCATCCCTATGTGGTCGGTGACCACGTCGACATCAGCCATTTCCCTTGTAATTGTTGTCGGACTCATAGTCCTCAAAATCGAGGGCACATGGTGGTCGCTCCTCAGCCCTAGCTAGGGCGGGCTGGGCGGCAGGTGCCTGAGGGGCCTGAACAACTCTGGGTTGGTCCCAGTGGGGGGTTCTCTCCACTCTCTCTAACCTTCCAAACAGACCCTAGACAGATCGGTCAGAATCCTCAGCACGATCCTCCATGGCCTTGAGTCAGCTCTCCAAGCAGTCGGTATGCTCCCTAAGAGTTTGTTCGGACCTATCCATGCGCTCCATGAGTTGAGCCATCATATCCTCCAGAATTCAGCCTCCCTGGGTGGCACCTCAGGGTTCACCCATAGTGTCAGGGTGATGGTACTGAGTACCTTCACGAGTGGGCATGCAAGGGGACCTAAAGGGAGCTAAGGGGTGACTCACTAGACCTACCTGAATGGACCAATGCAAAATGAGGAACTTGGACTCAAACCAGTATCTAGTACTTGGCGGAGATATTTATCCGAAAACCTAACTAACATAAGGAGTCTGCCTTCCAAATAGGCTTAACCTATCTTTCTAGTAATGCTTTTTGATATACCAGATACAAGAATGAAATGCAACACATTAGACCGACTACCATATACTCAAACCATGCTTTGATACCAATTTGATGTGGGACAACATGAGACTCGACACAAACTCAATGCGAACCTTGAACTCTATGAGACGACGCGACTAAAATTATGACGCGACCAGTGATGACATGAATGACTCGACACCTAACGGGGTTCTTGAAGAGGTGAACGTGCCCCAAACAAGAGCTATTGGCTCACGATCATCCCCATCGAGGGAAACGTATCGGATCTACGTGGTTGAGAAATTGACGCTGCATCTTGGGTGGTCAACTCACTCTCGTGCTTGGATCGAATCCCGAGATGGGTCACACACTCACTCTTATAGCGGTGACTAAAATTAACAAGCTAGGAATCTAACGCGCACATGCAGGGGCCTAAGAACAAATACAGAACAAGCAAGCAAGACGAGTAGGATGGCATGTGTACCTCCACGCTCGAGGCATGGGGAAGACGTCCCGACCAAGACCCGTTACTCCCAGTATAGTAATAAAAATTAATTACAATAGAGAATTTATGGCCCACTTCATGCAGGGAGGTAATAGGATGCACAGTGGATCCGGGAGCACTGATCTTGGGTTGATGAGCAGCACATCGACAGGATTCCAGGGCGGACATGGGCTGCGACTCCAGATGTGAAATATGCTGGCCGACAGGACAGCAAGCAGAGGCGTCTAAAGGGACAAAAAATTTCGATGACCTTCTAAAGGTGGCGGCTGACTGGGAGGATGGCGGAGTGTCCCAGGTCGACCCCCGAGAGTGGCGGTCACTAGATCTGCATCAGCATATTTCCTGAGGATTTGATTGGTGACCTCCTTTTGTTGGCCTATCTCAGGATAGGACTGCGCGCTCTGGAGAAAACGGCTCTTGTGCCCAGATCCGACACCAGATCAGAGCAAGGCTGGCACCGTTGTGAAGAGGACTTGAAGAGATACGACATATGTGAAATCCAAGACTATCGAATGATCAGATTTTAAATGAAAAACTCTGCAATAGGGGCGAGCATGCGCAGTTCGTCCGAACTGGTCGTGTCGACACAGCCGAGCTTCGCGATCGCCCTTGCCTCGGCCGCTGCCCGGCGCGAGCGGTCGCGCAGCGAGTTGCTCGCGACCACGGTGATCCAGGCGGCGAGATTGTTCACCTCGCGTGATGGCGGTGCGGCGAGATATCCGACCAGGGCATCCTGCACGGCATCCGGGGCATCCTGCCGGTTGCCGGTGATCAGCCCGACGGCCGCAACGACCTTCGGATACTCGGACGACACGAATGCCTCGAGATCGACTCGAGTTCTCTCCGCAACCGGTGCGCTCACGTCAAGACGACGCTTAACACCCCCTCGCAGGTTGACAAGCGCACGGGGTTTACGGTTGGGGCGTGGCGGGATACTCGGAAACGGCGCAGTTGAAGAAGCTGGGGCTCGTGCCCGGCAAGCGCTGGGCGATCGACGGACGGCCGGACGGCTGGGCCTTCGAAGCGGATCCGGATGCCACGGACGAGGTGTCCGTCGCCGGACCAGCGGATGTCGTGCTGGCGTTTGTGCGGGTCGCAGCGGAACTGCCGCCGCTGCTCGAACGGCTCGAGCAGTCAATCTTCCCGGCCGGTGCGCTCTGGATCGCGTGGCCGCGGAAGGCCGGCGGTCACACGAGCGACATCACCGACAACGTGGTGCGCGAAGCGGCGCTCGCCCGCTCACTCGTCGACACCAAGGTCGCCGCGATCGACAACGACTGGTCGGCGCTCAAACTCGTCTGGCGAGTCAGCGCCCGTTAGAAACCGTGCCCGCTAGCGGGGGCGACGGCCGCGCCAGCGCAGGGCGAAGACGAAAAGGACGCCGATCGCGGTCATTGCACCGAGCATGGCGATGAACGGCGCAGCGTAGATCGTCGCAGTGAGCGACATGTAATCGCCCTGGGACTGCACAACCTTGCTGTTGAACTCCGCGCCCGACCGCACGAAGAGCCAGATACCCGTCGCAAACAGCGCGACCGCGATGATGCCGAGGAACAGCAGGTACGGGTTGCGGGATGGCGCGGATTCTTCGTGGTCTTCGGCCGATGGGTCGTCGTGGTGCGCTTCGAGCCGTTCGTGCCCTTCGAGAGCCTCAGGGACCGCAGTGACCTCAGGCACCGCAGTGCGCTCAGGGACCGCGGTTCGCTCAGCGACCGGGGTGGCGGCCGCAGCCTTCGCGAGCGCGGACTTGCGTGCGCGGGGCTCGGCCGGCGCGACAGGAACAGTTCCGTCGAATCCGCGCTGAAAAGCCGGATCGAACCGCGGGTCAACTCCGGGGCTCTTGTCGTCGCTCATCTGGGGCATCCTCGCTTCCGGTTCGAGCCTAGGCGAGACCCGCTCCAGAACAAACGTGAAAGCCGAAGCCCGTCCATATGAATCTCATAGGGAACCCCGTCACTATTCCGTTCATGAAATTCTCCCGACCTGTGTTGATCAACACCGTGCTTATCGCGGTGATTGTCATCGCTGCCGCCAGCGTGCTGATCATCTTCAACCCGTTCGCGGCCAAAACCGCTTCCGCGACGACCCAGCTCACCGGCACCGTGCAGCAGGGGGTGGTATCGACGACGATCACTGCTTCCGGCTCGATCGCGCCGGTGCAGGAAGTGGATGCCTCATTCGGCGCGTCCGGCACCATCGCCAGCGTGAAGGTCGCACTCGGCGCAACCGTGAAGAAGGGCCAGGTGCTCGGCACTCTTCAGACAGCAGATCTTTCGACCGCGGTCACGAATGCGCAGACCAGCCTCTACCACGACGAGATCATCCTTAACGAGGACTACGCCGCCCTCGCCGCGGCCAAGAAGAGCCCGCAGGGCAACGTCGAGCAGGCCCAGCAGCAGGTGTTCCAGCAACAGGACACTGTCGCGACCGCCCAGACCACCGTGACCACCGCGCAGGAGAACCTCGCCGCCGCGACTCTCAAGGCGCCGATCTCGGGCCTCGTGATCGCCGTCAACGACCAGGTGGGTGACACCGTGTCGGGTTCCAACTCGAGTTCGTCGTCCAACAGCGGCAACGGCAACTCGAGTAACGGCAACGGCAGCTCGTCGTTTCATCAACCCTAGCATGAGTTATAATTTTTGCAAGATTAACATTTATTCTCCCCCATTCTAGTCATGACATGTCGGTTACCCAAGATAATTTGGGTATAATTCTAGATTTAGGTAGACGTTGACCTTGACCTCAACATATAAGATATAGCTAACATCCCATTAGAGATTATGGCCTTAGTTTCAGGTCATTTGATTAACTACAAACGAAGTTTTGAATTTCTAATTATTTATGTGTGAATTCTCTTAGCAGTCACACCTCTTCGTGACAGTCGGTGATAAAAGAGCTCAAAGCCTTGGGTTCTAGTGTGAATTGGGTTTCCATTTCAACTGGAGAGTTTGGGTTATGGGCCCAAGCTTTCTAACGGATTAGGTTTCAGCCCATTTGGTTAACCATGGGCTAGGATATCCTTATTTCAATAGGTGACTATGTTCTCTATAACTGTCCCGACCCATTACCACAAACTCTCTCTTATCCCCTATTAGGCCTATTTTCCTGAAGTTATATTTTTCACTAAAGTTGTTCTTTACCCAATGGTCATTGCATGGGCTTTGGTTTCACCTAATTCGAACCTTCTTAGGTTAAGTTATGAATTCCCTAAGGATCTTTCAATATTCTGTTCAGATTTCTAGTTCATTGTATTGATGGGTCTGAATTGTACCCAATTGGGCTAGTGCCCAAATTGGTGATCCTAACATCCTCTCCCCCTTAAAAATAATTCCATCCTCAAAATTAACTTGAGAAATATATTTTTTTAAAAAAATTACTCACCGAATAGTTGAGGGTATTCCTTGCACATCTTGTCCTCTGGTTCCCATGTTGCTTCCTCGGAATAAGAATTCTTCCATAACACCTTCACCAGCTGAATGGTTTTATTTCTTAATACCTATTCCTTCCAGTCTATGATCTCACTGGGCTGCTCCTCATATGATAAATCTGCCTGAACCCCTAGGGGCTCATACTCTATAACATGTGAGGTATCTAGAACATACTTTCTGAGCATGGAGACGTGAAAGACCGGATGTACATGTGACAAAGCCAGTGGAAGCGTAAGTCGATAAGCCACCTCGTCGACCATTTGTAAAATCTCGAAGGGCTCGATATATCTAGGACTGAACTTGACCTTCTTTCCGAAACGCATGACTCCCATGGTGGGAGACACCTTTAGGAACACATGGTCTCCCTCTGCAAATGCTAACTCTCTCCGCCACTGGTCTGCATAACTTTTCTGATGGCTCTGGGCTATAAGGAGTCACTGCCTAATCATAGATCTCTTCTCTAAGCAATCTTGTACCAACTGTGGTCCAAACAGCTTCTTTTCACTAGTTTCATACCAACACACTGGTGATCTACATGGCCGCCCATAGAGTGCTTCACAAGGTGCCATTCCGATGGCGGAATGGTAACTATTATTGTATGCAAATTCTAGCAGGGGCAAATAATCGTCCCAATTCCCCCTCCATTCAATACTGCATGCTCTTAGTATATCTTCTAAAGTCTGGATAGTGCGCTCAGATTGCCCATCAGTCGGAGGATGGAATGCCGAGCTAAACCGCAACTCTGTCCCCATAGCCGACTGCAAACTCTTCCAGAACCTCACCGTGAACCGAGGGTCTCGGTCAGAGATGATAGATAAATGGGCACTATGCAACCGAATGATCTCAGCGATGAACCGTTTCGCTAAGGATTCGATTGGAGTCTACTTGTTGATGGATAGAAAGTGTGTAGTCTTTGTGAATCTGTCTACAATTACCCAGATGGTGTCATGCTTCCTTCTTGTCATGGGTAGACCCATCACAAAGTCCATTGTGACCTGTTCCCATTTCCATTGTGCAATCTCAATGGTCTAGAGAGGACTATCAGGTCTTTGATGCTCAATCTTCATCTACTGACAAGTGAGACATTTTGACACGAACTCCGCTATATCTTGCTTCATTATTGGCCACCAATACGTCCTCTTCATATCTTGAAACTAATATACTATGCAAAAGGTGAGCTAGATGGGGAGGGGTTGAATAGATCACCCCAATTTAAAATTCTTAAGCAATTCAACTACCACCAAATATAAATCCTACCGGGGTGTTTTGTGGTGGGGCTGGGGCGGTGAGTGTGCGGGGGACTTTGGAGCTGGGTGGGTGGGAGACAACAGTGTTGCTGACATCATGGTGGGGGGAGAGGAGGAGGGGGTCGCCAGTGGTGAGGGGGTGCGGGCCTGGCCGGATGTGGGTGGTAGGGCCGGAGAGCAAAAGGGAGAGGGGGGGACTGGACAGCGGTGGGAAGGAGGGTGGGGCTCTCTGCAGGGCGGATGAGAGTATCCCCTGCACAGTTCCACAACAAATGGGCCACCATCGCCCACCTCTGCAGTGCTGCACTAATGTCGATCACAATGAAGAACCATCGGAACTCCACCCTCGTGCGTAAATACGACGCTGCAACTTGCAGTGGTGTTGCCTCTTTCGCGGTGGTTTCTTCTCTAAAGGACATGATCAGGGATGAAAGAAAACAAGCAAAACACCTCTGTTTTCTAAAGAACAGAAATAAATGCACTAGCTTCTATGCGTAAGCTACATATTTTTCAACTTAAAGTCATTTCGGTAAAAAGTGAAGTGCCAGTTGCGAATTAATAAAACTAGTGTAAATAAAATCACTGTGATTCTTTAGATTTTGATTTAGGTTAGTCTTAACCTGAAGATTAAAATTATTTTTTTAAGAAGTGCCACATAGGCTAACTGGATTATAAATTCCAATAACCTTTGACAATCTAAACATAATTGACATGCCACAAAGTAATTTGTGCAAATTTGAACATAAAAAATATCGTAAAAATAATATTCCCCCCACCCCTACACTTAAGAATATTCTTGACATACTTGGTATGCCACAAAATAATTTATGCAAATTTGAACATAAAAAAATTTGAACATAACTGTTGGCGCCTGTTGATTTTGACATAACAAAATGGGTATAGCTGTTTCAGACATCAACTGTAGCTCATTTACATAAACCTGCCGACGCGAAGAACATTGCCAGCTCGGGATTTGTTGTTATTCTTGAAAGTTTAAGAGTAAGAAGCCTAGTTACCGTTAACAGCCAACAGTAACTCGGAAAATTAGCTGAGAACAAAATATTCCGAGGAAACACCCTCAGCAGCTAAAATGCGCAAACAGTTGCAGCTAAAAAATAATACCAACAGAACTACACCTAATTCTCCGCAGCAAACTTGATTCCCTTCTCTATGGAGGCCTTGAGTTCGGGCTTCAGATTTTCAAGGCCTTCCTTCTCGTAGTCTGACAGGGGACCCAAGCCCAGTACTTCCTCAACACCATTCTTTCCAAGTTTAACCTGAAACAAGAAGCGGCAACATTTTTCAGTATTTCCTGAGTAGATCCTTGCAACTCACTATACTACAGCAGTAACAGCAAGAACAATTACTCGGCAAGCCATTGAGTCATTCTATGATTTCTGAGGTGGCATGTAAAAATATGTCAGCAGGATAAGACTGACTTGCACGATCTAATTAATAAAATAAAGTACTCTTCACCATGGACCTTCGTTAGTACACTAAATAGAAGAACAGATCTTGACGAAGCAAACATCCAGCAGAGATGTAGAGTATGTTTTCTTTGTGATAGAGTTACGGAATGGGCTGCGCTCCTATGTAACGTGAACTCTCTCAACTCCTCTTTTTGTGCTATTGGGGGTTGCTTTGTTCCACACTTTCTTGGTGTGATGTTTTGTATAGGGTTCCTTTGTCATCACTTGTACATCTTTTCATTTTATACAATAGTGGTACCAACCACTTTCAAAAAGAATATATCCCTCCGCCTTCTGTTGGACTCAATCAAGCTTACAAAAGCTATTTTCAGGTTGAATTGTTTTACATCCTTAGTGATTTTGGAGATCTAGTAGGGAAGAACAGTTTAAATTTCATAGGATTTCCATGAAAATGAGATAGTATCTGAAGTAAAATTTCTGAATGGATTGGGCAGGATCGGCCAATCCTGCACTGGGATTGACCAATCTAGCCTGACCCTAGACTGATCCGGCCAATCCCCGCTGAGAATCAGGGTCAGGAGGTTGGACTCAATTGGATTGACCAAAAACCGATCAGATCGGCTGACAGATACTTGCTTGCAATTATAGGTCCAAGGGCATTCGATCTTGTGACTATCACCCCAAGGTGGTGTCACATCACTCAGCCTCCTCCTCCTATGGGCTCGTAATTCGAGAATGCCAAGGCTATATCTACCCTTAGGAGCAGAAAGATTCTAGATGATCCATATCAGGCTCGGGGAATTAGTAACAGTCAGGGGCAAGAAGCCCATGAGGAGAGTGATAGTGAAGAAGAGGAGCGAGTGATTGTACAAGAGAAAAAGAAGCCGGAGGGGGGAGAAAAGAAGCTCGATAAAGGAAAAGCTAAGGTTGATGAAGATGGACCCCATGAGTATGCTCCTAAGATCCCTTTTCCTGAGGCTTTAAAGTCAAAAGCTCAAAAGAAAAAGTCAGTTCAACAAGTGGAATTAGTGGAATTATTTAAATAGGTGAATATTAATATTCCATTGTTGGATGCGATCAAGCATGTGCCAGCATATGCAAAGTTTCTGAAGGAGCTATGCACTCGAAAGAGAGAGCTAAAGGCGATAACTCAAAAGATCCGCCTGTCTGGAGACGTAAGTGCTGTTTTAATGAATCATCTACCTAAGAAGTTGAAGAATCCTGGAGCTCCTCTAATTTCATGTGATATAGGTGGAGTCACATTTGATAAGGGATTACTAGACTTAGGTGCTAGTGTGAATCTTTTGCCCACCTTTATATATGAGCAATTTGATCTGGGAGAATTGAAGCCCACGTCTATAATCCTTCAACTGGTAGATCGGTCCGTGAAAACTCTGAGGGGTTTATTAGAAGATGTGATTGTAAAATTACATGAATGCTATTTTTCGGTGGATTTTCTCATGTTAGATATGGCCACGTCCCAAGAATTAAAGCACACTCCAATCACTTATGGACGACCATTTCTAGCCACGATAAAGGCCAATATAAACTGTGCCACGAGAATGATGGATATATCCTTCGGAGGAGAGAAGGTTTCTTTGAATGTGTTTAAGGCATCCCAATACGCAGACCATGAGGAGGAATGTAACGCTATTGATGTCATTGAAGAATTAGTTGAACAAAGTCTGGAAGTTGAAGAAGAATGTCGAGAAGAGGGTAGCATGCTGCAAGATTCTCTATTCTCTTCCGCACCCTACTCTAGGATAGAGCCACTCCCTCCTTTGCAAGCTGAACCTGTTCTTCCATCTTTGGATCAGTCACCCGTACTTGAATTGAAACCTCTATCAGATTCTTTAAAGTATGCTTATCTAGGTCCCGATCAAACTCTGCCCATGATCATTTCTTCCAATCTCACTTCTGCTCAGGAGTCTCAGCTTCTAGATGTCCTTCAAGAGCACAAGGGGGCGACAGGTTGGTCGGTGGCAGATTTAAAAGGCATTAGTCCATATGTGTGCATGCAATATATTTACTTAGAGGACAATGCCAAGCCAAGCAGAGAGATGCAACGCCGGCTGAATCCAAATATGAAGGAGGTAGTCAAGAAAGAAGTTGTCAAGTGGTTGGATGCCGAGATTATATATCCCATTTCGGATAGCAAGTGGGTCAGCCCCACGCAAGTTGTTCCTAAGAAATCAGGGCTGACTGTTGTTACCAATGAGAAATGAGAAGAAGTACCACAGAGATTGCAAACGGGGTGGAGAGTTTGTATAGACTATAGAAAATTGAATTCGATGACAAAGAAAGATCATTTCCCACTTCCATTTGTGGATCAAATATTGGAAAAGCTGACTGGATAAAAATACTTCTACTTTTTGGATGACTATTCTGGGTACAACCAAGTTGCTATATACCCGAAGGATCAAGAGAAAACAACATTCACGTGTCCCTATGGCACGTTTACTTTTAGGAGAATGCCGTTTGGGCTATGCAATGCCCCAGCCACCTTTCAGCGACACATGATGTCAATATTTTCTGAAATGGTGGGTGAATGTTTGGAGGTGTTTATGGACGATTTTTCGATGTTTGGTACCTCTTTTGAAGATTGTTTGAAGAACTTAACACAGGTGCTAAAGAGGTGCACTGATTTCAACCTTGTGTTAAGCTGGGAGAAGAGCCATTTTTGTTTTATGTAAAATTCTTAATAGTTTTAATATTAACCTTATACTTTATACGTCATTCTTGCGCACGAAGAAAAACCGAAAACTTTACCAAACGTATCAAAATGCACAAAACGGACCTGGAGGTTCTTCTGGTTCGCCCGACCTAGCGAGGAAGGGAGATCAGACCGCAGCCGAGGAGAGAGCCAGACGACCAGTTAGTGGGATCGGCCCAATGCGTAGTTGGGCCTATCGGTTTCCAACCAGCGTGGGCTTCCGATAATAAGCCCAACCATCCATTTACATGAGAGCCGACGCTCGCGCGTGGAACGGAGCTGTGGCAACAAAACTACTCTGCGACGTAAAGAGCACACGCCTGGTCTCTATCCATGGCGACCACCACGGGGGAGGGAGGAGGAGAGGTCATAGCAGAGGAGGACGACGCCGTCCTGCAGTTCCTCGACGCCCTCGACGGCTATGTCGCGTCCATGAGCACCCTGTCTTCAGTTCTCCGCAAGGCACGATCTGAACCATGAAGTCTTCTTTCGTTCTGGCTGCAATCGCGTCTTTTTACTTCCTCTCTTCTTTTTGATCTCTATGCCAGAGTTGCATCGTGTTTTATGTTCCCGTGATTATCATGTTGATTCTGGATGAAGTTGCTGTCAAACATGATGGGAAATCCCTTGATGGAGCACCGGGCTAACTTGCCAAATCTCTCATCGGTCCAAACCCTAGATTGCAAGATGCTTCGATGTTAGATCTGGTCCAGTTGTAAGAAGTGATGTCGCAGAATTCTAATATATGGTAAACAAGATTATGTAGGTGTCCTTTTCTTTCTTTGTCATCATAGGCGAGGATTGTATGATGGTGGTGATTATGTGATGATTCAGGCAGTGCGGCGCGGTGGCCGCCTCCAAAGTGACCGACATTATCATTTGATAGAGGTTCGGAGGAAATGGGAGGTACTGAAGGGGTATAAAAGGACGAAACAGGAAATGCCATGGAGTAGCGTTTTTTTTCCATTTAAAGTTTGTGACTTTTGTTACTGATAGATTCAGATGTTAGGTACCAATTTATTTCCATTCGTTGCCACACATCAAGCCGAATGGGGCAAACCCGCACAAAGAGTGGAGAGAGGGTAGTATTCTGCGTCTTTATGTGCCGTATTCTATGAATTCATATGCACGTATTTACATGTTGTTAGGATTTCGTTTAACTAGGCAATCCTGATAGATTAGGACTAGTGAGCTGATGCTTTCTTGAAAGTGGATAATACCATAGGTTCTTGAAGATCAGATTGGCTGATGTTGTAATTCTCCTGTAGACTTCTTTGGTGGGAACTTGTATTTCTTCCATCCTGAGGTGGGTCAAGAAACCAGCTGCTGACTTGATTTGTCGGTCAATGTTCATGGACTGATAGTTCTAGTTCCAACCGTGGGAGGTCAATCTTTCTAGCGATATTTTATGGGATACCAATATGGGTGTTGGAACTGCAGAGTGTTAGAAATAAGACATGTGGTCACAGTAAATATATGTGGACACGTGAATATTTACTTAGATATGTCTGTGGTAAAATGTGGTTACTGGAAACTTGTCTAAGACATAAGAAATATAATTAGATAGTAATAAAATTATAATTCAAATAAAGTGTTAGAAACTAACATTTATACACGTGTTGTGAAAACTGTTGTAGTGCTCACCTTAAAATCCTAACAAGAGTGCTGAACACTCATGTCCGGGTATCCCGTCATATCTAAGTCGGACATGGATCTCTAATGCAAATAGAAGTATCCACTGAACCATTGGTTTCTAGATGTTTTGGAAACTATCAAAGTATGTTCACGCACTTGTTCTTAAAACTTCAGGATTAGTATTGATTTCGCATATGGTAAGAAGGTAACTTATCATTTGTTTCTGAATCTGATTGCATGTTAATCAGAGAAATGTAAGCCAGTTCCATAGGCCAACAGGATTAGCTTGCCTCACTTCCTAGGTCCTTAATGTCGTCTATTCTTTGCTTGCCAGCTCATATCTTGTGACGCCCATATCTTATGTATTATATTATTGTTTGCCTTTGGAGAAAATTGAAGTAAAGACTTTGCTAAATTGATGCAAAGTGAGTTTGAAATGAGTCTTATGGGAGAGCTAACGTTCTTTTTGGGATTGCAGGTGACTCAGACAGTTGATGGTTTATTCATAAACCAGAAAAAATATGCTATGGACCTGCTCAATAAATTTAACTGACAACAACCAAACTACAACCAACTCCCATGTCCACATCATTGAAACTGGATCAAGATGACTAAGGTAAATTAGTCAATCAAACCCTTTTTAGGAGTATGATAGGATCTCTGTTATATTTAACTACCAGCAGGCCTGACTTTCAATATGCAGTATGTCTGCATGCTAGGTTTCAATCGAATCCTAAAGAGTCTCACATGTCGGCCGTGAAGCGTATTTTTAGATATATTACTGGTACTTGTGAATTGGGATTGTGATTTTCCCGTACTTCATGTCTTGAATTGGTTGGTTATTCTGATGTTGATTACGCAGGTTACAAAATAGACCACAAGAGCACAAGTGGGTATTGTCAGTTCCTTGGAGGTTACTTGGTTTCATGGGCCTCCAAGAAACAAAATTTTGTGACATTATCAACCGCCGAGGCCGAATATGTGGCCGTAGGTAGTTATGTTGCCCAAGTGCTCTGGATACAACAACAATTGATTGATTTTGACATCACACTAGGAAACACAGCCATTCTATGTGATAACACCTCTGTAATAAATTTGTCAAAGAATCCGGTGCATCATTCTCGCACAAAGCATATTGAAGTTAGGCACCACTTTCTGCGTGATCATGTAAGCAAAGGGGATGTTGAAATAAAATTTGTTGATACAAATAATCAAATTGCCGATATTTTCACTAAACCTCTCAATGAAGATAAATTCACTTCTTTTAGGAGAGAATTGGGCATTTGTCATTTAGAAGGTTAGTGAATGTCTTGTATTTGTTTAGTCTCATCTCATGCATCTGCATTTGCTTTAATTCACTAGTAGACCCTTACATTTGTAATTTCCTTTGGTCATGCATGTGCATCATGTCAGTGTGTGTATTGCATTTTGAATGCTTGAATGTGAAATGTCCGTGTATGGTGTGTGCTTTGTTAGAAAAACCTAAATATGAACTCCTTTGGTTTCCTATGACTGCATACTCCTTGATAAATAAAGCACTGTCACAAGAAGTTCAGAATGAAACTAGTCCGGGAAGGTCGGATAAGGAATTCGATTATGTATAATTGACTATGTCATTGAACTTCCCCAAACTGACAATCCCACTCATTCTATCTATTTGAGTTGCTCAAATTATTTCCAAAGTCATTTGAGGTTTAAGCCTTATTCCTTGGAGTTCATCAATACCCCCAAAAATTCACTGCATATGGATATAGGGCGGTGTCGACACCTAGAGTCGGCACTTGACCTTGGGTCCTCTTTTTTTTCTTTGCGGGCAGAACAGGGCGAAATTGGTGTCGACACCTTCCGGTCGCGCCCCTTTCATGAGCCGATCTGCAGGGGTTTGAACCCTGTTCACACCCATTCGAACACCCCCCATTTCACACCCTAAAGCCCCTAAACATCCTGTGCCGCCCTCCTTTCGTCCCCACACCCCCTCCTTGCAAGAACCCCAACCGTTTCCAGCCCTAGAGAGAGCAGACAACGCAGCGGCACCCGGGACCTCGCCTTGGCAGAGCATCCGCGGCCGCTTCCTTCGACCTCTATCCCCTGGAGCGTGGGTGAACCTGTGGAGAAACCTTCCATCCGAGGTAAGGGCTCCATCGTTGAATAGATCGATCCATTTTTCTCCTTTTTCCGTCTCCATTCGAAGTGGTTTCCACATGGCTCCAAAGAGGCATGCGCTGGGTAAGGAAAAGGCTGCGAAATCAAGCAGAAAAAAAGAGTTGCAGGCTAAGAGCAAAGAACTTCAAGCCCTTCAGAAGAAGCCTACGCCCGCACATTCAAAATGATGGATCGAAAAGTTCTCTGACCGCGAGCGATTGATTTCAATGATTTACACAGAACACTTCTAGAACTGCTCCTATTGATAGAGAAACAACCAAATCTTGCTTCATTTATGGCAAACCATCGCAAAAATAATTCCTACTGAGCGTTCGCTCACCTAGTTGATTCCAACATTTTTCAGGTAAGCAGGTGGCTAGTGAGACCGAGACTCACAAGGGAGGGTCAAGTGTGCAAGCGAGCTCCGGAAACTAGTGAACCTGTGTCTTTTATCTTCCTTGACTCTAGATAATATTTCCTAATAATGGACTAGTCCAAGTTCACTAGCGTGTCTTTGGTCGTTTATTTCCATTATGATGTAGTTAGTCTGCAAGTTTGAAATTTGAAATTGTAAGAGACTTATATTGAAATGAAATTTTTATTATTGCTCTAAATTATTTGGTCTCATGCCAATGCTCTTGATCGTTCACGACTGTTTAACTGCCACATTCCGAGCAAACGACACGTTCCGCTACTATCGGTTCGGGGCGTGACAAAATCATAATATTATCTTCAGGAATGAGCAGCCCTACCAGATACCTGAGCCAGAGGTCAAGGGTAATAGGATTCCTCCTCCACCTAGCCTTTACTCACAAGAAAAGGGGGACGGAGGTATCCCCTCCACTAAATTTTTGTCCATTCTAGAAGGAAAGTAGCTGAGTCAAAGCTCCAATCCTGAGGCCAAAGGTCCTTGCTTTCTGCCTCCTCTTGCTTCTTTTACAAAGAACGGGGCAGGCACCAGTTCCTCTTCAACTGGAAAAGCTCCTTGGCACAAGGAATCCTCTCGGGAGAACGAAGGTGGTGGAGGACAATCCTCGCCAACACCGCCGCAAGAGCCCCCGATGCCCCAGTGGATAGAAGAGATGCAGTTGTCCAACGTCAGGGTGGGCTATCGAATAATGAAGCTACTGAAGAAACTCCCAACCAAGTTTACTATATGGGAGATTTTATCTCTGAGTGAAGAGGGGCGGCAAGCGATGATTGAAGCCTTGCAGACGCCAGCCCAATATGAAGCATGCTTGGCAAAATACCAACCCAAGCCGACAATCACCTTTACGGAGGATAGCATGCTGATTCCAAGTGTTAATCACAACAGGCCACTATACATAAGGGGGCAACTCAATTGCCAACCACTAAACTGAATCTTGATAGACCCAGGGGCCACAGTTAATATTCTCCCTTACTGCCTATACCAGAAGTACTATTTTGATGTCCACCTCACGAAAGTAAGGGATATGAGAATTACAGACTTCAACCAAAAGTTTGAGGTCCCACTCGGAGTAGCAGAATTCAACCTTACACTGGGGGATCTCACCACAAAAGTGTAGTTTCATGTAATTAATTCTAGCACCTCTTATAAGGCACTGCTTGGCCGACCCTAGCTGCACGAGCACCTGATAGTGCCTTTCACACTCCACTAGTGCATCAAATACTGTCGAAATGGGAAGGAAGAAAGAGTATTCACTGATTTACACCCTTTCAAGGTCTTCAAGTGTAATTTACTCGATGCGCCTCTCTATATGGAAGCATCCCGAAGCCAGGGAAGGAGGGGGCACCTGCAAAGAAAAAGGAAGAAAGGACTTCATCAGATGATTGGTTCCCACCACCGCCACCTGGCTATGTTGAGTCTCGGGAGGTCTCTCATATCTCTGAGATGGGAGACATCTCTAGAGCTGCACCACCAGCCACCTATCCCAAGGGGGATGAAGCTGATATGAGAAACATATTTGAGTGTATCGAGGTGCCATCAGGTCTTTTTAAACCTGTGTCGGACCTCGAATGTCAAATGGTGGAATCATTAAAGACCATGGAAGTCCCTCGCTTCTGTGAGCCGCCACAATATTTTATGTCGGGGAACCTACTAGCAAAGAAGATGATGATTGTGTTGTTCCTTAAGAGTCCACAAGCCGGATGGTGCCAATATCGGGCTTGACTTATACCGCCGACCAAGTCTCCCGTCTTTTTGCCAAGTTGCAAGTTCCCTCTCTTCAGCCTCTCGACCAGAAGGAAGCATTTGAAAAGTTGTGGTATCCACCCAACACTGACAAAGAACTCCTAAAAATCACTCGAAGCCCAAGCCTGGGGTATACCCTCCAAGAATATTATGAAACGGAGGTAGATGTCATCTCCACCATCTTCATAGAGAAAAGCTCGCATCAGAAATAAGGTATGCTTCAAAGAAGATTTTTTTTCAAATCCAACAAATTGCTTTGGAGGGAAACGTCTCCACCAGCTCTTCTATATATACCAGCCTCCTGCATGAAGGAAGGCTGTTGCTGCCCTTGAAGAAAGCCACGTCCCTTGAGCTTCAAGCAAATCTGTGAGAAAGAATAGAAGGGAAAGTGAGTAACCCAGCACTAAGGCCGACCCAGTCCAATGTTGTGAGAGAAAAGAGAAAGGAGAGATACCTTAGAGAGTGCAGCCCTGCAGACAGCATGAAGAAGAAGATCTTCGGATCTATGTCTGAAGTTGCAGCCACTAGCTTCCAGATCTGTATCTGAAGCTACATGTGCTTTTTCCTACAATCTTTATGCTCTTAGTTTGCCATTTCTGATTTGCATTTCAATGTGTGTGTCCGGTGCTCTGGTTAGAGATCAGAATTGTTTGTGCTGCTCTTGCTATTGGTTTTCTTTGTTTGTGTATGTGTGTGTGGGGCTCATCCCTCTGTGTGTGTATGGGGGGGGGTTCGTCCCCATTTGTGTGTATGTGTGTTTGGGGCGTCATCCCCATTTGTGTTGAGGACGTCATTCTCGTGTGATAAAGTCTTACTGGGTTTGGTGAGGGGTGGATATAAATTGTGGGTTTACAACCGATCCACCTTAAAAATTCTTGTGCAATCGGTTGTGCCTTGTGTGTTTGATCCTTATTCTCTATCCCCATTCATAGGTTCACAGGTTAGTTTAAACGCTTGCTATCTTAGTCACTTTTCAATGAACACAAGCTAGTTTACCATCCACTTACACAAGGAGTCTGTTGGACTGCCGTTCTACTTGCATGCTGAACTATTTGCGTGGGTGCATCGACTCCACAGGTTTGCTGCATGAATGCAGCCTCTTGCAGAACCACTGTGATATATCCACTGTGCATTTAACTCAAGTGGTTTATCTGCATTACAATAGTGATTTGTGTTTTAAGTAGTTTAGTTTTTAAATTGACCAAAGTTTGTGCCGGCTATATTCAACTCCCTCTTCTAGATCTGGTGGCACCCAAGGGACCTAATATTCTCTATGCTTTTTGGGGGTTCCCGCTCACAATGGGGGTGAGTCGGGCTTGGGAATTACCCTCTGGACTGTAGATCTAAGAAATCCACTAAGGAAAGATAAGAATTATTAAACTAGGCAAAACATGAAAAAGAGATAGAAAGGGGAGCATGTGCGGATGCTAAGGGGAAAGGTGATCGCGAGAGGGGTTACCTCAAATGAATAATAACAATAAAGCAAAGGAGGGATCGCAAAGAATACCTTGAAGTGCTGTGGAGATTGTGAGTGTCACCTTCTCTTCCTATCGGTCGTCCAATGAAGAGAGTTTCTCTTTAGCTTGATTACCCTTGCAAAGAACACAAATAACAACCAACAATAAAGATTGGATTAGAATTATGAGGTGTGTAGCATCAAATCCTTAAGATAAATAAATTTGACAACATGAAGATGAACACACCTTATTGGTGTTGACTTTAAAACCCCTATGCAAAAGGGTGATGAAAAAAATGATGTAATGAAGAAAATAAGGGAGGGTGCAAGTGTTGCACAAGAGAGGTCTCATCGTGGTTGAGATGATGAGAAGAATAAAGAAAAGTATGATGCATGAACATGAACTAGATGCACAGAAGAAGAAAATGAGAAGAAGAGATAGGCTTATTGGCTTTATCCATGGCTTTAGATCTTCAATAGGGAAGAAGCCTCCAAAGGATGTAGCTTTGGCATGGGGAAGACTTCCTCCTTGAGCCTTCAAACCAGTAGCACCTCCCCTTAGATTATTGTTGATGTTCTCAACACAAGAGAGAGAAGGGTCCTATTTATAGGGCTAAAATTCAGAGTTTAATCCAAGGAAAAATAGGAAAACATGTTTTGGTTAGATTTGGAAGAAGATATATCATGGCCATGTGTCCTTTCAACCTTAGAAAGTTTTAGGATCCTTTCCCAAGTGAAGGAGGGGCTCAAAATGGAGAAAGAAGGAGGTTTTGTCGGAGTTTAGAGTTCTAGAAGAATTGGCGACGCTGCTATAAATATGCTACAAATTTTAGATCTAAACACATGGAGAACACAAGGGCAAGGATGCAGGTGGGAGAGAAGGAGTGTTTTCTTGAGTGCATCACATTCTCCTCTCTTGTAGGGGTGATTTGCGTTGGAAATCTACAGATCTACATCTGTCTTCAAGCGTTCTTGCTTCAATGAAGCCGAATCTCCAAGGAAGACTTCGTTCGGTGGCGTCTCGTCTAAAAATCGACCCTCCACCTTCATAAGCCTCAAGGAAGATACATAGGCCAGCCTTAGCTTCTCAAGAAGATATTTCTACAACCTTTTATTATCTCTCTTACTGTTGCTTTTCACTTCATTTTCAGCATTGTCATGTATTGAACATCTTTTCTATTTTCTAAACTTTGAGAAACTCTATGATGAACCATCTACGTACGGTTGTGAGTGAACAGAGCTGCGGGTGTTGCAATGTCCATATGGTTAGTGATCCGATGCTAGATCGTGTGGGAGACAATGTCTCCGTGTTTTTGGAGTGGGAACTTTGTGTGCTTCAGTTCGAAGCAAGTGAAGCCTCACCGGTTTGGTGAGTGGTGGATGTAGGGAGCCCATCATGGTCCCGAACCACTTAAAAAATCCGCCTCGCATCTTGTGTGATTGTGATTTGATTGTCTATCTTGTTCACATCGATCGTGTGAGCTTGGTGAGTTTGAGAGAAGATATTTGCATATAGTTAACCTCATCCCATATTGTTCAAATCTATCCATTACTCTATTTTGGTGCAATAGTTTTAAAATTTGCCATTGCATTTAAAGGGGACAATTCAACCCCTCTTCTTGTCCATGCGTATACTTAGGGCCAACAATCTGGTATCAAAGTGAGGTCTCTCATTTTTAGGACTACCTCATGGTTGTGGAGAAAAGATCCGCTGAAATGGCCAACAAGGGAATGCTCCTCGAGGGTCATTCGATACACCGACCACCCTTCTTTGATGGGTCAAATTACCCATACTGGAAAAATAGGATGACTGTGTTCCTAAGGGCACAGGAATATGAAGTGTGGAAGGTTGTTAGCAAAGGTCCTTATGGATTACCTTCTGATGAAGACAAATGGAATGAAGAGCATATCAAAAAATCTTGTGCTAAGTATAAAGTGATGAATATTATTCAATGCACAATTCATCTGAATGAATACTTACATGTTTCTATGTGTTCATCTGTGTAGGAAATGTGGGAAAAGCTCTGACTCATATATGAAGGGATGTCAGAGGTGAAAGAAACAAAAGCAAATCTGTTGATTTGAGATTATGAATTATTTGCCATGAAGTCAGAAGAGATGATCACTGAAATGTTTACTAGGCTGAGCGAACTTACAAATGGGCTGAAAGCTTTGGGCAAGGACTACACCAACTAGGAGGTGGTAAGAAAAGTGTTGCGTTCCCTCTCACCTCTGTGGCATACAAAGGCAATTGTCATTGAGGACTCCAGGGATCTCACCACTCTCACCATGGATGAGTTGATTGGATCACTAAAGACATATGAGATGAACATCAAGAGGAATGAGGAGGAAAATAAGAAGAAGAAGATGATTGCGCTAAAGACATATTCAGGATCATCGAAAGAAAGTGATGCCAGATCAACTATTGATAGTAAAGAAGAAGAGCTGATGGCTCTCATCACAAGGAGAGCCAAAAAATATTTCAGGAAAGCAAGAAGAGAAGGCAATTTTCCTAGAAGATTCTTAAAGAGGAATGCCAATAAGAAGGGAGAGACAAGCAAGAAAGAAGAAATCACATGTTATGAATGTAATAAAACTGGTCACATGAGGCGTGAATGCCCTGAGCTTGGGAAGAAACCAAAGAAAATGAAAGTAAAGAAGCCAAAGGTGTTGAAAGTAACGTGGAGCGACGAGGATTCAGACGACTCCAAAACTGAAAGCGAGAAGGATGAGCTGGACGAACTAGTCCAGAATTTGTGCTTGATGGCCAATGAAGAGAATGATAAGGCACATTCCGATTCCCAGAACCTCACTGCTGAACAATGGCAGTTAGCTTATGCTGACTTGTATCAAAAATTCAAGAGGGAAAGTCTGAAACAAGGGCAGAATGTAGAATATAGATGTTGACCTGACGTCATGTCGAAGTCAACGGACCTTGCTCAGACGAAAAATCTAAACCAGGGGCAGAATATGGAATCAAATGTTAACTCAACATCATGTCGAAGCTAGCGAACCTTGCTCAGACAGAAAGTCTGAAACAAGGGCAGAATGGAGAATATTGATGTTGACTCGATGTCATGGCGAGGCCAACGAACCTTGCTCAGATGGAAAGTCTGAAACAAGGGCAGAATGTGGAATATAGATGTTGACCCGATGTCATGTCGAAGTCAACGGACCTTGCTCAGACGAAAAATCTGAAGCAAGGGTAGAATATGCAATCAAATGTTAACTCGATATCGTGTCGAAGCCAACGGACCTTGGTCAGATAGAAAGTCTGAAACAAGGGCAGAATGTAGAATATAGATGTTGACTCGACGTCCTATCGAGGCCAACAGACCTTACTCATACGAAAAGTCTGAAACAAGGGCAGAATGTAGAGTATGGATGTTGACTCGACATCCTATCAAGGCCAACAGACCTTGCTCAGACGAAAAGTCTAAAATAAGGGCAGAATGTAGAGTATGGATGTTGACTCGACGTCCTGTTGAGGCCAACAGACCCTGCTCAGACGGAAAGTCTGAAACAAGGGCAGAGTGTAGGATATAGATGTTGACTCAACGTCCTGTCGAAGTCAACAGGCCTTGTTCAAACGAAAAATCTGAAGCAGGGGTAGAAACGGATGTTGCTCCGATAGGATGTTGGAGCCAACATAAAATGTTGCTCCAATGGTAGGTCCGAAACAAGGGTAGAACGGGTAGGTAGGAATGTTGACCTGATGGCCTACCAAAGTCAACCATCCTGGTAGAGACGTGAGGTCTAAGCCAGGGTAGAGTATGATCGTTGATCTGATGGGAAATCAGAGACGATGAACCTTGCTTGGGCAGCCAGTCCAGGGCAAAGGCAGAATACAGATGTCGATCCGACGGGATACCGAAGTTGACAAACCTTGCTCGGGTGACAGATCCAAAACAAGGGCAGAATCTAGATGTTGACTTGACGATCCATCAGAGTCAACGAAAACCTTGTTCAGACGGCAGGTCCGAAGCAAGGGCAAAATATGGACGTCGACTTGATGATCTGTCGGAGTCAACAAAACCCCGCTCGGATGGCGGGTCTGAAGCAGGAGCAAAATAAAGATGTTGACCTGACAAGGTGTTGGAGTCAACGAAAATCGTGCTCAGGCGGTATGTCTGAGACAAGGGCAGCATATGGCATACTGTTGCTGATTAAACATTACGTCGAAATCGACCAACCTAGGAGAGACATAGGGTCTGGGCCAGGACAAGATATAGCTGTTGACTTGACAAAGACGTGGGGTCTAGGCCAAGAGAAGAAGATGGAATATGGTTGTCAACCCGACGTCATGTCGAGACCAACGAACTCGGCAGGGGCGTAAGGCCTGAGCCGAGGGAAAAGTATAGGGCATAGATGTCGACCCAACGATATGTCAAAGCCAATGAACTTAGCAGAGGCGTGAGGCCTAGGCCAAGGGAGGGGTGTAGGATGTAGATGTTGACCCGACGCTGTGTCGGAGCCCATGAACTTGGCAGAGGCATGAGGCCTAAGTCAAGGAAGGAATATTGGATATAGATGTTGACCCGACGTCGTGTCGGGGCCAACGAACTTGGCAGAGGTGTGAGACCTAGGCCAAGGAAGGGATATTGGATATAGATGTTGACCGGACGTCGTGCCGGAGTCAATGAACTTGGCAGAGCTGTGAGACCTAAGCCAAGGAAGGAATATTAGATATAGATGTTGACCCACCGTCGTGTCAGAGCCAACCAGCCTTGCTCAGATGGAAGGTCCAAAACAATGGCATAATCAGTAAGATAGATGTCAACCCGACGTTATGTCAGCGTTGACCAACCCGGCGAAGACGTGAGGTCTAAGTCAAGGTAGAATATGATAGTATATGTGTCGATTTGACAGAATGTCAAAGTCAACAGGTCCTGCCTCGACGGAA
The DNA here is from genome assembly GCA_024336825.1 of Amorphophallus titanum. Lineage (NCBI taxonomy): Eukaryota > Viridiplantae > Streptophyta > Magnoliopsida > Alismatales > Araceae > Amorphophallus > Amorphophallus titanum. Next base: position 5,209,128 of record JANBPO010001714.1, on the reverse strand, counting down.
GGTTTGAGGCGAGGGTAAATTGGAACGTAGGTGTTGACTTGACGAAATATCAAGGCCAATAAACTAGGCTAGGATGAGCGGTCCAGACCCGGGGCTATGTGCAGACGTCAACCCGACGAGATGTCGGAGTTGACAAACCTTGCTCAGACAGGAGGTCCAGAACAAGGACATGAAATGTAGGATAGATGCCGACTCAACGTCGTGTCGAAGTCGACCAACCTGGCAAAGACAAGAGGTCTGAGCCAAGGCCGAATATAGACGTCGACCAGATGATGCGTGAAGGTCGACAATCCTTACTTAGACGGAAGGTCATGTTCTGCATCCCATGTTTTGATGATGACAATCTATATCTCATTGATTTTACCATAAGCATATGCCAAATGTTGAATTGAATTTAAGTTGATTATCAAATAAGGAAGCTCTATGGCATTATAACTAATTGGTAATTTGTTTGATATCCCAATGCCCAATGCAGGTATTTTGATGACTAAATGGACCAGCCAAACAAGAAGAGTGGACCAAATCAAATTCAGAAGGTCAGCCTTCAATATCTCCAAAATAGGACAAAACATGTTCAAGGGGTGGAGAGAGTTGACCAAAAGATGACTAAGAGTTGACTCCTGGTTCACAACAGAAACTATGATTTGCTGGTAGGTGGAGAGAGTCGACCAAAACTGCCCTGTGAGTCGACCACAAACTACAGATAGAATCACCCAGGTTCTAGACAGGTGCAGGAGTCGACTCTGAAGGCCCTATGAGTCGACTCTCACCGAAGATTCGAGTTGTAAGCCCTAAAATCGTACCCAGCCAGCTCAAGACCCGATACCCAAGCATAAGGTCGGTGCAGAGTTTATAGCAAGCATATGAAGTCTATGCACCTTTGCCTTGCATCTATACAAGGTTGGTGCACATTTGCCTTGTGCCTATACTAAGGTCGGTACACATTTGTATTGATCGCTTGGAAGGTCTGTGCACATTCCAGTCTGTGCCTATCCCAAGTTGGTGCATATTTATTTTTCTCACATCTAGGTCAATGCTCATTTGCATTAATATACTCAAGTCGGTACACATGTGCTAGCGATAGCATATTAGGTCAGTGCACATGCATTGGGCGTATCAAAGCCCATGAATACAAGGTCTGGTCATCTCCATGCTTGTGCACACTTTCTGTTGGGCTATCTTATAGAAGTCAGACATATGTCACATGACCATATGCTGTTTGATAAAATTCTTCTCACTTTCTTGACAGGGACCTAAATATAAAAGGACCAAGGGAACCAGGTTCGAATGCCTGCTCGTGAAAGATAAGTGAGTCACGTGGTCCCAGATTCGTCCGTGCTTATGATTGGGCACATGATCCAAGACTACGCTCAAAAGGTGATCTAGCCACGTGGACAGCGCGCCTGTGGATTTTAACACGTGGACTTCCAGCGGAGTGCTTGTTTCAAAATTCCCTTGGCGGGAACGTGTTTTTCCCATGCCCATCTCCCACGAGCCTATATATATAGGCCAGATCTCTCAGTTAAAAAAAGAACGAGGCAAGAAAACAGAGCAACAAATCTACAGAGAGAGAGAGGAGAAGTCTTCGAAGTAGAAGAGGGCTGAGAGCTGAGAGTTGAAGGGAGAAGTTAGAAGGAGAGTCTACGACAAAGATCAAGGAAAGAAGAGTGTCGTAAGTGTGAGGGAGAAGAGAGCTGGTGTGAGTCAGTCTTTGTAATTGACTCCTGGATCAAATCCAGAGTCAATCTGCTCCAAAGAGAGCTACATTATTTTCTCTTTTCTTTCTTTCCTTTTGTTTTCTAAATTCTGTTAAGTTGTGCGTCAGCAGGAGAGGTTGAATCCTCGGACAACAAGCTGTAAGGCTCAGTGGTTTGGGAATTGTTTCCCCAAAGCTGTGGATCAACAGTCTGTAGGGATCTAATCCCCAAAGCTGTGGATCAGCGGATTGAAGCTGTGAATCAGTAGTAAGTCACACTCGGTCTGAGTGTGGGGTGGATGTAGGCGGAAGTCGAACCACCTAAAATTGCTAGTGTACTGTGTGATTGCTTCATCTCAGCTGTTTGTATGCTTTCTTAGTGTTTGCTTCTTTGATCTTAATATCTTCTTAGATGAATGCTTATGATCACTCACAGCATAGCACACCAGATCTAGTTAGTGAATCTGCTACCTGTTCTTATGTCTATCATCTAGTAGGTGTATAAAAAGACATGGTTGGAAAGATAGGTCACACCTATTTAGAATTCCACCTCTTGCGTGAGGCTAGCCTCCGCCAGGTATCATATCTGGATGAGTGGCATCTGTTAATCAGCAGTGCTCTATACAGCCATGCTATGCCATTGTTATGATTGATTAATTCATCTAAATTTTGTCATCTGATAGTCTGCATTGACTCATTTGTTATATCTTTACAAATCATTTGAGCATCTTCTCTCTGATAGTTGAATTCATATCTGCAATAGTCTTTCTATAATTCCGCATCTTGTCAGTGATGTGACACGACCTTAGACTTAGGCAACAAGCACAATTCGCAACCGAACGGGCCGATAACGACGGCCAACTCACCCGACACTCAACCCAAAACCCGGGGTGACTCGGCGATGCCGAGTGGAGGATGTGGGGGCTGGTCCCTTGCTGGTAGAGGGCCATAGAATAGGGGATCGGAGGGGGCTTCCGTCTAAGTGCTACAACAATGGAAGGAGGATGATGAAATTAGGGATGGTTGGCTCTCCTTCGATCTCTCCACGCCTCTTTCTTCTTTTTTTTCGCTTGATCTCTTCTCCTCTTCTTCTTATGATCATCTGATGCCAACAACACTTGAAATTGGCCCATTTATAGGCAAAACAGGGGCACCGGTGAACCGGCGGGAGGGGAGGGTTGGTGCTAGATCACCGGCCTGCCTCTTTATCCTTTGTCCAATTCAAGATGGAAAGGGGGTGCACCGATTTAGTTGGCCACCAGTTCATTAGGTGAGAAGGGGGTGGCCGCCGACTCACTTGGTTACTAGAGGGGCATTCTGGTAAATTTTGACTTTTCCATTGCTCCATTGGCTCCGAACTGATCCAGACGAATGCTCGATGTCCGGTACTCTTCAGGTTTGAGGATATGCCTCTGGGGCAACACACTGGAAGCCTTTGGACTTCCATTTGTAGCTCCAAGTGACTTCTGACATGTGTCGTAACCGTGTCAGATTGCTTAGGTTTTAGCTTGATTTGACCTTCGACACTGTTATTTGTGTTATCAAGTCCTCCCTGTGGATGTGCAGAGTATCTTCATCAAGTGGGCGACCACTCAAAGTATTTTCGCCCTCATTGGGTATTTTTTCAGCCTCTTACGGACCTTTTGGGTGTAGTCCATACCCTGATCAAGTCACTCAGGTTCTTCAACTGATATCACCTTTGGAACCTTGTTTTGTGAGACCGAGGACATTTCTTCATCTCTGGAGTCGTCCTTATCAGGTGGTGGATCACGAGGTGTTTTTTCGTCCTCGTCGGACGAGATGTAGGGTTTGTTTGGTGCGAACAAGTCGATGCTGGTTTGTTAAGTTGGTTGATCTCAGCTTGCCATTTAGTGTTGCCGAGTTGTTGCAGAATCTATTTAGACGTCCTGAGATGATTTGTAATGGGGTTCCTGGTACTCTTATCAGGCAGCCCGGGGCTTTAGTAGTCCGAGTGGACCACCTTTCAAGTTCCTTCGGCCTTTATGCACCGGTTGGTTGTGCTTCTTCACGACTAAGGCGTGCTCGCCATACAGTAATATTTTGGGCGCCAACAAATGTCCCCCAATTACAGGTGTCGCAAGTGAGGGTCGAGTGAGCGGGGCCTGCAGATGTAGCCCATTTATATGTATTTGTTTATTCTTCATTTTTATCATTTTTATTTTTTATTCTATTTTATCATCATTTTTATTTCATTTTATTATCATCATTTTTTATCTCATCATCATCATTTTCATTTCATTCATTTTTTTATTTCGTCATTTCTTCATTTCATTTCATTTCATTTCATCATCATTTTTCATTTTATTTCATCATCATTTTTCATTTCCACCCAAGCATGTAGGCATTCATTGGTAGCAAGCATAAAATAGATATATACTATATCTCTCCTCTATCGGGAGTAGGATAAGAACAACACTCATGACCCGCAAACAGAGGGTGGCCCACGAAGTACCACTAAAGGAGATGTTCATTCGCAAAGAAGATATCTGTAGCAACCCTGAACTATAGAAAAATAAAAAAAAACTTGAAAATGTTAAATAGCGACTTCTGTAAAGTCGACAATTCTTTAAAAGATGCCCCTTAGAACTAGTGTCAATTAATTTGGAATAAACGGTAAGAATCTTATTTAAAATAAAACAAGTAATTAACGCCCCCTTTAGAGGTGCCAATTATAAAAACAGAGCCTTTCCATATAGGCGTCAATTTATAAACTAATGCCACAGACATAGTCGCCAATTAAATAGGGCACCTAGACAAGGCGCCATTTCTCTGAGAATCGTAAAATGGAAACTAGAGGCAGTGTTCTGTTTGAACAGGGAACTTAGATCGATTACGGAACTGTTAAAAGGTAAGAATCAAGAGAGGAAAGGGATTAGGATGGAAAGTCCTAACCCAGTCGAATTCCAATAGGTTATGGGGTTCTCAAGCCTATAAATACCCTTGCTCAACCCTTAAGCCTTCTCTGTTCGACAATTGTTGCCAGCACTGCCCTATCAACAATAAAACCTATCTCTATTACCTTCCCCCCTCTCATCTTCTTCCACCTCACAACAGTAGCAACACCTCAGCGCGCCACCCACGAATGCCACCGATAAGAAGCTTCAGACAAAGCATCGCTCTAGGCAAACAAAATGAGTTATAATGTTCATCTTGAACATGGTCTCATGACAAGCTATGTTCAATTCAGATCACGGCCTTCCAGTCAGCCGTGTTATTAATGTGGTTACTGTAGGAACCACATTCTTGAAGACAGATAGTGAGATGCCCCTTTCTTCACGTTCTGGCAAAAAAAAAAGAAGACCCATGTACTCTGTCTCTCATGAAACGGTATTAGAGCTTAGGAAATCGATTTGTCCTATCAAATTGGGGTCCTAGCAAATCGCGGTCCTAGCATTCATGATTCAAGGTCAAATCTTCTCCAATTGGGGGACTTTGACGATGATGTCAGTTGAAGCTAGGGCTCCTCCGGCGCAACACTCTCAAAGGGTGAATGCGGTCCTCAGAGGCGGCACGTTCTGGTCACGGCCACTAGCCCACAATGGAAGTTGTGATCTCAGGTGGTCGCGAAGGTTACAGAGACTATGATCTCCAAGTTATTTCAAACTTCTAGTAGCCAACCACCCCGTCGTTCGAAAGTTCTTGGTCATCAATGAATTTACTACTTTCCCATGTAGTAATCAATGTAGTAACATCCTTCCCCCTTCCACCATTCCCCTATATGTACCCTCTTTCAAACAATGCAAAGACAATGAAGACTAAAGAAGATAATTTAGCCATGGCTTTTGTGTGTTTTATCCCAAGTGTGATGCTCTCATGTGAGCTGTGAGAGCTCGATCCTCCCATGAAGGTAGAGTGAGAAGTCACCAATTGCGTCGTCCCTGCAATGGGGATGAGTGAAGTCCCAACCGACCTCCTCTATCCACCTCCTACTTATCCTTCACCTTCGTCAACCACCATTATTGTCATTCCATCGTCTTCAGCTTGCCACCACCATCACCCACGGGTTGTATCGTCTCTGCGACGAAGTTGGGTGAGATAACCCTAACCCAACCCCCATCTCCCATATCGCCATCCCCCTTCTCCAACCCTCCATGTTTTCCCCTCCCGACTGCACTATCAATAGTAAAGCCTAGCCCTATCCCCTCCCCCCCCATCTTCTTTCACCTCACAGCAACAGCAACACCTCAACCCGCCGGCCACAGTTGCTGCCGGCAAGAAGCTTTAGATAGAGCATCATTTTGAGCGAACAAAACATCTTACAGTGTTCATCTTGAACATAGTCTCATGACAAGCCATGTTCAATTCAGATCGTGACCTTCCAATCAGCTGTGTTATTAACGCGATTACTGTAGCAACTGCGTTCTTGAAGACAGATAGTGAGATGCCCCTTTTTTCACATTCCGACAGAAAAAATAAAGACCCTCATACTCCGTCCCACATTAGGACTAGGTATAATGATGAATTAAAAGCAAAGGGATAGTCTGGTATGAGCTTGCAGGAGTTCATAGATGAACTCCTAAATGAGAATTTCTGAGCTGTAGTGAAGTCTGCCTTGTGAGAATCCTCATCAGAGTCTTCAAAGGAAGCTCAACCTCCTCCACCTCCTGCATACACGCAAGGGGAGGGAAGCTCATCCATTCCAGCTCAGCCATTAGGTAAGAATTTACATTGGATTGTAATTTTTCATCAAAGTTATTCATAAAATTAGGTCCTCGTTGTAGTTTTTCATTTCACTTCAGAATTCACACCTATGGCATCCCAACGAGTATGTCTAGAGAGGATCAACATGATATTCAATAGACGAGACTAGACTCCCTTCCCTAACATTTTTGACATACTCATGAGAGATGAGTAAGGAAAGAATATTTATTACAATTGGGTTAGACATATATTTTGGAACACGAAGCTGAATAAATCAGGTATTCCCCTTGCCAACTTCACGGTAGAACTAATAAAAGTTGGCCATGCTCCTGAGCCTATGATCATGCATTACTGGGAACTAAGTGTATACTCTCATAAAGGAGGACTATATCTTAGTAGGGCGGTTGTCCTGAGAGTTTTATTAAAACTTCTTCGTGAACATTCAAATAACTAAAACGCGCCCTTGGTGAAAGCTTCGGATTAAAGACCTTCATTGAAGTCCAGAATACAGAGATGTTCTCATCAGACAGATGTGGGGGTTACATCGAGAACGCAAATGAATGGTAGTGGTTCTGTTTTCTGAGCATAGCACACCATATGACTTAATAGCAGGACTTTCAGAGATGGATATGGTTCTGATTTTTGGCCGTAACCCACTACATGACTAACAGCAGGTTTTCAGAAAATGGTTGCTGTTCTGTCTTTTTGGTCATAACCCGCCATGTGACTGATAATCTGATTTTTCAGGTTTTGGGCACGTTTTGCCAAACTCTCTGTCAAGGAATAGTGGGTGAGAAACAGAATTAATTGACTTTAAATTATCATATAAATTCATCCCTCCTTTATAATTTCATTTTTCTTTTAGAGCTTGTTTGTTTCAGTGTAAAATTTCATACTTATTTCATTCTACAATGTTTCTTGTAGAGATCGAAAAGTGATCATTCGAATCGCGTATTATATCTCTGAGATTTATTTGTCAGAAAAGAGAAGAAACTTTTCGAGGGGAACATCTGCGAATAAAGAGAAAGACGTCACAAAGAGCCCTGAATGTGATCTCGGGGAATAATCCTCCGATGCCTAATTAGTCAGACGAGTGCTTGGAGTGAGTGAGGAGTGCTCGGGAGTGGTTAGAAGGAGAAATAGATCAAGGAGTGTTGGGAGTGTAATGGCCTTAGAATGCTTAAGGCTTAAAATACTTACCTCCTGGCCATCCGACCAGGGCACTTCTTATAGGGTCTCTTTCTTTGAGCATGTTTCTATCGTCTGTGACTTCTAACTTACTGGAGGAACGATTATCCAAGATCATGAGATCGTAAGATCATGAGACGCTGAACCTTCAGTCATGCACAATGTGAGGGGGCATGGGCTAGCCGTTGATGCCTATTACTCTACCATTATTACCATAACAGTTCCCAAATCATGTGTCACGTGAACCGTGGAATAGTTACGTGCACAAGGCATAGGCATGGGCATGGGTCTTGCACCTGTCGTTGTTGGGCCTTAACGGGTGGAAACAAACTCTTCACTCCTCATATCAATTGTTTGTTTGACTGCAAAATACTGTAAATTGCATACCCAGCCTGAGTCTTTATGAGGATCTGATCAACCATCGTTATAAAACACCCACCATATTGTATGGTCCTTCCTAGTCTTTTTTAAAATACGAAAGAGCTGATGCGATGTCAAGATGAAAAGCCGGTTTGCATGTACAACAACGATCACCACCAGAGGTGCTCATTCATGGACCCCTTGTTGCCTTCCATGCTTAATTTCTACTTGGCTTTCTTTGTATATGCCCCCCATTTACACATCTTAGGCGTTCACATCTTATAAGCATACCGGAAATTCACACGTTACACAAGTTGAGACTACTCTGGACTCCCGTATTTTGAATGAAGAGTGAGTTCTAAAACCAAACGGATTATAATCCGGCAGATTTTGCAGATTTATAACAGATCAAGAGAACATCTGCTTATTTCTAGAACATCTCTCAAAGTTGGATTCCTGGTTGGTAAACATCAGGTAAATATAAGAAAAAGATCAGCAACGATCAAAACAAAAAGAATAATCTCGAACCAATGGTGATGCACGAGGCCGAATATATGTGGTATCGTCCATTGTTGGAGACATCCTCATCTGTTACATTCCGGTCTCTAATTCCAATAGATTGTAATGTTTTTTCACAGCCTTAATGTACTGGGAAAAAAATGCCACCAAAATCATGCAACACCATTTTTCTCAATCTATGACGCCCCATAGTTCCATCCCCATTATTACAGCCCATGTGGTGGTGTTTTTGACACAAACTCCCTTGATTAAAATGATGAAGCTTGTGACGTTTGCATGATTAGGAAGGACATCTCAGTAGTTGGCCGCTTCATTGTATTTGAAAACACAGTCATACAGCCTCCCACCCAAAAACTGAGCAACCTCTGGATGCTTAACCTGTGGAGCGATCCCAACAGATGAATGTTCAGAGTTCTCTTTGTGGATTTCTCATGATTTTTAGAATTGGCATTCATTGTCATTCTTGATTTCAAAGCTCCATCATCATAAACCTTCATTAAAAAACAGTCGTACATGTCATGACCAAATTTCTCACAATAAAAACATGAAAGATTTTTTTTTTTCTTTGATTCATGAACATGTTTAACAATTTGGAAATTTGCATGTACACAAGGACAATCAATATCATTTTCATGTTTTTCATTTTCTTTATCACACAATGACAAGGATTCATTCAATTTCTTGATTTCCTTTTCCAATATCGTGATGTGTGTTTCAAGATGAGCAATCTCTTTTTCACATGAAGTTACTTTTTCATCCAAGAGAGAATTGACAGTTTTGTAGCTAGCAACCTCTTGTTCTAGAGCATGAAAGTTTTCAGAATCATCAACAACTACATGTTTTCCTTTTTCAAAGGTGTTGAGTTTATCAACTAACAAATTATTTTGATTCTTTAATCTCTCAATTTCTTCAGCAAGTTTTGCATTATGAACAAGTTTATCAAGTAAAAACTGATCACTCTCTGAACAATTCAATTTACTTCTAGATTCTTTTTCGATATTTTCAAGTTCTGAAATTTTAGCCATTAAGGTTTCATTTTCAGTTTTTAGAATTGAAATAGTTTTTTTATGCACAACGACATCATGCAACAAGCTTTCATTCAAGTTCCTGAGCTCAGAACATTTCTTACATGAAGGATTATTAACACAAGCATTTTCAATTTGAGAACACTTAGCACATGGAGAGTTAACATGTGAAAAATCATCAAGTTTCTTTTTCATTCTTTTATTTTCAGATTTCAATACTTTGTATCTATCAGCTAACTCATCGTATGCATCTATTAACTCATCATAGTTAAGTTCATCTTCTTCCTCAGAGTCGGAGTTTACCTTTGAGCTTTCTACACTTTCATGATCATTTTCACTATTTACCACGAGGCACTCACCATTGTTGGAGCTTTCTTTTTGGGCTTTGCTTAGCCCATCCAAGATATCTTTGGCTGACTTGCAAGATAAAACGAAAGGATAAACGTCAGTGTTCACGACAGCCTTAAGAATATTCAAAACAAAAAGATTATCCAAATCCTTTTTCTTGTACTCATCGGTCCATTTTGACTTGTCTTTTTGCAAAGCATGAGGACCGTGAGTCATTAAGTTCAAAAGTCTCGGATTAGTACTTGAAATCTAAACACACAATTTTTCAAGCCATGTTGCAAAATCAAAATCATCAAAGATAAGAAGCACATTTACACTAGCCATCATGAAATGATCTTTTCTCCTAAACCGTGAGGTCGGCTAAAAAATCAGAGACTAAACTCTGATACCAATTGTTAGCCCAGAGAGATGGCGGACAAGAAGGGGGGTTGAATTGTCCCCTTACCAAGATGGCAGATTTTAAAAACTTTCTTAACTAAACACAGTGGAATAAAAACTAACATCGTTAATTACTCTAAATAGATGTGAGATTAGAAGAGTTCTCTTGATCTTTCCTATCCCACACAATTTGACAAAGTAAATAATAATTAAATTAAAGCCAAACACAGATAACGGAGGTAGCAATGTGTGAAGGTGTCATGAATAAAAATCTACAAGTTGACCTGTGAAGGGAGGTAGATGAAATGGACGGACACACAGGCATTCACACGAGACACAAAGATTTTTAGGTGGTTTGGGACCACAACGGGCTCCTTACGTCCACCCCTCACCGAACATGGTGAGACTTCACTCCACGCTACGAAATGTGGCAACACAGCGATGAACCCCAACACCACACACGCTGCTTCCGCAGTAATATCCACATTGGGACAAGTCCCAAAACGCTGCCACCGCATCACACACACACACACGACATCGGGGAACACAACCCAGACACTAAAATCACACGGAGACGCAGCTCCGTCCATACACGCAGTAATATCAAGTTTAACAAACACAAAGGATATACAATGACCACAAAGGATTTTGATCTATGATCAATAAACGCTCACATAAGATTTAGATCAAGAAAACCAACACAAGGGAAACGTCCCAGGTAGCCACCGCTGCCAGAAGAAGATTGGAAGCTACCGTCCCACGTGCTGAGTTCGCTTGCTGTCTAGCGAGTTTGAACAGTGGTGAGTCAGACCAGCAGCCCGCCTCTGGCCCAAAAGCCCTTCCTACTTGCTGCCCGTCAACCAGAGATCGATACTCCTGGGTCCCACGTGTATCCCTTTACCTCCCTACATGGAGTGGACAGTAAATTCATTGCTGTAATTATTGATTGGCCGGGATCGTCTTCCCTACGCCCAGAGCGTGGAGGTACGTTTCTGCTCCTCCATTTGTCGCATTGCCCATTTCATATATGTGTTTATTACTGCTGCTTGAGTGATAAGATAATTAGCTAGTTCAACTTTTTTCACTGCTGCGAGAGTGAGTGAGTGCGTAACCCGTCCCGTGACTCGATCCGAGCACGAGGGTGAGCCGAATACCCTTGACTCATTGTTGGTTTCTCAACTGCGCAGATCCACACGCTTTTCTTGTTAGGGACGAGTCGCGAGCTTGTGTTGAGTCAGTCACGTCTTTGCTGGTCGAGTCTTCAATTTGGTCATGTTGTCACCTAGAGTCCCAGGTTCACGTCCAAATTGGTACCGAGTCACATCCCGTCCCGCATCAAGGATCGACACTCCCGGACCGCTGTTGTAGCCTATTACCTCCCTGCATGGAGTGGGCCATAATTTTTCTGCTGTAATTAACTATATTTATTGAACCAGGAGTACGATTCTTGGCCGGGAAGGTCTTCCCCACGCCCTGAGCGTGGAGGTATGTTTTCGCTTCTCACTTTGTCACTTGCTGGTTTAGTATAAGTTTGAATGTCGCGCTTGCATGAGATAGGATTTCTAGCTCACTATAAATTCCATCACCGCTGTAAGAGAGCGTACACGTGACCCATCCCGTGACCTGACCCGGGCACGAAGGACTATAGACCACCCTTGACTTAGCGCCGGTTTCTCAACCGTGCAGATCCACACGCTTCTATTGCTAAGGATGAGTCATGAGTTACGTTTCTTGTTGAGGATATTTATCCACTTCTGGAGCTCCTTGGAGCCACGCTGAGGTGTTCTTATTACACGTGTCTTGCTGGTTGCGTCTGTCTCAGGCGAGTCGAATCAACGTAGCGAGTCTAAGGTTGCATTGTCTGTCCGAGTCACACCCATCCCGCATCAAATTGGTATTAGAGCGAGTTTGAGTGTAAGGTAGTCACCAAAACACCATCTAAGTCTGTCCAAGGTGTTACACGTCATGCCTCTATCTGGTATATGAAAAGACGCTGTCGGAACGATAGGTTATGCCTATTTGGAAGGTAGCCTCCTTGCGTGAGAGTGTCTTCGGATCCCTATCTCCGCCATGTACTGGATATTGGTTAGAGTTTAGAGTTGTCTCGCATTCATCTAGCTCCATCACATGTCCATCATGTAGCGTTCCCACAGTTTCCAATGAACTCTAAGTCACCCAAGTAATATCACTGGTTGCATGACACCCATGGGCTTGGCAACAATCCCCTCTACTTCTGTAGGCCCAAAACCTGGGACTTTTATGGCTCCAAGGTCCCGAGTGACTACCTACATTGGGAAGCTACCATGGATAAATACTTTGATTGTTACCCCATGTCCGAGGCCATGCAATTTTCTTTTGTCAAGGAGCGACTTTTGTACGAAGCTACCAAGAAGTGGAGAAGCATTGAATGCTTGAGAGAAATTAGGAGGTAATGACCCAACGAGTCATGGTGGGAAATGAAGAAGGAGCTTAGAAGGACATACCTGCCCCACCCAGCCACCTCCACCAGACCCCACCCAATCACCTCCCATCAGGAAGGTCACAGTCAGAGACCAAGGGTCCCACACGTAGATGGGCCTAGACCTAAGACTAGGCCGAGTAATTATGAACAAACCCATCATGAAGCCCCCACCCCAAGTCCCACCTTTGCCGAACTCTTGCAAATCTTTTCAGATCGGTTGGACAAGAGGTGTGCTTATATTGAGTCACTGATTTTCCCTTGCCCACCTCCAAGATAGGACGAAACCAAGCCCGAACCTAAGGAGGTCAACGGTCCACACTGGGCCGCTCAGGGATGTGCGGCTAGACAGGGACCGCACCAAGAGATGGGCGGCCATGCACGGACTGCACAGCGACCAAATCAAACTGAGAGACATGCGGCTATCACCAGGCCACACAAAACATTGAACGGCTAACTCTTAGCCGCACAGAGAGATGAATGGTCCAGCTCGGCCATTCATCACCCCAACGGTGAAACATAAGAACGACTGGTCCCTAGCCGCACCTCGGAAAGGGCCGCTAGAGCTTTGCCGCACAAGGCATGTGCGGACCCATCGGGGCGGCACGTCCTCCGACGGCACCAAGAGATGTGCGGCCAACCCCTGGCCGCACAACAGGACATGCGGCTAGCCCATAGTCGCACACCTCAGTGCACAGAGAAATCGATCGAGACCAGAGGGGATGGGTGGCTGGGCCTTGGCCGCACCTGGGTTATGCGGTCGCACGATAGACCGCATAACCTCCACTGCGCGCCAAGCCGAGCGCTGCACGCCAAGTCGATGAGCGGTCGGGACAGGGCCGCCCATGCGGATGGGAGGTCTCTGGTTCGACTGCCCAACCAACACGGCGAGCAACCGATGAGGTTGGCCCAACGGAGGCCTTCCCATGCCCCGTTTGTGCCGAAACGAAGGGGATGCGACGATAAACACCCTAGCAAGCATCTAGACTCCGACCGGGGTCAAAACAACGCACGAATCGCAAGAAACAGGCGATTCTAACGAAATCACCCAAAAGGGTCACTAGACTTTTCGGGCTCCCCACGGTCCAACGGGACCATCAATCGACGCGAAACTGGTATCAATGGAACGCTGACGTTCCTAGGAGTCCATTGACCCCAACCGATCGCAGAACTGTCACCGTTTTTTGACGAAGCCTACGAATCTCGAAAAACTACAACGGGCCAGAACTCGCTCGTTCTCGCACCGTGAAGTGCAAAACTGCGAGAAAATAAAGTACACGCGTCAAGGAATCGTCCTCCTACCTCCACCGAAGATCTCGCGCACCGAAGCGACTAAACCACGCTGAAATCGCCAAAACACGAACCGCGTCGATTCTCGAAATCCACCGAGGGATCGCACCACGCCACGCTCAAACCGCCACTCCATCCCACGTTTCGATCTCCCCAACGCGTCGCCGCCTCAGCCAGCTCCGCACGGTCGTGCGCCCCGCGCTGAGAGGTCGAGAGATGGGAGAGAAATGAGAGAGAGAAGGGAGGGTGAGAAATGAGAGGGGAGAGAGAGGGTTGAGGTTTAAATAGAAAGAAAATCTGATTTTTCAGAAAAAATATCAAAAAATAAAAAATCACGTTTCTGCGATCCTCGGAACGCATCGATCGCAACGGTACCACTCATGCCTGGGTGAACGACCCGGTTCACCCGCAGCGGAGTTTCGCAGGATTTGCCGAAACTCGAGTCGAAAAATGAAAAAACACGTGGAAAAGTCGCAGAACGCCTCCGTGCCTCCTAAACAACTCCGGATCACGCCGATCTGAACACGAAAGATGTCTGGAACGCAATTTCAGACACAACAGAGTCAGACATTTTGAGAAAACAGATCCGAGACCCGAAAACAAGGATCCGATAAGACCCAATAAGGATCCGGGGCATCACAGGCGAGGCAGCCCAAAAGCGCCCGCGGTGCTCCCCTCGGAGATTTGGACGGGAGTGAGGTGAATAGTTGCCACCTCGCCTCGCCTCAGCGCCTAGGCGAGCACCTAGGGCGCTTTTGATAACACAGAATCCTAGAATAAGAAATCCTGCATGTCTCCAATCAAAATTACCTCATTTACCCCCAAGGCTGTTTGAAAATTGCCCCATTTATGCTAAGTGGACTTTCTAACATCTCTACTACCTGGATAGGTTATAAAAGACAGCCGTCCAGTGCTCAGAAGCAACCAAATAGATTAACAAGTGAACTTGAAAGCATAACCCGAGTATCTGAGCACCATCAAGCAAGGAAGATGAGAACCTGCACTTTCACTTGCTCTTGCTCTTCTTCTTCTCCTTTCTTTTTCCCTTCCCATCCTTTCATTTGCATACTTTGTGAAAGCATTGAGCATGAAGTAGGTTCAAATAGTACAATAAACCTAATTAGACACAGTAAATGTTACAGAAATTAAATGATTGTTATCCAAATGATGATGCACTAATATAGATAATAGCTAGAAGAACCATCTCCCTTATCGCCTGACTTCTGATGTTGATACCCATAAAAAGGTTGCATGTATTCTGTATAATCACTGTAACCAAATAATGAGGTAGCCAAGTCCTGCATCCTTATTTGGATCCCTCTTGGAGTGTAACATTGTGAATCAACATAAGAAGCAGAACCTTAAGGATGAGAAGAGGATGCTGACCCATAGCTGCCACTGAGTGGAACTAGATGCAATTGAAATTCTGGTTGATGACCCCACCCATACATGCCTGCTTCCTATTGGCCACCTCCATAACCTGATGAATGTCCATATTGGCTCTGCGAATCATATCCTCCTTCACTATGATTGTATCCTCTGTCTGTGTCAGCGTGGAAGGAGAAAGTAGGTGCATATGTGCCACCGCCAGTAGTAGCACTTGCAGCTGCACTGGGATCATCATCATCATCATCATCATTAGAACCATAAGAAACCAGTCGCCTTTTAGCCTTTGGGAATATTTTTTTCTCTTTTGGTGTGACCATTGCATTCATCTTTGAGAGGAGTCATTTCCCTTGACGTGTGCCTAAGATAAATTTGCTTTAACTGCTCAATTGTCGGGTCTTCTTGAGCAGCAACACTAATCCTCTCAGTTAGCTCATGCATTGATGTACTTCTTCTTAAGGATGGAGGTAGCTTGACCATTTCAGGAGTGACTAGCCTGCTATCTGATTGTGAGTGTCTAGCTGGCTCAAACTCAGGCTGTCGCTCAGTGTCATGAACAAACAAAGCTGGGTCACTTCTTTGGTGCGCATGAGTTTCTCTGGCCCTCTTTGTTGGTCTTCTGAATTCTGGATCTCTTGGCTCATCTTTATCTAGTATGACTTCTGTCCATGTTCTATCATCAATATCGAAAATGAGCTCATCAACCTACTCTCGTATCTCAACCCAAGACTGCATGGGATTGTCATCATCAAATAAAGCGTCCACATCAATTTCTAGAGTTGTATCATCTGCGACGCATTTATCCCGCAGCTGTTGTCTCAACTTCATGTTTTTTATTCTTAATCTCATATTGTAGTGATAGTAAACTAAATTTTCTAACCATTCAGTCTTTAGCCGATTGCGAACCTTTGAGTGTATGAGGCTGAATGTGCTCCAATTTCTTTCACATTGGCTTGCTGATGTTGTTTGACTGAGCACCCTAATTGCAATGAAAGTCAATGCATTACTGCCCACATCTCGGTTGTTCACTATTATCCACCAGTCAGTTGTTCCACTAACCATAAACAAATAAATGTAAGATGTAAATAAAGATCAATTCTCCATGATGTACTAATACATATTGGGGTTAAGAAAGCACAAAGATAAAGTATATCTGGGCTCACTCTTCCGACAGCGTATTGCAATTGAGAGTCAGATTATGTCCTAATCCTCATTCTATAATAGTTCATCTACAAAGATAAAGTAATAGATTAACATAACTACTTAAGTAAATTCTACACGTCTTATTAATAAAATTAATAAAGGCCAACCTCTACTTCGGCCTGAAGTCTCTTTTCTGGTGTCCTCGATAAACGACTAGTGACTTTTAAAATGCCTTGAAGCACCTCGCCATCAACATGTGCATTGGCATTGTACATAAATCGAGTGTTGAGGAAATAACATGCATTTGTGTATAATTAACTATATGTTAGATATAAAATAACCTAAAGAGCAATGTATCAATACAATTAATCACTCACCAGCTGCATGCAAGTCGTGGTATAATGTGTTGTCTCATCTATGGTCAATAATTTTCCACCACTGTGCATTTTCTCTGGGAAGGGAATCCTGTAACTCTAATTTGGCACGGTCTGTGGCCTCGTACAGATATCTCATATCATTTTTCTCATCGCCATCCACCATTCTTAGAACCTTCACGAGGGGTGTGACTACTTTCATGTACCGTGAGACTTTGCCCCAAAATTTGTTGTCTTGCGCCACCAGGGGTCCCCATCACAGTGGGCCCCACCCCACCAGAGCCGAAGGTTGGAGCGGTCCGTGGGCCCCACGGTCCCATTGTTCACGCTGTCCGGACAACACCGAAACGTGGGTTCGGCACCGACGGAGGCGACATCAAGATGCGGCCCGTCAACCCAATTGTCATGACTCCTGGGCCCCACATGTGACCTTTTACCTCCCTATGTGGAGTGGGTCAAAATCTTTGTACTGTTGTAATAATTGTTAACCGGGAGTCCGAGATTGGCCGGGGTTGTCTTCCCCACGCCGGGAGTATGGAGGTAACGGTCTAAACTCCTTGACATTTCATTTGCTTAGCTAGTATATGATCGTAGGCCGCTGCGAGAGTGTAGGATACTAGCCCGTGCATTCATATCACCATTGTAAGTGTGAGAGTGACCCGTCCCGCGACTCGATCCGAGTCTAGAAGTTGAGTCGACTACCCTTGAACTCTGCCAGTTCCTCAACCGTGCACGATCCGCATTTCCTTCGCTAAAGGGACGACGAGTGAGATTGCATTCTGTTAGCGATGTATAGCCCTAGGATCTCTTAGTGTCGGTCCTCAAGCCCCTCATATCGGTGCATTGCTGGTCGTGTCCGCATGTAGAGTCCGAGGTCCGCATCATATAGAGTCGGTCTCCCGTGTTTGTCCCGCATCATGGAGGGTCAGCGGATGGCTTGTTGCGATTTGGGTTGTGCCTGCTAGGACAATAAAGGTTTCCCGTTGACGTGTGTCTAGCGACCGGTAGATAGTCTTTCACAGACAGAAGATGTTAATTTTTGGGGCTCGAGAATGGCGTGAGCCGTGTGCCGACGAGCCCTTGGGTGGTCGATTATGAGGTGTGCCTTTTCCCAGATTGAATCTGGGGTTTGCTAGAAGTTTGTCTTCTAGCAGAGTTGGTCATGTGCTGCCATGGGTGTTCGGTTTGCCGGGTGTGAGCTGGAGGAAGCTTAGTGATGGTTGCCCCTGGTGCAGGGTGTCAGAGCGGTCAGCGAGTTGTGTAGCTGGCGTTTGGTTGGTCCGCCGAGCGTGGGCCTTGACCACTGTTGGTTCTCGTGATGAGGAGCGCGTGTCCTCGGTGAGTGAGATGGTGGCAACAATGTTGTGATTGATTTTCGTGTTAGCTAAGGCGATGCTAGACTTGTACTTCTTGCATGTGCTTGCTCTGATGATCGATGTGTCTGTGCATGATTGTGAGTGAGGCATGTCCGTGATCATTGTCTGGTCGCGTCCCTCATGATCGTGGTTTTTGCGAGTATCAAGGTTTGGCCAGGGCCCTAACGGCGTCATCAGTCAGTTCATGGCATTCTCCCCTTATGGCTTGGTGCTTGTCCTGAATTTTGAGGACGAAATTCTTTTAAGAGGGGAGGGTTTAATGCCCCGGATTTTTTTTGATATTTATCAGATATTTACGTGTTTCTTTTTCTGATGAGTCTTTGGAAATCTGTGCAGGGTGAACCGTTACGTTCTCCGATCTCGGGATAGTACCACTGCGTTGTGCTCTTTTCGAGGATCGCGGAGGTAATTTTTTCATATTTTTCTAAATTTCTAGAATTTTTAGATTCTCTATATATATTAACCTCCCTTTTTCTCTCTCCCTCATCTCTCATTTCTCTCTTCTCTCCTTCTCTCTTCTCACGCTCTCTCCTCTCTCCCTCTCTTCTCCGGCGACCGACGAAGGCGGACAAGGACGAGGCGGAGAGGATCATGGGGCGAGGAGCGGCGAGGATGGAGCGAAGATTGTAACCACCCGAGAATCCAATTACCGAGAAGGCCCGATAACCCGAGACTCGTACCGCCACCTACGAGCCTGAAGACTCGGAAGGGTTAAAAGGATGGTGTGGAGACTACACAAGTATCACAAATAATTATAAAAACTAAAGCAGTTATATAATTAAGTAAAAAATTAAATTAACATTTTATAATTTACATGGTCCACAAGATAACAATAAATAACAACAACAGAAATCCACAACTAGTATAGGGACAAGAAAGAAAAGTACAGCTACATGGGACATACCCCGGCTCTGACCTCTGGCACTAACGCTGGGCACCCGAACCACGCTGAGCCTCAGGTGCACTCCTCTGAAGCCCCGCCTCGCCTGAAACATGGTGAAAACACGCAGGGGATGAGTCTCAGAATAAGACTCAGTAGGGATCACCCAAACCCTACCTCGTAAAACGAAAAACCGCTACGCTAGTAGCTAAGCGAGTACCTCGAAAGTAAAAACCCTGCACTACAAATACCGGTCTCATGGTGTGAAGACCCACACATGCATGCCATGGTGAAACAACCAGAGCCCAACGGTCAACACGACCAAAATAGACAGCTGCTCCCTGTCCAGTACTGGAGTACCTCCCACTAGAAGTACAGCCGGTAGCGTCCCCTAACGTCTTACACCACACCGCAGGTGTCCACCTGACACACTAGCGCCTAGCGGAAGCAAGGACACTGCACAAGTAACCACAAAGCGAGTGACTAGCTGGGGTTGCGTCCATCGACGTGTGTCCAACTGCCCCCAACCACGTGTGCACGCACAGATCACGCGTCCTAGGTCTGGCCTCTGACTGGTTTTCTCCCTAATCGGACTCTGGTGACTGACGTGGGGCCCGAAGGAAACCAGTCTAAAAATCGTCCTCAGGGGAGCCTCTCTACCACTCCCTGGTGGGACCACTAAACGTGTAAGCATGGTACGACTAGTGGAGGGTCACTGAAGGAGTAGACTCTTAAGCCATAGAAAATAACGTCACAGTCAGACCAGTATGGGGACCGTCCCTCGTACCCACACCGTCGCACGGTGACTCTAGTCAGCGAAGAAACAGGACTGCAACCCACTCGGGGCAGTCCAAAGCCTGACGGACCAACCCAGGTGCATCACAAGCTGTGGCGGACCAACCTTGGTGCGCCACGGTAACCTGACGGACCAACTCAGGCGCGTCAGGCACTCGGTGTGAAACGAACTGTAACGCGCCTACGCTGGTGCGTCACAGCACCTGACGGACCTAAACAGGTGCGTCAGGGCACGAGATGAAGCAAGCCGTAATGCACTCCTCCAGGGGCGTTACGGTCCCTAACGAACCAACTCAGGCGCATTAGGTCAGGGACCAAGCTAACTGTAACGTGCACCTCTAGGGCCGTTACAGTCCCTAACGGACTAGCTCAGGTGCGTTAGGTGGAAGGGTGCATCAACCCTGACGCACCTTCTGAGGAGCGTCACACTACCCTGACGCCCCACTCTGGGTGCGTCAGGCGTCTATGACCCCCAATGGTCAGAAAACAACAGTCAAAAACCAACGGTCGAATCATCACTCTGACGGTCGACTCTAGGGGCGTCACACCCCTGTGGCGGTCTATTGTGGGACTGTCAGGCCCACAGATGCCACGCTTAAAACTCAACGAAGCGTAACGCACCTCCCTGGGTTCGTTACACCCTGTGGCGGTCACTGGAGCGACCGCCATAGCGTTCCGACGGTGAAACGGCAGACAAGACCAAAAAATGTCAACCACGCCCCCATACCTCTATGGGAGAGGGGAAAATCGAGGGGGAAGCTCCCCTGGGACCCCTAGCATGATTCTAGGCCATTAGAACGTCGAATCGTGGCTTAAATCTATAGATCGGGTGAACTCTCCCCAAATCATGATTTTATCCTAACCCGCTCAAAAGCGTCTCTCTCGGCTCCCATTCGGCCTACAAATCGCGGGGGATGACGGGATGAGCATAGGGATTTGTCCCCCTACCTTAATGGAGTGAAAGCTCCATCGAATCGATGCCGAAATTACGAAGAACGCTTTTAGAACCCTCGAACCTTCACAAAACCCCACGAGTTCTACGCCGCCTCGATCGTCACACCGTTGTCGTCGTCACCACGTCGCCGCCCCGCGCCGTCTGCAGTCGGAGGGGACGCGTCGTGGTCATCACTGGTCGAAGGGAGAGAGGAGGGGGCGCTCACGGTGGAGGAGAAGGAAAGAGGAAGAAGAAGAAACGGTGAAAAGGATTAAAGAATGCCCCTATTTATAAAAAATCTAGATTTTTAAAAAAATACCAAAAAATAGAAAATCACGCTTTCGCGATCCTCGGAACGTACCGATCACAATGGTACCACTCACGCCCGGGTGAACGACTCGGCCCGCAGCGGAGTTCCGCAGGATTTGTCAGAAACTGGGTCGGGAATCGAAAAAACGCGCAGAAAAGTCACAGAATGCCTCTGGGCTTCCGAAACGACCCCGGATCGCTCCGATCCGAACAAGAAAGATGTCTGAAACGTAATTTCAGACACAATGGAGTCAGTCACTCTGAGAAAACAGATCTGGGACTCGAAAATAAGGATCCGAAAGGTCTGGGATATTACAGCCACTGAAGCTGCTGCTGGCCGAGCTCCGGCCACGAACGACAACGACGTCTCAGCCAAGATGTTGAGCTGCCATGTGCACCACGTGTACCAGACTGCCAGCCCACCTGTCACGCCCCGAGCGCGGAAGATACCCGGAAGATGCGCGACGAGTCGATTAATCAATCATGTCATTCAGAGTATTAATGCATTCGACACATAGACAGAGATGCGCAAAATAAAATAACATAAGGATCTTTATCAATTCCAGTGAATAGCCTATTATGAAGAATAGACCATCACAAAACCCAATCCTTTATTCCAAGAAAATCAACAAACGAACGAACCGTGCCAGCTTTGAATCCATCGAGGGATCGCACCGCGCTACGCTCCATCCGCCACTCCATCACGCTCTAGGTTCACTCCATCGCATCCCTGCCTCGGCCATCTCACCAATGGTGTGCGCCCCGCGTCGAGAGGAGTAGAGGGGAAAGAGAAATGAGAGAGAGAGTGGGAACGTGAGAATGAGGGAGGAGAGAGGGTGAAAAGGAATAAAAAGAAAGAAATTAGGAATTTTCCTAATTTTTGAAATTCTGATTTTTATGCCCGAACATCCACTAATTCAGAAAAATATGTAAAAATAGCCAAAATGATCCTTGAGAAGAGTACATCGCAACTGTAGCGTCCTCGAGCCGATGAACTGAGAAATAAACTCACCACAGGGTTCTGTAATTTGTACGAGAGAAAAATTCACGTGGATTGTAAAACTCAACTCAGGACCCACAAAGGCGATCTGAAAGCTCTCCGATAAGGATCCGAAAGATCTAATAAGAATCCAGGGTATTACAGCCTCCCCTCCTTTAAGAAACTTCATCCTCAAAATTAGAGGAGCTAACAAGAAGAAGGAGGGAAGAACAAACCCAAAATATTAACACCTAGAACTGAACTACAAAAATCTCGAAAAATCACAGTTCAGAGGAACACTGTCAGACCACAATCACAAGCACACGCTTCGAATCTCAAGGCAAATCGATCCCCAGAATGAGCATGGCACACTAGTGGACACAAGTCTGACACCTCCAAAATAAGATAACGTCGCTTACGTCTCACAGGAAAGGAGACACGACCCATCCCATGAAAACAGCTGTCGATAAACAATGGCAGACACGACAAGCATCAGGTTAAACAAGGAAGTATAGCCCTCTCAGCTGATAGCTCGACATCATCGATTCTCGTGCCAAGAATAGTAAGAAAACCTCGACACATCGGATGCCAACGACAGCACCGGACTACAAGTACAATCAAGTCAGTCCTTACTCAAACACTACATCTGATTCGAGTCGTATGCTAACTCCATCATGACAAGAGAGTACAGTAAAATCAACTGACAAGACCTCGGTCCACACAGTGCCAAGACAGATTCACACGGAAACAACGGCCAAACAACAATAATGACAACAACAGCACTTGCAGAATCCCAGCTCCGCAGTGACCACAAAATCACAGGACACATCTGCAAGCTGGGTCACATCAAGGTACAATAACAACTGAACACACAGCTACAACATACGAGCCATGCTACAAGCAGCTCACCAAGAAAGACCCACGACAATAAGGACAATACTCTTGGGAAACGTATCTCAAGGACCACGATCACGTCCTAAGAACACAATACCCAAGAAAAAGATTACAGAGGAGAAAATGGTATTTAATCAGCAGACATGCTGACATATTCCCAAACACTCTCAAATGCCAGTGCCAATCACCACAAAGGCCTCCTATAACAACGACACGGCAACCAACAACATCAAGGCACAAGAAGCCAATATGAAGTCACATCGAGGAAAATAATTCTCTCGATCGGCCAGAATCTTCCAACTTTATGATCCTCAACCCGTGGGTTACCAGCCCACACGCTTCCACTACACACTCATAAAACACACACAAGCATCAAAAATACCTCGGTATTCGCATCTCAGCACACACTCGACACTATCATAATTCACGAAACTATAATATAACTCACCTCGAGTACCGATCTTGCTAATAACCGATCACAAGTCGCCTAAGTGCACACCAGGAAGAGTACCAGCTTCAGCACAAAGCACAAAGGAGATGTTAATCTTAGCTTATCCTTACGTCCTAAAATAATTACTGAACCTTCATAACACATCAGTCGCCAGACACGGCACCACGGACACGGTGCACAATGGCTCTTAACACAAAATTAGGTCCAAAGCCAAGCAACCGTCGAACAAAGAGAAGATCAGGTTCAGAATTAACACAATCCACACTTAAACAGATACAGGATAAAGGCCTCACCAAGACAACACTTCTAAGGCTTACCTCGAAAAGATTCCACCAAACAAGATGAGAAGAATTAAGCTCACGAAATCAACGGGAATGACATCCATACATGCCAAGGGTTTGAATGAAACCAACTAGATTGAAAATTGTCACCTAAAATGGCGAACTCGGCTCACACCCCCTGAAGCATGCATCGCCCTAAACGAAGCAAAACCCGCTCGTATACCCACCGTTCGGCTCCAAATCACAAGGAGATGCAGGAAAAGAGTAGGGCATCTATCCCCCTACCTCCACCGAAGATATCGCGGGCTGAAACGACCAATCCACGTCTAAAATAATCACACGAGCAATCCACGTCGGCTTTGAGTACACGAAGGGGATCGCGCCAACGCCACGCTCCAATCTTCATGCCATCACGCTCCAGGTCAACACCACGCCATCGCCACCTCACCCAGCTCTACAACGGTCGCGCGCTCGGGGAAGAGGAGAAATGAGGAGAGAGAACAGAGGGAGAGAAATGAGCACGTGAGGGGAGAGAGGAGAGTGGTTAAGGGATTAAAAAGAAAAAGGAATAAGGAAATTAGCAAATTTCCACAAAATGTGATTTGTAGCCCAAAATTTTGTAAATAAAAAAATATGAAAAAATAGCCTACGCGATCATGAGAAAGAGCACAACGCATTTACAGTGTCCCTGAGTCTCAGAAATCAACGGTTCACTCTCCACGAGATTCTGTAACTTATACAGGGGAAAAACTCACGTGGATCGTAAAACACAATTCAGGACACACGAAAGCATCCGAAAGCTCTCTAATTTCGATCTGAAGGATCCAAGGCATTACACTAACTCTGACAGTATGAACCACAAGGAGCCTCAGACGTAAACATAGGGGTGAGCCTCATTGCATAGGCTTAGTAGGGATCCCGCAGACCCCCACCTCACAACAAGAGAAACAAGCCCACAAAGTACATACAAGCACAGAAAGTAACGCTACCTAGCTGGAGTGTGGTAGAAACAACAAGCAACAATAAATAAACAGAAAAGCTTACTACGACTAACCGTACCGAATAAACCAACCGCGATCCGACAGGAAAACAAGTCTACCCCTGTCAGAAGACAGGAGTACTACCCACTTGAAGCAAGACCGGATGTGTCCCCTGACGTCTTACACCACGTCCAAGTGTCTCCCTACACACCCCAAGCGGAGATTGAGACACACACAAGTACCACGAACAAGGACTAGTTAGGGTCGCGCTTGTCAGCACGAGTCCAACGCCCCCAACCACGTGTGCACATACAAATCATGTGCCCTAGGTCAGGCCCTCTAGCTGGTTCTTCCCCAAAGCCCAAACTTAGGCTGCACGGAGGGGCCCTACGGTAATCAGCCTAACAACCGTCTCTCCGGGTCACGCTCTCCACCACTCCCAAGTGAGTCTATATATGCATGCACAGACAAGCTACAACTAGTGGATAGGTCACTGGAGGTAAAGCTCAGACTCACAGAAACCACTGCTCGAAAGAAAATAGAGTAGCGGTCCTCCCCAGACCATCATACCACTGGCGGTCATCCCTGGACTGCAAAATGGGCCTAGCGGTCTCCCGAAGACCGCCAGGCTCAGCTAGGCGGCTGTGCCATGTTCGCAAATAGGCAAGCCACAGGGTTAACTAGCGATTTATCGCTAGACTGCTTACCCCACCATGTGGTCATCTGCTGACTGCAAAACAACAGGAAGCGGTCGTGCCGTGACCGCAACCTGGCACATGACTCCCAACAGTCAAAAATACGTACCCCGAGGGTGCTCTAACCGGACGAGAGAAACAGTCAGTAGCTGATTGTCACCCTAGGGGTAGTGGTCTATCGCGAGACCGCAACCCTGGCCTGGCGGTCCCAGGTGGATCGCTAAGCCCAACCGACACTCAAAATTGTCTGGCGACCCCCTGAGGGCCACCAAAGGGGTGTAGCAATTCCTGGTAGGACCGCAACCCCAACCCGAGCGTGGAAACGGCAAGAACAGCCAAAAAACCCGATCCATGCCCCGATCATCCCCCGATGATAGGGAAACAAAGGGGAATTCATCTCCTACCCTCCTAGCATGATTCTATGCCTGGAACTACCAGATGCAAGAGGCGCTAGTAGAATAGAGAACTTGCAACTCTAAAGCTCGCACTAGAGTAGAACTCTCCCCCAATGAGCTCAGCTCTAGTGATGACACCTCAATTGCCAGTTATATCCTTACTGGCACAGGACGAAGTACAATAACCCCCTCTAGAGGAGCTACAGTTGCAGGAGGTGGTATGTCTGAAGCCTCTGATGAAATAATGACATCTGAGGCCGATATCAACAGATGATCAGTGACGCCAGGCTCCTAGAACCAAAATTCCAATAAGCACCCGGGGTGACAAAATAAATGAAAGACTATGCGGCTTGGCAAAAGGGGAGGGTAGAACTTACCCTGACCGCAGACTCCATCTCCTCAAATACTTGTACAGAGGGTGATAATTCCGCAGATGAGGCAATAAAAGGAGGGGCTATCTCCTCTTCCATGTTGATTCCAGCGAATTCCTCTTTTAATGTTCCCTCGAACGACAATGCTAGCAACTTCGGAGGGCTAAATATCGGAGGACCACTTAGTAGCACAAGAGGCATCACTGCCCCTTCAGTGACTATTTGATATGCTTCCTCCTCACCCTCAGAAGAACCATAGTCAATTTCTTCGTCAGAAGGGGTAGCAGAGTTGCTGGACTAGATGTCTACACTAGGTTCGAGCTGGCTCGCTGCTTCTGCTGCTTTCTGAGCTACTGAGCGGGTGGTTATACTCCACAAGGGGATAGTGCCCTTCTTCAACGCAGCCTTATGCCCTTCCCACGGCAGAGGGACATCCGCAGCCGGTGTCCTAACTTTAGCACTGACTACTTCGACCACTACAACACAAAGATATGCATAAAGTAGGGTCAGAAGGTCATCAAAAGAAAGAAAGAAAAAAAAAGGAAGCTCACCCTCAGCTTCACTAGCTGGTGTAGGCGAAGGCAGTCTGATATTCTCTTGAGCAGCAGAGGGCCTCCCTCCAACAACTTTGGTTGTCTCAATTCTCTCCACCATGGTCATGGTGGAAGGGTTTCTCTATATATCCACCGCTGCCTTTGCAACCTCCTCAGTAGTCACAGCAGCGGCAACTGCTTCTTGAGCTACTACCAAGTAAAGAGAATGTTAAGTTAAGAGTGGAAGCACCGTGAAGGGAATAATCCTGTAATTCACAAAGAAAAATAATATCACCTCTGGTTGCTTGCTGGGCGGCCTCCTACTGAGCAGTAAACTCTTCATATGATGGCACGAGGCGCAAGGGAATCTCAATTACATCATCTGCAGAGGATGACACCTTTGATGAGACTTTACGAGCCTTCTTCGCCCGTCCCAAGGCAACTTTCATTGAAGAAGCCTCCCTCTTTCTGCTAGGAGGAAATGGAGTCGTGGTTGGCGCTGGTGCAGAAGTGTCAAAATATTCAGGCTTCTGAGCTTGGGAAATAATTTTCCTATAAAGCCCCTGATGTTTTATGTCTGGCCTATCTGCCAAAGAGAACGTATATCGTTATAAAGAAGGTCAAGCAATGAAACAAGCACCATGTCAACCAGAGGAAAGTCCTACCTACCGAGCCATTATAAAAAGATGAGAGGGGCTAATATTGATAAGACACCTCCTTGCTGCGGGATGACACCTCCCGAACAAGCCAGCAAACGTCACCAACTTTCTTGCACTTTTCAGCTAGATCAACCAAGTCTACATGGCTACGGGAAGCAAGACAATGATACAAGCCAAGGTGGTCAATATCCCAGCCGTCAGCATAGTGAAAAGATATAAATAAGGGCTTGTCTAGAATATGTGCTATAGGGTTGTCAAGAGTCAGCCCATGGATATTCATCAGAACAAACAACCAAGACGTATACTGATAATACGTCAAGGTTCTATCTTCTTTCCTGATAAACACCCGATATGGGTAGAAGTGGTCAATCTCGCATTTCCAAGAAACTACTTTGGGAAGTGACTCCTCGATGGGAAAAGGATATTGCTGAGACTCCAGGCGGGCGTCACCGATCTGGCATAAATGTTCCAAATTCTTCATGAAAGTATCTTCATTTATGTCGGCAAGCACATGTGTCAACTGTTTGGCTACATCTCCTTTCAAGGCTTTCCTGCTTGCTATATATGAGTCATCTTCATAAGTACATGGCGCATACTCCGGTATGTGGTCATTAGAGACATATTACAGAACTAGGCACACTTCTTAGACTTGTGAATCTCTCCGTCGGATATTCCTTCTATCGGACTAGGTGAACTTGTTTCAAGGCCTCTGTAAGTCTCTGTGAGTCTGGGATTCTCACTAGGATGCCGAGCTGGTTGTACCCTTAAAGGCCAAATTGTCTAGAAAGCACTCATATGATCGGTGTTTTACTTTTTGTACCCTAGTTAATTGCGGCCACTGGGAGACATAAGGCCCAAAAGGGTCAATAGTTCATCAGTGTTCATTTTCTGTCAAATTCCTTCCCCTTTGTTTGTAACTATGTAATTCCCATTTGTTTCCCATCTGTAATAAGTGCTACCCATGGCACCCTTGTTTTGAATGAAATAGAGAACCGCTCTGGGCGAAATGCCTTTTCCTATCCTGCTTACTATTTGCATTTATGTGTTAGCATATTTGTTATTTAGGAATTGTACGTCGTCTGGCTCATTTTCTTCTACCATCCTTCGTCTAGTCCGTTTGAGTGCGCCCGAACAATGAAATGCATATGTCCCGATCGTGAGGAAGCCTCCCGAGGCTACATCCTTACAATCCTTTGATCGTTCGGGCTATGCTATCGTCAGGGGTTGAATATCGCATTTGAATGGTCATTGGCCATGCCATCGTAGGCAACAGTAAATCTACTCCCTCCCTAATGGACTGGATTGGTCCGCTTTGCCCACTATGGTGCGTCGCTACTTTGTTTTTGGATTTATTTGGACTGTAGGAGGCTCCACTTGTCTCTGGCATTCTCATCGCAGTGGTGATCATGGGTCCTCTCACCTACAATCATGGGTTGTGAGGGCCTCATCATCCCTTCCTCAGTCCTCTGGAAGATCATGTCTGATTGTCATCTGCTAGTGTGTTGATGTTCATATACGTGATGATCGTCTTGGCCTTCAGGTTTAGTTGTGCAAGGGTGGCACTCCGCTCATTAGCATGCTTATTAGAGATTGTAGCTATGACTACTTCTTGTCGGTATGCCAGTGTGTCCCTATCATATGGGGGCTAATCTTGTTGGCGCGGGCTATCAATTGGCATGTAAGCCTCAAACACCGTTGGTTAGAGTTTTGATTTTGCCCGGAACTCACTGGGGCCTTCTGTTAAAGGGTCATCCTGCTAACGTATCCACCAGAATGCCATATTCCTTGTATATATCAAGATTCATGAGTTTACTGCCTTTCATATCAGGATTCATAGCTCTCTGCATTTGAGTGCTATCTTTCCGGATTTGTCCAAATTCTACAACAAATGTGGGCGTACACCTACAGGGGAGGGAGTAAAATCTTCATTAAGAATTACTTACATCGGGTGCGAATTTAGGTTCGCATTAGATTATTTTTTCGGTGGTCGGATATTCCAAATCACCCCAAATTTTTAGGGACTTACCTCTTCGTGGTATGATCCCTGGAGAACCCCTTTTAGGGTGAACAATAATAGCTATTTACTTAGCGACATGCAGAGCCTATGACTCAAAGTTTCAAATATTATTGATCGTGGATCAGCGGGACTCCTTGTAGGCTGGTCCTCAGAGCCTTCGTATCCCATTTTTGTCATGGGGTTGCCGTCTTCGACTCACCCTGAAATTGACGAGACCATCTTGGACTCTTCCGTGGGTTGATCTCTATTTTTTTATCCCCTACAATACCCTGGGTCCGGGGGAGGTGCGGCCAAAATTACTCTTAGATTAATTGCTGTTACTCTACCGGGAACTCTGTGTGTGATTCCTGTGTTCTCTTTTAGACAGTCGAACGTACGGAGATACGCGCTCATAGTGCTGTGCACGATTTGTACAGGAATTAATACCGGAAGAATTGGTTGGTTAGTCAATGGATGTATATGTTTTATCTAAAAGAAAGTCCATTGACCACAATTCATTTATTTGAATTCACATCGTTTTGAATTAAATTCAGAATGCGTACAAATGTTATGCTATCTTCTTCATAACATATTCATTGGTACATATTATACTTTATACACACACATATATAGCCCAAGCGGCGCCCGAGCATAACTGTCCTATGCTGCCCACTACGCTCGGGAGAAGCCCAAGCGCCCCATCAGGTGGTATCCTACGCTCGGACCTCCCATGGGTGCAGTTTTCTTTGGCAGGGCGTATCTCCCAGCGAGAGTCTCGCTGCCACTCGAAGACAGGAGGCTCAAAGGGATAGGGGAGAACAAGAGTCTATTAACTGAGGAGAGCTTTCCTCTAGGACATAACGCCCCCTGATCCCTCCAACTATCCTACCTCCAGCCGAGAGAGTAAGTAGCTATATAAACTCCAAGAAAACCCTCCAGAAAGGTAAGGTAATCCTGAGTCCTCAACACCACACTCACTAGTGGAGAGGGATCTTGTGCCCTTCACTCTTTCTCCTACCTCCCTTCCACCTATGCTCTATCAGCTTGCTGACTTAAGCATCAGAGGATTTTTCTCAGGGTTTTAACTGTGGGCTCCTCTGATCCATTTCCTGCCTTGTAGATCTCTCATTTGTGGTGACCACGACAAGGGCCAACGCAGGATCATGTGGCTCAGGATCTAGCGCGAGATCACCCCTCTTCACCTGGCGCTGTCTGTGGGAAACATATGGAGAGCCAACATGGTGCGAAGAAGTTCCAATAGGAGAAACGTCGGCGACAAAGGAAAGGCACTGGTGACCATAGAGGGGGAACATGCGGCCTCCTACTCTTCCACAGGCCCCCACTCCAACCATCAAACTAATGCCTTACCTCCGCCAGCTACAGGAGGACAACCCGCCCCTAGGAACCCCGATGCTCTCCAGACCCTTAATGCCAAATTGGATATCCTCTTCGACTTGATGAGGTCCCAAGTGGCCAGGGAGGAGAGGTCGCGACTACCTCGGGTGAGTCCCCCCCCTAGAAGCCTCTCGACAAACGGCTGGGGGCCGCTTCACTCTCTGAGGAGGGTGACTCATTCGCAATGGCACAGGCAGAGCCTCGCAAGTCCCACCTCCAGAGCAAGAAGCCTCCTCCAGTCCAAGAGGGAAGAAATCAGAGTTGCCTCAGCAGCCCTCAGAAGCAGACGCTCCCACTGAAGAGCGACAAGGCAACTGCCAGGGACATACTCACAGTCTCCCAGCTCCATTGTAGCCAGAGTTGTCCCTCTACCTGCTGGACTTCGAGTGACGTTTTGCCGAACAAGAGCGCACACTTTGTGCCCTACAAAAGGACTCTATTACGGATGATGAGGAGCAATCCCCGTTCTCCGATCAAATCTTAAAGGCTGAAGTCTCCTCGAGAGTCTCACTACTGACCTTCAAATCCTACGATGGCTAGGGCGACCCGACTGACCATTATGATAGCTTTGACGCTCTGATGATGCTGCACGGAGCATCTGACGCTGTCAAGTGCCGAGCGTTTGTGACCACCCTGATCGAAGGAGCTCAGGCCTGGTTCCGAGCACTCGTCCCCAGAAGCATCCACAACTTCAAACAGTTCGGGAGGCTGTTCAAGGAAAGTTTCACCGGCAGCAGCCCTCCAAGGTCGATCATGGGGTTGTTGACGCTAAAGTAGGCACAAGGGAAAAAGCTACAGGCTAACATCAATCGATTTAAGTCAGAGCCCCACGCATTCGCCACCTAGACGTTGCCTCAGCCATCACCGCACTGACCGGAGGCACCCAAGATGAGAATCTCTGATGAGAAATGGTGCTCCACCATCCCTCCTCTCTCGCCGACCTGGTGACCCTGGCTCTGTGCCACACAAAGTGCAAAGAGGTCCTCAACGCTTGCTGAGACCCAGCGAACTTTGGGTGAGAGGGAGACAAGAAACGACCGTCTGAGCAAGCCTAGGGCCAAGGAAAAAGAAGAAATAGAGGTGGGGACCGCAAGGAACCTCAATGGAAGTTTGAGCAGTACACTCCTCTATCCAGTCCTGTCTACGAGATCTACCAAGAAATCAAGGACTTGGGCCTCCTTCACTGACCCAAGCATATGAAGGCTGACCCTCGACGCAGTAGCCGCTTCAAGCATTACCAGTTTCACAATGACCATCGCCAGTACACTGGGAATTGTTAGCACCTCAAGGATGAGAAAAACAATTAGAGGAGATTTTGATGTGCGGAAGTAAGAGCTCCTCCCATACTACCAATTGGCGCTATGCCTAATGACAAAATTTTACTTCATCAAAATCAAGCATATCAACCGAGGATAGAATGCTCAGGCAGATGCTCTCGCAAAGCTGACTAGTTCATTGGCAATCCCGCCAGATACAAACCTGAATATAATAGTAATTAATCGACATCAGGTCCCCAGTGTGACAGAGGCACTGGCTAGTGAAGAAGATAATGAAGTAGCAGCTGTGGAGGAAGTCCAACATCCCGATTGGCGAGAGCATCTCTTATGTTGGTTTCAACGCCAATAGCTCCCGAGAGGAAAAGAACAAAGAATGAAGCTCCTCAGGATCAAGGATTCTTATGATATGAGAAACGGAACCTTTTTCCAAATAATGGTAGATGCCCGAAAGAAAGTCTTGTTGCATTGCTTGTCCTTAGTAGAAGCTCAGCAGGTAATGCAAGAAGTTCATGCCGGGTCAGCCGGAGCACACTAGGCCGGTCCAAAGATGAAGATTGAGATAAAGAAACTGGGCTATTACTGGCCTGCTATGTTTGATGGCTACTGCAAGTTCGCCAAGGCTTGGCAAAAATGTCAATAACACGCCACTATGTCAAGAAGACCACCAGTGCCATTGCATCCCACTATACCTAGTTGGTCATTCGCTCAATGGGGCACGGATGTGGTGGGGCCTCTGCCAGCATCATCATCGGGATGCAAATATATCTTAGGAGCAATAGATTGCTTCTCTAGATGGGCAGAAGCGATAGCGCTAAGAAAAGTGACCGGGGAGCTGGTCGCCAGGTTCTTCCGATAGAATATAATATTTCCATTTGGGGTCTCCAGCCGAACTATATCAAACAATGGCAGTCATTTCAAGAACCAGAAGGTCTACCAATTGGCTGATAAATACAAGATTGATTGGAGGATGCCGTCCCCCTACAACCCCCAAGCCAATGGACTTTCAGAAGCTTTCAATAAAATGCTATGCACCCTACTGGTGAAGACTGTCAAATCCAATAAAAAGGATTGGAAGGAAAAGATATACGAGGTGCTTTGGGCTTATCGTACAGTCTATAAAACCCCGACTGGATGCTCGGCATTCTCCCTTGTGTATAGGTTAGAGGCTATAGTCCCAATTGAACTCGAAGTCCCCTCGCTTCGAGTCGCCATTCAACACGAGCTGGTCAGCAGTGAACAAACCAATGTAGAAAGAAGACTAGAAGAGCTCTCTGAGCTCGAAGGAAAGCGTCTCCGAACGCAACAAAATATTTAACTCTAGCAAGCTTGCATGGCCCGTGCTTTCGATAAGCTGGTCAAAGGATGATAATTCAAGAAAGGTGACCTAGTAATGGTCAAAAGAAGGGAAGTAATGGCCTCCAACCCCAAGGAAAAGTTGGTTAAAAATTGGGTCGGACAATATATCATCTGCCGAGTGTATGAAGGGGGTACCTACGTTCCTATAGATCACAAGGGAGTCGTCCAGTTCTCTCCCCTTAATGGAAAACATATGAAGCTGTACCATACAGTTCAACCGGCATTCCTAGAATGACCAAAATCCACCTTGGCCTAGTGGCGCTCTGCCCTGGTCTAGCTCTCAGATTACAAGTATTGCCATTACGGACCTTACATCCGAATCGGTGAAAATTCCTCCTTTGCGTTAGCATTCATCCCTTCCTAACGAATAAACCCTATTTCGGCGTAAGATTTTGTATCCCAGCCGACTATCATACAATATTGTCATTATGGACCTTAAGTCCGAATCGACGAAAATTCCTCTTTTACGTTAGCATTCATCCCTTGCTAATGAATAAACCCTGTTTCGGCACAAGATTTCATATCCCAACCGACTATCATACAATATTGCCATTACGGAACTTATGTTCGAATCGACGAAAATTCCTCCTTTGCACTAGCATTCATCCCTTGCTAATGAATAAACCCTATTTTGGTGCAAGATTTCGTATCCCAATCGACTATCATATAGTATTGCCATTACGAACCTTACGTCCGAATCAGCGAAAACTCCTCCTTTGCGTTTGATAATCATTCAGATGGGGAAGGGCAAGAGTGATGAGGGCTCTAGAGGATCAGAGTTAGTGTCTTTTCCTTTTCTTGAGTCTAGTCCTGTCAATTTTGAGTCTTTTTCATTTAGTAATGCAAGTTGAGTCAAGATATGGAATTTTGACATTAATAAGAATTATATTTTTGTCAACATTGTCTAGCCTTATATTTGTGTCGTGTGGTTTGCTCTGATTATTTCATGACTGTTCGCCGTCATGTTCCGAGCAATGCATTCCACTACTATCGGTTCAGGGCGTGGCATAGTTTGCCCTTGGAAGGTCAAAAAAAACTTAAAAAAATGGTGAGAAAATTCCTATCTTTGAGTGGGCTCGCGAATTCAATGAGGTGGACTTGTTAGCCCATTTTTCTTGATCCATTATTTGGACAATGAATCCAAACTCATTTATGCCACCTTATTATCAAGATCATAATCACATGTGGGCCAGACCGACCCATTATGTTGACAATTGTCCAACTCAAGCTTCACCTTTCACCCAACCTAGCCCGACCAACTATGAGAGCCCGTACTCTTGGTTAGACTACAATGAAAGCTCGTCATTCATGGGGGCCCAGCTTCAATCCCTTACTCATGACCATTCCCAATCTACTCAATTCTGTCATGGGCCCTATGATTCTTCTCGCACCCAAGGATAATACCAAATTGCTCAAAGACTCTCCACACCTTCTTATGATTCTTGTTGGGGAGGACAACATAATATGTCTTGGGAATCTTATCAAGGCCTAGCCCAAAGTCCTTTGGATCAACTTTTTCAAAATTGGGCTCCAACTTTAAGTATCTTTTATAATCAAGCCCACTATGAATGACAACCCACATCCTCTCAACTATGTCACTATTAAGCTGACCATCATTCAACTTCTTATCCTTCGAACTTTATTTCTGAGGCTACATATCTATCTCCTCCATGCCCAACTCTCAATCAGGAGGAGAGCTTTGATCAATTTCATCAATTCATCATGGCTCAAAATTGATCCATCCAAGCCCGACTAGATCGATTTACTAAGAATATGATGGGCATGGAAGTGGATCAATTGCCAAGCTTCTCTAATGCAAATTCTGATTACCAACTTCCAAAATTTGACCATAATGAAAACTTTAGTGATCAACCCATGATTCCCCATGAACACAATACTCAACTCACTCTTGATTTAGATCATGTGGGAAATATGGAGGAATCTTATCAGGAAGTCTTAAAGGAAGATAGCTATAGTTATGATGATAATCCAAAAGATGAGCTCGAGGAGCTTGAGCTTAATTGCCCTTATGAGAAGAGTTCTAAAGAAGTTGATGATCTCACGTTGGGGGGAGAAGAAGAGCAAAGTAATGTGCTAGTCCATGATCAACCCCACCAATTTCCCTTCCTGAATTTGAGGAGACTGTATTCCAAGAGAAGGATGAAGAGGATGTGGGAGTAGATGATGAATTAAGTATGGCCATAAATGATCTCTCTTGGGTAAAGGAGGAGCCAGGTACCCTACATAACTTTCATCTTGATTGGGCAACTTTTGATCAAGGGGAGAGTATTGATCTTTTACCTCTTCATGATTTTGGCAAATCTAACCTGGTTGTGGATATTCTGCAATTAGCCGATCTATCAGGTCCTATTGAGCCCCACGAGTGCCATGGTGTTGAGGAGCAAGTTTCTTGCACGTCGGATAGTACTTCTCTCCTTGACACTAATCATGTGATGGGAGCCCCTCACCCTTTGATCAATTCTCACCTGAACGACATACAAAGAAAGTTTCAAATTGAGGTTGTAGATGAAATTTTTAACAATGTCCACTTTAATATTTTTAACACTTATAAAGACCTTACGTTCGAAGGGAAATATTTTATAATTGATGACATGATAATTCCCCTTTTATTTTCTGACTGGGGCAGTCCGTTTGGTCTATTAAACTCACCATGGTATGTAATAATGGACAAACTAAAAATAATAAATGTTGATTTTTTCATGACCCTCATGGAAGAAAAGTTGTTAACATATGCAGTGCGCAACAAAATCAATCATGCTAACCACCCTCTAAAAACTATACTACAGTAGAATCAAATGCGGAATATAAATGAATAGTTGCAAGATAGATTAAGCATACTCACACATAGGCAAACCAGAACAAATCTGACAAATCGTCTCACATATGATCCTAACCAAACATCTACTACGTGATGAATGAAAGAAGGAGATAATGCAAACCACAAAGTCAATCACACAAAAGACAGGGTTTTTAAGGTGGTTCGATCTCAAACTCGAGATCTACGTCCACCCCACACTCCAAACCGGAATGTGGCTTCAACCGCTGATACACAACTTCGCTGATCCACAGCTTCGGGGTCAAGACCCTACAGACCGCTGCGTTACAGCTTATGCCGTCCAGAGAAATCCTTCTCTGCAAACCGCTGGGGATTTACAGCTTAACCCGTCCAGAGGAATCCACCTCTGCCCGCTGAGCCTCACAGCTTGCTCTGCTGACACACAGCTTGAGAATAGGTTCAGAAAACAAAGAAAACAAAACAAAGAAACATAGAAATCCCAATGGGAATGTAGCTTAACACTTGAGCAGTCACAACTCTGGTCACTGAACCAAGAGACTAAAGAACAAACTCCCTCTCAGTCAATTACTCGAACACTTTTCCCTCAACCCTCTCTTTCTCTTCTTTCTCTTCTCTTTCTCTTCTCTCTAGATCGTACAGGCTCTCTCTGCTTCTGCTCTTTTGATTTCGACTTATGATCACTCTTCTCCAGATGGAGAAGTCTTTCTTTTATAGTAGCAGCAGCAGCAGATAGGTTGGCACGTGTCTTCCACGAATTCTCACCCTAGCGCCTTGACAACGTGGTAGCATGTCAGCTCACTGCACTCCACGTGTCACGATCTTGGCACATCCTCTAGCATTGGATCTCGTGCCATCCTTATTCTTAACGAAAGGACATCTGTCATAATAGAAATAAACATCAGTTCAGGACAGTTAGAAATATACTACGGACAGAAGGAAAAATGGCACAAAGTTATTATATCATTAGAACTAAAGTACAGGGACTTGCTCTAATTATGCTCGGACTTTATATGGACATGCACTGCCTTTGCTACTGTGTATGCTCAGACTTTATAACCACAGATGCAAAACCTACACAGACTTCATAATATGCACCTGACGTGAAAACGTGCAAGGACTTTGCAAAACCTACACGGACTTCAGAAATGTGCAAATTTGCAACTCTTGCAACATGCACGGACTTGGTGGTCAAACAACAACATGCACGGACTTGGTGGTCAACTCAATAACATGCACAGACTTTGGTGTTCACACCAAACATGCACGGGCTCGATGAAGCAAAACATGCAGATGCAAAACGTGCCCAGACTCAATCTTGAGTACGTACAACATGCATGAACTTTGTTTGAATAAGAGACATGTGCACGGACTCATAGTGCACGGATCATTAACAAGATTACGATACCCTTAACAAGATTTTGGAAGTTTCCTAGGCTTGGCAAGATATTATCGAAGGTTTATTAAGGATTTCTCCAAGATTACGGTACCCTTAACAAGATTAACATGCAATGAGAATTGATTTGAGTGGTCAGGAGATTATGAAAGGAGTTTTCAGACTCTGAAGGAATGTTTAACCATTGCCCCTATTTTGGCCTTACCTTCGGAAGAAGGAAGTTTTGTAGTATACACTGATGCTTCAGGTATTGGCCTAGGTTGTGTGCTTATGTAGCATGGGAAGGTGATAGCTTACTCCTCTAGGCAGTTAAGAAAACATGAAGAGAATTATCCTGTCCATGATTTGGAGTTAGTAGCTGTAGTTTTTATCTTAAAGATTTGGAGGCACTACTTGTATGGAGAAACATTCATGATATTTTCAGATTATAAGAGCTTGAAGTACCTATTTTCTCAGAAAGAACTCAATATGAGGTAGAGGAGATGGCTAGAGTATTTGAAGGATTTTAATTTTTATATAGAGTACCATCCTGGAAAAGGCAATGTGGTGGCAGATGCTTTAAGCTGTAAGCCGATAGCAAGATTATCAAGTCTCATGTTGTAAGAATGGAGATTGCTGGAACAGTTGGCTAGCGGGGTTTATGGGCCTAGTTTCATGAGGCTAGGGGTAGTTTTTGAGCTTGGCGAGGGCGAAGCGCCTCAGCCCAAGGAAAAAGGTTTTACGAACCCAACCCAACAGGATAGAAAGGTAATTTGAGAGCTCGGCTATGGCGGAGCTCCTCAGGCCAAGGAAAAAGGCTTTATGGATGCAACCTAGCGGGACTGATGGGCAAAATTTTTGAACTCAGCAAGGGCAGAGTGCCTTATCTCAAGGAAAATGAGATTTTATTGGGCCGACATTAGGCAAGGAGTCCGAACCAATAGTGGTGGGAGAATCCAGTGAGACAAATATGGCGTCTCGTAGCGTATTTGAATCATTATTGGCCGAACGCCAAAAGACAACGAGAATGCATTGACCAAAGACATAAGTCCCAAATTAATGGTAGAGGGTCAACCCCAGTGGGACAAGGGGGGAGTACCCCCGCAGGATGGGAGGGTGGCAAGGCACCATGAATTCCTATGGAACTAGGGGTGCTAAGATGGGCCATTAGAAGCTGAAAGGCACTTATTTGTTGGCTTGATGAGGTGAAAAGAGTCGAGGGTGCAAACAACTTGGCAGGACTTATTCTTTTCATTCCCCAACAAGGTTTATATTTTCATGTGGCGAGGTGCCGGAAGCTAAAGAATGTTTATTTGGTAACCTGGCTGGAAGATCCAGGTTGAGAATGGAAGGGGTACCTCAATGGGCATGGACCCGTATTCGTAACGGGAGGCTTAGTGGCCGATGAGGGCTCTTTAGCGTCGGTGGGACCACTGATTAACATGGTCCCCCTGGGGATATTCAGTGACAGTTATGCATCAGATCAATAGTTATCTTCTTTTGTCATTGATTTCTTCAGGAGACTCTCCGTACAGCTTCGGCTCGGGCTTCCGGTGCTTACACCAAGTGTCATCCTCTTGACGCTTGTTCTTAGAAGCTGTAGTTATAGGGTCTTCCTACCTCTGCAGATGATGTAGTCATTTTATTATCCCTTGGGCATTCACCATGCAATGCTACTAGGGAGTCCTTTGCCTACGTGGGTAGATGGGGAGGCCTTGTTGACCTCATAATTTACTTTCTTCTTTTATTTTGCATTCATTCTTCTCTTATTTTTTTGAACGGATAGCTCAGATGGCGCTGACAGTGTAATGCAATGCAGAGCCGTCACCCTTCATTCATTTATTTTTTTTAACAGACCAATGTGGGTGCATAGGAGAGTGCTCACTCCCTCAGAGAGGGGATGAGTGGTTCGCTCCACCATACCAACCCCACAATGGTAGTTTCTTATTTGGCACGGACCAAGACACGAGGAGTGATATTTCTCTTAGCAAATGCAACCATCAAGGCGCCCTCTATTTTATTTTACATTTTCTTCTCTTTTGACGGGCCCAACCCCTAAGAGATGGCATCTCAGATGTGGTAGGTGGAATTTCATTCGCCCTATTTTTTGCTCATCATAATTTTTTTTTGTGCCTGCCCCCATAACAGGCCATTTCCTCCTTTTTTTATTTTATTCTTCTCTTTTTTTTGGCAAATATCTGCATTCAAGCTGCAAGGTAATGCTAAATGCTGACTTCAGCCAAATCTATCAGGAGCAGTTGGGGCAGTGATGCTGCGTGGGGTCACTCTTTTGAAGACGGATATTTGATGAGGGCACGGTGGGTCCACCTTGTACTCACTCAACTAAAGTTCACCTTTCTGGATCAGGCCTTCGATAATGTCCTTGAACACGTAGCAATCCTTAATAAGATGCCCCAACATTTGGTGATACAGATAGAAACGTGGATCATCTTTTCTTGCGGAATAGCCTAGTTTCTTCGGCTCCGGGAGTATCACTTTGCCGCATTCACAGACCCATTCAAAAAGAGCCCTAGTCTTATCCTTGGGGAAGGAGTAGAGTTTTATTGTAATGTCCTAGATTTTTTGGACATTTTTCGGATCAGGATGTGTGAGTTTCAGATCACTTTCGGGGATCCCGGAGTGCGTTTTGTGGTTTACACGTGTTTTTCCCTAACGGACCTGCGGAATCCTGTGTAGGGCAAATCGTTGAGTTGCATATTTAGGGTCTGTGCACATATAGAGACCAAGGTCGATGCACATACATATTTTTTGATGAAATGCCTCAGTGAGTGGCTCCCAAAGGCATTTTTAGCAAACCTGCAACTTTTTCAGTAAAGGATCCAGAGAGCTAAAATAGGAACCGCAAATGCCCAAAAACACATCTTCTGAGGTCTAAAAAGGTCTCCCTGGTCAGTCAACCATCCTTGTCATCATTGGCTTGCTATATCAGTCCTTTTGGACAATGGAGAAGTAGGTTACCATATCTAGGAATAGTCACCTTTCCTGGTACCCAACTTTTTGCCTCCAGCCAATCAAAGTTCTCTAACACTAAAATCACCAGGACAGAAGGACGTCCTGGACTATCCAGCCAGTAGAAGAAAAAGATGCTGCAGATTTTACTTGGGGAAGCATCTACTCTCATACTGTCTGGCCAACCAAGATATCAAGAATGCTAGAAATTATTTTGTTGCCTCCCTGGCCAATCAAAGGCTGCCAAGACAAAAGGTTCTTAAAGATAAATAATAGCTTATGAAGAGCCAACCACATTCAGCCTGAGATCTCCTTTTGAAAGGGTTGGTTGCGGTTATGAAAAGGAAAGACCCCATGCATACAGAGTAGCTGTTGCTGCTGCTGCCAGAGAGAGAGCCTCGCCCTTAAACTTCTACAAAGAGCATCCGTGCAAGCAGTTGAGTGGGAGAAAAAGCCACGGCTTTGAGCATTCAAAGAAGAGAATCTGTGAGAGAGAAAAGAAGGAGAGAGAATAGCCTAGCCCTAGTTCGAGCTAAACTAGTGGTGAAAGAGGAAGAAGAAGTTGATGGGAGTGCAACCCATCTTTGCAGCTAGCCCCAAGCTTAGTAGTGCTTCATCACAGTGATCAGAAACCACAGTGCATTCCTCCTACCTTGCCTTAGGCTGTCTTTTTACTTTTCTAAAATCAATGTTCCAACTGTGTGTCTGGTACTCTGTTTAGAGATCGAAAGTGACTCCTTGGCTGTGCTCAACCTTGTGTGTTCTTGGGAGCCGATCCCAAGTGTGGTTGCTGCACTTGCAGCTTGGTTTTTGTCTATTTTTGTGAGTGTGTGTGGGGGGGACTTGTTCTCTGTGTGTGTGGAGAGGATTTCATCCTCGTGTGGTAAACCGTCCCTACCAGTTTATGTGTAGGAATATAGACGGAGGGGCCTGCGATCTATGGTGAACCGTCCCTGTCGATTTGTGTGCAGGAAGACAGACAGAGGGTATTCTCCGGTCTGTGGTTGGGGCGTCATCCCTGTGTGGTGCTGCATTCACAGCGCTTGTGGAAGCCTCACCGGTTTGGTAAGGGATGGATGTAGGTTGTAGGTTTTCAACTGAATTGCCTTAAAAATTCCTGTGTTGTGATTTGTGGACTTTGTGAGATTGTTCCATCTTCTCTATCCCCATTCACAGGTTTATGTACGTGTTTCAATGTATGCAATCTTGGCTATCTCCATCGCACACTCAAGCCCATAGGAGCGTGCTTTGCCTTTCTCATTTGAGCCATCTACTTATTTTGCTGTGCATTAAGTCTAAGTGCCTCTTATGCACTCTAGTTGTTGTCTATGGTTTAATTAGCTAAAGTTTTAATCGGTCATATTCTTTCAGCAGGATCTATTCAACCCCCACTTCTAGATCCGGTTGCACCTATCGGACACAACAAGTGGTATCAGAGCCTAGCTCTGTCATTCACATATCCAACGATTTGCAGAGAGGATCGAAGTGCAACTCAATCATGTATTCCCTGGTTGATCAGTTTTCAGTGCCTTCCCTTCCGATCTTCGATGGTTCTAATTTCAGTGACTGACTAGGAAAAATGTGCAGGTTTATAGCCTCATGTGATCCTAACCTCTAGAGGATTATTACCAATGGTCCTTCCATTCTGCCAGCAAATAAAGCCAAATGGACTACTGAACACAAGTACAAACATGTTGACAATCTCACTGCTTTGAACTTGATGAAAGAAGCAGTAGACACCAACGAAGCTCCATTTGTATTCAGGTGCAGCTCAGCCAACGAAGTCTTGGATGGCTTGATTAGCAGACTCGTTTTTCAGTTAACTGGTATTATTTCAAAATGGGAAGGGGAGGCAAGAGACACTGCCCCGTCCAGAACAAGAACAAATAAGAGAATAGAGAATAATATTGTAATATATGAGTAAGGTAGAAACAGTGAAAGTGCACATTAGCTGTGGCTTCTTGCACACCGGAGCTTGGTTGTGGTGCTTCACAGTTTCAGGCACAGTGAGCATTGAGATGGATGAGACAGAGAGGTATATATACGCTTTTTACGTACCACATATGGAGAGCATACTTCCAACCCCCCCTCCCCTTCGCACCATCTCTTGCTTGCACCAATTGCCCCCTGTTGTTCCTGTTCATCTGGGTTGGCTTACGTCCCAAACGCCTGCCCTGGCGCCCACACTGGCTTACTCCACGGGGTGACCAGATGGTGGGGAATGTACCCACACCGCGTATGATAATTAAAACTTACCTACCTACGTACGTACGCCGGGGGACGCTCATCCAGGGTGGGAGCTGGGAACCTGCGGACCTGCAATAAGAGCAGACACGGACGGGGGCCTGTTCGCGCTCCATTCGGCAATTCAAACATATACGTCTCAGAGGGAAGCCGCATATGCAGGTCGTGGTTGTTCTCAAAAGCGAAGGTTTCCGAAAGCATTCCGTCGAGCGCTAGCTGCATCTAGCCCATTTCCCAAATGTTTGGCGAAACCCACATTCCAATGGGTTCAATTAACTTTCTGCGAGAACATATACATATTTCGTAGTCTAGAATTGATCTGTAGAACCTCCCACCGTTGGGGAAGGCTAATTGCGAGGGTGATGCATGGAACTTGAGATGAGCACGGCGTATATAGGT
The DNA here is from genome assembly GCA_024336825.1 of Amorphophallus titanum. Taxonomy (NCBI): domain Eukaryota; kingdom Viridiplantae; phylum Streptophyta; class Magnoliopsida; order Alismatales; family Araceae; genus Amorphophallus; species Amorphophallus titanum. Next base: position 5,165,942 of record JANBPO010001714.1, on the reverse strand, counting down.
TGGGCCTTGGGATTGTGTATACTATACACACGGGTAATGCACAGTTGTAGTAGGAGTAATTCTAGGCCGAGAGTGGGAGGGGAACTGCTGCTGCAGCTGCTGCAGCTGCAGCTGCGGCTGCAAGTCGCTGAAGCTACCTGGTACCGTGACTTGACGGGCAAGGGCACGTAGTCTACGTCAGTGGGGATCGACCCCAATACAGCTGGGGGGGGCGGGAGATTGGACAGGCGGAATGACCCGTCATAGACAGATAGAAAGCGTATGTGAGAGGAGCTGCTCACATAATTACGTGGTGCTACAGTCTGTTAAAAGGGAAAGACAACTTGAGCAGCATGGGGTAGATTTGAAGCACGTCCGTGGGGGAGGTGGGAGAGTACGGGCATTTGGGAGGGTCTACAGTCAAAAAGAGAGCGCATGGAGACGGCAGGCAGGCAGAGGAGAACGGGGTAAACAAGGAGAGCAGGCTAGCAGTGGCAGCATTCATCTATTCAATGCTTTCTCCCTACACACGCCACACCATGCAGTCTTTCCTCTGCACACGCCAAAAATACCGGCGCCCTTGATGCCCTTTATTCTTTCCCAACTCCCCCGCCCCTCTCTCTCTCTCTCTCTCTCTCTATACATGCGCAGGAATGGAAGATGGAAGGGGATGACTTCTTTTCTAAATAGATAATAGTGAGGTGGGGGCGGGGGGTTGTATGACTTTTTATAAGGTGTGGAGGGATAGAGAACATGGACACATGTAGGCGCGCGTCCCTTTTATTTTATTTTATTTTTTATTTTTTAGGGATCGGCAGCGTCCTCTCCACATCATTCCTCCTGTCAGTAACTCCATCATTCTTTCTGCCAGCCCTGCCTGCCTCCCTTCCATCCTGCTTTTGCAGGAGAGACAAAAGGAATTAAAGAAGTAAAATCAGTGCTCTTTCCCTCTCCTCCCTCCTTTGGCCTCGGGTAAAGGCAACCAGTAAAAACTTCGATATATCCCAACTGTTAGCGTGTCATTTCTGCGGATACACACATAATTCCATCTATCCACTTCGCGGACTGCGCGCACACAGGCGCAGCGGCCTCTGCCGTCTCTCGTTGGTCGGCGTGTCAGGGCACTCTCTCTGGATGGCGTCCGGGCCACGGTCTGGGTATACAGTAACGGGCGGGGGGCGGGGGGGGGGGGGGGGGGGACGGGCATGGCGTGGCGGCTCCGCCGCGGGTTATTCGGTGGGCCCACCGGGCGTGCCAGACATGTGGACGTACTTTTTATTAAATCCTTGTTTTGTTTGTTTATGGAGTTCGTTTATTGGTTTGTTAAGTGTGTGGGCATGCCAGTCACAAAGTGACGATTTGTTTAGACTTCGCAGAAGCCCAGGGTGCACTCAATCTGACTTGATCAGACGATTACGTAGTTTGTGTCGGGACCGAAACCCACCATGCTATAAAGGCCACGGTGTTATTGACATCTCCCATAAGAGGGAATACCCTTGATTAATCGCCGAGAAAAGAGAGCCCTACGACCTAAATAGTTGTAAACTAACTGAGATTGAGAAAGCTTAAGATTGTATTTCCTTTCTTTTATTTGTGTGATGGATGCTCATGCTCTGTCTTGTCAATATGATGCGGTAATGCTGTGTCCAGCTCTCTCCGTGCCTTCCACAGTTCAATTGGTTTAGTCGGAATGCCATGTTGTTGTTTGTTTCCTTTTGTTTGTTGCTTCCTTTTGTATTTTAATGTGTGTATAGTTCTGGCAAAAATTTGACAGCATCTCCCCCGGACCTGGATGCGGGAGGGGTAAAGCGGGTACACGTCCACAAGGAGTGAGGCAACCCAAAATAAAAGGGGACCACCAAAGTGGCAACACCTTAAGGCAAACCCGCACAACCACATATGGGAGGTACTGATTGACAGCTTATACCCCACGCAAGGAGGGAGCTTCTGCCGGATTGGAAAGAAAGGGTGGTAGGGCAATGGGCAAGCCATCAGATCAAGCAGGGAAGGGTGGCAAGGCCGCCGAGTCAAGGACGGTGAGCGCCATATGGGGGGGGGCAGCGGATCAGGTGGTGGCAAAGGCCACCAGATCAGGGAGGTGGCTAGCCGCCAGATCAAAGGGGTAGCAAAGCCACCGGGACGGGTAAACTCGTGGTTGAGCCAACGGATCAATGAGGGCTAGCGAGCCACTGGAACAAAGAATGGGCAGGGCCACCGGATGGCAATTGAAGAGGGGGGCTACCGGATCATGCAAGGGGAAAGGCCACTGGATCAGGCGTAATTAAGGCGCCACTAGATCAACTGCGAAGGTGGCCAAACCACCGGATCGGGTTGAGGTGGAGCCCAGACTTGTATGGGAGGGTGGCCACCGGATCAACAAAAGGGACTAAAGTGATGGGCCACCGGATCGCGGTAGCGGAAGGGGCACCGGATGGGGAAGGTCTGAGAGCCATCAAATCAGCCGGGTGAAAGGGTCATCGGATGGATATGGTAAAAGGACCACCAGATCAATGAGGGTGGCGAGGCGATCGGATTAAGAATGATGACTTAGCCACTGGATCAAAGCCTGGGGATGCCCCCAGATGGACAGCCTGGGGACGCCACTGGATGAGGGAAGGCATCGAGGGCACTGGATCAAGTCAGGAAAGGTGATTGGCCGTGAAGGTATGAGGGCCACCGGACCCAGGATGGTATTATGGCCACCAGATGGAGGGGCTTAAGATGCCACCGGACCAGGGAGGGACTAGGCCATCGGATCAGCACACTACGAGGGCTAAGCCGCCAGACGAAGGAGATTGGGAGGGTGGCTGAGCCACCAGATCACAAGGAGGAACCAACCATCAGATCCCCTGACCTACCGGATCATGGCAATAGCGGGGGCATCGGATGACGAGGAGATCAACACAAAGGGACTACATGAGAGGGAGGTTGAGGCTGGCCACCGGATGAGGGTTGAGCCACCCCATCGGACCAGGCACAAGGGCTTCCAACTAGTAGAGAAGATGGGAGGAGCTCGAAATAAGCTAGCAAGGTTGGCGGACAGTGAAGGGGATTATAGGGGGAAGGGATGGCTTTCGAGGGGTTGATCCCGAGTCTAGCTCATCGCGTTGAGCAAACACAGAACACCCTCCGTAATACTTAGAGAATAGGAAGAAGATAAGGGAGACATAGTGTAAGGCAAAGAAGACTGGAGAGTGCCTTTTCATGCCTCACAAATGTGAGCCCGATACCTGGTAAGGTGGAAGGGACGACCCCCTTCGGATGACTCGTGGGTGAGCCGGGAAGACCTCCAGCAGCTGGAAATGGGCCTAATCAATTAGTTATTATTTGGACTTTCATAATAATTTATTTAAACTAAAATTTATTTAATAGTCTATTAAAGCTCTATGGACGTCAAAAAAATGATGGTGACGACCATACGGGACTACGCGTTCAAGTGCAAGTCGAAGACGGGAAGGCTGAACAAACTCATGCCTCGCCCGATCAGGACGAGAACTCACCCGGTGGTCCGCTACCCATTAAGGGAGCCCCCGGGCAGAAGATCTCTATGACCGGCCACACCAAGAGGTGAATCAAAGAAAATTCTGGGATTCCAGCATAGTCTCGGCAATTGCCGAAAGGCACGCAAAGTCCTGGATCGAAGCCCAAAATGGTAAATAAAATATTCCAAGAGTGCCGACACTTATAAATGACCACGACTTCGAAAGGAATCTGTTCGGTGCTTAAAATGGCACAAAGAGGCCTTAAAATGGTGCGATGAGGCCCTTAACCCGTGTGCCCCAAACCGGAGCACCCCTCCCCTTGTGTTGCATTGAAACGGCGCACCCCTTTAGCTTTGGTTGCCCGGCGCGCTCCTGTTGAAGGGGCCACCCCCCTTTTTGATGCCTTGAAATGGCGCCACACTTGCTCAAAAGCTAAATCAGCACGCCCATTTGATGATGTTAAAACGGCGCGCCCCCCATTTGATGATTTACCCGGCATGGGTTAAAACGGCGCGCCCTCTGCCCGCGCCGTTTTAACCCCACATTCTCAAAGTGTGCAACTCTTCCAAGCATTGAAACGGTGCCGCGAACAAGCCCATTCCGTCGAGCGGCAACCCATGCTCCTACAAGTTATGGCAACGAAAACGTGGCAAGTATGGAAGCACGACAACGCGACCGGCGCGATGTGGGCAAGCGGCGGGCCATGCCTCTTCGAATGAGAAGAACTTAAAGTCTCCCTTGAGGAGATATATATATGGCGAAGCAATGAAAGAAAAGGGGGTCCGGTGGGCTCTCTCTCTCCAGATCCAGAACTCCTCCCCGGTTGGCTCTCCGACTCGCAGTGAAGAGAAGAAGAAAAAAGAAGAAGAAGTCCTGCCCTCCGGCACTGGCAAGGTGAAGAAGAAGAAAAGAAGAGAGAAGAAGCTTTGTCCATTCACGCCGGTAAGGTGAAGAAGAAGAGAGGGATTGTGAGAGAGAAGAGGTGAGTCGGAGGGGGAAGAGCTTGTGCTCTCTCTCCCTCCCCATCGATGTATTTCTTCTTTCATCTCTGAAGCCTTCCCCATTTGTGTGGATGAATAAAAAGAGAAGTGATTTTTGCGAACCCAATCTTCTCCCCTTCAATCTTTGCTCAGATCCTTGCTTCATTTCCTCGTTCCCCGGTCATCCGAGGGCCTTTGAGGTCAGCCTCTCCATGGTGGACCCTCAAAGAAATCCCATCTATGGATGAACATTCATGGCCCCTGTGGCGAACATACGTCCCGTTTCAATAAATCGGCGCCCGTGAGTCGTGGTCGCTCTCGTAGGCTAGCCCTCGAGCGTTATACCCTCACACTTGGGCTATCAGACCGCCGTGAGGCCGCTCCGCATTTCGAAGGGTCACCCGGGAGTAATTCGTGGGGTGCCCTTCGCTTCTCTCTGGCAAGCTCCAGTCCGGGGGAGGTGCTGCCCGATTTTTGCCACGATCAAGCTTGCCCAAGGACACTTGAACGAATCAAACTGATGAGGGACAAATGATTAATCTTCACCTCTGTGAACAAACCGCTCAAATAAAACACTTAATGATAATGCTCATCCGTCTTAATAAATCACTTAAAATGCTTAAACCCCCTCCTCATCTATCTAAGTAATCAATTAGATGAATAAATAAGCCACAAAAGTTGCCCGCGGGTAAAAAAAAAAAGAACACACAGTTAAAAACAAGTCTCGGGAGAAATTGAAACAGCGTGGTCACTATTCGACCGCGTCGTTTTAAACCCCCCAGTCAAAAGCCCCTATCCCCCCATACATCTTGTAATGGCGTGGGCCTTCCCCATTGTTAATATGGCGCGCCCAACGTCCTTGGTGTTTACCCGGTGCGCCCCCATCTCGTCCTCAGAACTCTTGCCTAATGAACTTAATGAGTAAGTTTAGTAGGTTTGGTTAAAACTTTTAACTTCCCTAACTATTTTAATCTTACTATATGTTACAAAAATAGTTTTTCTTAATCTTTCATTCCTCTAAATTGAGCTTATATGCCTTAAACCATTTAAATTACAAACAGGGGTATTTCAGCAATGTCTTATCTCAGGGTTGTTTTTTCAAATAGAAAAATCTCAACTTTCCCTATTTACTCGGTGGTGAACTTCACGCTTTTCACTTTACCTCTTCCAACATTGTTACCCTCGTGAGCCACCTCCCTCTCTGGAGTGTCTGCACGCCCCTTGCGGAGGTCGACATCTTCCTCCATCTCCCTCCGCAGAGGAGCCTCGCACCTCAGCTCGCTCTGCTCTTCTACTGCGTCGCTCCAACAACCCTAGCTACCATCTCCTTCTTCCTTTCATCCTTACCATGACTCCTCTGATCACCCACAGCAAGAAGGATGCCGCTCGAGCTCCTGTGAAGGCAGATGCGAGGGTGGAACCTCGCTCTAAACTTATCCACGATAGACCTACTGCCGCTGGATCAACCAAAAGAAGAACCGCTAAAGCCCAGGGTTCACACCGAGATGAGGGCACGCCGCAAGATCCTTTGGCAAAGAGGAAACGACTGTCTGCAACTGAAAAAGGGAAGACCAAGGCACCATCTACTCCTCCACAACCTAGTGTCACTCAAGCTATCAGGAAAGAAGAAAGTGATCCTACCCGTATTCTGTTTCCGAGGTATGTGGACTTTAGTGACCGCCAAATGCTCGATAATTTTCCTGAACTACTGCCTCTCATTGAATTCCAAGGCTGGAGAAGTTTTTTGTCTGAACATAGGGTGTACTACCCATTTCTAGTCCAGCAGTTCTACAAGAACCTCATCTATGATCAAGAACACAAGACCCTTCGGACTAAAGTAAAAGGGGTCAAAATCAAACTATCCACAAAGCTCCTTCACAGAGCCTTTCATATCCCCTGAGATGGGTTTATAGAGTCTGAATATGACATTGACCTGTCTGAGGCATACACCCTTTTGACAGGGAAGCCCAGGAATCCTGAGGATGAAACCTAGCTCCTTGTTAAATACTTTGACACCAATCGGTTTCCTCCTTTGTAGCCTCCTACACCACATGCTCACTACTATGATCACCTCACAAGGGGGTGGTAGGAGTAGACTTACCGAGACCTAGAGGTTCATTTCTGCTACATGTTTAACAATCATCAAATTTGTCTCCCCGAGATAATCCTGTAGCTCATGGGGAGTTACATAGGGAACAAGAGGAGCCTTCCATATGCTGCACAGTTAATAGCTATATTTCAGAAAGTTGGAGTCCCTCTCACTGATGAGAAGATGACAAACATTCCTAGGAGCAATGTCTATTGCATGAGATTCATTGAAAATTATATGCATTTCAAGAAGAAAGGGGATCACATAGTACGGGACTTGCCTGGTCACCAGTCGGCTCCTCCAGCAGCTGGCGCTCGACCAACTTAGTCGGCTGCCCATGAGGATCAGCCTGCTCAACAGGACTAGCCTGCTCACCAGGATCAGCCTGCTCAATAGGACTAGCTTGCTCACCAGGATCAACCTGCTCAGTAGGAACAGCCAGCTCTAGATGAGCATCTTGACCACTATGAGGAGCAGGTCCATGTAGATATGCAGTCTGACCAACAGCAACAGGAGGTTCCACCTGGCGCCGTGATGGGGTTTGGCATCCAACCTCCCCTCTCTCCTGAACAGCCACGTAGGATCTTCACTGGGGGAGATGCACCTCCTGAATTCCATGCAGAGGCCTCCACGTCACGAGGCACAGCCTTTGGTGCCACTGGCAGGCAGTTGGACATCCACCCAGCTCTCCTTCAATTTCTGTTTATACAATTTAGTCACATGAACTCTTCATTCCCTAAGCTCAGTTTGTAAGTGAAAAGCCTAGAAACTAGACATGTTGAAATAATAAATTGATGGATGCGATCTAACTAGTAGAAAGTGGATCTAGAGGGGGGTGAATAGATCCAACTGCGGAATTAAAAATTTGGACTCAAACCCTAGAACCCAAAACCTCCACTCCACAAGCCCTAAAACCTCACCATTCCTCCATCCGCACAACCTCCGTCGGATTCGTCACCATTTCGGGGCGGGATCTCCACGGTTGTTTGTGCTGTCACCAAGCCACCTCCCAGAGTCCAGAGCATGGTGAAAGGTTCCTTAAGCCTCCAGAAGTTGTTCTCAGTCCATTTCCATCTCAAGGGTAGAGTCCCATCTCTTCGGAGGATCTCACATCGGGTTTTCTTGTCCGAAGATGCGGCCTAGACGGAGCTCTCGATGTTCTACTCAGGGGGAAGCCAGCGGCCAGAGACGAGAGGCTCCGGCTCATCCACAGCGGGCACTAGCACCTCGTTGTGCACCTCATAGGCCTCCACGCCCCATTATCAACCCCCAAATGGTTGATTTTCATGAGGTGAATGAAATCTTGCTCGATCTGTATGCATTATTTGAGATTCAAGAGGGTTGGATGGACTTCGTCAGCGGATACACTAGGTATTATCCAAACCTAATTCAACAGTTCTATGGGAATCTAGTGGAAAGAAATGGGAATTTGTCCACGACTGTTCAAGACATTGAGATTAATGTAGGACCCGATCTCTTTTGGAGGGCCTTAGGAGTGTCAAATTGGGGTGCTACATTGAACTTTGGACACGGAGAAGTGGAAGATACATTCATTGCTATGATCGGCTGTGATTACATTCGTGGTGTAAGTGACCCTATTCAGTTAAACTCTAGTTATTTTCCACCACTTCAGTGGGTGTTACACCACATGTTCACTACCTTGATTTATCCAAAGGGTGGGAGTCGAAATGAAGTGACCACAGTCCATAGATTTCTCTTCTATCATGTCATGAACGGGGATACAGTGAATATGGGTCGACTCATGACAGATTTGATTGATGTATGTCAAACCCAATTGTGGAGATCTTTACCTTATGCATCACAGCTGACAGGAGTGTTCATCTATACTGGGATAGACTTGGCAAATGAGATATCCATTCCAGTCAGACGAGACGACATCTACAATGAACACAAGATCCTTTCAGATTTTGGTTAATATTGGGGTGAGGACGGTGAGCTCACCAGGAATGTGCCAACATATGCCAAACAATTTGAAAATGAAGCAGAGCCACCACAACAGCAACAAGAACACGGGGATGTTCCCCCTCCAGAACATGCAGAGGATCAGCCTCCTCCACCCTCACCACATCCCATGGACGCCGACATCCCTCCTCCACCACAGTTCTACCACGGGGAGTCCTCTACTCATGGTGCTGGCCATCCTACTTGGTGGGATTATGAGGCTCTAGATAGGCGTATCTTAGGCATGAAAACCCAGATTGATTCCTCCCTTGGGCGGTTGGACACTTTCATGGACACTATGACTGGGCAAATGAACTCCTTCACCAATGCTCTGGATGATCTTTCCACCCACATGGCCACTCTCTATGCTAGCCACGAGGATAACCGCGAAGCTTTCCGGATAAACAGTCGTACCCTTCTTAGCCTCAACAGACAGCTTGACCATCAAGACCATGTTCTACATCACATTGAGGGTCGTCTTCCTGGTCCTGCTCCTCCTGGTCCTACTCGTCCTGCTGCTGGCTCCGACGATGGTGACGGTGCTTCGGATGATGATGATCGCGAGGGGGCTCTGGGTCACGCTGCTCCGTAGCTATCCTTGTGTTCCTGTCCTGTCACTTCTATCCATGAGTGTTGTATCCCACTCCCCATTTTGATGATGCCAAAGGGGGAGAAGTAGTTATGTCTGGTCCTATATAAGTTATGCATGAGTTGTGCTTGTTTGCTTGTACGTATGAGTCATTTTGAGTCATTGAGAATTGTGCATGAGTAATCATTTTGAATCATTGGGAGTTGTGCATCTTTTGTATTTTGAGACTATGAGCTTGTCTTTTGTGGCATCGTTGTGAGAGTCCTTGCATTTTATGTCTTCAATTCTTGTACTCAAACCTTGAGATTGACAATGAAATGAAATGATGAAATGCACCTTGTGTTGGCACTTTTATTCGTTTCACTTGTTTTTATTCCATTGATTATGCTTATGAATGATTATGATTATGAATGATGCTAATGCTTGTGAATGCAGGTGTGGAGCCACCTATACATGTCAATGGACCGGGTCACTCCTCGACATGTGGATGCGTACCCCCTGGCACGTCGCTGGCTGCCATGTATGACCGGTGCGCCTCACGCCTACGGCTGAGAGTGCTTAGGTGGGAGTTTCGGGACTACCCCGCTTCCATGGTACGTGTGTTGTATATGCATTTCACTCTATTTTCTGCTTATTATGATATGATGATGACCTGCGTGCATGCAGGTTGTGTGGAGGCCCTACCTGGGGATGATCGACGAGGGCCAGCCATGGGTTGCAACGGGCCATTTGGGCGTGAGATCTGGGTTCACTGCATAAACGAGATCGAGCCCTTGCGACTAAGGCTGGCGATGAGGACACTGGGCCTACACTAGGAGTGGGTTGACGTCGTAGAGCCACGTGGGATAGGGCAGAAGACCTGTGGACGGGCAGTGGTGACAGACTGGCAACTGCGGTTCCCGGAGCAGTACGCCGATTGGCAGCGGGGCGGCACTCCAGTCGTCTCCCATGTGCCGGATAGCTTGACATATTTACAGCGCTATTGGGAGACGTACGTCGGTCGGCCTCAGATTAGGCCAGTGGGGGTATGTATGCATGCTTTCTATTTTAATGCTATATGCTTATTGAGATATGCTATGAAAATGCAACAAATGTAGGATGCACAGGATGTAGTGGTGGTGGACATGCAGGTTCATCTCCACAGCCTGGAGGCCCAGCTCATGACTACGCGACAGATTTGGAGGCCCTAGTGAGTATGCAGTAACTATATGTTGTTAATTACTCCTAAATTCTTTGTGTTTGGCCACTGACAGTCTCAGTTAATGCAGCGTGTCCAGTAGGGAGCAGCAGTAGGAGGAGCAATAGGTGCTTCTTCAAGCACGAGGGACCCGACCGTAGAGATCGCCACACTAGAGGAGCGGCTAGTAGTTGAGGCGGCAGAGCGCGACTTGGCTACACGGGTTAGTTCACAAATAATATTCATACATGCACATTATTTCCTTGCAAAAATATATCATTATGCTTATGAAATGTGATGAATTATGCAGGTTAAAGAGTTACAGGAGGCGCTCACTCAGGCTGCGGTGGTAGGCACCAAGCTCGCGATCGTGACCTACAGGTCATAGAGTTGGAGGAGGAGACGAGGTGCCGAGAGGCGGAGGAGCTGCCCCAAGAGGTGACGGAGCTACAGATCCTCCTGGGGGTGGAGAGGAGAGAGAGGGCTTGAGAGAGGGAGGAGTGGTCGAGGGAGCAAGCTCGAGAGTGGGAGGAGTGGTTGAGGGAGTGAGCTGAGCATGAGCGGGAGCTATCGGAGATGATGGCCTGGCTAGGTGCCCTCGAGGAGCACTTACGAGCGACAGAGGAGCACTACCGGAGAGGCTGGGAGCGAGCACAGCGGGAGGGGCGACCCAGTGCCTACTCCGGCATGAGCTACCTAGTAGGTTCCTCTACACAGCAGAGGAACAAGGTAGAGGAGTGTGCCCGAGTGGAGAAATCAGCTGCCAGCCAGGGGTCGATGAGGCCCCTACGTGCTCCAATGAGAGACAGAGATAGAGATGGGGAGAGGGGTGAGGCAGTGAGAAGGAGGTAAGAGGGTGGTGATGAGAGCTAGAGAGACACTTTGTACACCGCCTCCTTGACATTTTGGACCTGTACTTGATCATAATAGTAAAATGGAAAGTATACTTTTTTATGTTACCTACGTTGCCTTCTTTTGTATGCTTGTGTCTTTGTGCCATTTGCCTCTCTTGTCCCTATGTGTCACACCTTTGCAGACAGGGTAGTTAATCTATTCGACTTGGCCGCTTGCTCAATAAGCAAGGGGATGTCCTTTTTGACCTTGATAAAGGGTCAAGGGGCCAAGCCTTTAATTAACTAAGGCAAAATAAATAACATAGGAAAATGCAGGCAGGCAAGTAAGTAGATGAAAATAGGAAATTAAAAGATGATCAGGCATAATACAATCACACAAATGATGATTTTTTTATTTTATTTTGTTTTCTATAAAAGACCCCAATTGCTTGTCTTTTTCCAACAGTCTTGGGTGGAATTTTTTCTTGCTGGTTTGGCACATGGCTTTTGTTGTTAGTCCTTGACTTCCTTTGACTTTCTTGGATCCCCATCCTGGTGTCCTTGGTGCTGGGGTGAGATTTACCCTTTGTGACCTTGGAAACGCTTCTCGGTCGCCGGGGATGACTATTTATTTGAGTTCAACACCGCCCGCCATGTGTTAGACGGAATTTCTGCATATACAAACATGTTACTCCTTGTGTAAGACGCCCTTGGAAGCCAAGGGCGCTTAAACTTAAACCCACTATAACGACTGTGATTTAAATCGCTTGACGCCGTCGCTTAAGGGAGTTATTTTCAAGTGTTCTATGAAATGACAGCATGCTAAAACATGCTGCCTTTTTTTATCAAACTTTGTCCAGCGGAATGCCAAGTGATCCACGTGCGACGGTCTCGGTTTAAACTTCTTAAAGCCGTCATGTAGATTTAACTTGTGCAATTTTTCTTAGTTCTGAAATTAATCAGAAACATGTGTGATGAACATTATGGGATTCAACAACCACCAATTTTTCTTAGTTCGATTTAACTCTGCCTCAACCTTCCATGCGCCTTCCTCCGACGAGTCGAGCATCGATTGCACCTGCGGTTTCCATGGGCTCGAAGAAGTGGCCACTGATGGCCCTACGTTGCCAGGGAGGGACGATCGGGGGTTTGGCCAAGAGGAACACCCCGCCCGCCTCTCCCTGCCCCACCACCCTGGAAACGGGGGCATGCAGGTTCAGACTGGTGTGGAGGAGAATGGCTGCATGGGATCCCCCGTCTGCCCTGCATCGACACCCACACAACCATCTAGCCAGATTGATCGGGGAAGGAGATCGACTGGGAGCACCGGTCGGTGATCAGCCCCCTCCTGCTGCCCTACCTGGCCCTCAACGGCACTGGGAACCAAGCCCAGGGACGACGACGCGCCTGCTAGTGCCCCTACGTAGGGCTCTTGATGAAGTCGGCCGCATCCCTCTGCATGATCGCAAACACGAGTATCACCGGCTGGAGTTGCGAGTCACCGTTGGACCCTCGGCCCCAGCGCCACCAGAAGAAGGGATGAGGTGTCTTCTGCAGCAGCTATCGGGCGGGGGGGCATAAATAGGGGCGGGTCCTGCAAGCCCAATAACTATCAGAGGTGAATCTGGGTAGGTCACTGGGCCGTGACGGGCTCAAACCACCCGTTAGCACCCTTCTAACCCCACCCTGAGCCTCCACGGTCCGACCCGGCCTGGCCTCCGACCCAGAACCCATCGAGGACGCCTTGGCATTTGAAATTCAAATCCCTAAACGGGCGGGTGCCGTACCCGTCTTCTTCGCCTGTCACCACTGCAGTGCTGCAGCTCCCAGCCGACTGCAAAGACACCCGGATCGGCAGCTTCACTCCTCCGAGGTCGGCCACCGCCACCGACAGGATCATCTTGGGGCTATTGACCAGGATGATTGCCTCCAAGATGTTCACATCGCCTACTGGAAAACCTTGACTGATCCCGGAAACACTGCCCCAAAACCGCCGACGACGAGGGAGACGCCAAGATCATCGCACAGCACCACGGGGACGCCAGCCAATCGAATGGTCATCCAGCAGTCCCAAAGGTCTGGATACGTGCCCCGGAACAAACTCCACCTTGCAACCGTCAGTTGGATGCCATTGGCAAGGATAAAACCTGCCTTGGCCACAAACTGGTGATCTGTTGTGGAAGCAAAAGCAGTGACCTTAGTCACCATGAGAAGGAAAATAATATCAGTTGTTGCAAGGAAGATGACACCATCAATGGAGCCTTTCTACTGCTTTTAACTGAATTCAAGTGATTAAGCGACATTATCCTGCCAGAGAAGGTTATAATGGCTACAGTAGCAGTGATGGCTCCTGCATCTATGGAAGATAATTTTTACTTCAAGATGGCAATAAGAGACTTAGACGAGTTTGATACCATCTTATGACAATGATTATAGCCATGGTAGTATTGTACTGTTCTGATTTTATATTTTGTGAATAGTTTGAGAGATAACGCGCTGGTAATGTCCCAGAGTTGGATAATACAATGGTTCTCCCTGTACAGGGTTCCGAAGGCTCGTTAGGGAAAAACACACATAAATCATAAAATGTGCTCTGGGACCCCCGAAAATGATCCGAAACCCACAGATCCTGATCCAATAAATATCTGAAAAATCTGAGGCATTATAGTCCTTCCCCCTTATAAGAATTTCGTCTGCAAAATTCAAGACAAGCACCAAGCCACGAGGGGAGAATGCCTGAACCAACTGACAACTCCGTCAGGGCCCTAGCCAAACCTCGATGCTCACAAAAATCACAATCTTGAGGGACGTGACCAGACAATGATCACGGATGATGCCTCGCTTACAATCTAAGACAATGATCATCGGAGTAGGCACATGCAAAGGAGCACAATTCTGGCATCGCCTCAGCCAACACGAAAACCAACAACGACATTGCTGCCACCTTCTCGCTCACTGGGGAGACGCAATCCTCATTATGAGAAACAACCACCAATCCAATCCCACACTCAGCAGACCAACAAACATAAGCTTCATGACCAGTTGACCGATCTCACGCCCTGCACCAGGAATAACCATCACTGAGCTTCCACCAGCTCACACCTGGAAGGCCGCACACTTAGAATAGCACCTAACCAACTCTGCCAGAAGATAAACTTCCCACAAACTCCAGATCCAATTCTGGGAAAAGCACATCTCATAATTGACCACCCAAGGCCTCGCCGGTCCATGACTCTCGCCATTCTCGAGCCCCTAGAACTAGCATCTTCTGTTTGTGAAATCTTCTATCTATGAAAGACCATCCACCAGTCACTAGATACTTGTCAACAGGAAATCTCCACTGACCTAGTAGGCACGATCCAAAAGGTGACAAGCCATCCGCTGACTCTCCATAGAGTATTACTATATCTCGAGCCAAATCTCACCCGGACACCACATCCGATCCAATCCTCATGCCAACTCTACCCTCTCAGTGATGTGACACCACTAGGGAGATATGCAGTAATTAGACAAGGGTCCTCGGACCTATCTCGCAAACACATTCAACCAAAGAGCGAGGTCCTCGAAAGTGGCTGAACCACTGTTGCTCACACGCGAACCCAGGTGACTCGCTGATGCCAAGTGGAGGTGGTGGATCAAGTCCCTAGCTGGTAGATTGCCAGCAGGGCTAAGGTGGCCCTCCCAAGGGTACGAAGCCCACAATTCAAGGGCTGGTCGGGTGCCAATTGAGGCACTAGGTCCCTCTCTCACACAACCCTCGGTGACCGCTCGGAGGTGGAACACTCTAGGGTCGGGCGCTCTCTCTCTCTCGCTCAAAGGAGCAATTCCATAGATATTAGATGAACAAGCACTAGAAAATGAGCAAGGTTTAGAGCTTACCCGGTTGGTTTGAGGAAACCAACCCCGTTCGAAGACGAGGGCGAGCGGGGAAGTGTGGGTTCCCCACACACTGCGCCAATGAAGCTTCTACGGTTTAATAGTACATGCACTACTCCCCGCACAGGGGGGTTGGACTAGGGGAGGGGAGATTGAGATTACAAACAAACACTACCTCCACGTAGGGAGGGGCGCTAAGCTGGCCAGGCGGGGAGTGGAGGTTACCTAAACTCGCACCGGGAGGGTAATACCCAGTTCTATCCCAGCCTGGAACTGCAAGACAGTGGGTCGCTGTTGGTGCTGCCACGGACTATAACGAACTTGGAAGACGCCAAAACCAGCGCCAATCCTTCGCTGACTGGTCCAGGAAGGCTCCTGAATTTTCGGGGAATCGTCTGGTGTGATTGCTGGTCGTGGCTGGCTCTGGAATTGGGTTGCTCTGCTCGGACTGGGACTGCTCTCAGGTCGCAGTAGTAGGTTGATGATGCCGTCACAAACACTCCCGTAGTCGAAATGGTGCAGCACCAAAATGGACGCGTTCGTGAATGAGTCCTCTTCGATCTCCAACCAAGAAGGACACCAGGGGAGGTCGGAGGAGGAAGGTAGAGGATGAAGAGTGGAGGGGTGTCTGTGCTAGATCCCTTTGACCCTTTCACATGGAAGATCAAAGGCCAACAATGATACTTAGTATACTTAAAATTTCCTTGTAGGATCATGGCTGCTGAAAGAGCACAATGGCACGAGATGTAGCGCATCGTGCAAGGACTTACGCAGGCGCTACAGCAAGTGACGCAAGGCGGTGCTCACCGTGGAGCTGGTAACCTCCATAGCGATTTTTGCAATATGAACCCACCAAGGTTCACGGGCTCGACTGACCCCGAGGATGCCAAAAATTGGCTAAAAGAAATTGGAAGAATATTCCATGTGATGTAATGCGCGGATGAAGAAAGTGTTCTACTGGCCACATTCCAATTAGTGCGGGACGCTCGATGTTGGTGGGAGTCTGTAGAAGCGACTTTGCCCGAGGACCACGTCACATGGGCAGAATTCATTGAACATTTCAACGACAAATATTTTTTTGACCACATTCAAGAAAAGAAGGCCTTGGAATTTACCGCATTAAAACAACGGGCATTGAAAGTGGCCGAGTATGAGGCCCAATTCTCAAGGCTATCCCGATATGCACCCCACTTGGTGTGTACTGAGAAGATGAAGGCAAGAAGGTTCCTTAATGGGCTTCGGCCCCAATACATCACCCAACTTGCGCCGATGGACATCCAAGTCTATTCATAAGTGGTTCGACGTGCCCAATTGCTAGAAGATGTCACCGAATTCTCTGAAAGGATTCGAGGCAGGGACAAGAAGGAACCCGTTACAAGCTCGGGAAATTTCAAATCGACATTTAATAAGAAGTGGTCCTACAACGGAGGGGAGTTCTCCAAAGAAAAGTAATTTCATAAGAACGACATGCCATTCTCCACCGTCACTACACCTTCTAAGGAAGTGTGTAAATACTATAACAAGGCCGGCCATAAGGCTGAGCAATGCTGGAGGAAGCTACGAGCTTGTCTCCGATGTGGAAGTTGAGCACATCGAATCCCGAATTGCCCGTTGATGAATGAGCAAGATACTAAGGATGAGAAGCATCTGGCAAAGAAATAAGGCCGTCTGCAAGCTCTCCAAGAGACGGAACCAACTGAAGGTTGAATTGTAGAAGATACACTAACTGTCTGCTCTAAGACTGTTAAAGTTTTATTTGATACCGGAGCAACTCATTCATTTACATCCAAGAAATTTGATGCTACATTTTCTAAGGAGCCCGAATGGTTAGCTTTAGTCATATCTACACCTCTCGGGAACAAGTCCGATATCATGCATCATTACCCAAGTTGTGAGGTTATGGTTAAAGGAAACAATCTATCTGCCGACCTGATATGCCTTAATATAAAGGGGTATGATGTCATACTAGGTGCCGACTTGTTATCCACATACCAAGCCACTATAGATTGCCGAAACGGCAAGATAACTTTTATGGATTTTCCCGAGCTGGTTTACACTAGCCCTCAGACTAAATCCCCTCTTATCTCAGCTCTCTGAGCTAGCAAACTTATAAGTAAAGGATGTGTGGCTTTCATTGCATTTGTGACTGCCCTAGAAGTCGAGGAGCCTAAACTTGAGGACATCAATGTAGTTCGGGATTTTCCCGACGTTTTCCTAGAAGAATTACCCGGCTTACCCCCGGAGCGGGAAGTGTCATTCACAATTGACCTCGCTCCTGGTGATGGTCCTATTTTTAAGGCACCTTACAGAATGTCTCCCGCTGAGCTGAAGGAGCTAAAAGAGAAACTAATGGAATTGTTGAAAGAGGGTTTCATTAGGCCTAGTATTTCCCCATGGGGAGCACCCGTGCTATTCGTCAAAAAGAAGGACATATTGATGAGACTCTACATTGATTATCGACAGCTAAATCACCTTACAATCAAGAACAAGTACCCGCTGTCGAGAATTGATGAGCTGTTCGATCAATTATCTGGAGCTAAATACTTCTCAAAAATTGATCTTCGTTCTAGTTACCACCAACTAAAAATCAAAGAAGAAGACATTCATAAAATTGCATTCCGAAATAGGTATGGGCATTACGAATTTACTGTTATGCCTTTCAGACTAACAAATGTCCCTGCAACTTTCATACAGTTAATGAACAGCATATTTCGACCTCACTTAAACCAATTTGACTCAACTCATAAAAATGTAACAGACATAATGAAGCCATGCTGGCGAGCAATCATAGCTGGGGAAAAATGTGAAGGGCGAGAGATGCCCCCATCAGAATGAGATTAGAAGGAGGGGAGAGATAATGACGTCAAAGATTCAAGTGAGCAAGATGAGCCGACAATTTCCAATCATCAAGTAGACACCGTCCGCCCTCCTCCCATTTATCCCACTCATTCATATGCCCCTCTGCCTTCGCTTCCGCATACACGTTTACCTCCGCAAAATTGTCCATCACAACATTAAACTCCACCACCCATTGTTACGCCTTCACCATGGTGTCCACTTCATTTTGATGATTATAAAGATTTGGAGCCAGCACAAGATGTTGAAGTTCCAAATGCACCCATTCTGAGTTTCCTCCATTTTTCGCTCCCTCCATTGCCACCCGACGCACCCCCCACTCAGGACGAAGCCACCGTCCCCAACCCATTTACCAAACCTCTTGGTGTTATGATAATGGGTCGATACTCCAATCACCCACACCAGCACACCATGACTCTTCTCCTATCCCTAACGCCTCTCGCCCCATCCGGTGCTTCATAAGCACTAAAACTTCTCATTTTACACCTTTGATTACCGCACCATTAGCCTTCATACCATCGGCCTCCGCCGAACCTCCCGTCGAATCTTTCCATAAGCCAAATAACCCTTCGTTACTGTCACTTCGGCCCTCCATTATCCCTATGACTCCAAAGCTAGTATTTACCAACCCTCCACCTACACCTTTACCCGAACCCGTGGCTAATCCTGAGCAGGATTTACCTATGTTTGAACTCGAGCCAACCCCGTCCGCTTTCGAGCAAGGGGAGAAGCCCGATGTATTACAACCTCCCCTTCCGTTTACCCTTCTGTTGGCACTCTCCACTAAAACTCCATTACTCATGAAGCCTACCGCTTCCACCTCATCTTTCATCACCCCTCGGAATGGGTATATTTCTACAAGCATTTGTGCCAAGGACGATAATCAAGAGCCGGGCAAGAAAGATTTAGTCGCGGCTATGCCGTTCAAGATTCAAGAGTTCATTTGCCGAATGTCGATTCGTGTTCTTGTGCTGGGCATTTTTGATACCTCTCCATCAAGGCTCACTATGATAAATTCTTCCAAGTTGATGCCATATCTGCCTTTTGTCATTTTTACCTTGCTCATTGGTCGATACTCTTTCAATGCTCTCATTACCCCTCACGTCATTGTCATACGATTTCCTAAGAGATTTTCTTCTTGCATCACAATAACACATCCTTCTAATGAGAGCTCATGGGTGCCATTTCCACTTCTTGAACCGTTTGGCAAGGCACCGTGCTTACCACGGAGGGGTGGGCAATCTTACATTATTGGGTCTTCCACCAAATTGATTACTTCTTTTCTTATTCCATCCATATTTTCATGGGCCACTCCATAGGTGAGGAAGATGATCTCATTCTTTCATTCCATGCATTCTTTGCATCACATGCACCCCTTGCATTCCATGCATCCATTGCATTCAGTCCATTGCATCCATTTGCGATTCTCCTTTCCCAAGTTTTCGAACCCATATCTTCCCCGTCTTCTAGAACTTTTGGACTCATTATCTATCTTACCAAGGCATCGTTCCCCCTCCATTATTCTTTCTGGGCATCACACCCTTTTTCACCTTCTTCTTCCGGAACCTCCAGACCCCTCTTCCTCTTCTAATCCACTTTCCCCAGGGCATTACGTACCTCCAAATTTTCCTTCCCTTTTCCTCTCCGGGCATCGCACCCCCTTCTATTCTCCCTCTCCGAAACCTTCAGATTTTCCCCGGGTATGCATGTCAAGGGTCTAAAAATCAAAGACACAGAGTCCCGGTGCAACAGACTACCTCTTTGAGGGGTAGTACTTTGGAAGGAATTCGAGTCCTGACACTTCCCATCTTGTATACGGCTTATCTCTAAATAGTCTTCTTTTCTCCCTCCAAGGCTAAATGTTTCTCATGTATGGCCTTAGTAGGGGCACCGTTAACCATGGACAGCTGACCATAGGGTGCCACTCTCCAATGCACCTAGAATTTTTGTGCACGAAGTATGGTGATGTTCAAACATGCAGTAAGCTTTACAACACAATGACTTAATCAGCACGATTAATAATTTAACAAATCAAATGCATAGAGATTCATATAGTGTTAGCATCATCAAAACAACAGGGAAAAACACAACACACGGGACGAGGATCTCGATGGTGGAGACGGTTCGTGGGTTTGCGAACTGGCGAGGGTTTAACCGACGTTTTCTTGGCAGATCGGCGTCCTCGATGCTCGAAATCTTCAGTGGAGGTCGGGGGACTGATCCTTAACCTCTGTACTTCCCATCTCACGAGTTTGGTGGGCCATGGTGAGCCGAGCGGGGTTATTTCTATGTTTTGGGATAAAATACACGTTTTGGGGTGTAAGCCAGATCGAGTGTTTTGAAAGTATTTTTGTGGTTTAAATGGGCCCTCTCGGTGCTAAAGAGGTTGTGGATTGGTTTTTCCTTATTTTTTCCTTCACATGGGCATGAATGGGACGTGGAATGAGGTTTTCTACAGTGTTTGCTATTTTCGCGCTCGGGACGGGGTAGCGGTCCTACCAGGGACCGCTACCGGATGGGACGACCTCATGGAGAGCTTCAGGGGTCCCTTATGTCGATTCGGGGGTTGCGGTCTGGCGATAGACTGCCACCTAGCTTAATGGTCTCGAGGAGACCGCCATTCAGTGCCTAGCAGTCAGGGTGTGACCATTTTTCTATTTCTTGGTCGTTCAGGGTCGGGTAGGGTAGCGACCTTACGATTGACTGCTAGCCGACGGCTAGCACTCAGGCCAAGGACCGCCACCCTACTTGGCGGTCTGGGAGGTGACTGCTTGCGGTTCGAGTGTCTCCTGGGCCTTGCAGTCCTGAGAGGGCTGCCAGGCATTGTGACGGCCCGGAGAGGACCGCCACTTGGTTTTCGTGTTGGTCGTGTCTGTTTCACGTTGTGTTGACTTTCGTCGACCCGGTTGTGACCCAGTGGTCAACCTTCGGCCTCGTGGATGTCTCGACACCATGGGTTCTGTGTTCGTGTTTTAAGGGTGTCTGAAGGTATCGAGTTATCTCGATTAACGTGCCCGAGGGTCTTGGAGGTCCGAGTGACCCCATGTGTTTCGGGCCTTCATGCTTTTGGTAGATCGAGTCACTGTGAGTCGACACGAGTGTGGTGGGTCTTCCCCGCACGACGTGGGTTTCTCCAAAAAAGTGGTTTTCAAGTGGGCCATGTGTGTGGCCTCGGACTGTGGGTCTGGTTAACCAGCTTGGGGCTGGAGGTTTCCCCTATGTCCCTTGAAGGAGGGATCAACTCGGCGGCTGGTGAGCTACCATGGGAATCGTGTCACCGTGATTTCAGACCTAGGGATTAGGTCAGATTGACGACGTTGTGCCATCACGTGCGACGGTCCTGACCCGAGTCTTGTGGCTCAAGGACCGTTAGGTTTAGTAGGTCTAGTGGGCTATCCAAAGTCTGGTGGCTCCGAGTCACCTGTTACTTCGCGTTACTCGCAATGGGTGCGTGCGTGATTTTCAGTGTTCACGTTTAGTGAGCCCCCACTAGTCGTAGCTTTCCATGGCACGCGTGTGCAGATCAACTTGGGAGTGGTGGAGAGCGTGACCCGAGAGAGATGATTTTTAGGCTGGTTATCATAGGGCCCCTTCGCGCAGCCTGAGTCCGGGCTTTGGGGAAGAACTAGCTAGAGGATCTGACCTAGGGCGTATGGTCTGTGTGCGCACACGTGGTTGCGGCCGTCGGACCCGCGCTAATAAGTGCGACCCCAACTAGTCCTTATTCTGTGTTCCTGGTTTCTGTACGGTGTCTCAGTCACCACTTGGGGCATCATAGGGAGACACTTAAGACTGTGGACTAAGTCGTCAGTGGACGCATCCGGCCTTGCTTCTGGTGGGCAGGTACTCCCGTCGCGTGACGTGAGTTTTCGTGACTCGAGGTCCCATTTCGTGTCTGCGAGATGAGATTTTACGTGTAATTTTTGGTTTTTTTTTTAGCCGAGCTCTGGAGTTTCCAGTGAGGGTCACCGAGGATTTTCCCCTAGACGATGTAGAGCTTTAGAAGTCAACATCAATGGGAGGATATTGCTAGGGGAAGTGTACATCCTAGATATGAATGACTTTGATCTCATTATAGGGATGGATTGGTTGGACAAGCACTACGCTCTCTTAGACTACCGTCGGAAGATAGTGATCTTTCAGGAGCCAGGAAAAGAGACATTCTTCTTCCAATGCCTGAAAAGCAAGTCGGGGAGAATGATGGCATCAGCCATCAGGGCTTCCAAGCTGATTAGCAAGGGATGTGATTATTTCCTGGCTAGTGTGGTAATTGAAGAAAGCACTATGAAGATTTTGGAAGACTTGGACGTGGTCCGAGAATTTCCTTATGTATTTCCCAAAGATCTACCAGGACTACCACCAATTCGACAGACAAACTTCTCTATTGAGCTGGTGTTGGACACTACACCTATCTCCATTCCACCATACAGGATGGCTCCGGTAGAGCTTGCTGAACTCTGGAAACAATTGCAGGAGTTGCTAGACAAAGGCTTCATTAGGCCCAGTATGTCTCCATGGGGAGCACCAGTCTTATTTGTGCGAAAGAAAGATGGGGCTATGTGGTTGTGCATTGATTACCGCAAGCTTAATCAGGCCACCATTAAGAACAAGTATCCTCTACCGAGGATTGAAGAATTATATGGCCAATTGTCATCTGCTATGGTCTTCTCCAAGATTGATTTGAGGATGGGTTATCACCAAATCAGAATCAAGCCCAAAGATGTGTCGAAGATAGCCTTCAGGACTCGTTATGGTCACTACGAGTTCTTAGTAGTACCATTCGGGTTGATGAATGCACCGGCTATATTCATGGAGCAGATGAATCTGATCTTTTGCCCTTATCCGGATCAAATTGTTGTAGCCTTTATAGACAACAGCCTGATATATTCTGCCAGTCAGGAGGAGCATCGGCAACATCTAAGAGTGGTTCTACAAACTCTTAGGGAGAACAAGTTCTACGCCAAATTCAGCAAGTGTGAATTTTAGCTAGATCAGGTTATGTTTCTCGAACATGTTATGTCAGGGAATGGCATATTTGTTGACCCTAGCAAGGTTGAAGCAGTGACAAAGTGGGAAGCACCGAAGGCAGTCATGGATATCAGAAGCTTCCTTGGTCTGGCTGGCTACTACCGTCGGTTCAGTGAAGGCTTCTCCACCATTGCAGCCCCAATGACCAAGTTGACCAAGAAAGGAGCGATATCTGGTTAGAAGAGTGTGAAGAAAGTTTTTAGATGCTCAAGGAAAAGCTGACTTCGGCCCCAGTATTGGCACTCCCTCAAGGGAATGATGGCTTCATTGTTTATACAAATGTCTCTAGGATCGGTCTTGGTTGTGTACTAATGCAAAATGGCCGAGTGATCGCCTATGCCTCGAGAAAGTTGAAGGACCATGAGAAGAAGTACTCCACTCATGACCTTGAAATGGCAGCAGTGGTCCATGCTTTGCGCATCTAGAGACAATATTTATATGGGATTCGATTTGAGATCTTCACCGACCATCAGAGCCTTAAGAATATATTCACTCAAAAGGAACTCAATTTGAGGCAAAGGAGATAGGTCAAACTATTGAAGGACTATGACTTCACCTTGCAATACCATCCAGGCAAGGCAAATGTGGTGATGGATGCTCTCAGCCGTAAATTGATGGCGTTGAGCTTGCATCTGGAATATGATGGAGGGTGTGATTAAATCACGACCCGAGGAAGCAATTCGGTCTCTTGGCTGGGTTGTCAACTAGACCTACATACTTAGACAGAATTGTTGAGGTATAAAAGCAGGACATGGCCTTGTAGAAGCTACTGAACAATGAGGACTTACATGTGGGGATTGATGGGCTGATCATGTTTCGAGGAAGGATCTGTGTACCAGATGACGTGGAATTGAAAAGGGAATTGATGCAGGAGGCTCACAGATTAAATTTCTCCATCCATCCTGGAAGCACTAAGATGTTTCAAGATATGAAGATGACATATTGGTGGCCAAGAATGAAGCGAGACATAATGGAGTTTGTGTCCAAATGTCTCACTTGTCAGTAGGTGAAGAATGAGCATCAAAGACCATTTTTACAAAGTAAACAAGGACATCGGATGTAACCACGTTGGTCCACTGCTGCTGTTGGATGCCCTAATACAAAGTAAATAAAACTATCAACTCCATCCTTGAACTCCTCTGACACCACTGAAGTCCTGCAATCAATGGCACCCAAGACGGGGTGAATTGGGTGATTTCAGATTAAATAAACTTTTAGCCGATTTAAACAGATATGATGAAATGGCAACTTTGAAACTCAGATCTGTTATGTTGCAGATTAGATCTATCAAAATCTATCGCACACGATAATCAATTATGCTAGATTCGAATGACTAAACACGTATGCATGCACGATTACATAGAATGGGGATAAAAGAAATTGACCAAACCAAACAATCCAAATCACAAGGCATATGAATTTTTAAGGTGGTTCGGGACCACGACGGGCTCCCTACGTCCACTCCTCACCAAAATCTGGTGA
This sequence comes from Amorphophallus titanum, assembly GCA_024336825.1. Classification (NCBI taxonomy): domain Eukaryota; kingdom Viridiplantae; phylum Streptophyta; class Magnoliopsida; order Alismatales; family Araceae; genus Amorphophallus; species Amorphophallus titanum. Next base: position 5,141,609 of record JANBPO010001714.1, on the reverse strand, counting down.
GACTTCACTGCTAGAAAACCAGCACGAGGATAAATCCCCAACACGGAGCCAACCTCCAACACACATGCTAGACGATGCCTACACACACACGGGGACACGCCCCAACACACACACACAGAGACAAAGTCGCCAACACAGTCCAACGATCGGATCAACAACATATACACACGCTGTGGATCTGAAATCCACCAGCTCACTTGCACAAATTGTGGATCTGAGTAGATCCCCACACCCACACGGATCTAAGGAGACCCACACAAACACAGATCTAAAGAGATACACACACACACTTGCATCTAAAGAGATTCACACACACACACGAGTGTTTACAGATTTGGAAAGAAATACACACTTGAAGCTCAAAATAAATTTGATGAAGAAATGAAATAAAAAGTTTAGATCTAGGTTCCCCCTTGATCAAAGATGTAGATCTTGAGGTAAGGTTTGCTTCTCCACTTGATCTTCACTTGATTAGCTTCAGAATTATCCTAAAAAGCTTGATCTTTGATGAAGGATTGCTAGACAAAGTACTGTTCACACAGGTGTTACAGCAGCCTTCTTCCTCCTTTGATGGCCTCCCTTTGATTTCCTTAGATCATTAGGGTTTCTTGCCCTAAAAATGTGTTTTTATAACACTTGGGCTGCTCAAGGGACATGCCAGACATAGATCCACATTTTGTGATAGATTAGGGGGCTTTGAGACTCAAAAGTCCAAAAGAAATGGCGGCCCACATTGTGAAAACCAAAGTCAACAATTGCTAGCTTCGAGGGTTTCGATCGACCGAAATGTCTAGTCTGTCGCCCGAACTCTGTAACTCTTAAGAGATTTCATTACTAGAAAAATTGGTCGATCGAACTTCCCCCGTCGGTCGACCGAACTGTGAGAATTCCTGAAACTTTTAACACTAAAAATTAGGTCAACCGAAATTGACCCATCGGTCGACCAAACTCTGTAATTTCTTAGAGTTTTGCTTGCTAGAATTTTTGGTCGATCGAAGCAACTCAGTTGGTCGACCAAACTCTGCTTCTTCTGCAGAACAAGGTTGTTAGCCAAAGAAAACATGTCCAGATAACAAGGCCTTATGTTTGAACAACTTTAACATTCATTTGGGGTTCATTTAGCTCAGTCTATGCATTTTGAAGGCTTTAAATATTTGAGCATTTGACATGATGAAAATTGGCCTTAATCGCATTTAATGCTCGCCATTGAGCAATTATGCATGACACGAGAGGGAAATCAAGTTTGGGGTTTTGTTATCATCAAAATCACCTGGCGAAACTCAACAATCTCCCACCTTTTGATGATGACAAAACTCTAGATCATTAAGTGCATTGGCGTGCCTTTAAGCAAATTTGGAACCTTGAAATCAACGCATTGCATCCATGCAAGCTTCCACATGGCTCTTTTACGTGGCGGAGTTTACACTCATGCATAGTAAAGGATTTTAGACGAGCTGACATCCAACACCATTTGATATATATAGCACCAATTGGAGGATAGGCAAAACCAACAACCCGCAAGGTGATCAATCCATTTACAAATAGTTCATCAAGCCAAACCAACGCAACCATTCAATCATATTTACCAAATTGAGAGGAAATGAAAGGGTGGGCCGACACCAAGTGTCGTTAGGCTATGACTAGTGGAGGCTCACTAGACACAGAGACTCTCCGAAAGAAACTCTGAATTGAGGACACTAAGCGTCATTAGGCTATCACTAATGGAGGCTCACTAAACACTCACTTGTTGCACGCACTACGAAACACAAGGTAGTATACAGAACTGCCGTCAGACTCAAGATAGTCAACTAGACCTACACACAACGATCCTTGAGTCAGACGACTCAGGTCAAGATCGTCGTACATCATGGCAACATACCGTTAATTAGCCTAGTCCCTAAGTGAAAATCATGATAAAATACAAGTCGCCAGCTTCAAGCTACACATAGGACTCTCGATTTCGTATGACACAAATCATGGCACATGAGGGAACATCAAAATCTTCAAACCAAATAAACACACATATCGAGATAAGATGATACCTCTAAGCATTCAAAATCAGAGTCTCAATCCATACCGGATAATCGAGACACTCACGAGGTCACGTGTCAACTGCTAGGTCACAACCGGGTTGACTAGAAACCATAATGACTCTCGAAATCACACAAAACACTACTTAGTGCAATGGCACTTTCAAACACCCTATAACACAGTCACAGCCCTCATAGGACGTCCCTGACATCCACGCACTATAGGCTAACCAAGGGGTCGAAGTCAAGCCAATAAACACAGAGAAAATACCGTACATTGCTCGGGATGAGACTACTCTTCCGAGATCCTTCGACATACAGATATGACTCTCACGGAACACCCAAGGCATCCATCGAGTCAAATGCCAACAAGGCATTGAATACTAGGTTCATCGGAGCCCGAGACAACTCACATAATACCTCAAAAATCGAAGACATAAACGCGGTGCATGCCTACGTTGTGATAGTTAACGCATCCAAAGGATGCGTCATGATGCCAGAAGAACGCGTCCAACACTCATAGCCCGTCAATGCATTGGTGCGGCACACGCTAGGGTCGAGTTAATAGACGCGGCCATAGCCTCCAGTGCGTTAAGACAAGAACGTGGTTAAGACCTAGGGTGCGTTAACCAAGATCGTGGCCACCACCTCGGTCGCGTTCTTTAGGATCGCGTCCAACACAAGGACCGCGTTCCTAACCACCCAACTATTCATCACCGTCGATGAACGCGGTCACACGATATAGCGCGTTACACTGAGAACGCGGCTAACGTGACCAGTGCATTCTCGTCAAGGTGCGAAAATCGTAAAAAACCCCAAAACTCAGTCTTTCCACGCCCCAATCACTTCTGAATGATGGGGAAACAACCCTAATCACCATATCATCCTTCCACAAGCCAGAAGGGATCAAACCACATACAAAATGACATGATATGGGTGATTTTCCACAAATCAACCCAAAATGACTCACAAGGGTAACCAGACTCCTACCGGCCCCAAATCACGACCAATCGTAACGAAACTAGTGGGGATGGCATCCAGACATGCCAGGGGTTCGAATGAAATCAACTAAACTGAAAATTATCGCTTGGAATGGCGAACTCTGCTCACACCTCCGTGAAGCATGCATCACCCTAAATGAAGTAAAATCCACTCGTATATGCACCGTTCGGCTCCAAATCGCAAGGAAATGAAGGAAAAGAGTAAGGCATATGTCCCGCTACCTCCACCGAAGATCTCGTGCACCAAAATGGCCACAATAAGTCAAAACCATCATACGAGCAACCCACACTGGCTTTGAATCCATGAATGGGATCGCGCCAACGCCACGCTCTGATCTTCACGCCATCACGTCTCAGGTCAGCTCCATGCCGTCGCCACGTCACCCAGCTCCACCATGGTCGTGCACCTGGGGGAGAGGAGAAGAGAGGAGAGAGAACGGAGGGAGAGAAATGAGAAACGTGAGGGAGGAGAGAGGAGGTTAAAAAATTAAAAGAAAAAAAAATTAGTAAATTTTCTCAAATATGATTTTTGACGTAAAATTCTATAAATTCATAAAAATATGAAAAAATAGCCTACGCAATCCTTAGAAAGAGCACAACGCATCTGTAGCGTCCTGGAGTCTAAAAACTCAACGGCATAAATAAAACACATTATAGCAAAACTGTAAAACCTATCTAAGCAGTTCAACAGCTAATCTATATGCCAATTAAATATAAATTATAGCGTCGAGATCTTTATCTACCCATAGAAGAAAACCTCAACTGCCTCGGTGATAGGAAAAAGAAGAGACCACTAGAAGTGAGAGATCAGATGCATCCACCGACGGCTTACACTGTATCTCAAGCAACTCACGAGTCAGACTGACATGACAAGCCAAAGGCGTATCAGTACTTGTACCAAACCGAGAACTAGTCAGAGTGACACTCATCAGTGTCAGTCCTAAGCCTCCGACCACGTGTTCACACACTGACTCCTGCCTAGAGCCAGGCCTCCAGCTAGTTCCCCCCCCATAGGACGCTACGGTCAGGCAGGGGCCCACGGTAACTAGCTTAAAAATCGTTAAATGGGAACGCCCCTCCACCTTTCCCAGGTGGATTGACACTGAAAGTCTAGGGCTATGACTAGTGACTCCATCACGAGGAAAGAGGAAGCTGCTCTATCGGGATCTAAAATAATGTCACAATTTTATAAAATAGCTTAAACATGGCGTACATGCACAATGGAATGCATTAGAAACTAAACTTGCATATTTTAGAATGCTAGGGAACGTAACAGACTTAGATCACCCCATTACAAGGTGTGACGGATCAGGGTAGGGGCGTTACCTTGCTTGTGATGTGCCTTCCTCTGTCCGTTACACTCACCCGAACAATTCAGAAACATGAACAACCACACAGACTGTAACGCACCAATCATGGGGCGTTACACTCATGTAACGCGCCTCCTATGGGCCGTTACACTTGCCAGAATGCCAGGAAATCCACAGTTTTACATAAAATGTAACGCACCAGGGCAGGTGCGCTACATGACTCTAACGCACAGAGTCAGGTCCGTTAAAGGCACCCAAACACCTAAAATTCACAGTTTTTGAATAGAACGTAATGCACCAAGGATGGTGCGTTATGCGACCTCGACGGACCAGGGCTGGGCCGTCAGACTAACTACCTATCTCAGTCAACAGTCAAAGGGTTGGTCAATGGTCAAGTAATGAATCAGGGACTGTCCGTTATACTTAAGGTGACGCGGTAGTGCTTGGGCGTCAGGGGGCCATAACGCACCAGGGGTGGTGCGTTACACCGTCTGGGTTGCCAAAATCCAGAGTTCAAAATTGAACCCCCTCCCAGTCGACCAAAATCGACGGGAATCGCGGGGAAACTAGTTTTTCTAACAAACCACCCTGCTATACCAACATTTTACAACTACATATGCCATTAAAACTTAAAAGCGATGGCCATGGAGTCAATTTCGTGAATTTAAGGCTAATTAACAGTAGCATGAAAGATTGTACAAAAATCGAGAAAATTGGAGTCAGACCACGGCACATGTGGTACCGGTGGGTTCCTAGCGAGGAGAAGATTCCATCCCCCTACCTCTTACACGACGGGAATGGCATTTGAGGCACGAACGGACGAAGGGGCAGCGCAGCTCCACTCTGCTCGACCCGCCTCCACGCTCTGCGAATCGAGGGAAGAAGGGCGTCACCACGACCTGCGCGACACGACCTTTCCAACGGTACCTCCCTTGCCTCGATCAGCGGCCATCTAGACTAAAATCGAGAGAGAAGAACGATTATCATGAAATTAGCCAAAAATTTGCCAAAATAAGGTTTTGCACAGAAATCGGTGAAAACGACGACGGATGGCGACGCATGTGGCGTTAATGGATTCCTGGCAAGATGAGGAATCAATTCCCCTACCTATTATACGAGGAAGACTGCGAATTGGTGCAGATAGGGCGACGGGGGCCACGCCATCCTCTCGCTCCCACGCGCCTCCACGCTCCCCGATCGGAGGGAAGAAGGGTATCAGCGCGATCCTCGCGTCAAGCTCGTCCCGTCGGTATCTCCCACGCGTCGATCGGAGTCTGTTTGGACCAAAATCGAGTGAGAGGGGGAGAGAAGGAGAGAGAACGTGTGAGGGAGAGAGAGAAGAGAGAGAGAGAGTGATCGAGAGAGTGAGGAGAGAGAGAGAGTGGCTTGATCCCCTTCTCTCGCATGTGTCTTAGATGTGTCAATTTTACCACTCTTTGGCTGCATTGGTTAATTTAACGGCGATACTGGTGATGGCCAATTGGCCAAATCAAGAGGAATGAAACAAGGTAATTACCTGAAGTCATTAACCACTTTTAAAAAAATTACCTGAAGTCATTAATATAATCAGCATCAAGGCACCACTACTCTTGTAGTGATCAAGCCTATCGTATGTTTATTGTGCACGGTTGCTTTGGTTCATGTCTGATAGTGGAAAATAGCAGAACACCAAGACGATATGCAAGAGTTATAATGAGACCGTGATGCTGCACAGAATTACTTGGCGAATATTTTGAACTTTTCGGTCAATGAAATCTAGTCCCCTCTGCAACTCAAAGTAAAAAGGCATTGGTAAGCAAATATGTAGACCTCTGGTCCATCTGATTATATGATTAGAGGGAGGGAGCGAGGGAGTCAAATATTTATAGTGGTGGATAGCTGAACCTTTTTCCTTATTTCATTTACCCTTTTTGGCAAGGGAAGGGGGACAAAAAAAGAGATTACTTTTCATGCTCTCCACTTCAGTGTCGTGTAAGTGTGTAGGACTTGGAACATTTCATTGATAGGGACAATTCTTTGTTTTTCTTCTTTCCCTGTCTAGTACACTGTCCTCTTTTACTGTAGTTGTGTACATTTGGAAAAGATGTTTGCTTTGTCAATAGTCATGCGCAGCATGGACCTCCCATCTATGGGACACCCACCCACCCTCCGCAAAAGCCTTTTAAGGACAATTGAGTTTTGAACATTTGCCATCCATGTACCCACTCTTATCTTCTATGCCTTGTCACACGAAAGCCCCACTGGTTACTGGCTTCCAATGAAACTGGGCGCTTGCTTGATGATGAGGCTATCAGAAGTCTATGGGACAAAATCAAGCTCATGAGGCGCTTGGAGAAATGATCTAGCAGATGGCATTAGACACATGCTAGTGGGATTCTCAAGGACCCAAGTTGGAAGAGAAGTCTCTGTCCATCAACAATATAAATGAGATTCATTTAGAAAAAAGGAGAGTACAATGCACTCACAAATCATTTCTGCCAGTCAATTGACGAAGTCCTTTTCTTGACAGATAATGAAATATTTTCTTTTTTTGGCACCTGTTCACTTTTCTCCTTCCTTCTGGGCACTAGGCAGTTCAGCTTCTTGACACTGGTTCAAACGCACCCCCTCTTTGGCCAAGGTGTTCTCTTACTCTCCTTTCACCGTTGGCAGTGTTGCATCAGTGCTATGACCTGGTAAGGAAACATGGAATCTAGGGACAAAGAAAACGTTAAAAGGAGAGCTGTTGCAAGATTTCAAGACAACCCATTTAACTGGTGGAGAGCAAAATTAAAAGCAGACCTGTTCATCCGTCGGGAATAGGCCTAAAGAATCTCCAACTTCATACCCTGATTGCTGTTTGTTTGGGGGTGGGGAGTGCTGCAGATTTTCCAGAGTGTGTAGGGTAAGTTACCATGGTTTTTCATAAAAATGAATCACGAGTAATGAAACCCTCAATGAATGATTAACATAAATAGAGAGTGGAAATGGGGTCTTCGGTCTTCATATCCCGGACCTCTCCCATTATATAAGAACCCCTAGGCCGGCCATCCACTGAGACTACAAATTAAGCATGGAATACATTCTGTAATCTAATCCATCTGTCTGTCATCAAATCCCAGCTGACCAAAGATTCCGATGAGATAAACTTTTCACAACGAACTTGACCATGAAACCCCTCGTATGTTGATTCTTCACAGTATGCGTGCTTTTGGATGATGGGACAGTTCCCTTTGATTTGTCCATTTAATGAAGACATTCTAATTCCAACAGACTAAGGCGTCCATCACGGCCTGTGTTTTTGCAGCTTTCATCTTTGTGATGATTTGATAGTGTATTTGAAGTTAATCAGTTTGAAAAACTGGTAAGCAATCAAATCCTCTCTTTGGAATTAGGATTCAAGAGGAGCCCTAATTTCTAGAAATTGATGGATCGCTGTGCAGAAGTAGAGCATGCCCGACATCCACAGAAGTAGAGCACCCACCCCTTCAGCGTTGGTTGGCCTCTGACTGCAGGGCCATCTCTACCACTGGTCCAGTGGCCCATGATCCCATCCGGGTTTGTGTTCCATGCCAAGCAGGATGCAGTTTGCCCCAGTGGTGGAGTGAGCTGCCTTTGGTGTCATTCTCCCCCTATCATTGAATTGGGGCCGATCAGTTTTCCTCATCAATTCCTTGAAACAAAAATATTGTGTTTTTTGTACGAGTTATGTGACTGCACCAAACCAGGTCCCTGACAGAGGCTGGATGGTGGGGAAGATGGCAGCTGTGAAGGGCTCAGACAAAAGACAGAATGCAGAGCATATACATTTATTTTTCTTAGATTACTATGATAGAATAAAGTTTTCTGTCTTAAAAATTGGTAGCTGATGATCATGTTAGAGGCTACAACGTATATCATGCAATACAGATGTTAGGCGGTTTTGTTAAGAAAGGTATTACTGAGAAATCAGATCAAAATTGCTTAGGCAGACTAAAGAGTTTATTACTATTAGGCACCCAGGTGACTTAGGCAGGCCTGAAGTGGTGCCAATATTTCATGCTCAGTATCGAAAGCATGTAAACTATGTAAAATTACTCTACTCCAGTATACAGTTTCGTTGTTAATTGATAGGTCCAAGGAGATTCTTTTATTGGTTGAATTAGAACATAAACATATAACCTCTTCCTTTTTAGGTGGTTGGTTGGTTGGGGGGGGTGTATTCCTAGTTTGGCGATGTACTTGGAAGTGAGACATTTTTAGGTGTCCTTGGATAACGCTTCACGTCCAGATTCTCGTGGATAGATTGCTTTGAAAACTGAAAGTCCTTAGGTGTTACCAAAAAGGAAGGGGCCTGAATTGGGTTCCCACTTTTTTCCAATTCAGCCCCCATTATCAAAACATTGGGGGAAAGCCCTCTAGATTTTAAAACAATCAAAAAATAAGAATTTTGATGAATCTTTCTCATAATTTCCTATGCTTCAGATTACCGGGCCAGTGGACCACCTAGTCATTCTTTTGCTGCAACGTTTTCTTCTCCATTTTTTTGATTAGTCATCTGAGAGTGGGTAATCTGACAGTTGAGTTTCCACTGTTCATTTGCTGCAGCAACTCGGTTCCTAATTGCTGGGTGGTTTATGTTGATTTGATTATCGTTTCTAGACAAGCTGGTCCCATGCTATTATAGTGACATTCACTCTAGATATAAGAGAAAGTTTCAACAGTATTTGGTGTGATGACTTTGACACTGGAATTATCTCATTTCAGTTAGAAGAATGAGACAAGTATTGTATAAGTCAAGTAACATCCTTGAGAACGTTATGTAGAGGAGAGGGTTTCATGTTTCTTTGCGGCCTTTCAATGCTTCCGTATTTGTTGCCATCGTCTCTGCTGCGGAAAGACCATTTGTTCATGTTTGTGTCAGTGTTACCCTGAGATGCAGACTACTGCAATGGTGTGCAGTCGGATCACACACCCCTTTAGTGCGCATGGGCATTGAGCATACATCATGAAGACTTAAAATGCAACTTCCTCAGTGTACACTCGGATCACATACCATTACGTTTGGTTCTTTTCAAAACCAATGTTCTTCCTTCCCGGATTGACATAATTATTTGCCCTTGTGCTTATGCTTTTCATGTCCATTCCCATCCTCAAATTATGCTGATCAACGGGTTTTTGCTGCAGCGTCGAACCCCCTGTATCTGACAAGGATCATGATGAGAAGGCCCGTAGATCTGAGTTTGTGCGGGAGGTCATGCTGTCGACGATATTTGATGGCAGGTTATAAGGGAAGAGTAGGATGGATGGTGGCGTGAGGAAGCTTTGGAGAGAATGTAATACAGATGCAGAATGCCGCCAGATTGTGCTGGAATCTTGGGGCAGCATAACGATGGCTATGCCATCTTATTAATGTATTATATATATCCTCGTCAGCCAAAAGAGAACAAAAAATGCTTAGGGGACTCTTTTATTTCCATCCTCTTTCTACAATCCGGGTCGCTGTGCATACGAGGAATGACACCCGTATGGGGGACTTGAGCCAGCCATTTCTTTATGTTAAAACACAATAAAAATGTTACATTTCATTGTCTATTTATGCCAGAATAGAGAAGAAATATTCCGCATTCATAATGGAAACACCAGCAAACAAATCTAGTCTAGGAGTACGTACTATGTTTGCATGTAGTCACAATTCTTAACCTTCATCAGTTCATCCTGTACGACTTATGCAGCATTTGGAAATAAGATGGGATTGTAGATTGTTTTCATAATCTCAGTGGCTTTGAAAATACACAGATTTTTCTTCATTAGAATCTATGATCAATAGATAGAGAGTGAGATTGGGTGGTAAATCTATTCTTAACCATCCACACTTACAACAAACAAGTTTATGATAAGTGTGTTTATTCCTTGCAGCCAGAAGAGGGGTGTGTGTGTGTATGCTTCGTTTTGTCATCGATAATTGTAAAAGTGCTTTGAGTGCTATGTAACTGTGACCCACCTTAATTAAAACTTGGGGAATGAGATATTTGTGACTCTTTTGAGTGGTTGTCAGATTGTAGCACCGAAGGACTGTTTGCATATTCCAACTTGGTTCTTCCGGTCATCAAATAAAAATAAAAAAATAAGAGAGATGATTTAATATGCGTGTGAGTGTGAGAGAGAGGGTGAGAGAGAGAGAGGAGACAGAGGAGTGAGAGCAAGAGAAGGGGTGAGAATTAGAGAGAGAAAGGGAGAGAAAGAGAGTGAGAAGGGTCGCTAGAAGAGAGAGATATAGAGGTGAGAGAGACAGAGGGTTAGAGAGAGAGAAGGTGAGAGCGAGAGAGGGAGATAGAGAGAGATAGAGAGAGGGTGAGAGTTAGAGAGAGAAGGGGGCCGGGTTGTGTGCATGGATTGAGAAGAGAGAGGCAGAGGGAGCGGTCGATCGGCATGTGTGCGAGAGACGACAAAGAGAGAAGGGGAAAGGGAGAGCAAGGGGTGCAGGGGGACAGGGCCAGGGATGGACGGATGGTGGAGGAGGGTAGCAGGCAGGAGCAACGTCGCGGAGAGGAGGGGGAGTAGACAAGGTCGACCCCGTGGTGGCCATAGTCCGTTGTTCATGAAGGGAGAAGTCGACAAGGTCGACCACGGGCTATTGTTTGTGTGGGTGATAGAGGGGAAGTGGAGGTGGGCGCCGATGAGAAGGGACGCTGGTGATGGTGAGAAGAGGCCCGCGCGGAGTGAGTGTGTGTAGAGGTGCGTGAGAGGGAGAGAGGCGACAGGAGATGCTGCGGTGTGACTGTGCGTGCAAGAACGGAGAGAAGGAGGGGGAGAGAGGTATGAGAGGCAAAGCGATGTGGTATGTGTGTGGGAAGAAGGCCGATGGTTGCGAGGGTTTTAGAGAGAGAGAAGCTCAGAGGGGGGGCGTCAATGTGGGATGTGTACATGCATGCATGGGATATGCGAAAGGAGGCCATGGTGTAGAAAATAGGCAGCCATCCAGTGCTATATGCGTGTAGTGAGGAGAGAAAGGGAGCCAAGTGACCAAAGGAGGGGTAAAGAGAAGCCGTGAGTGTGTGCGCTAGTGTGAGGGCGTGAGTGTAGGAACTAGAGAGGGAGAGAGGGAGGATGGTGAGGGAGTGCAGTGGTGTGGGAGGATGCGGTGCAAAAGGGAGAGTGAGCTCCGCGGTCAGCGCTGGTAGTTTGAAGGGTATAGAAAAGAGGGATAAAGAGAGCGATGGAAAGAGGGGGAGCCGAGGAGAGAAGGGTCACGGTGCCCCTGTTCTGAGCAAGGGCACTGGACCATGCATGTATGAGAGTCGGGCTGAGGGGAAAATGAGCAGGAGAGTCACCGTGCTGGTAGGGGGAGAATGGACCGCGTAGTGGCAGGGAAATTAGACGCGGACGCGGAAGAGGTGTAGGGGAGCGCAGACGGTGGAGGGAGAGGAGAATGACACCGACGGGGGGCAAACTCGCGGACGAGAGATGAAGAAAAGGGCATCGAAGGCCACGTGACGGTGGTGCAAGTGGAGTTAGAGATAGAAAGAGAGAGGGAGAGGAGAACGATGCGTGTGTAGTGCAAGGAAAGGAGAGGGATCGTCAGAGAGAGATGGAGGAAGAGGAGTTTCGAGGAGGAGGAGAGAAGAAGAGGTGAAGAGAAGGAGGGGGGGGGAGAGAAGTTGCCAAGGGAGGGAGATGAGCGCTACGCGTTGTAGACGATGGCCAGGCCACAAGATCCGGCACACTTGCTGTGATCTACGTTCATTCCCATGCTCCTGCCTTGAATGCCCATGCCGCTGTCTTGAATACCCACTATTGTTGCACATGTCTGCCTGTCCAAGCCCACGTCGTAGACGGAGCGCGTGTGCTCCTTCCAGCTTGCTGCTCGCCTGCATGCCAGCTGCCAATGCTGCGTGCCCTCGTTTGCCTGCACATGCATAGAGGAGGCCTTCACCACTGCCAAACCGATGCATGCGCACCACTGCATATGCTGCTGCCAAAGCACACAAGAGGAGGTGCCTGCACCTATGAGAGAAGAGAAGGGACTATTCACAAAGTTGCAAGGTTTATGTAAAAAATGATAAGTAGGACCCTTTAAGAAAAGAATTCAAGTTTATGTCATGTCCCTTCATCACACAAATTTGTTTTATTCTTCCATTTAGTTCATTCGAATTTTTTTTTGTAGAAATGGTAGAGGAAATCTCTATTTCCTCTTCATCATCACTCTAGGTGGAGACCATGGCTTTGGGCTTCTTTCCCTTGCTCTTGGATCTTTACTTGATCACCTCTGGATATTCTCCCTGCATATGCCCTGGTTTCTTGCATTGATAACAGATAACATTATCAGAAATTTTATGATGAGTAGATCTGGGGTTGGAGTTTTAACTTACCTTTGAAGTCTTCTTCTTATTTTGGAATTTTCCTCCCTTGCTCAAGAATTTCTTGAGCTCCCTAGTCAGCAAGGCATGGTCAGCTGAACTTACCTCTGGGGTGTCATCATCATTACTCTCATCGGAGCCGTCTGTGCCCTCAACAACCTTGAGAGTCGTTGTCTTCTTTTGCTTTGTGTCTTCCTCATTCCTCTTCATGTTCAGCTCGTAAGTCATGAGGGAGCCTATCAATCCATCCACTATCATGGCAGATAAGTCTTTTGAGTCCTCAATCACAAAGGTCTTAGTGTGTCATGCTAGGGTGAGTGATGTTAGGATCTTTCTAAAAACCTCACTTTCTGGGTATTCCTTTCCCAGTGATTTTAAGGAGTTAGTCAACTGTGTGAGCCTAGCACACATCTTAGAAATAGATTCATTAGGCTTCATTTTAAACATTTCATAGTTAGTAGTTAGCATGTTGGCCTTGGTGGCCCTGACTTCATATGTACCCTCGTAAATTAGCTCAAGCCTATCCCACATCTCTTTTGTAGATTTGCAAGTAGATACTCTTGAGTATTCAGTGGGGTGTATAGCACATTGCATGATGTTCATGGCGCTCCAATTGGTTGTGAATTTTTTGAACTTGTCTGGAGTCCAGGTGTCATCTAAATCTGGTAGGACAAATGGGCCTCTACTTACAATGTGCCATATCATATGATCCTAGGAACGCATGAATACTTCCATTCGATTCTTCCAGTATAGATAATTAGTTCCATCAAAAAATGGCGGTCGGTTGATGGCATGACCCTCAACTATGTAGCTACGAGGGACGTTCCTATAGGATCTCCCTGGGTCATTGGACCACATTTCTAAGGATCCTGCTCTGATACCAACTATTGGATAGTATGAGAGGATCTAGAGGGGGGGTGAATACATCCCATACCAAATATTAGACTTCCAAAACCACACTATAGACAGCAGCACGGCGGATAACACATGCAAGGTCACACGGTAGTTCACTAGGGCTAAATGATAAGATGAATGCTCGGATATAGAAAGCCACCTGTGAAGAGGGCATAGAAGATATGAAGAACAAGCCACAACAAAATGTTTTAAGGTGGTTCGGCTGCACAACGGCACCCCTACATGTCACCAACTAGTGAGGCTTCCACTCCTTGGCCAAGGAGCAACCACACACACTGTGTAATCAGCAGAATATGGGGACTAGCCCCAACCCCCACACACACACATATGAGGACAAGTCCTCAAGGCACACAGGAAGCATGTCCCAGAATGAAGAAACTAAAACCAAAATAAGAATCCATACACACACACACACACGAAGTGATATGTGGTAGAAAAAAAAAAGGGTAACTTAAGGAAACAAAAGAAACACAAGGCTACAACTCCCATAATCTGAGCAAGGAAATACTACAAATGATGGTGATAGGGCAATACAACAAGGGAGTCGAGGGTGGTCGGCTGGCTGGCTATTCTTCTCCTTTCTCTTGGATGGAAGTCTGAGTGGGCACTCCTTCCTCTTCTCCTTTCTTTCTTTCTCACACTCTGCTCTTTCTGTATGCCACTCCTTTTCCTAATTCCAACAATAGCTTCATGCAAGGGGAGGGCCATCCAACATATAGGCTTCAAGATGTAGTAGATTTCCCTCCATGTCTTTCAGAGTTTGAGTAGCTGGAGGATAAATAAAGGTGGAAACTATGGAGCTTTCTTCTCTGAAGAAAAAGAGGACGTCCTTTTTTCCAGAGAAAGATCTTTTTTCAGACATAATCTTGCTGGCTATCATAGGTGGCGGTTCTGGTAGTGAGGGACCATTTTCCAATGTACTTATAACACCCTGGATTCTTTCGGGTCTATTCGGACGCACCAATAGGTTCCTCAAACTTTCCAAGCCTGGGGATTGATTGGCCAGGTACACCGCAGCCAATAATCCCATTGGCACCTCCTGAGATGGCCTCTTTGTTTATCCAGAATCTTCAAATATTGCTCTGTCTAGATCCCCTCCTCTCAGTAGAGCCTATGAGAAGCTGTCTAGAAGGATACACCCGGAGCTATCATGGGTTTGGCCTCCCCAAGGAAACATGGATGTCGGCTTTATCTACTCCTTGGGAGCAATTTGTATGCCTGCATGCCATCCAAGAATGGAAGAGAACAACTCTCGTAATCATCCAGTAGGAGGAAAAGAAGGTCTCAGGGTTGCAGACAACCTTGGCTGAAAAGGGGCTTCAATTAGAGACTATCTAGGCCCACAGCCAAGAGAGGTTAGCCAGCGCCAAAGCATTGGCAGTTGAAGCAGAGAAATTGAGGCTCGAAGCACAAGCTTTAATGTTAAAGGCCCAAGACCTGTCCTTGGCTTTTGAAAGGGATGAATCCGAAGCACTTAAAGCATAGGCCGAAGCAACAACTCTATCCGAGGATGTTGCTGCCCTTCAGAAAGATATGGCTTCAAGACTGGCGCGAATAGATGAACTGAAAAAGGGCGTGCCACGCCTCAATTAGCGCACTTATTTTAAGGCAACCATGCTACTACCCGAGTTGTGATTGAACTGTCTTTGCAATATGTCTGTCATGCATACTTCAAATTTTTTTGTGCATAGTTGATGGGACTATATTTTTTTTCCCACAGCTACACCCCATAGTTACTCCGAGGGCCTGTCTCGGACTCCTACTTTGATGATAAATACAAGGGAAAGTTGGTAATGCTACTTCCTTCAGTTTATGATTGTCCAACTGTTTTCTCAAGGAAGACAAAATGTCTTAATTCACTTTAAGACTCAATGACTTATAATACTATCATCATCAAAAAGGGGGAGAATGTTACATTCAGTAAGTTTTGATGATGTCACTACAATTATAAGTCACTAAGTGTTGAATCATCTTGAGCATGTGTTAGAACATGAGCTACATTCTTGAGCATATGTGTTTAAGATTGTTAAATTGATTAAAGTCAATTGCAGGATGACAGAGCAAATCATGCATTTCAGAAGAAAAGGTCGACACCTTAAGTCGACCCATATTTGTTAAAGCTCTATCTGAGCAACTAAAGCATGAAGGTGTCGACACTCAGAGTCGACCCCACTTTGGAAGCATTTTGTTTGGGCGTCGGCAGAACAATGGAGTCAACTCACAAAGACTATGGCGTCGACGCAACAAGAAGAAGGCAGCAACGGCCATCAAGCTATCAACTAGCGGAGTCGATCATTGAGAGTCGAGCGACCCCAATCTATCAAAGCTCCGTTTGGACTCGTATGACAAATAGCTCACAAGGCTGGCAAATGACAAGTGAAGAGAACAAGTGAAATCTTAAAGCTCAGACTTAATGAATCAATCGAAGCTTAATGCTTGGATTCAATGAAACTAAGCTCAGACAAGCTCGAACTAAGCTCAGACCAAGCTCGGACCAAGCTTGGACTAAGCTCAGACCAAGCTCAGACTAAGCTCAGACTAAGCTCAGACAAGCTCGGACAAGGTCAGACCAAGCTCAGACTAAGCTCAGACTAAGCTCAGACCAAGCTCGCACTAAGCTTAGGCAAGCTCAGACTAAGCTTGGACTAAGCTCGAACTAAGCTCGGACGTCATGAAGCAGAGTCGAGCATGAAGCTGAGTCAAGCATGTGGCAACAAAGCTCGTACTTATTAAGGCTAAGGCTCAGACTTCATAAAGCAAAGCTCAGAGTGCCCACGTGGATACGAATTTAAATTTTTGGTGCATGATCCAAGGTCACTTGATTTTCAGGAAGAGGCGAATTCTCTGCTTTATAAATTGAAGCGTTCTCCTTCAAAGGTCAGTGCTGCTATTGCTCTTTGAAGTGAGCAAGCTCTTCAGAGAAAGAGATAGAGAGCCACTTCACTTCAAGGAGAGAAAAGAGAACCTAAGTGCTACCAGTGAGGATTACTTCGATTGAAGCTATAGTTTCTGGAGTCTTCTTTTCTCTCCTTTTCTTTTCTTTTCTTTCTTTTTCTTCTTCTTCTTTTCTTCTTCTTTTTTTTGAGACCCCTATAAAAGGGGGCGGGGGTGGCCCGCTCGAGCCACCCCCCTTCTCACTTTCAAACTCTCCCTCTCTCCCTCTTTCTCTACCTCTTCGACTATCACCGCCACCGTCAACCGTCTCCCCTCCCTTTCTCCCACCGAGTGCCACTACCACCGTCGGCATCTCTGTCATTGCCGGTGAGGACGCTGGGAGCTCTCCTCCACCGCTCTCTTCTCCTCTCTTCTTTCTCCCCTTCCCGCTTCATGTCTCCTTCTTCTTATTCTTCCCTTCTTGCTTCTCTCTTGCTCGAAAGGAGGGGAGGGATGAAGCCCTTGGCTTCTTCTTCTCTTCTTCTTCTTATCTTCTTTTCCTCTTCTCCCTCTTCTCTCTAGCACGGTGGAACGAGGTCAGGCGCCGCCGATGCCGCCAGGTGAGGGCCCAGGGTGTGCCGGTGATGATGGCACCGGGCGTGCCAGAGATAGGGGGCACGAGGTGTGCCGGAGATAGGGGGCACAGGGCGTGCCGGAGATGGGAGGCACGGGGTGTGCCGGAGATAGGGGGCACCGGGTGTGCCAGAGATGGGAGGCACCGGGTGTGCCAGAGATAGGAGGCACCTGGTGTGCCGGTGGTAGGGAGGCACGGGGTGTGCCGGAGATGGGAGGCACGGGGTGTGCCGGAGATGGGGGGCACCGGGTGTGTCGGAGATAGGGGGCATAGGGTGTGCCAGTGGAACACCCAGAGGGGTGTGCCGGTGAAGCAGGGGCCAGCTTGAATGGACTGAAGGAGCATCCGGCGTTGCCTTTGATGCACACTGTGATTTTTGTTGGGGCCGCCACTCCTTGTGGGCGAGCACCTGTGTCTTCCCCTTACACCCCCGGTCTAGGGGAGACTCTGTCAAAATTTTGTCAAAATTAATCGGCATTTTTGTTCACCTTATCTCAGTGTAGCCTCCTCTAGTCTTCTTCCCCTTTTCTTTTTTTGTGGTTTGTTCTGACTTTGAACCTTTTGCACCTCGTAGATAAATGGCTGCCCCAAGTAGTTCCTCTGCCTCAGCTGCCACCAGTGCCAGAGCTACTCCCTCACTGATCGTTCCTGCAGTCACTTGGCACAACGTTGAAGACCTTGACTGTGAACATGCCGAGGTGGCTTCATTGGCTGAGTCATCAGACTCTGAGACCAGCACTATGGAATTCAGCCATGTTGCACTGACTGAGAGCGGCTTTACATTCGATCGGGCTGGCGACTATCGGAGGGATCATCCCAAGGACAAGCACCTTCTTTACTTTTTGAAGCACTTCCACTACCAGGACAAGAGGGACTTCAAAGCTGTGCGGGGCGTGGAGCGGGCAATCTTACAATCCCAGGACAGTCTGCTGTACAGCATTTACTGGAGCATTCCCATATATTTGGTGGGAGAGTCGAGAGAATGGAAGCTCGTGCTGGGGCTAAAGGAGCTACTGCCTACAGAAGAGAAACTTGTACGGGCACCTGGCTTTACTCCAGCCCGTTGGGACACTGCTGTCGGGCGAGTTCAAAAGGAGCAACATCGCTTCGGTCTATTCTTGGCCCTGTTGAAGTGGGGGTACAGGGAAGAGCATTTCATATTGGATTTTTTGGCGATCAATTTTAAGCACAAGCTAGCCTTGGGCTGGTTCGCGGAACTTAAGGTCCAAGATGCTCACATCTTTCGGGAAGGGGCAGTGGAGTTTACCGAGTATGTGCTGTTCAACTATGCTCCCCTGCTTATTCGGGCCGGCATCTATCGCAGCGTCTACGCCTCCTGGTATAGCTATCCCGTTTCCAAAGGCCTCTACTGTGGGATGATCGAGGTCTTCAACGCCGAGATGAACACCTTCTACATCGCGGAGGGTGAGACTTCGCTGGATTTATGGAGTCTTTACCAGCTGAGCGGATTGCCTATTGATGGGGAGCCATATGAGAAAGTATGCCTCCTTGACCTCATCAAGGACGAGACAAACGGGGATGGCATCTACGCGCTCGGCTATTCTTACAACAAACACTTTACACAGTCAGAGGAATATAAAATGTGCACAGACTTAAGTAGGGTGTTAGATAAGTGTGCACGAACTGTTAAGTGCACAGGAGAAAATATGCACGAAGTAGGCATCACATATGAATGAAATGTGCACGGACTTTGTGTGCATGCCCGTAACTCTATTATGCACAGACCTTGCATTTGCAGAGTTAAATATGTACAGACTTTGTGTGTTTAAAGCAAAGACATGCACGGGCTTGGTGTTCAACCCAAAAGTATGCACGGGCTTGCTGGTCAAGCCAAAATGTGCACGGACTTGGTGTTCAAACCAAACAACATGCACGGACTTGGTGTTTACACCAAAACATGCACGGACTCAAAAATCACAAGAAGAAAAACATGCACGGACTTATGTTTTTGCACAGAACTAAAATATGCACGGATATGCATGGACTCAGAATGCATTGGCAAAAACATGCACGGACTTTAGTTTGAAGAATGTGCAAAGACTTTGGTTTGAGGAAAGTGCACGGACTTCATGTTCAATGGGAGAAACGTGCACAGACTTTGTTCGGTCGGAAAGAAAAGTTCATGGACTTTGGTTTGTGCTAAGGCTCATAAGAACTTGCACGGGCTTTGAGTGAGAAATGCAAAGTGTGCACAGACTATTATTCTAGCAAAACTAGAAATATGGACGGAGTTGGAATGCAAGGTGACACGCATCAAGAACATGCATGTACTTAGGCCTTTCCTTCTAACTCTGTTCTTGGTGTATGCAGAAATGCACGGACTTAGACATGCACAGACTCACTATATGCACCTAGTATGTAAACGTGCATGGACTTTACAACGTACAAGGGCAAGGCCTGCACGGACTTCATACATGCATGGACTTCAAATATACTTGCACGGACTTCAGTTACTCATGCAACAAATATGCACAGACTCAAGAGATGCACAGACTTGATTTTCGACACAGACTAAAATCATGCACGGACTTTATTTGTGCACGGACTTGAGTTTTCAACAAAACCAAAATATGCATGGACTTATGTCTTTCTGCGTGACCAACACATGCATGGACTTTGTATGCTGAAGGCTTAAATGCACGGGCCTTAGAACCTGAATGAAACATGATATGCACGGACTTATGATGTGAGACATCCACGGCCCTTCTCCACGACTAAGGCAGATATGCACGGGGTTATTCTGCCTAATGCTGCCTAATGTAAGAATTGCACTGAACTAGAAATGCACACTTGAAGAGATATGCTTGACTTGGGCCTTGGATAATAAAACCTGCACTGGCTTTGAAGAAAGAGAATAGACCTCTACACACAGTGTAACAAAGTTAATGTGTGAAATAAGGTATACACAATGTATACACAGATGCTATCATTCAATCATCAAAGCCACAGATGCAATCATTCAATCATCAAAGTCACAAATGCAATAGTTCAATCATGTAGCATTCATATGGTGACTTATGGTGTTGCTATCATCAAAATCACAGTCATTCAACCATGTAGACTCGATGCAGTCATTCAAACATGCAGACTCATGTCCAGATGTAGTCAAACATTCAGACTCATGTGGAAGCTTATAGTATTGCTATCATCAAAATCATAGGGACACAATAGGCAGGGCTTTGTGAAGTGAAGAGCCAAGGTGAATGTGAGACTAGGATAGACATAAATGCCTTGACTCAGAAATTGAACAAAATGGATTTGTTGGCGTAGAGGATGGAGAAGGTTGATCTTACAGCTCAAAAGCTAGATCAGTTGTTATCTAGGCATGAACCTTCTTCTTCTTCAGTCTCTCAAACTCAATCATTCTCAGCCCCTAGTCATGAAGAGATTTGTGCTCTTTGTTCTAGCCCTGATCATGTGGTAGCTGATTCCCCCACTGCAGCCCAGCTTCCCCCATTCATCCAACAACAAATCTTCGTTGCTCAGGGTGTCTCTAAACCTCCCTATGATCCTTATTCCAACATCTATTATAAGACCCGTGTCTTAGCAGATCCTTAGTGGTTCGGATCTAGGTTTTATTCTGAGAATTTCCGCTATTTTTACGGATAAAGGAAATACTTTATTAATTGAACTGGTCTGATGGAAGACTTTTTGGAGGGAAACCTTTCCACCACATCTCCTAGCAACTCTTCTATATATATCAAGCTTCTACAAGAGTAGAAGATGCTATCGCCTAGAGAAAGTGCCACGCCCCTTGAGCATCTACAAAGAGCATCCTTGTGAACCACGTAAGAGTAGCCTAGCACTAGTTCTCAGTCCAGTGCCGTAAAAGAAGAAGAAAAAGAAAAGAGAAGTCTCGAGAGAGAGAGAGTAGCCCTGCAGTCTACCTGAGCCTGAAGAATCAGATCTTCAGATCTAAAATTTGTAGCTACAGTCACCAGCCTCCATATCATCATCCTTAGCTTCAGCTGGTGTTCATTCCTTCTATTTTTTGGTGGTTTTCCTGCTGCACTTGCAGTGAGTTTTATTCCTTGCTTTTGTTCATCTTGAACCGTCCCTATCGATCTTGTCTGTAGGAAGATAGAAGGAGGTGTGCTCTGGTCTGTGGAGAATAGTCCCTACCGATCTTTTGTGTAGGAAGACAGACGGAGGTGTGCTCTGGTCTGTGGAGAACCATCCCTACCAGTCTTGTGTGTAGGAAGACAGACGGAGGTGTGCTCTGGTTTGTGGAGAATCGTCCCCACCGGTCTTGTGTGTAGGAAGACAGACAGAGGTGTTCTCCGGTCTGTGGAGAGCTATCCTTATCGATTTTGTGTGTAGGAAGATAGACGGAGGAGTGCTCCGGTCTGTGGAGAATCGTCCCTACTGATTTTGTGTGTAGGAAGACAGACGGAGGGTTCTCCATTCTTTGATTTTGGGGCGTGTCCCCAGTCAAGCTGTGTGTCTGCAAGAAAGCCTCACCGGGTTTGGTGAGGGATGGACGTAGGTTGCGGGGTCGCAACCGAGCCACCTTAAAATCCCTGTGTGGTGGGTTGTGCATCTTGTGTGATTGCTCCATTTTCTCTATCCCCATTCATAGGTTCATGTGTCAGTTTCAACGTATGTAATCTTGGTCATCTCCATCACACACTCAAACTTTGTGAACTGCGCTATCTTGTATACACACCATTTATTCCTTACATGGTACTTGCATCCCCTTGGCTACCTGCTATATCTTTGCACTCAAGCACAAGGGAGCATTCTCCAGCAAATGAGGATCACCTTGCTTGCACACACACGCGCTTTGGTTGATTATCATAGCATGCACTCCAGCTGACTTGGTGGGGCTCCAAGCAAACACCTTGTTCACAAAGGTCGACCTGTGTAGTCTTTGGACCGCGCTTGTCTGTCTCCATTTGAGCTATTCCTATTCAATCCGATGTGCTTTGTGTCTAAGTGTTTTATTTGCCTTATAGGAGTGGTTTACTATTTTGGTAGCTAAGTTTTAAATAAGCCAAAGATCTTGATGGGATCTATTCAACCCTCCCTTCTAGATCTGATTACACCACACGGGACCCAACAAGTGGTATTAGAGCCAAGCTCTGCCATTCCCAGATCCCACGATCTACAGAGATAGATCCCGGTGCATTTTGATAAAATGGCTTCATCTGCTACACATGCTTCGATGGCTTCTCCGCCTACTTATGATGGTTTAGATTTTTCTATATGGCTAGGGAGAATGTTTATCTATGTCAAATCCATAGATCCATAATTGTGGAACCTTATATATATTGGTCCTCATGAGCTGCCATCAAACACAGATGAATGGTCATCTGATCACGAGGCCAAACACAATGACAACCTTGCAGCGTTCCACTTGATAAAAGCTACAGTTGATTTCTGGTTACTTAATCGTGCGTCCACCTGTAGCATAGCTAAGCAAGTTTTGGATGTATTGGTGAGTATCCATGAGAAGGGAGAAGAACAAGAGCATGAATGCCTCATGGCGGATCAATCATAGCAGTCAAGCAATCCATCCTCATCTCAGGTAAGCTCTGACTTCGAGGATTTTACTTTTGCAGAACTTATGGAGGCCTATGATGCATTGATCAAGCAGTATAAGAAAATGAAATCTGAAAACAGAAAGTTGAAAAAGAATCTTAAGAAAAATAGTTAGAATGAGAGCTCAGAAAGGTCGATGCAGTTACTGTACAAGTCGATGCACCTTTAGCCATCCAGCAAGAAAGGTCGAGGCAGCTACTGTTAAAGGTCGATGCACATTACTGTTTATGAAGACTAAGGTCGATGCACTTTCTTGTTTATGAAGAAGTAAGGTCGATGCACATGCTGAAGACTGAAGAATAAGGTCGATGCACATTCTGCCAAACGTTGAACAAAGGTCGATGCACATGCTGAAGACTGAAGAATAAGGTCGATGCACATCAAGTATGCACAGGACTTAGGTCGATGCACATTTGCATTTGCGTCAAGTAAGGTCGATGCACATCTTGCCAATGAAGAACTAAGGTCGATGCACATTTGCCTTGTGCATATAGAAGGTCGGTGCACATCTTCCTTGTTCATTTAAAAGGTCAATGCACATTTACATTTTACATACTAAGGTCGATGCATATCTTCCTTGTTCATTTACAAGGTCGATGCATATTTACATTTTACATACTAAGGTCGATGCATATCTTGCATCATGCATACTAAGGTCAATGCACATCTTGCATCTTGCATACTAAGGTCGATGCACATCTTGTAAATTGCATTACAAGCTCTGCGCAACTTTTCTAAACTACCACTAAGGTCGATGCACCACATGCCAGCACATTACAAGGTCGGTGCGCATGTTCATTTTAGTTTAAAAGGTTTGTGCACATGTGATTTACATGGTCTGTGCACATGATACAACATGCTGAATCAAATCTGTGCACATGTAAAAGACTTTCAGCTGAGGTCGGTGCACATGTGAATATGAGGTCGGTGCACAGTTGCATTATAGCACTATCAGGTCGATGCACATTCCTCTTGTTGCATACAAAGGTTGATGCATGCGCATAATGGTTGCATACCAAGTCGATGCATGTTTAGCTCTGAGCATATAGGTCTAAGCATACTTAGGGTTTGTGCACATATAAGTTTATGCATGTCTAGGGTCTACACACATGCAACAACCAAGTATGTGCATGTTTGCCTTCAGTAGAAGAAAGGTCTGTGCATGTTCTGCCCTCAACTCTACAAGGTCTGTGCACATGTGAACTCTGATGTCTATGCACATTTGGTTTCAAGTTACAAGATCAATGCATCAACAGGTTCAATGCATGGAACCCAACTGACAAGGTCTGAGCATACTCCAAACTAAGGTCTGTGCATGTTTGATGAAATGCCTCAATGAAGAAGAAAGGTCTACCTGTCTCATGCAAGGTCTACCTCTATGACCTCCTAGAAGCATTTCAAGCCAGTTGTCTGTCAGATCAAGTGGGCCATGTAGAGAGAGAAAATAGGTACCGCAAGTGTCCAAATACATAGATTTTGAGGTCTGGATGGAGTACCTAGGGTTGAATTTTATCCCTGTCAACATGTCACATCTAATGTACCTCTTTGGAGATGATTTTGTCAAAAATCTAGCTGGAGGAAGGACACCTCATAGTCTACCACCTTAATTACAGTCACCCCATGTGACTCATGTCCTAGCAGACCTCAGCAAGACAAAATTAACTCCAGCCATTGAGAAGACCACATGTCTAAGGGGCATTTAATGTGAAGACCTAAAATTGACTAACGGAATATTTGGCCAGCTCCCTTCTTCACTGTCACCATTGTCTATCCTAGGACTTGACGCCAGCAAGCTCAAGTTGTACTTCTGGCAAAGTATCATCCTCAAAGAGACTTTTCGAGGGAAAAGATTCTTCACCACATTTGCTTAAAGCATGACTATAAATATGAAGCTTCCTCAAGAGAAGAAGTGGATGCTGCCCATAGAGAGCCACGCACCTAAGCATCTACAAAGAACATCCTAGAGAATCGCGTGAGAGCCGCCCAACATCAGTTTGACTCAGTCCGGTGCTATAAGTGAAAGAAGAAGAGAGAAGGCTTGAGAGAGAGAGAGTGCAGCCATGCAGTCTACCTGAGCTTGAAGATCCAGATCTTCAGATCTGAATATTGTAGCTGTAGTCACTAGCTTCCATATCCTGATATATAGACTCTAATGGTGTTTATTTTCATTCCACCGTTCTTGTGTTGTCAGTCATATGAGAGTGAAAAATAACAATGACTTATAGTGTTAGCCATTATCAAAACCATGAGATACAAATGACCATAGGGGCACAACACTTTCAGCATTTATTGACTGAATGGTCGAACTTCTCACAAAAGGAGCAAGCTACCTTGACTTGCATGTCCTCTTCCTTATTCTTCTTGTTCTTCTGGGAAGTCCTACCACTCCTGTTCCTGGATCTCTTCCTGCTATCACGGGATTTGTAGGGTTTCGTGATGCTAATTTTTTCCTTCTTATTATGTCGATCAGACCCTCTGCTTGACTCTTCCCCTTTTTCCTTCAATTTTTTGACCTTCTTCAAGGTCCTTTCACACAAATATGCATGTTGAACTATCTCCGCATAAGTACAAATATTTTAAGTCCCGAGCTGCTGAATGAAAGTAGATCTTAACCCATCCATAAATCGATTTGCCTTTAATAAGTGGGTACTGACCAAATGAGGTGCATACGGCACCAACCTGGAGAACTGAAATTCATACTCTGCTACTGTCATCATGTCATGGCGTAACGATGCGAAATCCATAGCCTTTCGTTCCTTGACATATTGAGAAAAATACTTGGCACTAAATAGTGTAAGAAAACCTTCCCATGTATGGGGTGCATCTGCTGGTGGTGCCAGAACCGACCACCACGTACGTGCATCTTTGTTAAGTTGAAAAGTGGCAAGGCACACTGTCTCTTGGTCAGCACACTACATGTGATGCGGGACGAACACGCGGACTCGACTCCAAGTTGGATGCAAATCTTAGACTCTAGACAAGCTCGCGATCATCCCTAATGAGGGAAGCGTGCGGATGTGCGCGGTTGAGAAACAAGTAGTGAGCTAGGGTGGTCAAACTCTCATTCATGCCCAGATCGGGTCATGGGACGGATTTTGCTCTCTGTCATAGTGGTAATTGATATTTGAGTGACCTAACTATCCTATCTCTAGCAGTGGCATATAAACATATACGAGAAAAGTAAATGCTAAATAGAGGAGTGAAAATAATATCTCCACGCTCCGAGCATGGGGAAGATGACCTCGGCCAAGTATGGTAACTTCTAGTAAAAATATTAAAATAATTACAATAGTGAAATTATTGTCCACTCCACGCATAGAGGTAAAGGGCTACAAGTGGGGCCCAGGAGGACCGATCTTGGGTTGACGGGTGTCAAGCAGGAAGGGCTCTTGGGGTGGATCCGGGTGGCTGGTCCGACTCGGTACTGCGCCGAGTCGGTGCTCCACCGAGTCAGTTCTTAGTTGCAGGACAGCAAGCAATGGCTTCCAAAAGAACGTCTTCCTTCTTGAGTCTTCTGAAGGTGCTGCTTGGATGGGACGTTGGCTGGACGTCCCTGATCAACTCCCTAAAGTGGCGGTCCATGAAACTTAGCAGAGATAATTAATTGGGAATTCCTTTGTTGCTGCTTCTGTTGGTCTGTTCATGGAACAGATTTGCGTGCCTCCACGACCAAAATTTTATGCTCAGATAAAGAGGAGGATCGAGGCATGGTTGGTGCCATTGGAAAGAGGACTCACGGATCTATAACATATATTGTTTTCAGAGCCATCAAGTACATGGATTGGAAATGGGAAGCTCTGCAAAATACATGTTTTCCTTGGAATCTGGTTACAAACTCTTAGGATCTACCTGAAAAAGACTTTTTACCGGGGGTGAAATGAAATTTCTGGGTGCTAGGAAAATTATGGGTGGAAGGGGGGGAGTGAGGAACACTTGGCATGTTTTTTGGATTTTATGAAAATTTTTATGGGGGTGGGAAAAACACGACAATGGGACACTGTCCCGTGGATCTGCAAACGAGCAGATTACTGGGGGAAGAACAAAAATTACGGGAAAAATATCAAACAAAGGTGTACTGGCCTGAATTTTTTTGTGGAAGATGGGGGGACTGTGTGGAGATTACCCTCCAATTTAGGGAATGATCTGATCTCCTGATGGAGATCTAAAAATCAACCTTTACTGTTCTATCCAGGGGTGGACAGAATACCAAAGATGCGGCGGTGGCGGAGCGATGACTGCTCGATGGCAGCGATGGCGATGGTGTTGAGCTTCTCACTTAGGAAGGGTGTGTAAGGGAGACTTCACACCTCAGAAGAAAGTCAGAAATCCATCTGCAAGGGGGGGAGAGGAGAGAGGAAAGAGGCGCACCCTTCTTGCACATGGCAAAATTCACTTAATTCTTGTCATTAATTCTTCTAAAAATGGGAAATACAAGCTTATATAAGAAATGTAAAATGTCCTAAACTATCCTTAGATCTAGGGTTAGGTGGGGGTAAACAAGGGATAGAAGATATTAATCTCCCATGTGTGTAAAAGACCAAAACAACAAAAATAAAATTAATTCCTAATGGGGGGCGCCCCTTTGAAAGAAGGGGAAGCATCTTGGACTTTTAAAACCCTTTGTCTCCTTGAATTGTCCAAGAAGAAAAGAATCCTTCTAGAAGCCTACTTGGACATTTGACTAGGCCCACATGGGTCATAGGGCTTAGGTGGACCAATGGGGAAGAAGGTGGGGGGCCCCTGCTGGAGCTACTGGACTTTTGCAAATAAACCTAAGGGTTCCTAAGGAATAACAAATTGGCTTGTAAAGCCTTACAATTGCAAACTCAATTACCTAGGAATATAAATGTAAATAAAAGGACACAAATGTAAATAACCATGTTAGTTCCTGGTGTCGATTCCCATCACTCTATATCCCCCATCCTTTTGTACTGGTGGCCCACATTTTGAGCTTGATGTGGCTGAGAGCCGAAGAGGTAGGATTGATTAGAGGCTTCCAAGCTGGGAGAGGTAGCGACAGTATTGCTCACGTACAATATGCAGATGACACCATCTTGTTTCTAGCAGAGGATGAGTTTCAGCTCTATGTAGCCAGGTGGATGTTGGAGGAAGCCAGTGGGCTCAAGGTCAAGTTTAACCAGAGTCTATTGGTGGGTATGAATATGATGGAGATGGCACTTTTGAGAGCGGCTTGCATTCTTGGTTGTCACATTTGGGGTTTTCCTCTTACCTGCTTGGGCCTCCCACTAGTGCTAGGGGCTCTTCTTTGTAGTGAGTGGCAATCTATGGTGTAGAGATATGAGTTTCGATTAGTAGGTTGGAAGTTGCTCTCCTATAGGGGGAGACTAGTTCTTTGCAAGGCAATCCTGGACAACCTATCCATCTACCTTCTTTCCATTTTTTGGATTCCTAAGACAGTAGAATCTATCCAGGTGAGGTTCTTCTGGTACGGCAAGGGGTAAAGGTCAATGGGTTGGCATGATATAACATGGGGAGGAGTCGTCAGAAGCAAAGAATTGGGAGGAGTGGGCATCAAGAACATCAGGGACTTCAACTTGGCCCTCCTATGCAACAAGGTTTTCAAATCCAGTACTGGTTTCGGTAACGGACAAGCCCAGTATTGGTACATGTCGGTCGGTATCGACATATACTGCCCAATATATGAAGAAATTGAATTGTACCGGCCAAGGTTGCTACCTATACATATCGGCCCGGTACGATAGATATCGGGCGGTACTGAAAACAATGCTATGCAAATAGCTGTGGAAGTTTGGAGCAGGAGAGAATGATTTGTGAGCACAAGTCATTAGGCAACGATATTATGGCAGGGTGAGAGATTGAGATAAGGCACCACCATCCTAGCACTATATCTCACCCATCTGGCGAGATATCTTGTCTTGCAGGGACATCTTGTCCTTTGGTGTCTGGGTACAATTGGGGAAGGGCAATAAATGTCTCTTCTAGAAGGATAGATGGTGTGGAGACCATACACTGGAGGCATCCTTTTCGAGGCTTTTTGCAGTTGCAGCAACGCCTATGGCCTCAGTCTCTCAATTTTTTAACTCTCAGTTGTTAGGAGATACATGGACACTGACTTTTAAGAGGAACTTGATGTCGAGGAGTTGGAGGAGTTTGTGGACGTTCTTGGCCTCCTCCTTGACTTTACTCCACAACTAGACATAGAGGACGAGTGGTGGTGGAGGAGGGGGAAGGAGGGCGCATTTGCAGTCAAGTCAGCATGCTCTTTCATCTCCAACGGAGGGGTGCGCTACTGCCTTGCTTCAAAGATTTGGTCTCCACGGAGCCCACTAAAGGTGAAGATACTCATATGGAGGACTTTTCACGGGAGGCGGCCAACCCGGGATAGACTTGTCTCTTTCCTACATGATTTTCCCATTGCTTGCTGTCTGTGTGGAGAAGAGGTGACTTTGGACCACCTTTTACAGGATGCTCCTACACACGGGACGTTTTGGGTGTGCTGGCAAGCCAGACACAGGATGCTATCAGCCTACCAAGCAAAGTGCATATTTTGTTTGAGAATTGGGACAGAAGATGGAGTCTAAAAGGAGACCGGCACATGTGGTGGATCATACTCCATGCTACATGGTGGGCTATATGGGGAGAAAGGAACAACAAATCTTTTAGAGGTGCATCTGGAGTGGTGGAAAGACTGGCCTCGTTTATAGGTGATAAAGGGAATGGGGTGGGGGGGCCTCTTTTGTAATGTGAATGCTTACAACTCTTCCCTTTTTGTTTTGTTGGGAGGGTAATGGGGACCACACTGTCTTGGTGTAGGCCCTTTTGATGTATAGGGATTTTTTGGGATCTTCTTGACTATACTTGTAGACCACTCTTTTGACTTTGAATACTCCTCCTCTCTTCATCGCTTAAGGCCATCCCTTACAGTTCTCCCTTTTCGCGAAGTGTTGGGCTATTGGTCCTGGTGGGACATGGAGGGCACTTCAGGGGATGGAGATGCAGACTGCGGTAGGGGGGAGGTTCCTGCTACTCCGATTTGAAAGAGTGCTCAATAGTCATATGATAGTTGCCGCTCCGTGACATCGGGGGCGGTTCGAGGTGGCCTTGGGTGTAGCCCCCCTTCTGTACTTCTCGAGCGAGTTTTGGAAGGTGGCCTGATCCTGGCCCAGCTGGGGGCCGAGATGGTGGACTTGTTTGACTGGGTGGAGTCAGAGAGAGAGTCTCTATCTTCGGCCCACGGCATGTCTGATTAGAAGGTCAAATGGTTGACTCTCGACCTTGAAGACCTCCCGCGGGAGGTAACCTTGCTTCAGGCACAGGTGTAGTAGAGCCAAAAGGAGGCTCGGGTCTCGACCGAGTAGCTGCGCCAGGTTCGTTATATGGTCAAGCTATAGCATAGGCTCCTGGAGACGGAGCGCAATGTTCAGGTCGAGCATGTCGAGTAGTGGAAGGTCGAGTGTGAAGAGTTCGAGGGCTGAATCTGAGAGGTAGAGTGACAGCGGGCGGAAGCTGAGGGCACGTGGGCCGAAGTCGAGAAGAGACTGTCCAAGACAGAGCAGAGGGCGGCCGAGCTTGAGAGGAAGGTGAAGCTAGCCGAAGAGGAGGCCCTCGAGCAATACAAATGCTCGGAGGGTTACCAGGCAGCTCTCTAGAAGGCCGCCTTCTCTTACTATGAGCCGGGCTACCGTCGGGGTCTGCGAAATGGGTTCTCTCAAGGCTTCCGTCAGGCGACCTCTCTGGCCCTGCAGCAGGTGCTTGAAGAGCTCGAGTTTCCTTCTGGGCAGGATTACGACTCAGACTCGGATACTACCGACTCCTCGTACCCGACGTCGAGCGAAGGGGGAAGTCGGGATGCCTCTATTTTGTCCAAGCGACCGCCAACTCTGGTAGCTTCGGGAGGGCACGTGGTTGAGACAGTTCCCATGCATATGGGGTCTATGTCTGGACCAGCCGTCATCAACGGTGCCAGGGGCAGGTCGCCTGGTGCCGAGGATCCTTTGTTTGCTGAGCTTCGTGATGGGCCCGAGGCCTGATGTGTCAGCTTTTCTTTTTCTTTCATTTGGTGTAGCCATGTAAAAAATTCCCTTGTGTATATGATGACATCGATAGTAAATGTTGAATTGACTACTTCTTACCGCCTTTGGTGCCATGCGACCACCATATCCGCAGCAGTTTGGGAAGGTGGTGATTTTCTCTGAGGATATCTCACATTCCAATTGGTCAGGCAACTAACATGGAGCTGGTGCTTGTCCATCTTCCCATGCTTTGAATGCCTTGCCACTTTGTGTGTTCCCATTGAGGGGGTGTTGATGGAAACCAGGTAACCACCTTGAGGAAAGGGTTTCTGTCTTTCACGTTTCTTCGAGGGGAAAATCATTTAAGACAACAGCTCCCCTTCAGCCTATAAAAGGTCTCGAAGGGTGTCTCCGTCTCTCTTTATCGCTTAAGGCCATCCCTCACAGTTCTCCCTTTTCGCGAACAATTGGACTGTTGGTCCTGGTGGGACATGGAGGGTGCTTCAGAGGACAAAGATGTAGACTACGGTCGGGGGGAGGTTCCTACTACTCTGGTTTGAAAGAGTGCTCAACAGTTAGCGGGTAGTTTGAAGGAGGGCTCAACATGTAGTGGCATGTCTTCTCCCTTCTTCTGGACCGCTGACACTATCTTCGAGGAAGGTACAAGCGGACAAATAGGGGCCTTAGGCATTGCACCCTTGCCCTATTCTCGCCTCTCCTCCTCCCCTCGCCCACTTTCTTTCTTTCCGCCGTCGATCCCGTCTGCAAGAGGGGCAACTCTTCCAGTTCCCTTTTGTCACGCCCTGATCTGATAGCAGTGGAACGTGTCGTTTGCTCGGAACGTGGCAGTTAAACAGTCATGAATAATCAAGAGCAATCACATAAGACTAAAATAATTTAGACCAACAATAAAATTTTATTTCAAATGTAAGTCTGCCCCGCTACCACTCCCAGGTGGGCCGACACACAAGAAAGTGTCGTCAGGCTACGACTAGTGGAGGCTCACTAGACACAGAGACTTCGAAACATTAGTGCTGAAGTACGGATAGGCAAAGTATGCACTGTCGCACGTACCACAAAGCACCAAGCACAAGGCAGCACACAAGACTGCCGCTAGACTCTGGACAGATAACTAGACATGCTGACACAATGATCCATGAGTCTCACGACTTGGGATTAAGATCGTCGTATGAAAGTGGTAACATGTCGCCAATCAGCCTAATCCTTAAGCCAAAGTCACGATAAAACACCATTAAAGGAAACGGCATTGGATCACTAGATCCATACATCCGCACAACACAAATCACGGAGATATAAGGGCAAGACCCTCACAGCACATGGATACGTAAATCGAGATAAAATCGCACCTCAAGGCATCCAAAATCATGTCTCGATCTGTACAAGATTTTCGAGATATTCACAAGGTCACATGTCAACCACTAGATCTTACCAGGTTGACCAGAAACCAATAACGACTCTGAAGCAGTACAGAATACTAATCGACATAAAGGCACTCCTGGCTACCTTATAACATGGTCATAGCCCTCATAGGATATCAAAGACATCCATGGGACAAAGGGCAAACCACAAGGTTGAGCCAAGATAATTGGAAGCCAAAACATCAGGAAAATAGCACTCTGGGCATAAGCGATCGATCGCTTGACTGCTAGGTAAGCCAAGTGGTCAGTTGAAGGGCTGCTAACCTCACACAGAGAACACAGACACTTGGTGGTCATAGAATGGGCCACAAGGTGACTGTAGCGGTCATACGCTTGGCCGCTAGACCAGTCAACCGTCGAACAAATTTAACCAGTCAAACCACCCAAACGGTCTACTATAGGACCGCTTACAGAGCTTAGCGGTCTACTAATGGGCCACTAATGATACAACTCGAACCGACCTAAAACATTGACCGAAGTTGAACGAAGCATAGCGGTCTATGAATGGGCTATTAAAGACTACAAATGGTCAGAGCTAGACCACTAGCCTGAACCGACTTAAAATCGTTGACTGAAGACCACACGAAGCATAACGGTCTACTAATGGGCCGCTAAGGCAAGCTATACGGTCTACCCTAAGACCGCTTAGCCAAACTGACATGCCACTAACGTCTAGCAGTCACCTAATGGGCCGCTTAACAAAGCTTAACGGTCCAATAATGGACCACGAGCCAAGATAAATGGTCTATCGCAAGGTCGCGAAGACCTGAACTGACATAAGATAAACGGTCGCATACTGGACCACTTAAGGAACGCAAACGGTCAATGGAAGGACCGCTAAGACGTTACAGCGGGAAAAATAGAGGATTGGCTGAAGTCTGGCCGTTCCATGCTCTGTTGGCCCTAAAAAAAAGGGGAAACAATCCTAATGACCAAATTAACCTTCCACAGTCCGGAAGAGATCAAATCGACACATAAACGACAAGAAACGGGCGATTCCACCGAATCGACCCAACATGAGTCACGTGGGTTCCCTGGCTCATACCGGTTCCACATGATAACCAATCGCAATGAAACTAGCAGGAAAAGATTGCTAACATGGCAGGGGTTCTAATGATACTAATCTAGCAATAAAGCATCGTCGGGAAAGGCGAACTCATCTCACACCCCCGAAGCATGATTTCACCCAAATGAAGCAAAACCTGCTCATACTCACACTGTTCAGCTCCAAATTACGAGGGAAGGTAGAAGAGAAGCAGGCGATCCATCTTCCTACCTCCATCAAAGTTCTCGCATGCCGAAGCGACTAAACCACGCTGAAATCATCACGATGATCAAACCACGCCGACTTTGAATTCACCGAGGGATCGCACCAACGCCACGCTCCATCCTTCACGCCAGCATGCTCCATGATCACTCCACAGCGTTCCTGCCTCAGCCATCTCGCCACGGTCGTGCGCCCCGCGGAGAGAGGAGAAAAGAGGAGAGAGAATGAGAGGGAGAGAGTGAGAAACGTGAGGGAGGAGAGAGGAAGGAGAAAAGAATAAAAGGAAAAGGTATACGGGTTAGAAATTATAGTGCCGATTGAATTAGAAGTCCCTTCGCTGTGAGTTGCCATCTAGTATGGTTTGGCTAGTGATGAACAAACCAACATAGAAAGAAGATTGGAAGTGCTCGCTGAGCTTGAAGGAAAGCATCTTCGCGCGTAACAAAACATCCAACTATACCAAGCTCACTTGGCCCATGCTTTCGACAAGCTGGTCAAGGGACGAGAATCCAAGAATGGAGACCTAGTGATGGTCAAAAGAAGAGAAGTAATGGCCTCCAACCCCAAAGGGAAGTTGGTCACAAATTAGGTCAGACCATATGTCGTCTGCCGAGTATATGAAGGGGGTGCCTACGTCCTTGTAGATCACAAAGGAGTCATCCAGTTATCTCCCCTTAATGGAAAACATATGAAGTTGTACCACACAGCTCAGCCGACATCCCTGGAATGCTCGAAATTCACCTTGGTCTAGTGGCACTCTGCCCTAGCTGAGCTCTACTCACCTTGGTTTAGTGACACTCCGTCGTGACCAAGCTTTACCTACCTTGGTCTAGTGGCACTCCACCCTAGCCGAGCTCTACTCACCTTGGTCTAGTGGCACTCCGCCTTGGCCGATCTCTACCTACCTTGGTCTAGTGGCACTCCGCCCTAGCCGATCTCTACTCACCTTGGTCTAGTGGCACTCTGCCCTGGCCGAGCTCTACCTACCTTGGTCTAGTCACATTCCACCCTGGCCGAGCTCTACTCACCTTGGTCTAGTGGCACTCCGCCCTGGCCAAGCTTTACCGACCTTGCTCTAGTGGCATTCTGCCCTAGCCAAGCTCTACTCACCTTGGCCTAGTGGCACTCAACCCTGGCCGAGCTCCATCTATCTTGGTCTAGTGGCACTCCGCCCTGGACGAGCTCTATCTACCTTGGTCTAGTGGCACTCCACCCTGGCCAAGCTCTCCTCACCTTGGCCTAGTGGCACTCTGACATGTCCGAGCTCTAAAAAAAATATAATAATACATACGACATTGCCATTACAGACCTTACGTCCGAATCGACAAAAAATCTCTTCCTTTGCGTTAGCATTACCTCCTTGATAATGAATAAACCCCTTTTCGGTGCAAGACTTCGTGTTCTAGCCGACTGTAATGCAATATCCTCGACAGACCTTACGTCCGGATCGGTGAAAACTCATCCTTTGCATTAGCAATACCTTCTTGCTAATGAATAAACCCCTTTTCGGCACAAAACTTCATGTCCTAGCCGACTGTTGTGCAACATTGCCATTACAGACCTTACGTCCGAGTCGGCATGAAATCTCTTCTTTTACGTTAGCATTACCTTCTCGTTAACGAATAAACCCTTTTCTGGCGAAAGGCTTTGCGACCCAGCTAATCCTTCAACAATATTACAATTACGGGCCTTACGCCCGAACTGGATAAAGCTCCCCCTTTATGCTAGCATTGTTGATTTACCAATGAATAAACTGCTTTACTGGCACAAGGCCCTGTGCCCCAGCTAGTAGCTATCTACCGCGTCAAATATCACATTTTGACCTATCAATACCATGTCATCATGTGTTCAAAAAAAAAGAAAGAAAATGGGGCTTAAAATAGAGGTGCCCCGCCAGCCTTGTTCCTACATCAGGACAAGGATAAAAATAGTTGTAACTCGACTATGATGAAAACCCGCAAGGGCATCGCAGGTAAAATCGGGTACCCCGCCACGTGAAAACCTGCAAGGGCACATAGGCGAAAGCAAGAGGGGGCTGGCTTCGGCGAAAACCTGAAAGGGAGCCTGAGTCAGCAATGTGGTAATTTAAAGGTTCTCTTTACCCTCATCCTAATGAAACTTTGAAAAGGATGATCACCACAAGTCCCGTCGGAGATCCTTTTTCTAGTAAACCCGTGTCTGACCCTTGTCATCATCGACAAGATCGATCAACATTACCTTTAACTTGGACCTTTCGTCCTCGTTGATGAATAAACTTTTACTTCGGCATTTAACCATTGTCAATGAATAAACCCAGGTTTGGCCCTTGTCACCATCGGCAAGATCAGTCGACATTTTTCTTTAACTTGGGGGATCATCCCCACCCCTTTCCAACACATTTCCCCTCTCATCTACCCCATTTCCCACCTATCATCTTCAGCCTACAGTCCCAGCTCATAGGCAACAGTGTACCATCGAGTAGCAGAGGCTGCCACGATGTCACCGTGAATCTCAGGGAGACGTACCATATACTGGTGGATTCGTCTTCCTGTCAGATTTTCAACGAGGGCAGCCCCACTGTCTTCAGATCTTGGTGCTGTCCGCAAAAGTGATTCTCGGCTACCTGCGCAGTTTCTCCCAGGCAGACAACCAGAGGCTTAGTGTAGAAGCTCTCCCGGCCACCCCCTTGTGAGTCCTGGGGCAAAACTGGGCTGAGAGGTACTTCTACAAGTCCCCCATCACCTCCACGAAGAAGGAGGTCATTTGCCCTTCGGAGCACCCTGTCCCGGCCATCCTCGCCGAAGTGCACAAATAGGTCCTATCTGTCCCAGGTTGGACTGACCCCCACTATTCAGCTTTGATATTTCTTCTATGACATCTGTTCAGCACCTCGTTAGTTTTATTTCTAAGCTACTTCGACCACGGTCGCGTTGTCGCTAACCTCATCTCAATCAGAGTCTGGGAGCGCCCAGGGCAGCTTCTGCAACAACCATCCACGACCCTGTTCCAGACAGGGGCAGTTCAGAGCAGTCCTGATCTCTGAGTTGCTGTGACCACTATCGACCACCGAGCGGCACTGGCCTCCTACGGTCTATTCCCTGGTCAGCCTCGGTCAATCCAGCGCTGGTCCTGCCTTCGAAAACTTCACGACATGCTCGTGGCGGCCTCTTCACCAGCACACTCTCCTGCTATCCCAGGCAGAACCGAAGCAGAGCCCCCTGCAAAGATGAAGGTGCCGCGCCCCGGCCCGACCTTTGGATGACCGCTAGTGCCTACGGCCCACTGCCACCTTGTCCCCAGACTACTCAGTAATGACCCCGCATTCCTGCAGCACCGAGAGATGCCCATAGCAGCCCGGCTTCCATCCTCTGCACCTGCTGGTCACACAAGGACAGATTTGGCGTTGCAGCTCTTCCCCCTCCCCTCGCTTGGCCGCCTGAAGGCCCCTCCCTGCATGGAGATAGTGTTTGGTTGTAATTGGACTTCCCCACCCCTAGCCCAACCCCTCTACGAGGGAGTAGTTCATGTACTAGTAGGTCTTCGCCATCCGAAGCTACATCGGCACAGCGTGCGGGTGCATATCCACGCCTCCCCACTCGTCATCGTCTCCGACCAGGATTGACGTCTTCACGCTGATCAGGTGAGCTTCTGTCACCCCTCTCTTTGCTGGTTTACCTCACATAATTAGTATTGCTTCTTAGCTCTGTCGGACGGTGAGAGAGTGCCTAGTCCCAAATTTTCATCGAATTGAGTGCCACCACGGAGCGAGTTGTGAGAGAGACCCTTCAACCAACACCCTTGGCATGCTAGCCGCCCGTTGAATTTGGCATCCCAAGTTCTTAGGGGTTCAGCCTCAAGCTAACCAATCCCCGAAACAGTGAGACGCCATCTTGGACCCTCTCCACCATCGTCGAGTTGCCTATGGGCACAAGTGTACGCTACACGAGTGAGCTCACCCGAGTGATTCTGCCGTCAAAGTTGCTTGCTCACGAGTCATAGGTCCAAGGAGCATTGGCCTAGTGGTTTCCATCCCTAGGTCATGTCCCATCAAGTGATATCAGAGCAAGTTCTCAACTTGTCTCTACAATTTGGTCCTAGGGTGCGCATATGCATCTAGAGTCTCCCGGTGTATCACTCTTGTCCACTAGCATGGCTGCCTCATACCGACCTTACCCATCGGCCCTCTCCATGAATCCAAAGCCCCAAGGGAAACCCACCACCAACACACATGACCTCCATGGTCGTGTCGACTACCTCATGGTAACCATGACCGATGCCTATGAGCGGCTTGATAGCATTAAGGTCTGACTCACGTAATTAGGGGACAATAGGCTCACCCAAAGGACGGACGACAGAAGGACACCTCCCCAACCTCCCACCTTTGATGGAAATCATCCTAATGACTATTTAGATTGGGAGACTTCAATGGACCCGAGCAAATACATTATTTAAGCTTGATATGCAAAAAAGTGTAAAACATAGAAAAATATGAAAGAAGAAAAAAAGTAGGGAATACTATACGAAAATTGGATAGTAGCCGGGAACTCTCTCTCTCTCTCTAGCTGGTTCTAGAAAGAGAAGATTTGTGGATGCTCAGCTGTGCTGGTGGGGGCCGTCGGTCCTCTGGTGGCAGGCTACGGGGAGTCGTCCAGGCTCCGACGAGCTTCCGGTGTGGTCGCCGTGGGCACCTTCAAAAGCTCTGCAACTTTTTGGCGATCGTGGTCAGCAGCCGCAGGCAAGGCTTCCGTGCATCAACGGACAAGAACCCCCCGGCGATCCTTCGCTGAGGTCGTCAAGAGTAGTCCGTGTGGATGTGAGTGTAGGGAGGTTGCTCGGAGATTGAGTGCTCCGGGATGTTGGGAGATAGGGGTTGTTCCCACGGAGCTTCTCCATACCCGTATGGCTTGGTTGCGGCAGCGTGTTTGGGTGGCCCCGATCTATGGGGCGGTGGATGAGGAGAAGGTGCGAGTGTTGCTAGGAGGAGGTGGAGGTTCATGGGAGGTCCAGCAAGCGGCGAGGTTGGGTTTTCTGGCGATCGGCCAGTAGGAGGAGGAAGCAGGGCGGATGGCGGAGTCAGGCTTCATTGCGGCAGAGGGGGTCCTCCTGTGCATCCTTCCTTAGACTTTAGAGAGAGGTGCCTTCCCAAACCCAGAGGAGTACACTGTTCGTATCAAGTTGGCGGGGATCCCCCTCATCCTGTGCGATAAGGAGGGTCTCAATTTCCTAGTCACAAGCTTTGGCTAGGTGGTCACCGAGAGCCTCCAACTAGCTCCAGTGGGAGGCCGCGCGATGGTGGATGCCTCCATTCGGGTATGTGGAAAGGTGGAGCTCCCAAAGGTAATCTTGATTACCATCGATGGGACGACATTCGTGATTCGGCTCAAGGTGCAGGTGGTGGAAGGCGAGGCGGTAGCGATGGTTCTAGGGTTTTAGGGGATGCGCCTTCAGGAGGAAGATGAACAGGGAATTCGAATTTTGAATTCCCTGCCAGTTTAAGCGTTCAATCAGGTTTCTCAGCAGGCCGGGCAGATCATTGATGGGGCTGGGATAGTTAGGATTCATGACTCGATGGGGCCGTTTCGTGACTCTAAGCACAACTTACCCGAATCTAGACCCAGCCTCCTTATCAGGCCATCGCAAACTGATTTCGGTTGTCCTCACCACCCGTTAAAACTTCCTCTGCGCGTGGGAGGTCTACAACACTAGCAGCAGGATGACAGCGAGGATTCTATCTCCGCCTCCAATGCCGGCCATGGCACTTGTCTCCGGCCGATGATCAAACAAGCAGTTGCAGGTTTGCAGCTAGGAATGTCAAGGGAACCTACATAGGATCTCTTGAATGTACTTCGTCTTCCCCAGCTCAAGTGGTCCAATAGGCGGGCGTCATCCTGAGACAACTGGGGGGTGAGGAGCTAGCTGGGTGCGGCACAAAGGGCCAAGTGGAGGCGAACCAGGGGACCGTTCCCCTGTGGACGAGGTCACCGAATCGACCTCTTACCTGGGGGGGGTCTTGCTAGAGGCAAGTGGGGGTGCCGATGAAGGGCAGGGGGAGAGGTCGGATGTGGCCAAGCAACACGTGTAGGCTATGATCATTGCAGCGTCTACCAAGCAGGTCTTCTCCTCTACGTCAATGTAGAACCTACCAACCCCCATGCCTCAGGGGATGATAGGACACGGTGGGCCTGGCGATATAGGACAAGGTGGGCCTAGTGATGATGTCCTTTGGGGCAAGGTTTGCCAAACCGGGACAGGACGGCCCGAACCGCCCATCCCGGACCGTCCCAGCCACAAATCGGGATGACCGGTCTATGGGATGCAATCGGAACGCTTTATATATTATTTTAAATTTTTTATATTGAATGTGTTTTGTAGGTCGATTGGTTGAGAGACCTCACGTTTGAACGTGAGGTCCTCGGTTCGAAACGTGTTTGTAGGTCGGTTGGCTGAGAGACCTCACGTTTGAACGTGAGGTCCTCGGTTCGAAACGTGTACGGGATTCAAAACTTATATAGGGGAAAAATCCACGTGGATCATAAAACATAATTTGGGACCCACGAAAGTGCTCCAAAAGCTCACCGATTCCGATCTGAAGGATCCAGGGTATTACAGCCTCCCCTCCTTTAAGAAATTTCATCCTCGAAATTTAAGGAGCCAACAAGGAAACAAGGAAGAACAACCCAAATGCTAACAATGCTCTCCAAGCACCAGCCCAACCTCAAACACAAAACATGAAAACACAATAACATGATTCTCGAAAACACATTGTAGAGGAACAATGCCAGACCATGGTTACAAGCAAGGTCATCATGCTCCAGATCTCAAGGCACACCGATCCACCAAACAAGCACGACACACAATGGAACACAAGTCTGGCACTTCCACAATAGGGCATCATCACTTTCATCTCACAAAATGAGGAGACACGACCCATGCCACGAGAAAGCCACTGACAACTCATACTCAACAGACAACACAAGCAATAGCTCTCACAAGGAAAATAAAGATCTCAACAGACTGCTCCAACCATCGGCTTCTACGCCATAACCAACAAGTGAAATTGGCATGCAGAAAGCCAATGACAGCACTAGACCACAACCACAATCAAGTAAGTCCTTACTTAGACATTATATCTGATTCGAGTTGCATGCTAACTCTACCACGACAGAAGAGTGCAGCAAAATCAATTGACAAGATCACGGTCCACACAATGTCAAACTTAGACTCACAGGGAACTCCTCCCATGCTAACCACAAACATAAACCAACACACAACCTCAACAGCACCTACAAATGCCTGGTTCCATTCTCAACACAGAACTACGAGACATAACTGCAAGCTGAGTCACATCAAGGCACATTTACAACTGACCACATGGCTAAAAGGGACTAGCCATGCACAGCTTGCCAATAAGGACCCACGAACACCTCTCGGGAAAGCATATCTAGGACCATGATCACGTCCCGAGAGCACAACTTCCAAAAAATGCAGAAAAGAAAAGGGTACTCAACCAGCATATTTGTCGATAGATTTACCCAATTCTCAAAACTGTTAGTGCCAACAACCGCAATGCCTGAGGCAATGGCACGGCAACCAACAACATCAAGGCACACATAGCCAAGATAAACTTACACCGAGGAAATAATCATCTCGATTTGTCAGAATCTTCCAACCTCGATCCTCGACCTGTGGGTTATAAGCCCACACACTTCTGCTGCGCACTCTACACAACGCACATAGGTAGAACAGATAACTCGACATCTGCATCTTAGCACACCACTCGGCGCCACCACAATTCATGAAACCGTAATGTACCATGCCTCACATATCGATCTTGCTAACAGCCAATCACAAGTCGCCATAGTGCAAACCATCATGTTAAGAGCCACAATAGAAGCCACAACTGAATGAGAATGATCAAGCTCGACTAGCAATAGCTCACCAGGAAGGGAAATTCTAGGTTCGCCCAAGCACTCTCTCAAACAAGGCTTCCAAACGACCACCGTAATACAACCTTAACACCTTAGGGGCTAACCAAACCTCAAGCTGGGATGGCCAAAATGACATTAATCTCCTCTAGAGAACATGCACAGCCATCATAGAACCCATCAGCCACCTGACCACACCACAAAAATGCAAACGCTGCACCACAGATTCACACCTATTGGCAAACTCTGCCCAGTGCAGCACAATCGAGTCCAAAATCATAACAAAAGAGCACTCTCTGTCACATCCTGATGAGAGCAAAACCACCATGCACAGTCCCAACACAGCACATGCAAACGCTCACGCGAGAAGTAAAGCGGTAAAGAAACGTAAAACCTTTGCTACCTGTTGACTGTACTGGACCTTACAGACTCTTAGCGCTGCAATATCTCGAATTCCCATGTACTACTGCTCAACCCTCGCAACACAGCTCTGATACCACCTGTGACGACCCAGAACCCGGATATCGGGTAAACCGATACCACTTAGCTCCTGAGAGGCCTCCCAAGAGCGGTAAAGCTCTGAAGGGATAAAAGGAGTGTGTAGAGGTGTATAGGAATACATTGAAAGTGTTATTAAATGGCAGATCAATTAAAAAGTTGACAGTTAGTGTATGACATCATCAAAACAGTAGAGGTTCAACAGCATAAACCTCCGACTCGAGCCTTCCGTCCAAATCAGCATAGAAAAGACCCTTGCTTTGACTTGGAGCCTTTGTCTCAATGAATGAATAAAAGATCCTCCTGCCTTCGGCCTAAGACCCTCATCTAAAGACGAGAAATAAAAGACCCTTTTGCTTTGACATCAACCCTGTGTCAATGAATAAATCATCTCAGCATTACAACCCTTTGTCCTACCAATGAATAAACCTATGGCCCAGACCCTTCATCCAAAACCATGAACAAAAACACCCCCCTTGCTCTAAATAGAGCTCCTTCACTGACAAGAGAACAAAAATCCATCATACAGTAGATACTCCCAGCACAGTAAAGAATTAAAAGACCTCTTTTCATACAGCCGATACTCCCAGCGCATTAAAAAAAAATCCATTAAAAGACCCCTCACATACAGTCAGCATCCCCGGTGCTTTAAAGAACAAAGAATCCTTGCTTGGCTCAGACCTTCCGGTCGGCGCTGCTGAACTGGGCAGCAGCTCGGGTCCCACTTGAGTTGGTGCGTGATGATTTCTGGTGGGATTTCGGAGAGCTCATCCTCGGACCAAGCGAACACATCCTGGTTCGCCACTAGGAAATTGGTATAGGCATCCTTTTCTTGCTCGGACAAGGTAGCTCTGATCCTTAGCGTCCTGGCTAGATCTTCCCCCACCTGGATGAGATACAGATTCTCAGTTGGAGTGCTCGTGCTCAGACCAGGGTCTCCTGTCCTTGCCTTCTTCTCGGGCGACGTTTCCTCGGACTGTCGGTCGCGCGTCGAAATAAGGTAACACCTTCTTGACTTCCTTTGATCTTCCCGGACTTCTCCCACTCCGCGAGACGTGGGGTACTTGAGCTTTTGGTAATATGAGGAGGGGACGCCTCAAAGGGTGCCAAGGATACCTTGCCCAATGATGGCGTTGTATTTGGTCATCGCGCGGATGACCATGAAATCC
This sequence comes from Amorphophallus titanum, assembly GCA_024336825.1. Lineage (NCBI taxonomy): Eukaryota > Viridiplantae > Streptophyta > Magnoliopsida > Alismatales > Araceae > Amorphophallus > Amorphophallus titanum. The sequence continues at coordinate 5,098,694 of JANBPO010001714.1, read as the reverse complement.
GCCAGGAATGTTACGTCTCTAGGCGTGGTCCCGAATGTGACCGACAGTGTTATGCGTCCCTCCAGACGGACAATTGTGCTAGAGAATCCATGCAACGACGTGTGCAGTGGTGTAATTCGTGATAAGTCCACACCCATAAGTACAAGACAGTCGTACGAAATAACATCCGGGCCACTTCCATTATCAACCAGAATACGTCGTACGGTACATTGATTAATGGTGGCTGAGACCACCAAAGTATCGGAGTGGGGAGTAGTTACACCATCTAAGTCATTGTCTGAGAAGACGATAGGCTCCTTCAGGTGATGTCGGGCGGCAGCTTCTCACTGGCTGTTGTCGCCCTGCTCCACCACATTCATGGCCAATGCGTACCTTCGACGTCTGCTAGCGCTACCTCCGCTTGAGGTCGGCCCTCCAGAGATCATCATGATCTCTTTTCCATTGGGTCGATTGTTGAGGGGCGGATGAGATCGTTCATGTTGTCGCTTCTCTACGGCCTTAGCGACAAATTTATCGAGGAGTCCTCACCGGATGAGGTCCTCGATGGCATCCTTCAGGTTGATGCAGTCGACTGTGCCGTGGCCATGGTCGCGATGGAGGCTACAGTACTTCCTCTTACTCCTCATGCTCGGATCTAACTTCATCTTGGGAGGTGTGGACATCCAAATTTTTATGTTTGCAGCAAGTCTTCGGCGGAAGAAGAACAAGAAGAGACAAAGCAAGAGGGCCCGACGGCCAAATTCTAACACTGGTGATGGTGGGGCCGCATCCTGTATACAGCACTGAGTCATCATGAATTTACGTTTTAAGGGATGAATCAAATATAAAATCAAGCAAGGTCGCGACAGCCTCGAAGATATAGTCCGACGTGCGGAGGCCCGGATGTCAAAGAGAAAAAAAAAAGAAAGAAAAGAAGGGAGAAAAGAAGAGAAGAGAAAAGGAGAATAATAAGAGAAGAAAAGGAAACTCTTGAAGTGACCCAATGGCACACTTGCAAGTGAGCCCTCAACGGAACACCTCCCTTGTTTCTCTATTTTTTAGGTCAACTTGTGTGGGGCATGTCCTCGTGTGTGGAGAGGATGTCATCCTCGTGAGCATTTTTGCTCCTCGTGTGGGGGTTGTCCCCGTGTCTACCTGTAGCGTCAGCGTGTGTGTGTGGTTATCCTTCTTTTGGCCAAAGAGTGGAAGCCTCTCCTTGTTGGGAGGGGGGTGGACATGGGCTTGTCCTGGGACAGTCGAACCACCTAAAAACCTTGTGCTTTGGTGTGTTGCACTTTGTCCATCTCTCCTACCCCTATTCACAGGTTCTCCAAGCTCTTTATTTTTTCATTCCGCTGATCAACCCACTGCATTTAGTTCAAATCTATATTTCGCTTATTGGTTCATCGCTGTTCATCTTGATCATTGTAAAAAAGTGGCCATTGTGTAAACTCGAATGTATTCACCCCCTCTAGATCCTCTCTTAGCCATCCAACAGTTGGTATCAGAGTGGGTTTCCTAAAGGTGTGGTCCAATGACCCAGGAGATCCGATGGGAGTGTCCCTCACAGATATGTAGCTGAGGGCCAGGCCATCAATAAACTGTCATTTTTCGATGGTACTATTGTGGACGTGTAAAATTGCATGTCTACGTGTCCCGACTGATCCAGCATCAATAGATAACTTCAACTGAAGAGATTGCGGAGAACACATCCCGTTCGGATCCTTCGAACGAATAGTACACTACCGTGAAGCCACTCCCGGAGTCACGACAGCGAAGAGGAACCAACCCCTGGGGGGCTCACAACTTGTGGGCCCCGAAGAGAAGTAAGTGGATCATCAATCGGGCTCAAAACGGGCCCAAAAATCCACTTCAGCGGCATGCCCATGTGGCCCTTCAGCGGTACGCCCGGCAAAGCCTTCAGTGGCATGCCCTCGAGCCCCCTTCAGCAGCACGCCCTCGAACCCCTTCAGCGGTAAGCCCTTGCGCCCCTTCAACGGCATGCCCTCTTTGGGTTCTTCAACGGCACACCCTTGTGCGCCTTCCACGGCATGCCCTGGCTTCCTTCCAACGGCACGTCCAGCAAGGGAGATCTTACGCCATCCCCATACAGATTTTTGGCTTGCAATGGCCACGCTGAGGTGTCGAATGGAGGAGGTGGCACGCTGGCTGCCCCCTCTGCCACTGAGGATGCCCAAGTCAAATCTTCATCAATGCCCCACGCTCCTGCCCCCGTCGATCACGTCCGAAGGCTCCCCGTCGCTGGGAGTATAAAAGAAGTCTTCTCCGATGAACAAAGAACACGCAGAAGAGGAAGCATTCCATAGAGAGACACACGACACCCAGACCAGAGAAGATGCCCAGAGCACCACCAGACACACAGAGAGAAGAGAAGAAAAAGAAGAGAAGAAGAAGAAGGGACTCTCCCCTTCGGTAGCCACCAGAGAGCAAGAGAGTAAGAGAGAGAGGGAGAGAGAAATGTAGCAGGGGAAGGGGAAGAGCAGGGAGCCATCGCCCCTGTTCAACCCCCATTTCTCTCTTTGCTTCTTTTCCTTACTTTTTTCCTTCTTCTTCTTACGCTTGATGTATTTGGTTCCCATTTGCCATGAATAAAACCCTTTTTCTTTTGTTCTTTTCATACTCTCATCATTGGTGTTGTTTCTCATTGGATTGGGTCCCCTCTGTGTGCTCTTCCACCGTCTTTCTTCTCCCCCTAGTGGTTTGGTTCTATTTGAGGGATCTCTGACCTTTACCCTCGCCCATTCGTCATGATGAGGAGTTCCTTCCCCTTCTCTGAGAGCCCAAGCCCCAACACCACAGTGGGTCCTTGTCCCCTAAACCACCTTAAACTTCTAGCCTGATGAGGGCATCCTTTATCCCTCCACATTTTTCCCAGGTTCAGATTGTTTGTCAGCAAGCACCATTGTGTTAGTCATGTGTTTCTAAGTCTAATCATGTAATTTTCACATTTTATTTGAGTCATTTTGATGTAATTTTCTCTTTATTTGAGTCTAGTACCTAAGTTAATGAGTGTTCTACCTAAGTTAGTTGTCAATTGACTGGTTAAGAGTGGTTATTGGGCCAACTATGTGGGCTTGGATGTCCCTTACCATCTGGAGGTACTTGATCAATTGCGCATCTCGAGCTTCGTAGTCCCCGTTGACTTGACTGGCGACCAGTTGGGAGTCGGTATAGATTCTGACTCGTTCGGCTCCTAAGCGTCGTGTCATCCTGGCTCCAGAGATGAAAGCCTCATACTCGGAGACGTTGTTGGATACCGAGAAACTAAATTTCAGGGCATATTATAGCTTTACTCCTTCTAGGGATCGGAGGAGAATGTTGGATCCGCAGTCGGCCAAGTTGAAGGATCCGTCAACAAAGAGGTCCCAGGTGGGGCCCATCGTTGGCAGGGATACTTCTTCGGTTGGGGCAGTGTTTTCCACGATGAAGTCCGCAAGGGCCTGTCCCTTGATGGCTGTGCGGGGTCGGTAAGAGATGTCACAGTCCCCGAGGAGTATGGCCCATTTGATGAGGCGACTGTAAGCTTTGGGATGGGCCAGAATCTTCTTCAAGGGCTCGCTAGTCAGCACCACGATGGAGTGTCCTTAGAAGTAGGGCCAAAGGCGCTTGACCGAGGTTACCAACGCTAGCACGAGTTTCTCAGTTGTGGGGTACTTTCTTTCGGCCTCAAGGAGCACCTTGCTGACGTAATATACCTGCTTCTGGACACCTCTGTCATCTCGAACTAAGACTGAGCTTATGGTGGAAGGGGTCGCTGAAAGGTATAGGTACAGCGGCTCCCAAGGGACCGGCTTTGATAGCACTGGAGGTGAATTCAGGGACTCTTTCAGCTCGACAAATGCCTTCTGGCACTAGCTATCCCAGGCGAAGGTGGTAGATGCCAACTTAGGCCCCCATAGCAGTTTAAAGAAGGGCAGGCACCGTTCCGTCGCCTGGGACAGAAAGCGGTTAAGCGCAACATCTTTCCCAGTCAGGCGCTGAATGTCCTTGATGCAAATAGGTGGCTGCATGTCAGGATGGCCTGGACCCTGTCGGGGTTAGCTTCGATACCTCGCTGAGTCACCAGGAATCCCAGGAACTTCCTGGACCTAACTCTAAAGGCACATTTAGCAGGGTTAAGCTCCATGTTATACCTCTGGAGGGTGTTGAAGGTCTCGTCCAAGTCGGCAAAATGGTCTTCAACCTTGGGTGTCTTGACAAGCATATCGTTAATGTAGGCCTCCACGTTCCGCCTGATCTGGTCTTCGAAGATGTAGTTGACCAACCCTTGATATGTGGCTCCAGCATTCTTCAACCCGAAAGGCAATCAGGTGTAGCAGTAGACATCGAAGTCAGTGACAAAGGCAGTCTTCTCGGTGTCTTCTGGATCCATTCAAATCTAGTGGTAGCTGGAATACGCGTCCAGGAAGCTGAGGAGTTCGTTACCCGAGGTTGAATCGGCCAACTGGTCGATGCTCGGTAACGGGTAACAATCTTTTAGAGTGACTTTGTTAAGATCGGTGAAGTCCACGCACCTTCGCCACTTGCCCGAAGCCTTTAGTACCAGGACGACATTTGCGAATCATGTCGAGTAAAGGACTGGACGAAATAGCCTGATTTTCTTTCCCTTATTAACCTGCTCTTTGATGATCACCTATTTTTTGGGGGCATGCTTCCTTCTCCACTGCTGGACGGGTCTCACCGATGGATCGAGGTTGAGTTTATGCATCACTACCTCTTTAGGAATGCCAGGGAGATCCTTATCAGACTATGCGAAGACATGAATGTACTCAAAAAGAAAATTCTTGTATTACTTTTGTACATCAAACGCTTGAAGAGGAGGGGCCTTTAGGGACCAGAGGGGCATCTTGGGCAACTGCCTCTACCCGTTCGTCGACCTCCGCAGGCGTTTGATGATCCTCATCAGCACCGCGGATAGGCTCTGTCGACCAAGGGTGAACTATCAAAAGAAAGTTTGGCAAGATTGTGTGGGCTCAAAATTTGGCAAAGATTGGCAAAGATTGCTCCTCACCAGTGAAGTGGCTAAAATTGACTTACCTTTTCGGAGAACTTCCTTGGATTTATATAGTGGTTCATTCTCTTTCTGGCACAGGGGAAGAGGGAGAGCTTAGGAGGCATTACCCCCTACATGTGGGCTCCTAGACCGTGCTAGATGCGTCCGAGGTGAGGAGACGCGCCATGAGTGTGGGCAAGGGAGGCGATGTCCCCATCACGATAGGGTCAGCCGGACCCCTAGAGTTTGTATCCCATATTGAGTGTTCTTACACTTTGAGGGATATCCGGGGGGCAGTTGCGAAGGCTGCCTGGGTGCTGGGGTTGAAGCCAGAGTAGCTAGTTCCTCTACCGTCGACCCCTTTTATGGCCTCAGGTGAGACCTTTTCCTTAGCACGTTGTCTCAGCTTTGTTATTGTCCGAGGTATATGGCTGAGATGTTGTGTGTTGCTATGTTTGTTGATAGGCTTTGCGGTGGAGGGAGACCACCCCTCCATGGAGACATCGTCTGCGAGCAGAGACGGGGGCCTTCAGCCTAGGCGGAAGCGCCCTCGAGTAGACGTTGGAGTAGTGGGGGCTGGCGAGTCCTCTCAGGGACTCGAGACTAACAAGCATATAGAGGCGGAGCCGGCTCTGAGTAAGAGTCGTATTTGCCTCTTTGTTCGTTATTGGTTTAGCCATGATGATTGACTAACCCTACGCTGCTGGACTTGTTTCTTGTAGCTCCGCTAGAGACTAGAGCGGAGGTTGCTTTTTTGGCCCCCCGGGAGGTTGACCCATTGCCCGATGACAGGGTCGAGTGTGAGATCGACGTGGAGGGGTTTCTTCGTGTGATGGACAAGGTCACCCCCAACATCGAGACATTCCTCAATTTAGAGTCGTGGAGGGCCTCCGAGGATGCCTGACTACGTAAGGGCGTCTAGGACTGGACATATTCTGGTTATGGCTTTGCGTGCTCTTGCAGACTGGCATAGCCATTTGTTTCGTGCAGAGACAGTAGGGATGCCAGGGACTACAGACCCTTCTGAGGCACAGGGCAGAGTACCCTTGCAGATCGGAGAGCAGGAATCGACAGTGACCCGAGATGGCTTAGGTAAGAGTTGAATTGCCATAGAGGGAATTGCCCTCACTTTGTTGTAAGTTTGACGAGCCAGAGTTTTTGACTGTGTTTGTGTTGTTGTTTGCCAGGTGAGGACCCACTACTTCCCTGGAGATGATCTAGAAGCTGGTTAGCACTGGCCCATCTGTGGCCCTCCCCTCCTTCGATGGGGAGCCAAGAATGGTTGGTGTCTTGGTCCCGTCTGTTGCCGAGGATGCGCCTAGCTTGCTACCGCAGCTATCGGCGGGGACGCCTCTCCCTCCTGTGACAGCCATGGTGTCCGCTTGAACGGTGGGACTGGTTGGGTCCTCTATCATCGGACCCTCAAGTATGTGACTGGGAACTTAACCATCTGTAGGGGGCTTTTGCATTACCCTTTGGTGTTAAGATTCTTTTGGTGTCAGTCGCAAGTGCTTCTTCTCTTTTAGAGGAGGGCGAGCTCCCCCGAGACATGACTAGAGCCGCGAAGGGAGAGCCTACAGTGGCAACTTCAGTTGGAGGCGATGAGGAGATCATCGACATTGAGGGGGTCTCTGAGGGGAGTGCCCTGACTGGTGAGTCTCTTTTCTGAAACCCTAAACTGTAGGGTTATCTTTGCATGAGGCTGGGTTGTGTGCTGACCCTGTTTGCTTTCAGGGCCTCTAGTTCGACTACCTCTGGGAGCTCGTCGGAGGCCTTATCAGGCTCCTCGAGTAGCAGCAGCTTGGCCATGGAGACGGAGGAGAGTTCGAGCTCAAGCTCTTCCATTTCTGGGGCCTCTTCCACCGCAGGGGCTGAGATGGGGGCTACTTCTGGAGGTACGTGAGGGTCTCTCCCTCCTTACTATGTTTTATAGCAGAGTGCTGATGCTTTTGAGTTGTATATATAGTGCTGGAGTCAGGAGAGGAGCCCACGTCGGCCCATGATGAGAGCGATCGGGAGGAGCTTCTCGTCCCACCCATAGTTGCTAGAGATGGCTAGGTCATGGGGGAGTCACTGCCCTCTTCGACCTCGGTGGGTGACACCGTAGAAGCAGAGGAGGAGTTACCTTCCCCGACCCCGGCGGGTGATGCCACAGGCATAGCGAGACTTGCATAGGGTAAGAGCTAGGTCTTTTATTACGTTTTCCACCTTGTTTATTGTGGGAAGTTTTGCGTGTGTTGCTTATTTTCCCTTTGTGTTTGTTGGAACTGTGAAGGCTCTACTGGTGTGCTGGCCGAGATAGGCGACTCTTCCCTGAGCTTGGGGATCAAGTGGCCTACGTCTGCCTCGTCGCTAGAGCCGTTACTGGATGTGAGCGTGGGTGCCTCCCTTCTCCAACGAGCCCGAGGCTACCTATAGGGTGATCCTCTTCCTTCTCCGGAGGGTCTAAGGCAGCGACTGATAGAGTGCACGCAGAGCTACCATGCTCTTGGCTTCCCTCGTAAGCTTTGGATGTCTGGGCTAGCCGGGATCTGGGCGGAGTACTTACGACTCCGTGAGGTTCGGGAGCAGAGGACTCAGAGGGTGGAGGCCATCTGAGAGGTGCAAGAATAGTGGGCCCGTCTCGTGCCAGCGGTAGCTGAGCAGAGGGACCATGCCGACGCGACCATGTCACTTTCCCGGGATCACGCCGTCCAACTGAGGGAGGTAGAGGACCGTGTTGAGGCCCTGAGGAGGACCTTGGAGGAGCAGTTGCTAGCCGCGGAGTGAGCCAGGGCTGAGTGGCAGGTGGCTGAGACTACGGCGGAGTCTAGTGTTCAGCTTTTGTCTACCCTAGAGGCAGAGCTTGCAACTGTTGACTCTCGTCTGGCGGCATTGGAGGGGAGTGACCCTAGGATTTGATTATGTCACTTTTCCCCTTTTGTTATGTTACCCAGATTGTATGCATTTTGTCACCCCAAGGGCATGTCTTGGGCTCCTTTTGCAGAGTATTAATGACTACTTCCGATTTTCTTTTGATATTTGCTGGGTTGTCCCACCTCTTCTCTTGTGGAACAGTGTTGTATGTATGGACTGGCGACCACTTACTATTAGTCGTGCTTGATTTTTCTACCATGTACTGGTATAGGTGACGGGGAACTAGGTGCTCCCGATTCTGGGTGCAGGAATAGCGGACTGAGCATGGGGAATGGTGTAGATTGGATGCTGAGTACTTGGAGCTAAGTGCTGGGTACTGGGAAAGGATACAAGGTACTGGAGGCTGAGTGCGGGGAGCTAGGGAAAGAGTACTGGGTGCCGGGGCTAACCCTTCGAAGGGTATAAGCCTATGTTACTGGGGGTCGGGATCGACCCATAAGGTTGTGGTGGCCTATGCTATTACGGCTACTAGGGTGATTCTAGAGTATGTCGGTTATAGGCCGAGTGGCAGCGCACCTGCTACTGACATGTTGTTAGCCAGAAATGTAATTCACATTGGTCTGGGGAACTAGAGCTGGGCTGGCCGGGTGGCCATGGAAAGCATTACGGCCAGGAACTGGGGCTGGGACTGGGATTGGAACTAGAACTAAAATTAGAACTAGAGCTAGAACTGGTACTGGAGCTGGCTAGCCGATGAACTACTGACGTGTAGTAGCCGGAAGACTGGAACTGGTTGGCTAACCGTTGAGGTGTGTAGCCGAATATTGGAGTTGGAGACTGGAACTAGAGCTGGCCCACTGACTGCTGATGTGTAGTAGTCGAAAGATCAAAACTGGAATTGGGAGTTGGGACTGAAACTGGCATTGGGATTGGAACTGGAGCTGGCCGATCAACCACTGACACATAGTAGCCGGGATGCTGGGACTAGTACCGAAACTGGCACTGGGACTAGAACTGGAACTGGAGCTGGAACTGGTGCTGGGACTAGCACTGAAAATGGCCGGCTAACTGTGAAAGTGTCAGAGCCGGAGATACTGGGACAGGTGCTGGAACTGGCCGGCTAACCGCAGAGGTGTCAGAGCCAGAGATACTGGGACTGGTGCTGGAACTGGAGACTGGAATTGGAGCTAACCGGCTAACTGCTGATGTGTAGTAGCTAGAAGATTGGGGCCGGTCGGCTAACTGTTAAGGTGTGTAGCTGAAATGCATGAGCTAGAGACTAGAACTGGAGCTGGCCGGCTAACTACAGATGTGTAGTAATCGGAAGACTGGGGCTAGTCGGCTGACCATTGAGGTGTGTAGCCAAAATGCTGGAGCTGGAGACTGAAACTAGAGCTAGCCAGTTAACTACTGATGTGTAGTAGCCAGAAGACCGGAACTGGAGATTGGCGATGGCCGACCCTCGGGGGTGCATTGGCCACCATTGTTGTGGAGTGATGTTGAGCTAGCCGTCGGCCCTTGTCAGCGAGGAGTAGAGAGGAAGTGGATTTTTTTTTCTCTTTACCAGCCCTGCCGCCCTTGTGGGTTTTCGCCAGAGCTGACCCCCTTTAATTTTTTTCGGTGTGCCCTTGTGGATTTTCACACTGAGGGGTAACCTGATTTTACCCGAGACGCCCTTTCAGGTTTTCACCTCGGTTGGGTTGGTGGTAATTTTTGCCCTCAGTAATTCTATAGAGGGAGTTATCTGAGGCCGCCGGGGTATCTCTATTTTTAACCCCATTTTTTTTTGAATCTGAGGAGTCTCGTCCGTAGTGTGCTGTTGTCAGGGGACGTAGCCTGGAGCTGGAGGATGTAGATGACTGGATATTGTTCTAACCCTCGTAAGGGCTCTTATAAATCATCAAGTTATGGTTCTGGGGGCCATTCCATCATGGCAGAATGTGACTGGGGTTATAACTGGTGGGTCAGGGATAGTCCTGAGTCGAAGTAGACCTAGCCAGGGAGGGAGGCTACACATAAAATAGGCCCAAAAATCTGCCAGACAAATAGCCCAACAAGTAAGGGACAACTCGAGGCATCAATAAAATGAAAGCAAGAGAAAGACTCAACTTATCGGTAAAAAATAGGTGTCAACACTGCCGTTGTTGTTATTTTAGTGCTATTTCTCTATGATTTTGTGTGTCTGTCGTGGCACTATGTGGACCGTGATCTTGTCGGTTAGCTTTACTGTACTCATCTCTTCTGGTAGAGTTAGCTTGCAACTCGATCGGATGTAATGTCTGACTGAGGACTGACTTGATTATGTTTGTGGTCTGGTGCTGTTGTCATTGGTGTCCTATGTGCCAGGTGTTTTCTGTCACCTTTGGCATTGGAGCTGATGATGTTGTTAAGCTATCAGCTGTGAGGGCTATGTTTCCTTGTTTAAGCTGATGCTTACTGTGTCTGTTGTCTTGCTTCCTCAATATTTGTTGTCATGGCATGTGTCACGTCTCTTTCCCTCGTGAGACGTAAGTGACGTTGATGTGACATGACCTAGGGATGGAAACCACTAGGCCAATACTCCTTGGACCTATGACTCATGAGCAAGCAACTTTGCCAGCAGAATCACTCGGGCGAGCTCACTCGCATAGCGCAAACTAGTGCCCGTAGGCAACTCGGCGATGGTGGAGAGGGTCCGAGATGGGACCTCGCTGTTCTGAGGATTGGTTAGCTTCAGGCTAAACCCCTAAGAACTTGGGATGCCCGATTCAATGGGCGGCAAGCATACCGAGGGCGTGGGTTGAAGGGTCTCTCTCACAACTCAATCCGCGGTGGTACTCAATTCGATGAGAAATTGGGACCGAGCACTCTCTCACTATCTGACGGAGCTAGGAAGCAATACTAATTAAGCAAGGTAAACAAGCAAAGAGAGGGGTGGCATAAGCTCACCTGATCAGCGTGAAGGCACCAATCCCAGCTGGAGATGATGACGAGCGGGGAAGCGTGGGTATGCACCCGCACACCGTGTTGATGTAGCTTCGGATGGCAAAGACCTGCCAGTACATGAACTACTCCCTCACAGAGGGGTTGGACTAGGGGTGGGGAAATCCAATTACAACCAAACACTACCTCCACGTAGGGAGGGGCCTTCAGTTGGCCAAGCGAGAGGAGGGGGAAGAGCCACGACGCGAAATCTATCCTTGTGTGACCAGCAGGGGCAGAGGATGGAAGTCGGGTTGCTACGGGCATCTCTCAGTGCTGCAGGAAGGCAGGGCCATTACTGAGTCATCCGGGGACAAGGTGGCAGTGGGCCGTAGGTGCTGGCGATCATCCGAAGGTCGAGCCGGGGTGTGGCACCTTTGTCTTTGCGGGGACTCTGCTTTAGTTCTGCCTGGGACAGTAGGATAGGGTGCCGATGAAGAGGCCACCATGAGCTCGTCTAGAAGTTTCCAGAGGCGGGACCAGTGCTGGATTGACTGGGGCTGACCAGGGAGTAGACCTTAGGAGGCCGGTGCTGCTCGGTGGTCGACGGTGGTCGCAGCAGCTCAGAGATCAGGACTGCTGAGAACTACCCCTATCTAGAATAGGGTCATGGACAGCTGTTGCAGAAGCTTCCCCGGGCACTCATGGACTCCAATTGACATGAGGTTGGTGACAACACGACTGTAGACGAAGTAGCTTCAAAAGAAAACTGATAGTGCCCTGAACCGATGTCAAAAAAGAATGTTCTGAGCTGAAGAGTGGGGGTCGATCCAACCTGGGACAGACATGACCTGTTTGCGCACTTCGGCGAGGACGGTCAGACCCGGTGCTCGGGAAAGGGAACGACCTCCTTCTTCCTGGAGGTGATGGGGGACTTGTAGAAGTACGTCTCAGCCAAGTTTTGCCCCACGAATCACAAGGGGGAGGTCGGGGGAGCTTCTGCACTAAGCCTCTAGTTGTCTACCTAGGAGAAACTTTACAGGTCACCGAGAATCACTTTTGCGGACAGCTCCAAGATCTGAAGATAGTGGGGCTACTCTCGTTGAAAAGATAACAGGAAGATGAATCCACGAGGCGTAAGGGAACCGAACCAAGTACTAGTCAGAGTAACACTCGTCAGTGTCAGTCCAAGCCTCTGACCACGTGTGTACACATTGACTCCTTCCTAGAGCCAGGCCTCTATCTAGTATTCCTCCCCTGCGGACGCTGTAGTACAAAGCCAGGGGCCTACGGAACTAGCTTAAAAATCATCTAGCGGGAAATAGCCCTCCACCTTTCCCAGGTGGGTAGACACTGAAAGTCCAGGGCTATGACTAGTGGCTCCATCACGAGGGATGAGGGGGCTAATCTATCGGGATCTAAATTAGTATTACACAATACCATAAACACAGTGCATATGCCAAGTGAAATGCGCTAAAGACTGAACAGGCTACACTTGATGCGCCTGAAGACATAACGGTCACAGAACACCACGTCACAATATGTGACGAACCAGGGTAGGGGTGTTACACCCATGGTGATGCGCCTACAAGCAATCATTATAGTCACTAGAACACACGGAAATCCATCGGTCACATAGAACGTAACGGACCCATATCATTCCGTCACGACGTAACGCACTAGCCAAGGTGTGTTACACAACCAGATGCTAATAACGCACAGACACACACACAAACGGACTCGATGCACGAGCACTCCTGGCTACCTCGTCACGGTCCTAGCCCTCATAGGATATCAAAAGATATCCACAGGTCAACGGGCGACCCCTGAGGCCAAGCCAAGACAAACAGAAACTGGAGCAGTAGATGACAACAGCACTCTGGGCAGAGTGAACTATCACTCAACAGCTAGGCGAACCCGACAGTCAAGGAAAGCCGCTGCAAGGCCAGAGACAAAGACACTGGCAGGTCTAGATTGAGTCGTTAGGGTACTGTCGTGGTCAAGGAAAAGACCACACCCAGTCACCTAAACCGACCGATCTAGATAACCACCAACAGACAGACGCCGCCCTAGAACACGACCTAGGACTGACCAACACATAGGACAAAAAAAGGACCATCACGGCCAACAGCAGGACTATAACGCACCAGCAAAGGGGGGTTACCTACTATAACGGACCACAGAAGGGGCGTTATGGTAGACAGATCCAAAACTCCAATACAGACAATATAACGCACCAAGATAAGGGCTCTATATCAGCATAACGCACTAGGACAGGGGCGTTGTGGCCAACGGATCAAAACTCAAACCAATGAAAAATATAACGGACCTCCATAGGCGCATTACACAAGCTTAACGCACCCCAACAGGCGTGTTAAAGCCAACGGACCCAAAACACTAACACGGACAAGAAGCATATAACGAACCACAATGAGTCTGCCATAGCCACATGGCGCACAGGGTTAGGCACGTTATATCAACTGCCATACCCAATCAAACATCAGTCAAACACAATGTAACGGACCGACACAGGTGCGTTACCAGACAATAACGCACAGGGAATGATCCGTTAAATGAGCTGACTGACATAGTCTTCGAGGTAACGCAGTCGTCGAGGGTCTGACACAGTAGCAGGCCTCGAAAATAACTCGAGCATAACGTGCCTAGACAGGGGCATTATACTCAAATAACGGACCAAGCCTGATCCGTTATGCTCCATGACCTCGAAAGATGAAAATGAACGAACCATAACAATCTATCGAGGGACCGTTATACCTATAACGGTCTCTGGTAGAATAGCTAAATCAGTCCGGCGGGTAAAATGGTAGAACGGCCAAATCGGCCCGTTCCACGCCCCATGCACGTTGTAGCGTAGGGGAAACACATCCAATCGATAGGAAATGACTCCAGAAGGTCAAAAATACCACATGCATCCATCGAAACGCATTAAGACGCGAGATCGGGGCGAATCTGATGAATCGACCCAAAATGAGTCATCGGGATTCCCAGACTCCTACCGGCCCCAAATGACGAGCAATCGACACGAAACTGGTGGGGTTAGGATCCTGACATCCCAGCAGTCAATTTGACACTAATTACATGGAGAATGGTTGCCATTTTTTGACGAACCCTACAAATCCCAAAAATTACGACTTTCACTAAACTGGCCTGATCTCCCCCAGTCGAGCACCCGCCACCTCAAGGTAGCGGTCAACAGTTGACCGCTATCTTGGGGTGGCTGCCTAGCTCGCGTGAGTGAGTTTCGGATGTCTGTTTGAGCTCCGAATTGACTCGAAATGGGTCTGAAAGTTGGGGAATCAAAGATAAAAGCTTCCCAAGCTCAATGAGTTTAAAAAATGGTCAAGAAATGAGCTCGAGATAGGCTCAAAGAAGGCTCCAAAATAATGGTTAACTCAGGACATCACAGAGGTGAATAAGAGAAATAACTCGACTTGCAGGCTAAAGACGGGTGTCAACAACAGGCACCATGTCTAAACAATAAGGAGTGATCATAAAATCACCTATCGCCAATTCCACTGTCAGGTCACAAGACATCTCAATAGTAGACTCCTCAGCACAAGCAATGAAATCCTTGGATATGAAAGAATGAGAAGCACCAGAATCAAATAGAACTTGGGCCGCGAACCCAAGGATCATAACCTTACCTTCCACCAATTGGGATGCCTCTACCTCTGCACGTGTCATGTGCATCATAAGCCCTTGAGATCTCCCCCTCCCCATTCTAGTTGATCGTGGCAAGGGTGGAATCTACATCTACTATTGGAACTGTTGCTGCGACTACTACTGGGGTTGAAACTACTAAGGTTGGAACTACTGTTGTTGCTGAAAATGATGCGATTGTTGCAGCCTCTGAGGGCAATCATGAGCCATGTGCCCACCTGATCACACCGGAAGCACATCACAGGCATTTAGCATGGTATGCTGGGGTGATAGCCACCACACCATGGACACGATCCCCGTTGTCCACTCATAATACCCTGGCACTAAAATGATACCGACTACTGCACATTATCCATCGAACTCTGCCTCTGATCCAGCCAATCATGACGTCTCCTGCCAAATGTTGCCTTCCAAAACATCCTCTTAATCTTCAAACCAAAAGAGGTGGAACCCACGGCAAAGACCACTGAAGGAGATGGCCTTGACCTATCTGAACCCTGCTAAAATGTACTCTACTACTGAACTGAACTCTGCGGACCTCAGCTTGACTTCGCTTGCCCAGTTTTAGCCAACTCTTGAGTCCTTGTCAATTCTTCCTCCAAGTCTGCAGCTACTTGATATGCTGCCTCCATATTTGTCACACAGGTAGGAACCACCACATGCGTGAGCTCAGCCCTCATGGCTCTAATGAATTATCGAGTCTTCATCCTCTCATCAGCCATAATGTGGGGTGCATAATGACCCAACTCAATGAACCTAGAGTGATACTACATTATAGACATGTCATCTTGAGTCAGCTCCATAAGCAGCTACATCTTCTTGGATCTAATATGCTCCAGGTTGAAAACACGTTCAAAGGCTTCAAGAAATTCCTACCACGAGATCTGCCAAAGAGGGAGGGACTGAAATGCCAACTCCCATTCTGTAGTCCACCATGACAAAGTTGGGCCCTGCTGCTGATAACTAGCCAGCAACACCCTTGCATCTTTTGCACATTCCATGCAGTGGAACATCCTTTCCATAGTATTGATCCAAGCCCTTGCTGCATCCGGGTCTAGCTGTCCCTCGAATTAAGGTGGATGGAACTGCAAAAATTCCTTCAATGCTCGCCCACGACCTCCTTGAGATAAGGAACCCTCTCCGGCCTCCCTACCATACTGTCGTACATGCCCTCGACGAACTCCTCACATCCTTGCACTCTTACTACTGCCACTCCAGCCATAATCAATGCTCTACTTTGCCCTCCTTGATCTTCGACCGATTGCCCTTCTTGGGAGTGGGTCCTCCTCCTAGGCGCCATGATCTTCTAACACAAGGGAAAAATGACAGAATCAATAAAACACATGGTACCCCTACACTAGTTGCCAACAATGCTGCACATCAGGGACTTTATGGACTACTGTGATCAATTTAAATTCCTATACACCCCCACAACCAAGCTCTAATACCATCTGTAATGATCCAAGATCCGAATACAGAAAAAGATCCCAATATTCTTGGATCCTGGCCCACCACCCACAAGCTGGGGGCTCAGAATGGTTAAAGGGATGGTGTGGCAGTGTATAAGAATATAAAATTATATTTTCTATAATAGTTTAAATCTAGGTACAATAGCTAACAGAGTCCAGTCCAACTAAAGATAAGTACAATCCAACAAAAAAGGGAATGTACCCTCAAGTCGGGGGAAGCCCGACACTGGCAAAGCTGGCCACTAAGAACCACGAACAGCACCACCAGATCACGAGGAAGAAGAGCAGTCACACCTGAAAAGTCAGGGGTGAGTCTCGTGTCACTGACTCAATAGGGGTCCTGCAGATCCCCACCAAGAAACCAAAGTGGTAACAACAACAAAAACAATAGCAGTAAGCAGGAGCAATAGCAGGAAGTAAAGAGGAAGCCGCATAGAAGAAACCACGGCTGCCGGTAAAACTCGGCCCTGTAAACTACTGCTAATCGGGAAAGGCACAACTTCCCACACACCAGGCAGGGAGTGGCCAGACTAATCTCAAGAAAATCTGATTATATTGCTAGAACACGTCATGCCACAACAGACGTGTAGGCACCCACATAACACTAACCAAAACACCGACGCACATACGACCTCACCGTTGTGTCCCCTACACAAGTCACGATAAAGCCAGACAAGGGCTATCCGAAGCACTTCGTCAACCATGACGAAGAACCGATCACAAAATCACAAGTCACGTGTCATGTGACAGAAGCACCTCCTCACTAGAAGCAAAGCCAGATGGGTCCGCTGACATCTTACGCTGCGCCTCAAGCATCTCACACTCCCCTCGAACATGGTGACTGAGAAACTATACCATGTGCAAGGAACAACAGTAACGAGAGACTAGTTAGGGTCACGCCCGTCGGCGCTCATCCAAACACCCCTGATCACGTGTGCACACACAAGCCCAATGCCTTGAGCCAGGCCTATAGTTAGTTTTCTCCCCCAGTAGGACGCTACTGCAAAGCAAGAGAGCCTACAGAAACTAGCCTAAAAAACTTATCTCGGGAACACGCCCTGCCACCACTCCCAGGTGGGCCGACACCAAGTGTCGTTAGGCTACGACTAGTGGAAGCTCACTAGACACAGAGACTCTCTGAAAGAAATTTCAAAGTACGGACAGGTAAACACTCACCTATCACACGCACTACGAAACACATGGCAATACACAGAACTACCGCTAGACTCAAGATAGATAACTTGATTTACATACAATGATCCTTGAGTCACACGACTCCGGTCAAGATCACCGCACATCATGGCAACATACTGTTAATCAGCCTAGTCCCTAAGCCAAAATACGATAAAACACAAGTTCTTAACCTCAAGCTGCACATAGGACTCTCGACTCTGTATAACACAAATCACGAAACATGAGGAAGCATCAAATCCGTCAGACCAATAGGCACCTAAACTAAGGTAAAATAATATCTCCATTGCGCCTAAAACCAGAGTCTCGATCCATACAAGATAACCGAGACACTCACGAGGTCACGTGTCAACCACTAGGTCATAATCGGGTTGACCAGAAACCATAATGACTCTCGAAAAATACTACTCAGTATCATGGCACATTTGAACACCCTATAACACGGTCACAACCTTCATAGTACGTCCACGATATCCACGTACAATAGGTTAACTAAGGGGTCAAAGGCAAGCCACTAATCACGGAGAAACACCAAACACTGCTCGAGATAAGACTACTCTTCCGGGATCCCTCGACACACTGATCTAACTCTCACGGAACACCCAAGGCATCCGTCGAGTCAAACGCCAACAAGGCATTGAATAGTGGGTTCACTGGAGCCCGAGACAACTCATATAAAACCCCGAAAATAGAAGACATGAACACGGTGCAAGCAAGCATCGCGATGCCAGCAAAACGTGTCCAACGTTCACAACGCGTCAACACATTGACGTGGCACAAGGTAGGGTCACGTTAATAGACATGGCTGTAACCTCGAGCGCGTTAATCACGAAACGTGGCAGCGACCTCAAGTGCATTCTTCAAGATCACGGTGGAGACCTTGAGTGCGTTCTCCAGGATCGCGTCCAACACTTGGACCGCATCCCTTTACTGCCTCACCACCCCACTATTCATCTTCTTAGATGAACGTTTAAATCGTAAGGCGTACTGAAGCTCGAGCCCTTCTGGTGAGAGCAGAACCAACCCTGCTCCGCTCCCCGCGGCACAAGATGATCCATCGACAAACAATTCTCATGTGGGCCCAGAGGATCACTCGGGCGAGTCTTCGGCGGGTATGGTGCACTCAGCCACAAAGTCGGTGAGAGCCTGAGCCTTGATAGCGATCCTCGGATGGAATTTGATATCAAACTCCCCAAACTCGACAGCCCATTTGATCAACCTTCATGAGGCATCGGGATTCTGGAGGATTTGCCGGAGTGGTTGATGAGTGAGGACGACGATGGGGTGAGCCAGGAAAAATGGTCGCCGCTTGCGAGCACCTGTAACAAGTGCAAGGGTGAACCTTTCAGTTCGTGAGTACCGAAGTTTTGGGCCCTATAGTGCTCGGCTGACGTAGTAGACGGGCCTCATAACCCCCGCCTCTTCCCTCGTGAGGATGGCACTCGTTGTGCTCCGTGTCACAGATAGATGCAGGAGTAATTCTTCCCCCTTTTGAGGCTTGGCGAGGACAGGGGGGGGGGACGCCAGGTAGCATTTTAACTCCTCAAATGCCTGCTTGCATTCTTGATCCCAGTCGATGTGCCCCTTGTTCTCTGGTGCTTGGTTGGCTTGCTTAATCAACCGAAAGA
Source organism: Amorphophallus titanum (assembly GCA_024336825.1). Lineage (NCBI taxonomy): Eukaryota > Viridiplantae > Streptophyta > Magnoliopsida > Alismatales > Araceae > Amorphophallus > Amorphophallus titanum. The sequence goes on along the minus strand of JANBPO010001714.1, from coordinate 5,079,975 downwards.
AGGGAAGGCACCATTCGACGGCACGGGATAGGAACCGAGCTAGGGTGGCAACGTGACCAGTGAGGCACTACACGTCCGTCACTCGGCCTGGCCACTGCATCTCTAGCACTGCCCAGATCTGGTCAGGGTTGGCCTCAATTCCTTAGTGGGTGATGAGGAAGCCCATGAACTTCCCTGACCGTACCCCAAACGTGCATTTGGCTGGGTTTAGCTTCATGTTATACCTTCTGAGTGTAGCGAAGGTCTCTTCCAGGTTGTCCAAGTGCTCAGTGGCTTGGAGGCTCTTCACGAACATGTCGTTGATGTATACCTCCATGTTTCCACTGATCTGCGAGTCGAACATGATGCGAGACGGGGTGCGAACCTAGGCCTCTAGGTGGTGACCAGACTGAGGGGACAATACGACCAGCAACGACGCGGCCAATCGAGCTAATTTGGCTCGACACCAAGAGCCTCCAAGAAGGGTCTACGCCCACAACAAGAACAGCAACCTCACAGCTGTCTCCAAGAGAAGGGAAGCGCACGGATCCGCATGGTTGAGAAATCGGTAAGTCTAGGGTGGGCAACTCCACACTCGTGACTCGAATGAGTCACGGGATGGTCACACTCTCTCACTGCAGTAGTGAAGTATATATATAAAGAACTAGCTATAAACCTAAGATGCACAGAAGCAGCGGCCTCAAGAGTAAATACTAAATAAGCAAGCTAACCAAGCAAGGAAGCGGATGCATACCTCCATGCTCAGGGCATGGGGAAGACGTCCCGGCCAAGACTGTAACTCCTGGTACAATGATAATAATTAATTACAACAGTGATTTCTTTTGCCCACTCCACACAGGGAGGTAAAGGGCTACACAAGGACTCTGGGAGCACCAAACTTGGGTTGGCAGGCAGCAAGTTGTTGGACCCCGGGTAGTTGCAGGCGGCGGTTCTGATACTGTGACGTGCTGGCCGGCAGGACAGCGAACACGGACGTCCAAAGGGACATTGTCCTCTGGAAGGCTTCTGAAGGTGGCGCTCCACTGAGATGAAGTCAGCAGGTCCATGGTTGATCTCTGAAAGCGGCGGTCGCTGATCCAGCACCGACGTATTTCTGGAAGATTTATCTTTGACTCCCTTTTCTGCTGCCCCGTTTCAGGACAGGCCTGCGCGGTCTAGCGAGAACAGCTGTTGTGATCAGGTCTGACGTCAGATCAACGTGAGACCAGTGCCGTTGGAAAGCTCTCTTAGAGATATACGACTCAGGCTATGGTAGAAATTTTAGTCTCTCTGTACTAGCCGTGGATGAATTTAAAACAGGTTGGTTCACAGACCCAGATCTGACCAAGCAGAAAGTGGATCTGTCTGAGAATGAGGGTTGACCGAAGGGCAGACGATAGATCTGGGAGTTGGGATTTTTGTGGTTCCCGCCGTAAACGGACCCCGGGAGTGTTCGTGGCGCCCTCGTCTTACTGCAGCAGCAGTCTGGGCACAGTCAAAACCAGAGCGGGTTGACCCTGGTCCAGATTCTGCCCTAGTCACCATCATCGTTAGCAAACTCTCAAAGAATTTGGACGTCCTCCTAGGCCAACCCAGAAAGTTTTGGCACTAGTTTCATCCTCATCAGAGTTCGGCAGAGTCTATGGCAGTGCCGTCTTTGATCCCTTATCAAGCTGTTCCAAAGTAGGCAGAATCGGCGGAGTTCGTCACTTCGGCTTCTAACTTAGTTTTCCCCCACCCCGCCTGGCAGGCTGAAGGCCCCTCCCTGCGTGGAGGTAGTTTTGGTTGTAACTATTTAACCCCCACCCCAAGAACTCCCCTCCTGCATGAGACGTAGTGCTGTAACAATTTTATTATCAGGACAGGCACCACCGATGTAGCGTGCGGGCGCGTGCCCACGCTTCCCAACTCGCCCACATCTCTGATCGAGATCGGTGTTTTCACACCAGTCAAGTGAGCATCTGGTCCTACCTTGGCTGGTTGATTTCCTTGCAAGCTTAGTATTGCCTTGGAGGCCCGTCAGACGGAGAGACGAGAGCCCGGACTCGCACACCACTCTTAGTGTGCCCACCGCAGACCATGAGGAGAGCCACCGCAAACCCACGCCCCAGCGTGTCGGCCACCCATGAAGTTGCAAGTCGCAGACCCTTAGGGGTCAGCCTAAGCCACCCAAGTCCCTTAGAATGTTTGGGTCCCACCTCGGACCCTCGCCGTCATCCCCTGGTCACCATCGGGAGATCGTACGCGCCGTGCGAGTGAGCCACTAGCGTTAGTCCGTGAATGTCCTTGTATGCTTGCAGGTCTAGGTCCCAGGCTCATCAAGTCATCCAACATCATCCCAGGGTTATGCCACATCATTTATAGAATTTTGCTTCTTATAGGGTTAAATAGTAATTAAAGGTTTAAAAATAAAAAATAATAATATAACAATTTTTTTAACCAAAACCAACGTGGGGGTGAATCTCCCCATTCTCTCCTTTCTCTCTCCTTCTCATTCTCTCTCTCTCCATTGACCCTCTCTCGCCCTCTCTTGCTCCCCCAGTGGATTGACCACCCGAGGCGCTGCAGGTTAAGCGGGAGGTGTCCTTGTCGAGCCCAGGACACGGGGAGATTGGTGTTATCATTGTGAAGGCGAGCCGTGAACCGTGGAGGTGGCGAACCACGAGAGAAGGGCGCGGTCACCTTGGGTGGAACGGCGGGGATTTGTCGTTTTGGTCTTAAAATAGGTCGGGGGATGGATACCCGACCTCGTTAGGATTGATTTCCTGCCCATGCACATCATCTTTATGTCTGAAACAGCATGAACAACATCGTTATGTCTTCAGAGCATGAGCATCATCTAATTATGTTTTAATCCTTCTATGGCCATTGTTGCTAAGTTTTTAGCCATTTAACTGTTGTGGGATGATGGTGGAATGGTAGGGAACAGGTCAAATGTTCGTTTCCCATCGATTTGAGTCGATTGGGAGGGTATCCCGTTGGAGACACCACGTTTTCGGCTCTCTGGTAGGGTAGCGGTCCTACCAGAGACCATTTACGGAAACCAGTATGGGGGTGGGCCTTCGTGGTCTACACCCCGATCGTTTCATCCTGTGTAGCGGCCCAACGATGGACCGTCTACACACCTTAGCAGCCTACATTGAGACCGCGTACGACCGTTGACCCATAAGGCAGTTTAGTGTAGCAGCCCATACTTGGACCGTTTACCTTCTTTCGCGGCTGATCGTGCGACCGTTTGTGTCCCCTTCGCCTGCCCAATCCTCGACTGCGTGAACACTTGAACTTGTATGGCGGTGGGAGCTTTGCGGCCCATTAATAGACCGCTTATATCCATTTAGCGGTTAGTCGTTCGACCGTCTAATTACTATAGCGGCCCTATATTCGACCGCTTATGCCCTGTAAATTTTAATTTCAAGCATGTTCATTTAATTATGTGTTTAATCATGCGTATTTGTCATGTTTAAATATTTTGACAAACTGTGGAAATTTCCTGAGGTTGACAGAGTTCCACGTCCTAGGCATCTCTTCCCCCCCAGCATCACTAGCCTGTACGCTCCTTTACCGAGTGTCTTTGCTACCTTGTACGGGCATTCCTAGTTTGGCACGAGTTTCCTGGCAGCCCCCCTTGGGTCAGCCACACTTGCTCGCCATAGTACCAAATCTCCTTGGAAGAAGTGTCACTCTTTAACCCGGGCGTTGTAGTATTGGGCCAGCTTTTATTGATAGGCCATGAGCTTCACTTGGGCATTAGCTCTATCCTTCTCGAGCAGGTCCAAGTTCTCTCGCATTGCCTGGTTTTTCTTGGCTTCGTCGAAGTGTCCCACTCGTAATGAGGGGTTGGAGATCTCCACTGGTACCACTGCTTCAGCGCTGTAAGTGAGGTGGAAGGGTGTCTCTCTGGTGGCGGCTCTAGCAGTGGTACGGTGGGCCCATAGGATGCTCGGGATTGAGTCTACCCATGAGCCTCCTGCTTGGTCCAACCAGTGTCCGGTTGGCATTCTCCACTAGCCCATTCACCTGGGGATGTCCCACCGAAGTGTAGTGGTTCCAGATCCCTAGCTCTGAGTACTTTTCCTGGAAGGAGGTGCTCACAAATTGCCTACCGTTGTCGATCGTGAGGACCCTTGGGATCCCGAAGTGACAGATGATACTTCGTAGCATGAACTTTCAGGTCACCTTGCTCATTATCTTCCCTAATGGTTCAGCCTCGATCCATTTGGTGAAGTAGTCGATGGCAACTATGAGAAAATTCTTTCTTCCTTGTGCCTCTGGGAAGGGACCCAATATGTCCACCCCCCACCGAGCAAATGGGCAAGGCTCCATTAGGACGTGTAGTTGCGTAGCTGACTAGTGGTGTAGATGGGAAAACTTTTGGCACTGGGGGCATCTTCGAACATAATTGAGGCAATCTTGATGCAAGGTGGGCCACCAGTATCCTTGCCAGATTAGGGTCCTCGCGAGTGCTCGCCCCCCCACATGGCTTCCGCAGAGTCCTTCGTGGATCTCTCGGATGGCCTAGTTGGCTTCCGTCGGGAACAATCACTTTAATAGTGGGGCTAAGAGGGAGCGACGGTACAATCTATTGCCCACCACTGTGAAGTGGGCTGCTCTTGCCCGCGTACATTGGGCCTTAGCACGGTCGCTCGGTAGCTATTGCCGAAGAAGGAAATCCAAGAGAGGATCCATCCAGGAGGGCTCATAGTCGATGGCATTTACCTGGGATGTCAGCTTGTCTATGCTTGGTGCTGACAATTCCTCAATCAGGATTGACCTCCAGTTGGAGACTGCGGTGGCTGATGCCAGGCAAGATAGTGCATCTGCTCAGACGTTTTTCACCTGTAGGATGTGGACCACCTCGAAGAGGGAGAACTCTCTTGCTACAGCCCGGGCCTGTTCTAAGTACTTGATCATAGACAGCTCACGTGCCTCAAATTTCCCCTTCACCTGGTTGGCGATGAGCATGGAGTCACTGTACGCACGCACGTTGGTCGCCCCCAAGTGTTTCGCCATGCGTAGCCCTGAGAGGAGTGCCTCGTACTCGGCCACGTTGTTTATGGTTGGAAAGTTAAATCATAGGGCGTACTGAAGCTCAAGCCCTTCTGGTGAGAGCAGAACCAACCCGGCTCCGCTCCCTGCGGTACAGGATGATCCGTGGACATACAATTCCCATGTGGGCCTGGAGGATCACTCGGGCGAGTCCTTGGCGGGTATGGTGCACTCAGCCACAAAGTCGGTGAGAGCCTGAGCCTTGATAGCAGTCCTCGGATGAAATTTGATACCGAACTCTCCCAATTTGACAGCCCATTTGATCAACCTTCCCGAGGCGTTAGGGTTCTGGAGGATTTGTTGGAGTGGTTGATCAATGAGGACGGCAATGGGGTGAGCCAGGAAATATGGTCGCAGCTTGCGAGCACCTGTAATAAGTGCAAGGGTGAACTTTTTAGTGCACGAGTATGGAAATTTTGGACCCTGTAGTGCTCAGCTGACGTAGTAGACGGGCCTCATAACCCCCGCCTCTTCCCTCATGAGGATGGCACTCGTTGGTGTGCACACTCAGACCATACGCCCTAGGCCTATCCTCTAGCTGGTAATTCCCCCCGAGCCCGGACTCGACTGTGCGTAGGGGTCCTATGGTAACCAACCTACTCACCGTCTCTCTCGGGTATGCCACACCAGTGTTCCCGGTGGGATGACACACGCGTGCCGTGGAAGCTACAACTAATGGACGGGTCACCGGAAGAACAGACTCTCAAGTAAAGAAAAATGACTCTGAAAATAGACAAGTACAAGGATCACTCCTTGTACGACACCGACTCACGATGACGCAAGTCAAAAATGCCACCTCCTAGGACCCCCACGGTGTCCCACACATGGCTCCCACATGATGCCTAGCATCAGTTAGACCACGGGTCAGCACGTGGATCGAGGTCTGCTCACCTGGGACTCGAATCGGCATGGAAGAAACCACCGGTTAGGCTTCAGACAATGGACGGTGCATTATGGGCCGTTCAAAGGCTACACGGCCAGCACAGGGCCGTCCCATGTAGTGCACGGTCAACATGGGACCGTGCCATCATTGGGCCAGATAGGAAACTAAACGGCTCAAACTTGGCCATTCAAAAAGGGCACGGCCAGCCCCTGGCCGTGAAGGGTAATGAACGGTCCCAGACAAGCTGTTCAAGCCCAATGGTCAAAAACACAGTACGACCAGATCATGGCTGCTCAATACCGAATGGTCAGTAGTGCGCCGTTTCAGGATAAGAACAGACCCCTCTACGCCGTTCCATTGCCCAACAGCATAGAGACTGAACAGCTAGCACCAGGCCATTCAGTGGCTTAACGGCCAGGACCAGGCCGTGCAATCTCAGCATTGTGCAACGGTCAAAAACCCAACGGTCAAAACTCTGAAGTTGGACGGTCAGCCTCTGGCTGCCCAGTGGGTTACACGGTCGAACGACTGACCGTGTAACTCCCAGGTGCTTCAAGGCACAAAGAGGTTGTTTCTAGGGCCGTACAATGGCATACACGGCTTCTGTTGATCCGTGTAAGTCCCGCCGTGCCGAGAGCGACGAACCCACCATGAAAACCCCATTTTCGGCCACAAATGGGTCCATTTGGGGGGGAAACGAAGGGGAACTCACCCATAAACCTCCTAGTATGATTTTGACACCCTCAAAACGTGGAATCGCAGCTCAAAATGCTAGATCGGGCGCTCAAACCCCGCGACATGAATTTCCTTTCTTGGCATGAAATAGCCCTCTCTCGACCTCACCTCGGCCTACAAACCACGGTGAAGGAACTCAAGGGGCTAGGGAACGTCACCCTACCTCAATCTCACTTCGAGGCACGCCGAATCGAGCTCAAATCGTGACGAACGTCGCTAGAAACCCTCATCCTTCACGCTTCCCACCAACACTACACGCCGCCACAATCATCTCATCGCTGCCTACATCGTAATGCCGTCGCCCACCGCCGTCTGCAGCTAGAGGGTGGTGCCGCGTCGTCGTCGATCGAGGAGTGAGAAAGAGAGGGGGCGCTCGGTTCAGTCACGAGAGGAAGGAGGAAGAAGAAGGAAGAAGAAGAAAAAAGAAAAAAGAAAAAAGAAATGGGTTATTTATAGAAAATCTAAAAAATCAAAAAAATAAAAAAATATATTTTCTCGATCCTCGCGACACGCTGATCACAACATTACCACCCACGGGTAGGTGAACGAGCTGGCTCACCCGCTACAGCGTTCCGTAGGTTCTTCCGAATCACACGCATGGGAATCGGAAAAACACACGGAAGAAGCTACGGAACACGTTTCGACCTCTGAAACTGACCCGAATCGCATAGATCCGAACACGAAGGATGTTCAGAAGATAATTTCAGACATAATGAAAACAAATCCTTCGAGAAAAGTAGATTCGGGACCCAAGAAGAAGGATCCAAAGTGTCTGGGACATCACACCTGGCGTATGCTGCTAGTGGTCGGGGGTCCGCTTTGTGTTATGCTGATCTTGAGCTGACTTTGCCCTTGCACAATCAGGCCGCACGTGGGCCGTACTAATTTTACCCTTCTCACCTATAATCATGTAATTACTAAAACAAATAATTACTTATTGGCTCTCACCTCCTTTAGACCCCAGGCATGGGAATATTGATGACCCCTTGACAGGTCGTGTCTGCACCTCGGGATTAATCCCATTATGGCCATGGCATGACCTTGTCCTGGACCGATAAGCCGTTGAATCCAGCTTGTCTCGACCGGCTTTTAACCGCATCCCCTTAATCCTCAAATATCAAATCTGCCATACCCTGGCATACATTGTCCCGATGATACACGAGTCCGCCCGAATATGGTCATACTCGGCCCACCTCATGGGCCCATATGTATGCACCGTAACGCTATGTGCGGTCTCGAAATAAAAAGGCAACGACTGATCGACAGCCCTGCAAGTGACAGGGATTGCCAAAGTCTTCCCTAAATTTACAGATAAATAACCAAATAAGCAATAAATAATAAAACCAAATATCATCACCCTGCATGCCTGCATGATCCGATTCTTTGGTATATCAAATGGTGATTAGCAGAAAGACGGGTTATGCCCGACTGGAAGCTTTCACTATCTGTGAGGTGGTCCTCGGATCCAAGTTCTCCGCCCCGTACCAAGAATCGATTTAATAATAAAAAAAATGCCATCACACCGTATGCTTGCATGTGCGATCGCATCTTTCATATTCTATCGGCCCTATGGTATTTCTATTTTTGGCGACTAATCAAGGATTTTCTCTCTCCTGGAGAGATGTAATTAACGCCGTAGCGTTTATGATACGACGAGTTTTGGGTCCCGACACGATCACCTATAATCGTCTGGTTAGTTAGACGGTGCGCATAATAAAATTGTCACTCAGTGACTGGCACGCCTACGCAAATAAACCAATAAATAAATAAATAAATTGAATTAAAAAAAATGTTCCCACAGCCGCTTATCTTACCGTGTGGGTTGAGCGGCCAGGATCTGACTGTTCATCCCTGTTGACCCTTTGCGTGTCGGTCGCGTTAGGCGGTTTGGTCAAGATCGTTTTGACTGGCACTGTAGTAGGTCGGTTCCGTTCAGCGGTCCGGTCAAGACCGTTTTGACCAGGAACTGTCCTGGGTTGTGGGCTTGAGCGGCCAAGACTTGACCGCTCATCCCCTTGGGCGGTTCTGCCCTGACCGCCTATCCCCCTTAGGATCTGACCCTTGAGCGGCCCATCCCGGACCGTTCATGCGTTTGAGCGGCCCCTTTGTGACTGTCCAGTGGGTCTTATCCGTTGTGTTGTCGGTTAACCTTAGTGGCTTGTCCCGTGACCGTTTGAGTATTGTGTTGGCCACCGGTCGACCTGGTTGTGACCCAGTGATCGACTTTTGATCTCATGAGTGTCCCAGACACCCCAGAGATTTCGTGTCCGTGTTTTGAAGTGTCTGTGGGTTCCGTGTTACCATGGTTCCATACCTAGGGACTAGGCTAGATTGACGGTGTTGTACCCTCACGTTTAATGGTCTTGACCCCGAGTCTCGTGACTCAAGGACCATTGGGTTAGTAGGTCTAGTGGGCTGTCCAGAGTTTGGTGACCTCGAGCCACCTGTTACTTCGCGTTACTCGCAATGGGTGTGTGCATAATTTTCAGTGTTCACATTTAGTGAACCCTCACTAGTCGTAGCTTTCCTGCGCATGCGCGTGCGGACCCACTTGGGAGTGGTGGAGAGCATGACCCGAGTTAGATGGTGAGTAGGATGGTTACCATAGGGTCCCCGCGTACCGCCGACTCTGGGCTGGTGGGGGAATTACCAGCTAGAGGACAGACCTAGGGCGTATGGTCTGAGTATGCACACGAGGCTGAGGCTTTAGACCCGCGCTGACGAGCGCAACCTCAGCTAGTCCTTATTTTGTGGTACTTCTGGTTACCGAGTGCGTCTGAGTCTCGCGCCTGGGGCATTGTAGCTAGACACTTGTGACGCAGTGTAAGACATCAGGGGACGCATCCGGTCGTTCTTCTAGTGGGTGGTGCTCCTGTTTACCGATAGGTACGGACTCGAGTTTTGGTCAGACCAAGGTTCAGTAGTACGGTACTATTAGAATAGATAGCTTTTTCGTTTACTTACTACAGCCTGTTGGTTCTACCGTACTTTCCTACTTTCTTACCTTACTGTCTTATTTTTCGTGTGAGGTGGGGGTCCGCAGGATCCCTACTGAGCCAATGAAATGAGACTCACTCATATTTTTCAGGTGAGGCCGGGGCTTCGGGTGGCGTGGCAGGTGTTCAGCGAGGTTCTAGTAGTCAAGGTTAGTGCTAGTTGCCAGAGCCGGGGTATGTCCCGTGTACTTGTACTTCAGTAGGTTACTCGAGCGCATTGGTATTAGACATGCTGTGATTTCTACCTTATATCGCTACCCCTATTACAGTGGACTTTTGCAGGATCTAGCTGAAAGGTTTAACCGCCGATTCAACACATTTGCCACGGCCGAGGGTGAGACTACTTTTGACTTGTGGAGCTTCCACAAGATCTCGAGCCTTCCTATTTCTGGCTGCCCTTATGAGGAGGTGTCCCTTGATGACCTTCATAGGAATTCCTCCACAGGGATAGGAGAGTATGGACTCCCCTTGAGCTTCAGATATCTAATGAAGGTCTGGCGGGACCTAGCCCGCTTTGGCAAAAAGAAGGCTCCTTCTGCCTCTACAGGAGCTGTGCAGGTCAGTTTAAATGCTTGGGTCCAGTACTTTTATAATGGACCGTTCTGTTTTTATGAAAGGTTTGCTGAGGATGACAGGTCCCTAAACCAATATCAACAGCTTATTTTGCCGCCTCAGGAAAACAGAAGACACTTGTCAGCGCCAGAGGATGGGGGGTGGAACCCCCGAGGATTGCCCGATCAGGTTTATCTTGTAGCATATCTGGTTTATTGGCATGCCACTTTTGTGATGCCCTATGGTGAGGAGGGCCTAATGCGACCCGAGCTCATTTACCCTGCTTGCCTGCTTGCTGATGGATACAGATTGGCCATTGCCCCTGCCGCCTTGGCAAACATTTATCACGGGCTAGGAAGCTTGACAGCACATAGTTCTCCCAGAGATAGAAGCGTATGCATGGCCACTCACTACTTAAGTGCATGGGAGAGATTACTTCTTCCCGGCTATGCCAGAACGTTCCTGTTGAGAACCCGGCGGCGCCATTGATCTTCCTGTTCCGGAACCACCCTGATCAGAATTCATTTTAGCATTTGTCGAAGGTGCGAAGACTGCAGTCATACGTTCCCATTCATGGGGAGGAAGGCCTCAACTTTGCTCACAGTTCTTATGATTTCCGACCGTTTGCCACTGAGGGGCCGGATGGGCCATCTTACAGCTTGCCTCACCGTGGAGGTGTCGACACTTCTATTCATGAAGATTGGCTATGTTGTATTAGGCCGAGCATCCTTGTGTTCCGGAAGGGCAGCACCACCGTCTTAGAGCCATATTTCTCTCATTGTTTCGCTCGCAATTTTGGTTATGACTAGTCGGTGCCTCTCAACGCTGATTTTACCATAGAGGGACGTTTATGCAGAAGCCATGACACCCACCTTGTTGCCGGTAGTTGGTGGGACTATTTTTTAGGGGCGTGGCAAATCAGAGATGTCCCTTACCTGAGGGGAAGCGGATCGGTCGGATTGACCTATACTATGCTCATTGGTGGTTCAAACACAGTAATGTATTCAGACAGCCTCCTCAAAAATTGAAAGAAGTAGAAGAAGCTCGCCTTGCCAGGACTGATCTGCCTCCGCTTCTTGTTGAACACTCTTTCCTTCATGCTCATTTTCCACGGCTTGCGAGGACAGTGAAGGAATTTCGTGCAGCGTGGGAGGCGAAGAATGGGGCCGTTACCATTGATTGGCGGCCATAGGTAGGGGCAATCAAGCCTTTGAAGCACCAGCCGGAGATCTCTTCGGGCCAAGATAAGGCCTCTGCAGTTCATAGGGTTTATTCATGGTGGGCTCACTTGTTATGGGACTGTGGTTATCCATTGGATGCCCCAATGTCCACCCGGCTCCATCCAGAGGGACATACTAGTGACTTGTGGCCTCAGTGGGAGAGGCATTTGATAGGCTCCATCATCCACGCTGGACCTCTTGAATATATCACTCTCGTAGAGAGTGCGGGGACATTGCAAGATCTTTGGGATGGAGTGACAAAAGCTGGCAAGGTCATTGGTGTGCGTCCAGAGGGGATGGTCTTGCAACCTACGTTCTCTCCTGCTCCAGATGGTATGTCATTAATGTTTCTGTATCTTCCAACTGGCTGGGATTTATTCCTCTTTACGTGCTTCTCAGACTTGTCATGCTTGTGCCTCTCTTTCTTTTTCCAGTGAGCTTTATTGTTGAGAAGGGGGCCCAAGGCCGGAGAAAAAGATCCTCCACTTCTTCCAAAAGGCCGCAGTCTACCGATGAGGCCGGTCCTAGCACGCGGGCGTGCCGTCCCCGTGCTAACAAGGACACTTCGCGAGAGCGGGGAGGTACCACTCCTTGCAAGGTCTTGGCTTGGCTTGAATAAGTTGATTTCTTATGAAGTTGATGACCCCGCTGCTTCTCTGGTTCTTCTTGTGTGCAAGAAGGGGGGTGCCCTCCTATTGTGGAGGGAACCGGCCCGTCAGGGATGATTGATGCTGTGGAAGAAGGGGCCTTTGTTTAAGGGTGGCAAACTCTGCTACCTTCTTTTCTTGAACTCTCTCCGAGAAATACTTGCCATTAAAATTTTCTAAAAATTTCTCCCAAGTGATTTGGGGATCTGCGTTAATGCATCAGGTCATCACGTTGTTGTTTTGTTCTGGAACCCATCACCATCAAAAACCAGTGGATGAGCCATAAGAGAGTTTTAGGAATAGTCAGCCAAAAACAAGAGACAGCAAATGAGATTAGCACAAAGGAGCACTAGGATCACTGCAGATCATTGGATTTGTAGAACTAGTAACCTGCTCTGATACCAATTGATGAAATGATATGGAGGTGCAGATTGGATTCAGAGGGGGGGTGAATGAATCCCTCTTAAAAAATCTCGCTCTTAAAAGATAAGTAACAGAGCTTTGTCCAGTAAACACTTACGGAATTAAAATGGTGCTCTAAGTAGGCAAACACACAAACACTTAGGAGTCATAATTAGATGACCACTTACTCACTCTGTGGCATCAACCAAAACTAAACATATTGGATGAACATTCCTAGTTATGGATCTATCAGGTATAAGACAAGCAATCACACCAATGGATACAGAAGATTTTTAAGTGGTTCGGTACTCAGACCTACATCCACCCCTCACTCCAAATCGGAGTAAGACTTCCCTTGCTAAAGCAAGCACCGCAGACTCAGTCTGCAACAGACACTGCCTTACAGCTTGACCAGAGGAACACTCTCCTCTCTTCCTCCAACCCAGAGGAAAAACACTATGACACCCAGTCACTAGCACTTGGAGACACAGTCTCCCTTCCTCCAAATCAAAGGGTAAAACCACGAGCGACACCAAGTCACTCGCAAACCAGAGACCCAAGTCTCTCTTCCTCTACACCAAAGGGAAGAACCACGAGCAACACCAAGTCACTCGCAAACTGGTGAACAGATCTCCCTTCTCCTGAGACCACAGGAGGAACCCAACCTCAAACCAGAGGATCGGAAGAACACAATGAATAGGTTCGAAGAACAAACGAAAAATACAAGAACAAAGAAGAAAAACCAACTATAGCTCCGAGGAGTGAATTCAACACAAATCTTCAAAGAGAACTCTCTCTCTTCTCCTTTCCCAGTAGCTTTCTGACAATCCCTTCGCTTCCCAGATCTCTCTCTTCCTATCTCTCTCTGAACTACTCTTCTTATCTGCTCTCTTAATCTTCCACCATTCTTAATCCCCTGACTCTCTGCAAATCCTTCTGTACCTGTATGCTGCAGATAGATGGTCGTGTGGAAGCCACGATTCCCGCCCAAACATTTAGTCCAGATCTGATCTCCACTGGACACGTGTCAACATCTGAGCTTAAAGTCTTTCCATGTGTCACGAGTAGCAGCTTGCATTCTCCCTCGGATCACGTGCTCCCCTTAAGGTTCACGAACACTATATCTCATAGTGCTCTAGACCTCTTTAAGAAAACTCCCTGTCAAAGTGTCAAACACTTAGGTGGCATAAGACAATTAGTCAAATATCAGACTTGCATAGACTTGATAGAGCACAGGAACAAATGTGCACGGACCTCACAGTAGATGAAACTATTATGTGCACGGACGTTGTTCTGCCTAATGCAAGAATGCACGGATGTTGTTCTAGCATGGGACAAAAAATGCATAGACCTTTGCAAAGATTGCACAGACTGTATCTTGGCCTAATACAAGATATGCACAGACCTTGTTTTTAGTCCGAGACACATATGCATGGACGTCTACAAAGTTTGCATAGACTTGAAAAAGGAGCTCGGACCTTATGAGACGCTGAAAAGGAAAACATGCACGAGATAGACCTTGCACAGACTTCGTTTTAGCACGAGACACATATGCACGGGCTTCTACAAAGATTACACCGACATTGTGTATGCATAGACTAAACTTTGCACAGACTTCACGTGCACAATGCAAAGAATTGCACCAAGTTCATATGGATAAAGTAAAATCATGCATGCACTTTCCAAGACAAATGCACAGACTTTGCTCATGAAATGAACTCTACACGGACCTACTGCATGCACAACCCTTTCATGCAACTAAGTAAAGTGTGTACGGACTTAAGTATTGCACGGACCTTGTGCAACAAGCACAGACCTACATGCAAACGGCGCTATGAGTATGCACGGGCCTGATGAAGATATGCCTTATGTCTCATTTGATGTTCAAATCAATGGGGAGCCTTCATCTTTCTTCCACAATGGCACGGGCTTCCGACAATGAGATCCTATGTCTCCTCCACTCTTCGTGCTTGTGGCTCACATTCTTAGTAGGGTGTGACAGAGAGCAGAGACTGCAGATCTTATCAGGGGCTTCCAAGTGTAGAGAGGTGATCCTTCCATCTCCCACTTATAATAGACTAATGATATCATTCTATTCCTGATTGAGGAGGAGAGGCATCTTTATGTGGCTAAAGCTTTGGTGGAATTGCTGGGGGAGATCACTGGCTTGAAGGTTAACTTCAACAAGAGCTTGCTTGTGGGGAGGTTAACATGGAGGACAGGGCGTTGTCAGATTAGAGCTTTCCCTACCTCCTACTCGGGGATCCCTCTGACCCCAAGTGTTCTCAGGTGCACAGATTGGCTCCCTATTATTCAGAGATTTGAGACTAGACTGGCTGGTTGGAAGGCTAGACTGCTTTCTTATGGGGGCACGTTAGCTCTTTGCAGATCAATTCTGGACAGCTTACCTATCTACTTTCACTCTGTGTTCCGGATTTCGAAGTCAATCGTGAAGAAGATTGAGGCCATTCAAGGGAGATTCTTCTGACATGGGAGTGGCGAAAGATGTACGGGGTGGTATGAAATTAGGTGGGGGAGGGTGGTTGCTACTTGCTAGCAAGGAGCAGGGGGATCGAGATCAAGAATGTTAGGGACTTTAATATGGCTCTTCTATGCAAGTGGTTGTGGATGTTAGGGGCTGGGGAGAAAAACTTTGGGAGCAGCTTATCAGGTAGAGGTATTATGGCAGGAGGAGAGTTTGGGATATGGATACTCCAACTTTATCCCTAACATCTCCCATTTGGCATGGTATTTTAACATGCAGGGATATCATCTCCTCCGACGTTCGTATCCATCTACGGAAAAGCAACTGTTGTCTAGAAGGACATATGGTGCGGTGACTTCACCTTGGAGGCATCCTTTCCCAGTCTGCTTGCTGTCTCTACTGACCATCTGGAGTCGATTGACCGGGCTTTTAACTCCCAGATTTCAACGGGCACTTGGTCGCCAACTTTTAGGAGAGATCTCAGGTCCAACGAGATGGAGCAACTCCAGGACCTCTTCTCCTCGATTTTGCCCTGCATTCTCACAGGTAAGATGGGTGGACTTGGAGGAGTAGGGAGGGGACATTCTCTATTAGTTTTGCTTATGCCATCGTCTCAAACGGAGGGGTGCACCACAGCCGACGGAGGGGTGCACCACAGCCTTGCCCCACAGGTCTGGAAGCCGAGGAGTTCGTTGAAGGTGAAGCTCCTGACTTGGAGAATCTCCCACGACCGACTTTCCACTCGAGACAGGCTTCTTCACTTTGTCCCGGGTATTCAGCCGACCTGTTGGTTGTATGGTCAAGAGGACGAGATCCTAGACCACCTTTTTTGAAGGATAGCTATGAGAGCCCACTGTGTTTTGGTCATCATATAGATGTGCTACACTTCATCGGGTCTTGGGGCAAGAGGTGGTTGTTGCACCCGACATTATCTCAAATTATTTTGAGAACTTTCACTATGTAACAACCGACGAAAAAGATAAGGTGTAGCACCGATGTCGTCGGACCACGGAGTACTTCCGTGATTTAGGGTCTATCGACCCGATCATATTATCACAAGTGACGTCGCAGCAGGAAGATTAAGGAGGAAAATACATGCGAATAGCCGAGCAAGTGTATCACACGGCAAAGACGGACGCAAGAATTCCTCTCCCACGCGGCGACACACAATCAAACAACAAACAAAACGCTCCTTCGTCCTCGCACGAAGTTCCACGGACGTAGTGCTGCCACGCGTCGAAGGAGGGGCCTCCACGGGCTATAAAGACTTCTCCACGGTTTCTCTCCGACCCAGGGCGACAGAAACGAAGCAAAACGACGTCGAAAGGGGCCAAAAGGCATACCCAGGCATCATTTGACCCCCCTGGGGTGCGACCGGCCCGAGGAAGACCCGCAGCCGCCCGCGGGGGGGCCAAGCGGGGCCACCTGACCCCGCTGGCCACCAGGGTCGATGTCAGCTAGCAGAGTCGCATGCACTAAGGTCAATGCTAGTGTGCATTGTCGCGCATACCCAAAGTCAGTACAGATCACTGTTCATGTGGTTCTAGGTCGATGCTGTTTACTGTTTAAGGTCAATGCTAGTTGTGATGTCAAGCATCTGAGGTCGATGCTGTTTACTGTTCAAGGTCGATGCTAGTTGGCCAAGTGCACAACTAAGGTCGATGCTTGTTTGCATTAGTGTTAGACAAGTCGGTACCGATCACTGTTCACGTGGTTCTAGGTCGATGCTATTTACTATTTAAGGTCGATGCTAGTTGTGATGTCAAGCATCTGAGGTCGATGTTATTTACTGTTCAAGGTCGATGTTAGTTGGCCAAGTGCACAACTAAGGCCGATGTTATTTACTGTTTAAGGTCGATGGTATTTACTATTTAAGGTCGATGCTAGTTGAGATGTCAAGCATCTGAGGTCGATGCTGTTTAATATTTGAGGTCGATGCACATTTACATCTTACCTTATAAGGTCGGTACACTTCTAGTTTGAATAGTGATCAAGGTCGATGCATCTTCTTGCCTTATGCTCATACTGGTCTAAGCATATTAGTATGTTGCATATGAGGTCGGTACATGTCTTTAGTTTGCTGCATACAATGTCTGAGCATGTTTTGTTCATTGCACACATAGGTCAGTACACATTTTGTTAGTCAGCATATAGAGGTCGATGTGCATCCTGTCTACAGTAACTAAGGTCGATGCACATTCTGTATTATGCATACTAAGGTTTTCGTACATATCAGCTTGTGCATTCATTCAGGTCTGTACATGTTTTCATGTCTGAGTATATGCATTCAGTTTACTTCATCATAGTCAGAGCACATTGACTATTTACTTATGACGATAAGGTGTTTGACTAAATGCCTTTTACTTTTACTGACAGGATTAAGGCAAGCAAGTGAGCTCGTACTGAGGCTGGGGCGCGTGATCCCAGAAAGGGCTGGAGACAGTCACGTGGCTTAAGTGTCTAACTCACAAGCACGTGATCCAAGGTGGGAGTCTTGACTGGAGATTCAGCCATGTGGACAGGGTTATCCTATCACCTGACATGTGGATTCTCTGAAAAAGGGGGTACGAGCCAAACACACGTCCGAGGCTTCCCGTCAGAGATAAAAGAGTAGCACGTGAGCTCAAACTGAAGCAGGCACGTGTTCCCAAAATGGCTGGAAGTTGGCATGTGGTCCTAGGGAGCTCATGTTCGGGCACGTGATCCAAGGCTCTATGGAAGAGGAACATTCTCATCCCTGCCACGTGGGCCAATGAATTTTCACTAGGTCTTTTCTGCCTCATCCATACGGAGGCTCTATTTTGGGTATAAAAATAAGGTGCTTTCTCCTCTGAGAAGGGTGGCCGCCAAAAGAAAAGAACGTGCTGTAGAATCCGAGGCCAAGTCAGATTGGGCCGCATCTGGACGGGCCGTAACCGCCAGGCGCCTCTGGGTCGGGCTTGTTGAAGTGGGACTGCTTTGGGCCTGTAGAGTCCTAGAGAATGATCTAGAGGGGGGTGAATAGATCAACCTCCCAATTAAAACTTACTGCAGCGGCTACTAGTGCGGAATTAAAACAAGCTACTATAGGACGACAAGGAGGCACTCAATCACAACCTTCAGAAATAGATCACTTAGATTGACCCTTACGCAATCCTGAACATTCCTCTACTGATCGATGAACTGAATGCACCGATGAACTCAAAACACAGAGCAATCGCATAGTAGATAAGGGATTTGAAAGTGGTTCAACCTCAATCCAAAGATCTACGTCCACCCCACACTCAATCGAGTGTGGCTTCACTATTAACTAATAGCTTGCCATTGATCCGCAACTTCGGGGAATTCCTTCCCTACAAATTGTTGAGCACTACAGCTTTACTATCCAGAGGAATCCACCTCTGACCACTGAGGATTACAGCTTAACCTATCCAGAGGAATCTGCCTCTGCAACCGCTGACTCACAGCTTGAAGGAACAAGAGTTTCGAAGAAAATAAAAGAAACAAGATGAAGAATCAAAGGTCTATCCCAGTGTCCCCTCCCCGCACCTGGCTGGCTGAGCGCCCCTCCCTGTGTGAAGGTATACTTTGGTTGTAACTACTCTTCCCCCACCCTAAGCTAACCCTCCCACATGAGGTATAGTTTTGCAATAGTAGACTGCAGGTGAAACATCTGTGGCGCAGCATGCAGGATCGACCCATGCTTCCCCACTCGGCCTCGTCTCTGGCCAAGGTCGGTTATCTTTAACTGACCAGGTGAGCGCTGACCCCATTCCTGCATTTCTTTCTATTCATTTAGTATCTCCTTTCACTCTGTCGATGAGGAACATGAGCGCCTGGCCCTGTGATTCCACAATCTGTGAGTGGCCTCTGTGGATCAAGAGCGTGTGTGATTCCCGTGCCCTCCAAGGTGCGTGGTCCGCCCCACTGCGGTGGGTTCTCCGAGCCTAAGGGAGGGAGAACCTTGGCCTTGCCGGCTCCCCGACCAGTAGAGGGCTCGGACCACAGGCCCAACCTACCATCTCCTAGTCACCCCGGGAAGGGTCGTCGTGAAATCTTTCTACCGAATCGAGTGTGCACTCTTGCTAGTGTGTTTGTGAATCTAGGTCTGAGGATCATCCAGTCTATCCCACTACATCCCTAGGGTGTCTCACATCAAATTGATATCAGAGCAAGTATTACACTTGTCTCTACAAGTCTTGTCCTAGGGCACATCTGCATTGGAGTCACCCCATGCATCATCGTTTCCCACCCCTGCATGTCTACACATAGGGGAACCTCATACCGAACAGATTTGTCATCCTCAGCTCTCCCCATGGACCCCAATTCCCAAGATGACCTAGCTACCAAGATGGATGGCCTCCAAGGCCAAGTGAACCACCTTACGGAAGCCGTCACCATCATTCTTGGCCAACTAGAAATCATATAAAACCAGCTTGCCCAAAATGAGGAGAATGAGCTTGCACCTAGGAACAATGGCCAAAGAGCTCGACCTCCACGAGCTGAACTAGATAGAGAAGGCTCGGACTCATATCATTATCATGATTATGGTAGGCACCATCGCCATAGGCGTAATGAAAGGCATCCCTGGGATGACCCGGATGACCACCTTTTGAGATTGATCAAGGTCGAGGCACCTAGTTTCGATAGGTCCCATCACCCAAGTGTCTACCTAGACTGGGAGGTTTCGATGGATCAATATTTCCAGTGGTATCCCATGTCAGAGGAGAGAAAAGTGGGATTGGTCAAAATGTAACTCACCAAGCTAGCCAAAACATATTGGCTAAATATTGAGGGACTAAGGGCAGTTAGGCAATAAGAGACTATTAACACTTGGGATGAGATGAAGAATCAACTTAGAACCAAGTATTTTCTCCCTTCATACCATCAAACCCTCTTAGATGACTTGCAAAGTCTCAACCAAGAAGATAAGTCCGTGGCCGAATACATTGAAAAGTTTGACTACTACCTCCTAAAGTGTGGAGTTCGGGAAGATCTGGCCATCACCTTGTTTAGGTTTAGAAATGGGGTCCAAAGTCACATCAAGAGGGAACTCTTTATATGGGAAGTGACCACACTTGAGCATGCTCATCAAATAGCTCGGTACGTGGAAAGGCTCTATAGGTTCCCCAAATTTGCTTCCCCATGACCGTTTGATCCAAAAGCCATGGGTCCTCGAACCAACCCGACCCCTCCCATAAAAATCCCATCGCCTAGTCCTAGTGGGAGTGCCCCATTACAATCTAACAACCCCCCTTCTACTACCCCTCCAATAAGGGTCGCTCCTAGTAATCCCACTCCCTGGTGAGAAGAGAGTTCAAAAGGACCAAATATGAGTGGGGCAACTGCGAGTAGTGGTAACAAACAATAATGTTATAGATGCCATAGCTTTGGACACTTCGTGGGACAATGTCCCTCAAGAGGGTTGTAGTGCCCGAGAATTTTATCGTAATTTATAAAGAATATTTTATGTCAAGATTTTGGGTTAGTGCTTGAAATATTATTTGCTTGAGTTAATAAAATATTTGACTAATAGTATGGTTGAACTAAACTTAATAATAAAGGAGTAGACAATTTCCCTACTGCCAGAATCCCCAAGGGGATAGAAGGTGCCGAAATACCCATAATTCCAACTGAGGGTGATCTTCCTTCCCAAACACCTAGCCATGAAGGTACTGACATTGATCATAAAGCTTTTTAGGGGGGAATGTTCACTCTTCTTCTTTTATTGACCTTACCTTTTTGGCTAGATGACATCCCTTCAGAGCCTATCGTGGCTTCCTCTCTTGAGCCTCCGGCCCTTGCTGTGCTGCCCACCCGGTGATCTTTTGAGAGGTTGGCCGCCTTAGCTGCAAAGAAAGCTTCTTTAGAGGCGATTTAGGATGCTTCGGTGTGCTTAGAGGACCCCGAAGTCAGGTTTGCTGAGTCGGCCGAGACTTCTCCCTCTGAAGAGCCTATCGACTATGAGCCTTCCAGTGACGAGGGAGAGCAAGGGTTAGAGTCGGGAGCTAGCACCCCATCTCTCTCTTATGAAAGTGACCTCCCTACGTTTAGCCCGCCCCGACTAACATTAGGGCCGCTGAGTGCGCCCAGCTTCCTTATAGAGGAATGGGGAATCACCTCAAGCCTTGCCGAGCCAGCCTTGGAAGTTTCAGGGGCTAGTGAGTTGGGACTCGTGCCGTCGGAGGTGAGGTCTTCTTTTGCACATGACTTTCTTCACATCTGCCATCATTTGTAGCAGGAGATTTGACATGTTTTTATTTTCACCTCCTTCGTACTTAATCTTTTCTCTTTATAGGGGCCTGCAATCTCAGTGGGATTGACACTGCCAGTGGTGGGAACCATGACTGGCTTCTCTCCTTTTCAATCTAGGGCCACAACTTTTACCCGTGTTATGGGCACAGCTCCTGTGCTGAGGCTGATTGCTGTGAAACTCCCAGGTGGGTTGGTCTCGTCGCTGGGCTTTGGTCAGCCTTCCGTTGAATAGCTTCAGCTTCAGTCAGTGGAAGGCGGGTTAGCATTCATTGATGCTGCTTCTATTGAGGCGTCAGCAAGTGCCGAACTCAGGGAAGCGTCTGGCGATTTTTCCCTGCTGGCAATTGAGGCCAGGGTTGAACTAGGGCTGGTGGCCCAGACAGGGCAACATGACAAATTCATCTCTAAGGGTGGAGATTTTGAAGAAGAGACAGTTGGCGAATTCACCGCCCTGATGCTTACGGTTGGTACCGAGTCAGAAAAGGTGTCGCAACTAGAGCAGCCCATATCATTCACTTCTGCAAATGAGGGCCTTGAAGTTCAAGACTTTGGCCCTTCAATAGAAGTTGAGGCCGAAGTCCCAGTCCCAACTGATACTGAGTCCGTTGAGCAGCCTGGAAAGGAGTTGGTGGGATCTTTTCCCTTATTGCCTTCATCTTCTTCTCAGCCTGCTGACAATATTTGGGCTGAAGTCGACAGCAGGGTAGAGTTTCATGTCCCTGACGCACCATCACTTGGCTTACAATCATCTAAAGAGCCAATGTGGCAGAATTTGGAGATGCTGAAGCAGGCTGTGCTGACTAGCCGGGACTTATCCTATGCATAGCTGAGGGGCCTAGTAGAGCCTATGTCACGCACCCTCATGGCTTTTGACTACCCCATGCAAAATTGGATGTCTCGGGTGACCTTATTACTCAGGTACGTAAATGGGTAGGAATTCATTGATCACGGCTAGAGGGATCGATTGATTGCTCTGAAGCTTCAAAAGAAGGAGGGCCTTACTGCATTGCAAAACGCCACAGAAGTTGCCAGCCAATAGAGGTTGATTACTGAGGGAGCCACTGGCTAGGTTTCAATGCTAGAGGAGCAGACTTCTCAACTTCGTGCTGGGTTGGCCCAAGGTGAGGAGGGTCTAGCACATGCCAAGCGACTGCAGATACAGAGCTTAGATGAAGCTGCACTGGCAAAAGGGCGTGCCAACTCTACTCAGGATGAAATACTGAAGCTGGAAACCGAAGAGCATCGGCTGTAGGACTTGATCAACCATCCTTCTATTGAGCTTATGGAACTTGATGATATTTTTCGTCACCCCTGCCAATGATGTACACCCTTTTCTTTTCTGTTCTGAAACTTCATGTGCATTAGAGCACGCTCTGACACCTCATGGGCTGGCTGATCGCCCCTCCCTGCGTGGAGGTAATTTTGGTTGTAATTTAACCTTCCCCACCCTTAGTCCAACCCTTCTGCGAGGGTGTAGTGGTTGTATTAGTAGGTCGCCAATCCAAGCTACATTGGCACGGTGTGCGGGTGCGTACCTATGCCTTCCCGCTCGCCATCGTCTCCAGTCTTCACGTCGATCAGGTGAGCTTATGGTTCCCTCTCTTTGCTGGATTATTTTGCTTACTAGTATTACTTTTGAGCTCTGTCAGACGGTGAGCGAGTGCCCGATCCCAAATTTTCATCAGATTAAGTGACCACCGCAGAGTAAGTTGAGAGAGCGACCCTACACCCCATGCCCTCGGTGTGCTGGCCACCCACAGAAATTTGTCATCCCAGGCCTTAGGGGTTCAGTCCCAGCTAAGCCAAACCCCCAGAACGGCAAGGTCCCACCTCGGACCTGCTCCACCATCACCGGTTGGCCTATGGGCAATTGTGTGCGCTATGCGGGTGAGTCCGCTTGAGTGAAGTCGTTGGTCCGTTGCATTGCTTGCGAGTCTAGGCCCTAGGCTCATAGTGTCACCCCCTTAGCATGAGTCCTCGGCAGCAAAAGTGGTGTATCAAAAGACGTCGCTGGAAGGATCGGTTAGGTCGGTTTTGAAAGTGGCCTTTCTAGCGTCGAGGAAGCCTTCAGACTAGTCCTTCACCTCGTACCCTTTGCTATCTTGGATTCACGATTTGGGTGTCTATTTAGACTCATCTAGGTCATGTCACGTCAATTGGTATCAGAGCCAAGTTCTCAACTTGTCTCAATAAGTTGGTCCTAGGGCGCATATGCATTTAGAGTCATCTAGTGCATCAACCTTACCCAGTAGGATGGCCATCCCATATTGGTCCTATCTGTACCACTCGACCCTCCAAAAGGGCCCGATCGACCCTCCCTTGGACATAATCCATTTTGGGGACCTTATCTTTGACGGATCACGTTCTAGTGATTATCTAAGGTTGGAGACTACCCTGGAAAAAGACTTTGGTAGGACTATGGTATATGGACCCACGAGAGTCTGCATTGCCAAGGGGCGACTTCGTGGTCAAGCCAAGGACAAGTGGCAACACATAGTAGGCCTAAGGGAGATTATGAGGCAAGATCCCATTGACACATGGGAAGATATGAAAATTGAACTTAGGAAGATCTATGTTTCCCGAACCTTCCCCTCCTCAAAGAGCCAAAGCCCGCTCCTCCTTTCTCTCCCAGCCAATCCAAGGCCATCATAAAGGCCCAACCTCCACAACACCCATCACCTCCTACCCCAACCAACACCTCTACACTTCACCACCCAACCCCCGCCATTCAAATCCAATTGGCCCACACTTCCACCCCTCCACAACCGGTCGATCCCAAGGGCAAGAGACCCATAACTGACCCGGTTCCCCCCATGAAGACCAACCAACCCAATCCTCCACACCCAACCCATCTCCCACTCCTTACCCCAACTCTATCGTGTCCTAGGCCTCTACTACTTTCCCTCCCTATTCTAACCCAAGTTTCCCTTTACCCACCACCCCAGGTGTACCATGCACCAACCATCATCAGCCCACCCTCCAAAGACCTTCCCATTCCCTTGGGAAAGGAGACTACACCCATCCACATGTTGGGTTGGATGGACGCTAAGATCTAGAGGGGGGGTGAATAGATTTACCCTCTAAAAGTTAATCGCAGCAGGTAAGCTAGATGCAGAATAAACAAAAGACTACTGCAGAAGTAAATTCAACTCACGGAGGAGCAAGTATGCAAGTGAACCAAAGAGATCCTAACCAATCATCTATGCGATATTGGAACAAAGATGCAATCACCACATAACCAAGCAAATGAATAGATGGCACAAACCAATCGTACAGAACACCCATGATTTTAGGTGGTTCGGCACAAGCCTACATCCACCCCACACTCAAACGAGTGTGGCTTACTGCTAATTCACAGCTTCACTCTGCTGATCCCCAGCTTTGAGGAATAAATCCCTATAGACCGCTGATCCACAGGTTTGGGAAATCAATCCCAGACCGCTGAGACGAGCAGTTCACAGGGTGACTCGGTTACCGGCTCCTCGAGACGAGCAAGGAAATCCTCGAAAATAAATGAATGAGTGGCACCTGAATCGAATAGAACACAGTTTGGATGACCAAAAATCGAAATCGTACCTTCTACGAGATTGGATGCAATGGCTTCTGCACGAGTGATATGAGTGATCCGACTCCTCGGCTTCTGGCTAGAGGCTACAGAAGATTGCTGGGAAGAAGCAGGAACTTGTAAAAATGACGGCTGAGACAGAGGTAGTGCAGGAAGATGAAATGGAGACTGCTGCGGCTGGGTAACCTGGGAGAACTGCGCTGGCACAGACTTCATCGAGTAATCTCGAAGAACGTGACCCGACTGATCACAGTGATAGCAAACCACTGGTAAAGAACATGGAACACCAGGATGGCTGCCACCACACCTCGGACACGGTCTTAGCTGACTCACGGGAAACTCTCGGTGATGCTGAAAAGGAGAAACAGACTGCTTGATAGAATCAGAAGACGCCGATTGCTGCTGCACAAAATTCGAAGATGCTTGATGGTTAAATCGCTTCTTGGACTTTCTAAACATCCGCCTTGAAGGACCATTGGAAGTAGGCACAACGGACGGAACTCTAGGCGTTGACGGTTAAAAGGACTGCTGAATCGGTGCAACCGACTGAGCAACGCTGGACTGAGAGAATCCTGTAGACCTCGCCAAATCGAGCTCAACCGCGACTGCTGCCTGATATGCATCATCCATGATAGTGACATGGGTAGCAAGCAGTGGCACTCTCAATTCGACTCTCAAACCTCGGAGAAATTGCTCGGTCTTTAAGACTTCATCAGTAATAATATGCGGCGCATACCGACCCAACGCGATGAACTTGTTCCGATACTGCAGCACAATCATTTCACCCTGAACCAAATCTAGGAATTGGTGTATCTTATCCATGCAAAGACAGGCCGGACTATAAGTACGCTCAAAGGTAGTCACGAACTCTGCCCAGGTGATCTGACGAAGTGGTCAGGAATGGAAAGTAACTTCCCACTCCAAACTCCACCACATCAATGCTGCACCCTGAAGTTAAAAAGTAGCAAGTATGACCTTCTCATCCTCCACGCATTCTATCGATCGGAACACACGCTCCGTCACCTCAATCCAAATCCTGGCAGCATCTGGATCTGACTGACCCTCATAAGTCGGCGGGTGGAATAGCATAAATTTCTTGAGTGCTCTACCACGGCCACTGGGTAAGTCATCTTGCAGAATTGGAATAGGCACGGCAGGAGTAGGAACTAGCACAATTGGAGGAGGAGCAGGCACGACAGGAGGAGGAACGCTGCCACTCTCTTCCAGGGGAACAGGGGCTCTTCTTTTACGGGGCAGCATCTAAAACATACGACAATGAAAAATATATCAATAATCACGAAAAACATCCTAAGCCAGTCACAAATGACTCGAATGGACTTATTTTGGATAATCACATGTAATTTCAATTCCTTATATGATTCCCCAATACTGCTCTGATACCAACTGTAATGACCAAGAGCTCCGGGTACCGATAACCCGATATAGTATCGGATTACCGCTACCAGGAACTAGGGAAGTCACCCAAGAGACTGATGAGGCCCCTGAAGGGTTGGAGGGGTTTGTCGAGGGAGCGTATCAAAAATTGAAATTACACCATGCGCAATATTAATTAGAGCAGTAATTTAAACTGAAGTGCGGAAGTAATTAAAATACATCAGAGTGATAGTTATATACAATAGTCCAGAATTTACAAATGTTCAAGTCTGACAACAACAAAATAGTCCCACTGTACAACTACACGAGACATACCCCGGTCAAAAGTACACCAGGACTAATAGACCACAGCTGGCGCTCTAGGCACGGTCTCCAAAAACACGTGATGGATCGACAGACGGCTGGGACGGCTCAGCTGCAGGAAGGAAGGGTGAGTCACAGCCAGACTCAGTAAGGGTCATGCGGATCCCTACCTCGCACTAAACACGCAGACATACAATAATAAAAATAATTAGAGCATGCATTTAATGTAGTAAACAAGCAATGCAGGACCAGACTCCCTGGGAGGAGTACTCAGAGGTAGAGCTACGGTTCAGGACTTATTCACGCTATATTTATGCGCCGAGAGAGGGGTGGAATCCCCATGGGCTACCAGACATCACCTACTTGGCCGCGTACTTAGCATATTGGTTGGCGACCTTCGTGCTTTCTCACCGAGAGGACGGCCTTCTACGGGCGGAGCTGCTGTGGCGCACGTGTCTCTTGGCGGAGGGACGGAGGTTGGCGTTGGGCCCGGCAGCCTTGGCCAACATCTACCACGGACTAGGAGCCTTGTTAGTACACCCTGCTCCGCGGGAGAGGAGCCTTGTTCTATCGACTCACTACCTTAGCGTGTGGGCCGGCCTACTCTTTTCAAGATTTGTGACGCGGGCAGCAGTGGCGAACCCGGCGGCTCCTTTACTTTTCGGATTTACCGGTCAGCCAGACGGAGACGCTGCAGATCAGCTGGAGAGGGCCAGGAGAGCTCTGTCCTATTTGCAAGGCAGAGGCGAGGACGGGCTCCCATTTGACTGTGGGTCGAGAGGTTTTCGGCCCGTGCTAGTACCGACGAGCGACGAGGCAGCTTGCGCCCTACCACACTAGCGTGAGCCAGACATGCCGGTGTATAAGGTGATCAGCACCCGGCCGACGGTGTTAGCACTGCACCGGTCTAGCGCCAGCGTCCTAAAGCCCTACTACCCACACCGGTTTGCTAGGAACTTCGGGTAATACTAAGCGATCCCGCCAAACCAGGAGTTTCCCCTAACAGGCCAGGTGTACAAGGGTAGGGACAGTCACTTACTGGCGGCCGCTTGGTGGGACTTCAGCTACCAAGGGGAGCCAGAGAAGCTGTCGACACCGAGGATAGATCGTCGAGGGAGGTTCGACGTTCACTACGCCCGATGGTGGTTCGAGCACCGCCACTTGTATCGCCAGAGGGCTTCAGCAATCAAGAAGGCTAAGGAGGGCCAGCTTCTGCGGGAGGACCAACCTCCCATCTTACTGCACGCAAAGTTCTTGAGGTCCTGGTTTTCCCGGATCTGTCGAGAAGTAGAGTGGATCCAACAGCAGTGGCCCCGGGACGGCCGGGTTTCCTCGTCGTCGAGGCAGGGTTACAGTGGGGCGATCAAGCCTCTGAGGCCGGCGCAGGCGGGGCCTACGGCTACCGGTGTTGGGACGTCGCGGTCGAGGCCGCCGAGGACTTGGTGGACGTAGTTCCGGGCTGACTGCAGCTTTGGGAGGAGCAACACCCTTGATGGCGTGCTCTCGGAGAGGAGCTTTGCTGACACGACCCTCCCTGATTGGAGACATTATATCGCTCACGCTATAGGGTCGGCCGGACCGGTGGAGTTCGAAAACGCCCACTGCTCTTGCAAAATTGTGACTATGTCCTTGTTGGCACTAAGAAAAATTTTATGAGGAGAAAAATGGCCCAAAAATGGGATGGGCCAATTGAAATGGGCCAAAGGAAGAAAAGGGCACACAAGGATAGATATGCAAATAGAAATAAAGGAGGGGAGAAAGGAAAAAGAAAAAGATTTAAAAAAAAAGAAAATCAGAAATAGGTGGAAAATCACGGCCGTGTCTGTATCACATCTCGCGATTTCTTCTTCCTCTCTCTCTCTCTCTCGCGATCACCCTCTTGCAGAGCAGCCCCTACTTCTCCCGCTGACCAAACATTGAATGCTCGTTGAAGTCGTTCCTCCGTAGCATGGTCGCCCTTGCGAGCTGGACATGGGCATCCTCTCCTCCGCGTGCTCCACCCACCAACCCCGGCAGTCGGACAACGACTAGTGAAGACCTGTGACCGTGGGTGCCAAGCCCCTATAAGATGCGGACTGTGCGCAGAAGGGAAGGAGGCTGGATTTTTTTCGCAAAGGGCTTTCCCTCTCCCTGGCTGAGCTGTTCACAGAAGGCCTCCCGCCGCTGCTGTTCCCCTTTGCTGCTACTGCCGCCGCTCTGTTCCTAGCTCCGGTGCGCTGCAAAAAATAAGAGAGAGAGAGGAGAGTGAGGAAGAGAGGGACCTGTACACTCGGGGTAGTAGGAATCGAGAGTGAGGGAGAAAGCCCAGCATTCCCCCTTCACCTTCCCAGCCATTCCTGCAAGCTCAGCCCCCATCCCTGCCCTCTCAGCCCCCAGGAGCATCTAGCCATGCCCCCCCATCTCCCACAGCCATCAGCCTTCATCCCTTTGCCAAACCCTCACCTACCTCCACCTTCCATATCCCCTCCACAATCAGACCCAGTTCTGGGTCGTAGGCAGCAGGGTACTAGCAATTTTCAGAGACTGCCATGACATCACCGTGAAGCTCCTGGTGGGTTACCATACACCGGCAGATTCCTCTTCCTGCCAGCTTTACAACGAGAGTAGTCCCGCCTTCTTTCGATCTTGGAGCTATCCGTAGGAGCGATTGTCGGTGACCTGTGTAGTTTCTCCCAGGCAGACAACCAGAGACTCAGTGTAGAAGCTCCCTCGGCCTGCCCCTTGTGATTCCTAGAGCAAAACTTGATTGAGACGTACGCCTACAAGTTTTTCACCACCTCCTGGAAGAAGGAGGTCATTTGCCCTCCGGAGCACCCGATACCAACTAACGTCGTCGGAGCGCGCAGACTGGTCCTGCCAAGCCCATGTTGGACTGACCCTCACTCCTCTACTCAGAGTTTTCTCCTCAGACCACTGTTCATGGCACTGTCAGTTTTGGCTCGAAGCTTCTTCGACCACAGTCGCGTCAATGCCAGTCTCATCTCCATCGGAGTTCGGAACAGCCCGGGGCAGCTCTGGAAACTAGCCTCTGCCTTTCTGTCTCAAAGAGAGACAGTCTGGACCAGTCTGGAACCCAGCCCAGAAGAGACCTGTGACGTCTTCCAATCGGCACCAAACTTCTTCGGGCTCTTTCTAGGTCAGTCCCAGACGTCCCAGCACTAGTCCCGCTTCTGATAGCCTCCGGACGAGCTCGTGGCAGCCTCAACACCGACCCACTATCCTGCTGTCCCTGGCAGAACCGAAGTAGAGTCCATCGCAAAGACAAAGGAGCCGCACCTCAGCCCGGCCTCTGGACGACCACCAGTGCCCGTGGCCTACTGTCACCTGGTCCCTTGTCGACTCAGCATTGGTCCCACCATCCAGCAGCACCAGGAGACGCCCGTAGTAGCCCGGCTTCCATCATCTGCCAACTGCTGGTCACACCGGGACAGAATCAGGCACTTCGACTATTTTCCCCTCCCCTCGCTTGGCCGGCTGAAGGCCCCTCCCTGCGTGGAGATAGTTTTGGTTGTAAATCACTTAACCCCCACCCCGAGAACCCCCCTCCTGCATGAGGTGTAGTGATGTAACTATTTTAATTTCAGGTCAAGCATCACTGACACAGCGTGCAGGCGCGTGCCCACGCTTCCTGGCTCGCCCACATCTCCGATCGAGATCGGTGTTTTTACACTGGTCAGGTGAGCATCTGGCCCCCCCTTGGCTGGTTGCATCCTTTGCTAGTTTAGTATCACCTTTGAATGCCCGTCGGATGGTGAGATGAGAGGCCGGACTTGCACACCACTTTTAGTGTGCCCACCATGGACCATGAGCGAGTGCTACCCAAACCCATGGCCTGGCGTGCTGGCCGCACACAAAGTTGGGAATCCTAGACCCTTAGGGGTCGGCCTAAGCCCTCTAGGTCTTCTAGAATGTGTGGGTCCCACCTCAAACCCTCACCATCATCCCCCCGTCACCATCGGGAGATCGTATGCGCCGTGCGAGTGAGCCGCCAGCGTAAGTCCGTGTTAGTCCTTGTATGCTTGTGGGTCTAAGTCCTAGGCTCATTGAATCATTCATCATCATCTCTGAGCTGTGCCACATCAATTAAATGATAGAATAGATATGAAACTCAAATGAACATCTCCAAATACATAATCAAAGCCAGATTAAAACCAAAATGCATGAATTGATTGAGGACATGAAGCTCTTGTCATATGGATATGATTTACTGGGCTAACAACTCATTTTTGCAGGTTTCCAACAGTTCGGTCGACCAACGGACAGGGGCCGGTCGACCAGTTTTTCCAGTAATAAAAAATGAACAATTTTTTACAATTCGGTCGACCTAAGGGCATGGGTCGATTGACCGAAATTTCCAGGGATCTGAAAGAAATAGATCAAGACAAGGGAGCTGGTGATTGCAGCTACAAGGATGGATCCAAGGATCCTTTTCTTCAAACATCGGTAGACTGCAGGATTGTCTTCTTTCTCAAGGCTGCTCTCTCTTGTTCTTCTCAAGGCTACTCTTCTTCTCTTCTTCTCTTAGCAACGCTGGACTGAGGTCAACACGCACTGGGCTACTCTCATGCTTCTTAGGGGTGTTCTTGGTGGATGCACAAAAGCGTGGCACTTGGTGGACGGTAGCAGTAGCTTCTTCAGTTGAGAAAGCTTGGTATATATAAGAAAGCCAGTTGAAATGTCTGGAAATATTACGCACCAAGAAGTCTTCTGTTGGACCAGTGGATCAGTGAAATATTCCCTCCAAAAACTTCCCTTGAAGTGTGTGCCAGGAGGTGAGAGCTAGAGAGCCTTCTTGTGCAAACACCATGAGTAGTGGTGGTAATCATCAAGAAGAAGGTGACCATATCCCGTGGCATTTAATGCACTGCTTGCTGTGATCTTCCTATTGGTTGATCCCAGCTTTAAGTATAAGGATAGGTATGATGGAAGACAGTGAGAAGGAGCAGACCAGATTTTCCTTTGGACAACTTCAGATATTCACATTAAATTCCCCTTCAGACAGGTGGTCTTCTCATTCTGCTGAAGTGAACCTTTCTGCGTATTTTGCCTGGTTGGACAGCCCATTAGTTGACAACAAGGTA
Organism: Amorphophallus titanum; assembly: GCA_024336825.1. Classification (NCBI taxonomy): domain Eukaryota; kingdom Viridiplantae; phylum Streptophyta; class Magnoliopsida; order Alismatales; family Araceae; genus Amorphophallus; species Amorphophallus titanum. The sequence goes on along the minus strand of JANBPO010001714.1, from coordinate 5,048,452 downwards.
GTGGCAGGCTATGGAGTGTCCTATTCACAGTAGCAGACTGTGTGAGATTGGCAGACAGTAAAGACATTCACAGTGGTAGATTGAAATGTCCTTCTCTAGCTGGATTTCTGATGAAACCATCTCCAAAAGGTAGATAAGTGAGTGAAAAGATAGTAGAGCAAAGTTCACACCTAGGGACGTGGTCCAGACCCCAAAATCCTTTATTTTAATGATTTCGACACCCTTTCTCTCGCTCTGGATGATCCACTTGATCTGACAGGCAATAGACTTGATTGCTTCTGGAAGAACAAGAGTGTCGACCTCTTGCTTGGAAAGTGTCAACATTGCTTAGTGAGATAGCCCATATCATGTTCTCTGGAATGGTCACAGGTCGATCTCATGAGGGAGATAGGTGGACACATTCCTTTGACCTTCCTTGGATAGATGGTGCTTGGGAATAGGGTGCACTGACCTTGGTTGAGTATGCTCGGACCTTGATGATGACTTTGAGCAACTTACACAGACTTCGTCTTGCCAGAAGGTAAACGGGCACAAACTTTCATCAATGTGCTCAGACCTTGTCTTCATGTATGCACGGACCTTTGTATCGAATGTGCACAGACTTGTTATATGCTGGCCAGAGGTTGCACCGACCTTGTATCAGATGTGCATAGACTTTGTTATGTGCTGGTCAGAGGTTGCACCGACCTTATGGTAGATGTGCACAGACATGATCTTGCGCTGGCTTGAGTGTGCACCAACTTCATAGTAGACATGCACTGACTTCGTCTAGTGCTGGCTAGAGTTTGCACCGACCTCATTGCAAACTTGCACGGACCTGATCTAGTGTGAATAGTATGTGCATCAACCTTTGTCTGCAGTCTCCAACATGTGCATCGACTTTAGAAGCTTGAAGGCAAAGCCAGCATCGACCTTGTATGTAGGTTAAACAGAACATGCACCGACCCTCAATAGATGTGAACAGTGATATGCATCGACCTTCATCTGTGCTGGGGCAACTAGCATCGACCTTAGTCTTGCATTGAAGCAGGACATGCACCGACCTTGGTATTGATTAGCCTTGGATGTGCACCAATCTTCCTTTGTTCTTGAGAGGGATTGTGCCAACCTCATAGCAAATGTGCACCAACCTTGTAGCAGACGTGCACGACCTTGTCTTGCACTAGCTGATGTGCACTGACCTTGTGGCTGATGATATGCACCGACCTTGGTCTGCTGAGAAATGGCTATGGTGTCTACACATATGCAGAAGGTGTCGACACTTTAGTGGTATGTGAATCAATTTCAGCAATTGCACTGACCTTGACTGCATGAATTTCTGTGAAACTTGTTGCCTTGTGATAACCACCCCCATCACTCCCACCATCTCCCAAAGAAATTCCCCCCTCCCCAAGTCAACATTTCACTTCCCCATACAACCCCAACCACTCCCCATAACTCTCACAGCCCCAAGGTGGACTTTCTCTCCCTCCCATCACATCATTCCTCAATCCCTAGGTCTCCATTGATGGCCAATCACTAGAGTCTAAAATTTCAAACAAAACCTTCCCCCACCCATCTCCCCTCAACCCCACCACCAAAATTCACAGCTCACTGCCAACCCCTACTAGAACTACCACCAACACCCCATTTTCCCCTTCCCACAGTCTGGTTCACCCCCTCCCTGACCCCTGCTCAGACAGGGACCGCCCTCACCCCGTTCTACCCCATTTTTTGCTCTCATCTTCTCCATTTCTCATCTCTCTCTATTACTGCCACCTAGGCAGACACAGTAGCAGATCAGACGCTCGGTTGCAGTTACACCACTATCTTCCCTACGGAGCTTCTAGTGTCCAACTCAGCATCTGAAGATTCTACTCTGAAGTGGCTTTCCAACAAGTGGTCGTGCACCCTCATCCGAGGTCAGAGCTGGGCAGGAGGCCTGTTTCTGTTAGGCTGCACAGATCGACTCTAGCTAGAGGTAGAGACGAGTTGCAGAAGGTCCCACGGCCGTTCCTCTAAGTTTCCTAATGTGCCTTTCAGCCGTGGCGATCCTCCTCCAGCCCTCTTTCAGCTCCAAGAAGAAGGAAGTCATTCGGATACCGGAGCACCCCGTTCTGACCATCGTCCCCAGCATGTACACACTGCTCACCTGTGCTCAGGAAGCTCTACAGTAGCCAGATTGCAGAAGTCATCTCCTCCCTAACCAGAGGCCCGGACTCCCCACCTTTGGGATCAACCCCAACAAGGATCCCCTCTTCAGAATGGTAGTGGTTTCGGCTTCATCCGGCGATGAGGCTAAGAGGACCAACCCCGAAAAGGCTCCCATGTCCAGCCGGTGACTCCGACAGTGCAACCTCGCAAGAACAGATAGTGTTGGTACCTCTCCCAGCATAACAAGGCCATTCTAGTTTCGGAGCATCCCTGAGACGCCCCTCTTTCTATCAAGCTGGCCCTGACTCCATTCATCTCCAGATCAGAGAGTTGCATTGCTGGTAAGTTGGGCCTGCTTTCCTATTCTCACATTCTGCTGTACCTAGCCGACGACCAAAAGGTCCCATTCTGTCATATGGGCGGGTTTTGAGGTGAAACTCGTGTAGCCAAGCTTGGGTCGTCCCTCCTTCCAACGGAGCCAGTCCCAGTACATTTTGACATCCTAGCCAGGAGTTACGCCCCGAGCAAGGACTCTCTGGCCTGCAGGAAATGGCAGCACCGCAGTCTCACAGGAGTGGTCACTCCAGACACCACCGACCCCTAAATGTGCTGGATCTTCCTCCCAGAGTTTCACAAGACGAGCATCTTTCCAGTGGCGCCAGCATCACCTTCATCAGACATCTGGGTACGAAGTTTCATCCCCGACAAACTGTTGAGACCTGAGCAGACCACCTGCACCGGTGACTATGCTGACCGGTATTCCAGCCACCTCTGTAACACCGCCGAACCCCCTCCCCGCCTGGCTGGCTGATCGTCCCTCCCTGCGTGGAGGTATAATTTGGTTGTAACTCTTTCTCCCCACCCCTGAGCCAACCCTCTTGTGCGAGGTGTAGTTTTGTATTAAAAATTATCACAGGTCAAGCAGCATCGGTGCAACATGCGGGTTGTGTTCTCACGCTTCCCCGCTCGCCTTCATCTCTGATCGGAATTGGTGTCTTCACACCGATCAGGTGAGCATGTGGTCCCCCCTGTTGGTTGACTTTTGCTTGTCCAGTATCACATCTTAATGCCCATCAGACGGTGAGGTGAGCGCCCGCCCCATATTCCACCATTTGTGAGCCCACCGTGGAGTAAGTTGAGAGATCCACCACATAACCCACACCCTCGGCATGCAGGCCACCATCGAATCGTGGGAATCCCAGCCCCTCTAGGGGTCAGCCAGGCATAACCAAGCCCTCGGAATAGTAAAGTCTCGCCCCGGACCCTCACCACCATCCCGAGTTGCCTTCAGGAAAGAGTGCACACCACGTGAGCGAACCCACCAAAATTGAATCTGCTGTCTTGCATATGTGCTTGTGGGTCTATGTCCAAGGATCATTCGATCACCCCATTGCACCCCTAGGTTGTCTCACATCAAGTGGTATCAGAGCAAGTCATTGACTTGTCTCTAAAAGTCAGGTCCTAGGGCATGCTTGCATTAGAATCATCATCAGATCGACCCGTGCATTGTCCACCCACCATTGTTATCATTGAGTCCATGGTCCAAAATGGCCCCTCTCCCAATCATATTCCAAGCATACCTACCTAATGGGGAGCCCACGGAAATTGATTTCATTGACATGGAGTCCGATAATTGGGTATCCCCCAATATCGTTGCCACTCTTTCTAAGATCGGGCAAATTATGCGTAATGGTGGTCGAGTCTTTGTAGAGTTCCATAAAAAGTTTGAAAAAATCACATATTCTGATGGGGCTTGGTGTCAAATAGGGACTTTGGCAGGCCCATGCATAATCCTAGGTAAACAATGGCTGGATGATAGGAATGCCATTATTGACCTTGAACATCGGTCTTGCCTAGTTCATCCTCCACACCTATCGAGAGCCTTTACATTTGACAATTTAGTGTTCTCCCACCTAGCTAAGCCTTGTACCTGGTCACCATGTCCTCCCGACCCACCTCAAAGGAGGGAGGAGATCATGGACAAACATGAAGAGGTCGTGACCCACACACCCGACCACGTGGAAAAGGAGAATACCCCAGACCCTCTCCCCACCCTAGAGGAAACCCATGCCCAAGCCCATCAGGAAGCCCCGCATGTCCCCCCACATCTTGAACTCCACTCTATGCCATCCATTCTAATTGGGAGCAAACTCATCTTAGGTGGGCCCCTTGTTAATTGGCTAGAAAAGGGTTTGATTCATGAGATCATGACCCATATTTGTCCTCCCATGGGGCAAAACCACCCTATGGTGCCCCTCAATTCCCATCGCACTGATAGGATTGGTGATCCACTCTGATAACTGGTGAAAGGATTGGAGCATGCACGGCTGAGATCTAAAGGGGGGGTGAATGGATCCCAGTGAAAACTTTTACGAAATTTAAAAATTAAACTATTCTTACTGATCTAAATTAATTGAAATGCTCTTCTCAAGGAGTAAACACCCGCAAATATCACTCGAATGAAGAAAGTGGTCAATCAACCAATTACAGTACTTGGCGGAGGTTTGATCTAAGATCTCCTCACGTAAGAGGTGACATTCCAGATAGGCCAAAACTATCTTTCCTGTCACACCTTTTGATATACTAATTGGTTGACGAACACACTCAGATCATAAGAATGAAACGATGTTCAGAATTGTATACCAACTGATGACGATCCTAATCATGCATCTAAGCAGAGCAATACACAGATAGGCAATCACACAAGGGACCAAGGTTTTTTAGGTGGTTCGATCTTAGCCTTGAGACCTACGTCCACCCCACACTCAAACCTGAGTGTGGCTTCTGCTGATACATAGCTTAACCGCTGATCCACAGCTTCGGGGACGAATCCCTACAATCGCAGACTAACAGGTTGAACCGCTGAGCACCACAGCTTGTTAACAGCGGAGCACCACAGCTTGCTGTCTGAGGAATCGATCCTCATCGATGAGCATCACAGCTTGCTCCACTGACTAATAGCTTGGAAAATAGCGATGAAAGAAAAATACAATGAATTGAAAACTGTAATCAAATGTAGCATGAAAACAATATGGCTCAAAAATGAGCAAACGATTCTAGATCTAATCTAGAAATCATGACTTTAGTAATTACCACTTCTTATCGCTCTTCCCTCTTCTCTGATGCTCTGTTCTGGCACTACAATACACTTTCTCATGCTCCAGCACTTTTCTCTCTGACACTCTCACTGCTCTTAATTCTCTTCACCTTCGATTGCCTCCACTCCTTCTGATTTCTTCCTCTCAGTGTATCTTTTTCTTTCTTTTCCTCTTCATCATCACATTCATCTTCTCAGAGATCCCCCTTTAAATACCAGCGAAATGGATCAAGTGGACCCCGCATGGGTTCAGTCCGACGTGTGGAGGGAGAATTCCCACCAGTAGCTTCTTAAAAAAGTAGCTTGATAAGTCCATGTGTCAGATATGGAAGATGAGACGAGACACGTGGTTGATTATTCTTGAAGAACTGGCTATCTTGGATCACGTGTCTGTTTAAGTCAATTCTGAGATCACGTGATCACTTAAGTCTTTGCTATTCTCTATCCTTTAAGTGTTTGATTGAATCCCTGTTAATAAGAAATAAAGTATTTCATCAAACACCTTTTCATCATAATTGCTCAAGAGAATGCATACTTAGCCAATTTCACAAAAATATCAGATGTTCAGATCAAGGGAAAGTATGATAATGCAGATGCCTTAAAGTATAGGCTCAATGCACAGACCTGATGGCCTAGATTCAACATGTGCACTGACCCTGGACTCTACATGTGCACGGACCTTAGACTCTTCATGTGCACAGACTCTACATGTGCACATACCTTAGACTCTACATGTGCACAGACCTAGTAAAGCATGTTAAAGAATGTGCATCGACCTTGTAGAACATGCTACAAGGTGTGTTGTAAGCACATATTGACTGATGGTGTGTGCTATCATCAAAACTCATATTGACTGATGGTGTGTGCTATCACCAAAACTCAGGGACTTGCATTCTCCCACTCAGGGGCACAACAGTTGTATGGCGGTGGCATGGTTCATGGCACAAATTGTGAAATTTGGGGCCATTGTGCAATGCCTTGGATGAATCATGCGAGGCGGGGGGTGAGATGTGAAGGTGCAGCAATAAATTCCAGACTCAAGGATAAGCGTTGGATAGTGTCGAGCATGTTTTGTGTTACGACTCTTGGCGTGGTGGTTCGCGCAACAGTAGGTCACGAGGTGGATATTTTGAGGACCTGAGAATCGAGAATGGATTTGGTGTTAGCAATGGTAGATTCGAGAGAATAATGTCCAGTGGCTAAAGGTGTAGCAGCCTTCGAGCCTGGCATCTTTTGTGATTTCTTCACTCCTTTATAAGTGTTCTGGCGTATTAATGATTTCGGGATCAGAGGTAGGCATAAGTGTGAAGAGTGTGGAAGTGGCTATCTCAATCCTTGTGGCAGAGTATGGCTGGTGATCAACAGAGTCAGTGCTCGAGGCATGGTGTGTTATAGCTCAGGGAATTATTTTTCTTGGTGCTGGAAGGTGCGATTCCCAGCGTGCACGAGGTTCGTGGTCAGGTCAAGCTTGGAGATCTCCTGATTTGTAGGAGGTATGTTGGTTTCTCCTTGGTCAGAGAAGAGCACATCTTTGCTAAGTTCATCATCTTGCAAACTATGTGTCTGGATTGGGTGGCCTCCTCGTGTGTGCCATGAAATCCGTGCAAGACGTGTTCTATGTTGTGGCGATGCGATTGCCTATAAGAAGCGATGCCCATTCCCCTGATGCGTAAGGGTGTGTTGGCACTGTTCCGAAAGGATGAGTGCTAGTTGGGTGATGCTTGAGGGTATTCTTGGCTAGCGTTGTGATTTTCAATGTGTTAGGGATCAGAGGCTGCAGAGTTATAGGAGGATTGCTAGATTAAGAGAGAGAATCTATGCTCTGGGTTTGAGGTAGTGGAGCTTTCCTCACCCTGTCTTTTCAGAGTTAGCCAACCAAGTTAAGGATGGTCGGGATGGTGGATCCCAAGTCGTTGCTATGGTTGTGCACCTAGCTCAGAGTGCACAGCAGAAGTGTGGTGGGCCCATAACCCACAGGTCCAGGATCGTAGCATTGGTTGTTACGGGCGGATTTTCGAGGATGAGTAGAGCATCGAAGGATTGGTTCCTTGGAATGAAATTGTCCATGGCTGTGTGAGCTATGTGGTTGCCACGCCATTGCTTGAGGTATTGTGGTTCGTGGCGCTGGTAGGATAAAGAGTTCTGGAAATATGATGGCAAGTTATTGTAAGGTTTCGACTAGAATATGCAGTGAAAATTATCGAAACCTTAGATTGCATATCGTTGTTGATTTTTCAAAATCGAGCTAAATCGGTAATTCTCGCGGTGTGAAGAACAATTCTTTACCTTTGTGGGGTTGAGAATCTCCCAAAACCTTGAAGATGAATGAAGGAGGATCCCAGGGTTGTGAGCCGTTCAAGCGTCCAGCCTCTAGATGTATCCACACGAGCAGTGGAAGCAGATGAGATCTCCTCCACGATCTCCACGCACCGACCCGATCTCAACACCACCGTCCACCGTGGAAGGAAGGAGAGAGAGGATGGAGGGTGCCCCTAGGAAAGAGAGAGAGGAGAGAGGGCGGCCAGGGTTAGTTCCTGCAGCTTGGCCAGGGCTTATCCCTTCTGCGTATATTTATAGACCTTTGGCATTTTTCATAAAAACCCAATAACTGTCTATAAAGTCCACCCATCTCGGTCTGCCCAATACTCTATTGTGTGTGACCCTCTAGGCCTAATAGTCGGTTTGGTTTTCTAGCCCATTAAGTAAAGAACTCCTTCTTAACTTAATTAATTTATCCATTAACTCCTCAATGGAATTAACGGGCTTTCCGATCACGAGAAGCACCAAGCAACGCTTCGTGATCCCAAACGACTTTGGGGATAAGCAACCCACTCAGGAACCTTTCCGTCTACAGAAACCCATTCCAGGCGTAAGACAGCTCCTCACCTTCTGCGTTGACTAAGCGGTACATGTTCCCTAGATAAGCCTCTTTAACGATGAACGACCCTTCCTAGTTAGGTTGTAGTTTAGACCTAGGACCTGCAAACCTAATGAATTTGCATTTCAAAACTATATCACCTATTTGAAATTTGCGCTCAATTACCTTCTTTTGAAAATAACGCGAAACTCTCTTTTGATAAGCGGATACGTGATCGACCGCATTAAGCCTCTTCTCATCTAAGAGTTCCAACTGAACGAGCAATGCCTCTCGACGTTCATCGAGATTAAGTTCCTTGTCAAGCTGCACCCTTAGGGAAGGGATCAGGATCTCGTATGGGAGCACCGCCTCCATCCCGTAGGTAAGAGCATAGGGGGTTTGTCCCGTGGGAGTATGGACGGAGGTGAGCTAAGCCCATAGAGCTTCCACTAATCTTTCAGGCCAATCAGAGAATTTATGAGATTCGCATGTTTTCTTTATGATTTTGAGAAGGGTTTTATTAGTGGCCTTGACTTGGTCGTTACCTTGAGGGTAATATGAAGATGAATGATGCAATGAAATATTAAACTTCTTACATAAGTCCCGGAGCTCTTGAGAGACAAACTGGGGTCCGTTGTCAGTGACGATGCTGCTTGGCACTCCGAACTGTGAAATAATGTTCTTCATAATGAAGTGACACACTGTGGTAGCTTTGATCTCTGCATATGCTTCAGCCCACTTGGTGAAGTACTCAGTTGCAGTAAGGATGAAAGATTTCTATTTGGTTTGAGAATTAGGATCACCAAGCGGGCCAACAACATCGAAAGCCCACATAGAGAATGGCCAAGGAGCAGAGAGAAGGTGAAGAGATGAAGCAGGAGCATGGATTTTGTCGGCAGGAGCATGGATTTTTTCGGCATGGAGTTGGCACTTAAGACACCTCCGGACATAGAGGGAGTAATCTTCCTCTAGAGTGGGCCAATAATAACCCTACCTAAGGATTTTCTTCGCTAGAGCCTGGCCATTGACATGACCTCCACACTCACTCAAATGGGCCGTCTCGGCCACTTTCCAAGCTTCATCGTCATCTAAGCATCTCATGAGCATTCCATTGAGAGCGCGCCTATAGAGTTCTCCAGCAATGATAGTGTACTTAGAGGTGGCTCTTCTAATAGCCTTATGCTGTTCGACATTTGCCCCTTCTAGAAATGATCCGTATTTGCAATACAACTCAATTTCATGATACCAGGGCAATTCTTCTTCCTCCAAGATCTCCTCTAATTCTATTAAAGATACCTCCTTCAGATCTTCCTTCTCAGCCCTCGCCTCTACAGCTTTCCTAAGGTTGACGTACCAAGGATCCTGAAGAGAGGGGGCATCCAATCTCTGAACGATGATAGTCTCAGTACTTCGACCGAGAGGGAAAGATAAAGAGGAAGCGAGTGATGCTAGTGCGTCAGCGAGGATATTATGAGATCGAGGGGTATGGATATAGATCAATTTGTGAAATTGCCTAGCCAAGAGAGTGACCAAATACTGATATGGCTTGAGCTTTGGGTCATAGGTGTGGTAAGTGGACAGAACCTGCTGCAGAATGAGGTGAGAGTCTCCTATAATGTTCAAGTAGCATGCGCCTAGGAGGTAGGTGTGCTTTAATCTGACCAGGAGAGCCTCGTACTCAGCGATGTTATTGGTAGCAGAAAAATGGAGCTGATAAGCAAGAGGAATCATCACCCCTTCTGGAGTGAGGAGAACAACGCCTATCCCTCGGCCTTGAGTGTTGAGCATACCATCAAAGTGCAGAGACCAAAAGGGATGATGAGTAAGGACAGAGAGATGCTCATCAGGGAAATCATCCTGAATAGAATCAGTGCAAGGGATAAGAAGATGGGCGAGATGCTCAGCAATGGCATATCCTTTGACTGCCTTCTGAACGACGAACGTGATGTCGAACTGAGAGAGGAAGCTCTGCCAGTGAGCCAACCTACTAGAAAGGATGGGTTTTTCTAAGAGATAGCGAATTGGGTCCATTCTAGAGATCAACCTAACTGGGTGGGCGCTTGCTTATTTCTGCTATTCGAGCCTATAGATTGCTTAATGCAGGTTGTTAGGGATTCTTCACTTTTGTGGTTGCTGTCAAGGCGCCACAATAAGAGTTAGGTGATATTCCTATGGTTTGTGAGTTTCTTGATGTGTTTCCTGATGAGTTGCCAGGCTTACCTCCTCAGCGAGAGATTGAGATGGCAATTGAATTAATTCCAAGTATGACACTTTTACCAAGGGCACCTTACCGTATGGCTCCAGCAGAATTGAAAGAGTTGAGAGCACAGTTGCTAGAATTACTGGCAAAAGGCTATGTCCGTCCTAGCTTTTCTCCATGGGGTGCTCTAGTGTTATTTGTGAAGAAGAAAGATGGAAGCCTAAGACTATGTATTGATTACAGGCAATTACTGTGAGGAACTCTACAACTCTTCCCGACAATAGCTTCTTCCTCTCAGTGTGCCCCTCCTGCCGGCCATGGTCGGTATGGCCGGGGTTCCACCTTCCACCTCGGCACTGTTAGGGACTACTTCTTTATCCTCCCAAGTCAGTAACCACTGGACTTTTGTGCAGGCTTTAATGGAATCAAAGCAGAGGCCTCAGATTGCAATTTCAGTGAAGGAACCAACATTTATTGATCGGGTTGAGCTTGCGGTGTTCTTCACCAAGGAAGAGGTCCAGGTGTCTGTTTGATTCCTCTCCTTCTCCATAGTGGCCAAATGCACTTATGGACGTCCAACTTTCACCGAGATCAAGAGCTGGTTAATGCAGTGCCTGGCTCTCTCATCTAATTTCGTTATTAGTAAGCTCAATCTGAGACACTTACTTCTTCGATTTGACAGTGAATCTGACTTCACGAAGCTACTGATTCAGAAGAACCTACATATCAAGGGCTTTCTCTTTCGGTTCTTCCGCTGGACAATGGACTTCAATTTTGATGTAGATCCACCGATGGTGCCGGTCTGGATTGGCTTCCCAACTCTGCCAGCCAATTTGTATCACGAAGACTGCTTGCAGTCCATTGCTGGCAATTTTGGGATGGTCCTGCGCATTCATGAGCATACTCTGGCCATGATCGGCACTTCAGAGACCTTGGCTTGTGTTGAGACGGATCTATCTGCACTGCGCAGGGAGAGTCTCTGGATCGATCTTGATGGAGTTGGCTACTGGCAAGCAGTTAGCTACAACCGTGTCCCTGCTCTTTGCTCATTCTGCCACAAGTTCGGTCACTCTGTTGAAGGTTGTAAGAAGAAACAGGGTAGAGTTGCCTGGACTTATTTGGAAGGGGATCAGGATCCTACCAAGTCTAGACATGCCTTTCGGCCCCAGTAGGTGGACCCTCCGGTTGCTCGATAATATGTGGCAATGGAGAATAATTTGAGGTTCTTCATCAGACTGTGGAGTCTCTAGAATTGCAGCACGCAAATCCTGATGTAGCGGGTTCTACGGGGCCTTCCCAGGATCTGGTGCAGGCGGAAGGGGAGACTGATGCCTTTGCTTTATTGCAGTCAGTAGCTGTGGAGCCTCCCTCCCCTCCTAAGACAGCTTTTGGTGGAATTATGGATCAGGGACCTACTATTTTACAGGCATTGGATGACTGTGTATTTCCAACTAGTGAGGGGGACCCAATTTCCTCTCCACTTAAGGGTCCTGTTGGTGGAGTTGAAGGTGTTAGTCAACAGCTTCATGTGGGGCCTAAGGTGAAGTCAAAGCTGGATGCTGAGGCACCAGTTGTGGTCTGTGAGGTGGAGTTTCCTCGCAATGTGGAGAAGCTAGAAATGCTTTCAGCTTGTAAGTTAGTGGCTGACAAGGCGTGTCTTGATAATGAGCTTCTGCAAGTTAAACTACTTGAAAGGGGAGGTGGGAATCTAAGTAGGCCTCCTGATGGTGGAGTCATCACCAGATCTAGAGCTAGATCGATGGAGGATATTATTTTGAATCCTCAATGATCCAGCCTATTCTTATATGGAATATAAGAGGGGTGGGAAACTCTGGTTCCCCCAGAAGCTTAAAACAAATTGTGCAGTCTAATAAGGCCTGCTTGGTGGCCATTTCTGAACCAATGCTTTCTTTCAATAAAATGTGTAGATTGTTTTAGTCAATAAAGAGTTGTAATGGGACCAGTTGCTTTGTTGTTTTTTTTTAATTTATTTGAGTCGCATGTAATATGTCTGTTCAACGTTGAAGGATTTGATAAATAAAGTTGGCAGTTATTTGAGTAGATTATTCTCATTGCAAATTTTGTGTCTATTTAATTATTTTAGCGCTCTGATTGTCATGAGTGATATAACTATTACGTTCTGAGTTTTCACATCGAGGAGTGACACCGTACTCTCCACGTGACCTCTTCTACGGAGCACAGCCAGATGAATATAACCGAAAAAACTTCCTCGCTCGAGTACACCAATTCACATTGATCCTCAAGCCGATCAGGACATAATTAGACTGGCACGTTTGGCGCTACCTCAATCCTCCTAAAACTCTCCAGAGGCACGGACAACCATTACCACATTCGATGGGTGGAGAAAGCACACGAGTCGAAACCTGACTCCACCCCTTGATAGAGACTCTATGCCCAGTAGTCCATTCCAAACATCAACTTCTTCAGTCGCTAAACACCGAGTACTCTTCACCAGGAGCGCGACCACATCTCAGCTCCATTCACACACGAACTGCTATCTCAGCTGATCATGACCCTTTCGGTGACTTCACACAGTCAGCACCACTCACATACAGGGCCAATCACCTTAAGGTTAACTGGTCAACACCAGTCTCGAGGTCATGTCTCCTGAATCATCGTCATATTCGGGAAACACACGACAACCAGGGGTCCGCTGACCACCTCTCTTGCTTTTCTTGCAGGATTGCCCGCCATGCTGCCAAACATTGACAACTCTCTGCTTGGCATTCTCTTAGTCCGTCATGGCCCTCCAGTCGGCACCAAATCTCGAGGGAGGAAAAGAATGATGAGGCCACTCACCTGGGGCTCCAATTCCTCAACACACATATTTCGGGCCTACCGCCTCCAACGCAATCCTAATGGTGGGGATCCCATCTCACACATGCACTACGAGGGATTCTTTCATCAAGGAAATGGCTATTCCACATCACAGTCGTCTAATCCATACCAGGTAATTTTGCAATTCCCAAGAACTGCCAGCCAACAACATCTAATCCTTTGCACCCACCTGAACCACCACACAGGTTGAAACAACCACTTACTCGGGCTCTTAGACAACTCGAGTAGCCTTTTCTGTCAACTACTCAAGGCATCCTCACAGGGTCACACCCTTAGCACCAACCGGCTCCATACCTCGAGCCTTCCTCAAGCACAACCATATTGACCGAAGATGGTTGAATTATTGCCTCGACTCTAGGCAACGCGCACTCGCGCCTCAACTAGTACAAATTGCCATAACCTGCTCCCAATTACCAATCATGATCTAACTCCTCGTTGGGTCACGTTACATGATTTACAAAAAAAGGACTAGTACGCAGACACACTCATCCAAGGATTCTTTTCTCTGTGCCACTCAATTCTCGGAACTAACATGGCACTACCTCTAACGCATGGCAATCAAGGCCACACATCTGGCCACAATGCCTCCAATCCCAAGGCAACGCGCTTCAATTGTCCAAGGGACCATCAGGACTCACTCAACATCATAACCTCTACCATTCTCAACTATCATTCCAATCCTGGGTTCTATGGGTTATAGGCCCACTATGCTTCCATTGTGCATCTCTGCAACAACCAATTGCAGAACAGGAGGGAAATGAACTCGACATTCGCCAAAACACAGCCTCTAACATAAAATTTGCTTAATCTAAAAGTACCGACGGAGGAGCACACACTGTTTTATTCTGGAACATAGCCTCCACTCGGCCCAACAACCCAGCCACAACTCTGTAGGTCTCTTGTACTAAACACCACGGGAGACCCAATGTCAACCTCACAATGCCACAACATCGGGGAAAATGGCACACCATTCTCGATAGGCAGTTCCACTGCCACCACGCAAGGCGCTCTTACGAGACCTAGAACAATTTAAGGGGAACACAAAACACAATTAAAATGAGAAAACATAAAATTAATCAAAATACATAGCAAGGAAACAACTCGAAGAATAAACGGTGCTTATTTATGATTTTATTTATTTAGAAAAAAGGTCTATTTCTCTATTTTTTTTATCCGGGGTGCTACAAGCAAGCTACTATTGCTTGTTCCAGCACTGAGGCTGAGTACAAGGCAGTCGCTAACACGGCCGCTGAAATTATTTAGCTTCAATCTTTGCTGCGATAACTTGGCATTTCTTCTCCAACGCCGGTGCTGTGGTATGATAACATTGGGGCCACATATCTCATTGCCAATTCTGTGTTTCATGTACGCCCGAAACATGTGGAGATTGATTTCCACTTTATCCGTGAATGAGTCCCTACAAAAGAGCTTCTTGTTTCCTACATCTCCACCCATGATCAATGTGTTGATGTGCTCACGAAAGCTTTACCCTGGTAGCATTTTCAGTACCTACGTGACAAGCTCAACATTATTACCCGACTGTTGACCTTGAGGGGGTGTGTAAAGAAATCCAGCACCTCACCTTCCTCCGATGCAAAGGAAGATATTCCAAAAAATCTCACGAGTGCCTCGCTGTCGAGGACTTCTGATTCTTCGTAATCTTCCCTATTTAGGTAAGACAAAATAGAGCAAAGGCTAAATCCTAGCATGTCATGCTAGCCTTGTACAGCGAGATATTACCCCCTTTTGTAAATAGTGCTATGCACATATGTCTATATAAACAACACAAAGAGAAGCCTCGCAAGACACGAGAGCTCTCCAAAATCTGATTGTCTTCATCCTCTGCTCTATCCCTCTTCATTCCTCTTTATCGACAACACCATCGTCTCATCTCCTACATGCACGAGCAACCCCTCCTCACCGCATCCCACCTCCGGTCGTCTTCCCACCCACACACTCTCTACGCACAAACGTCCCAACTCCCATCCGCCAAGAACCCCCTCACATCCACCGCTTTGCCTGCATGCCCGCGAGACCCCCCTCCTTCTCTCTCTAGCCCGCACACGAACGCAGTGCCCTCTCACTCCATCTTCAAGCACGTTCACCGCGGCAGCCTTCCTTTGCTCCCTCGTCTCCTACACTCATGCCCCACCCTCACCGCGGCCGTCCTCCACACCCCCTTCCCTCACAATCTCTCTCTCTCTCTAACCCTCTCACTACGACCCCATCTCCCCTCTACCGATGTCATTCTCTCCCACTCCCCCTTCACCGGAGAAGTTCTTTCCCTTTCCCTGCACACACTCGCATCCCACCGGCCTCCCGTTCGATCCCTCTCCTCCTCTACAGCTCCCTCGCCTCATCTCCATCACATCCTTCCTCTCTTCCCCTTTTGCGATCTCTCTCACCCTCTCTCTTTATCCCACGATCTCTCTCCCTCTCTCTCTGTATCTCTCTCTACTCAACACATAGAATGTGATAGGCGGATCTAGAGGGGAGGGGTTAATAGATCAGCCCCTTTATTTTGCAAACAAGCTAGAAATAAAAATCACATAGCTATGGAGGAGGATAACGTTGTTGATCGAAAAAATGACTTTTCCCTTTAAGTGCCGGCAATGGAATGAGGTCACCCTTTTACTCCTCTCGGCTAGAGAAGCATGAAAGAATCAATGAAACCAAAAGGATGGGGTGAAGACCGAACCTGTGTGATTGCCACCCAAGACCCCGGACGCGATGGACACATCGTGTCTTGAGAAATGAGGAGAGACACTCGCCTTTGCCTAGCACTGGGAGGATGAGCAGCCGACAAAGGACTACCTGGAAGTTGTGCGGCTCTTTGTAGGCCACCTACCAGCGCTGGAATGAAACGCGGGATGAAGTACGTTGGTGGTGGGATGGTTCTAGATCAACTGCAGGAAGAAGACGAATGGCCAGGAAGTAGCCGCTCAACGTCTTGGACGGACAACGATCAACCACTCCACTCCACCTTCCTCCAAGTCATAGGACTTCAACCTCCACTCTTTTCGGCCGGCCAGAAAGAGTGGGCCTCGTGTTGGATAGCTGCTGACCTGCAAGATAATGTGCGACCAATAAAAGAAAACCCATATTAGATCCACGCGGTGTACTATATACTAGAAATGACAGAACATTAACTAACTACCATGAATGGGGGTTCACCTGGAACACAACCCCACCTCTTTTCTCTCTCTCCCCATCTCATTTCTCTTTTCTCCCTCTCTCTCTTCTCTTTCTCCACCCTCTCTTCTCCAGTAGTAGATGGAGGCAAAGATGGGCAAGGTAGAGATGGTGTTAGGGTGAGGAGCACGAGGATGGGTCGAGGATCGACGCATGGAGACACGACGAAGCTCAGTCATGGGTTGCAGGTGCCAACAAGGGTTTGAGTGGCGTTCTCATGACAAAATGGCGTTAATAGTGCGTAAAATCATCGGTGGAGGTAGGGGGATGGTTCCCTTACTTGTGTGCTTCCTTTCCCATGGATTTGGCAGGATGAGGTGAGCCGTGAGTGTGTTTTTTTCATGCCAGGGGATTTAAACCATGTTTTTGGGCGTGTGACAGTTTCATCAGATCGAACAAGCTTTTGCCATTTATTCCCCTTCCTTTTTGTGGTTTGGGACCAGGGGATGGTCCCCGTCATTTTTCCCTCGATTGGGATCGAGTGGGCGTGGAAATTGGGTCGCTAGGTGGGGTTCGGGCTTGTCTCTGCCATTTTCGGTCGACCAACCGCAGAGGATTAGTTGACCGATGACATTGACCATGAAACTGGGAGTCTACCCAAGTTATGTGGACCGACCAGCTTCATTTGGTAGACCGACCAGGGTAGAAGCCTCCCCTACTATAGGTCGGTTGACCGCCCAGGTTGGGCTGGTCGACTGACCCCTGTTGGTCGACCGACCAATGAGGATTGGTCGACGAACCAGTAGCCCTTTGGCCCATTTGCCCCCCGGTCGACTCAGTTGTAACCCAATGGTCGACCTTTGGCCCCGTTGATGTCTCGGACATCCCGTGGGGACTGTGACCATATTTTTGGGTGTCCATAATTACTGTGTTATTTCGATTAGTGTGCCCATGGGTTTTAACGGTCCAACTGACCCTCTCGTGTTCTAAGCTTTCGTGTTATGGTTAATCGAGTCACCATGTATCGGCATGAGTGTGGAGGGCCATTATCGCATGATGTTGGCTTTTTCAGAAAGTAGTTTCCATGTGGGCCATGAATATGGCTTGAGAACTATAAGCCATGTGACCCAGCCTAGGGCTAGAGAGTTTCTTAGCTTCCCTTTGGAAGGGATTGGGTTTGGCGGTCATGCGCTACCTCATAAATTTTGTTACTATTGTTTCTAACCTAGTGATAGGCCAGATTAATGCCATGGAGCTATCCTACGCGACGGCCATGACCTGAGTCTTGTGACTTAAGGGCCATTGGGTTTAGTAGGTCTAGTGGACTTCCTAGAGTCCAGGGGCATCGTGGCACCGGTGTTTCGAGCAAGATATGACGAGCTTGTGTGTACCCTGTATGTATTTCGATGGTTTCCATCGAGAGTCATCTACTTAGTGGCCCCCACAAGTTATAGCTGACTCGACACACGTATGCCAACCCACTTGGAAGTAGGTGGAGAGATACCCCCATGAAAGATGATTTTTAGGCTGGTTACCGTAGGGCCTCCCCTGTAGTGGCTCGAGTCCAGGTCGGGAGGAAAACCAGCTAAAGGGCCTAACGTAGTGCAGTCAATCAGTGCGTGCACACATGGTTGGGGACTACAGATGCGTGTTGATGAGCATGACCCTGACTAGACCCTTGCTTCATAGTTACTAGTACAGTGTCTCAGTTTTGCCTAGGGCAAGGGAGACACCTTAGGCACGGACTAAGCCATTAGTGGATGCATCCGACTTTACTTCTAGTGGCTAGTACTCCTATCACACAAGGCAAGTTCCTTCGTGGTTCTTTAGGTGATTTTTCAGCGTTCTCTTGACTTTCAATCAGGGGTTTCTGGTAGAGGCTACCGTGGGTTTTTGCCTAGATAGTGTAGGGTTCACGATAGCGAGGTCATGACTGTGTTCCCAGACCGTGTGGTCTTGGGATTGTCCTTAGTCAGCGAGGACAGGCCTCCACGATAGAGGTGTCGTGATATTTCTTCAGGCAACGTAGACAAGGTTTTCTCGTTAGTTCGGTGGTCCCCTGACTATGAGATTAGGGTGTGTTTCCAGTACAGTAGGAGTAGCTATCATGGATAGGTCCGAGCAAACTCTTAGGGAGCATACCGACCGCATGGAGAGCCGACTCAAGGCCATGGAGGACCGCACTAAGGCTTCTGATCGATCTGTCGAAGGTCTGGTTGGGACGTTAGAGAGTGTGGAGAAAACCCCCCGTCGGGACCAACTCGAAATTCTTTCGGCCCCTCAGGCGCTTGCCATCCAACTCGCCCCACCTAGGGCTAAGGAGCGACGGCCACGTGCCCTCCATTTTGAGGACTATGAGTCTGACAACGATTATGAGGAAAATGGCCGATGCCGACGTGGTCACCAACCACGTAGGGATGATGAGGACGAGCAGATCCTCAAGACCGTTCATGAGGACCCTCCCACATTTGACGGATCCATGGCTATGGAACCGAAGGTCTATCTAGATTGGGAGGCCAGTATGGACCGGTACTTCGAGTGATTTAAGATGACGGACCACCGGAGGGTCAAGTATGCTAAAATGAAGCTATTGGGGCAAGCACAAACTTACTGGAGTAATGTGGAGAGCTTGCTATTTCAGCCTCATGAGCCCCAGGTTGATTCTTGGGATGAGATGAAGGGAAAGCTTAGGCGTAAGTACCTTCCTGCCACGTACCGTCAAAGGCTCATTGATAGGTGGCAGAATCTCAGCCAATGGGATCGGTCTGTATCTGACTACATAGCAGAGTTTGATGAATATTTTTTGTGATGTGGCATCACGGAGGAGACCACCATGCCTGTTTCTCACTTTCGTCGTGGTCTGCGACCCCACTATCAATATGAATTATTACGCCACAATGTGACCACCTTGGAGAATGCATATTAGGTTGCTCTTGAGTTGGAGCAGTTTGAGGTGGAGTTCACTCCCGTCCAGCGATCGGGAGTCACCTACCAGCGTGGGACCGACTCGCGTACCACGCCCATCTCTTATAGTCAGTTTTCGGTGGCTCGTCCCTTGGAACCCCCTCTCCAGGACCCCACTGCTCCTAGGCCCCGCCCCCCCCGACCAAGGGACCCTCTCCCTCGCCCGCAGGCACCCGTCCCAGCACCTCGACCTCATCAGCCCACAGTGCCGACTCGGCCTTTTCTTCCCATACCCCCAGTCTGTTGAGAGGACAAGGGTAAGGGGCTGATGATCGGTGGGATGTCCCAGGGCACCGGGATGTGAGACCATTGTTATAGTTGTGGAGGAGTTGGCCATTTTGTGAGAAAGTGTCCCACTCGAGAATCACTTATTATTGTAGACACGTCAGTCCGTGACTCCACGCCCGAGTTGGTGCCAGTCAGTTATGAGCCGGACCAAGATCTGGCTGAGGAGTTCTTTGATGAGTTGTTGGAGGGCAAGTAGGTTGACGTCCCTAGTACCCAGCATCAGGATGACGTACAGTTGGGCGTAGTCATGTGCATCCTGACCCAGCCTTAGGTGAGTGATGACTGACGTCGTACCACCATCTTCTATACATTTTGTAGGCTAGAAGGGAAAGCTTGTAAGGTGATTATAGATAGCGGGAGCTGCATTAACGCTATCTCTATGGGCACGGTTAAACACCTTGGTTTGATGCCCGTGGATCACCCCACACTAGATAGAGTATATTGGGTAGATTCCACTTCCATCCCGGTCAGACTGCGGTGGTTGGTGCCGCTACAGTTCCAGGCATACCATGACGCGATCTAGTGCGATGTGCTACCTATGGAGGTGGGTAGTATCATCCTTGGTAGGCCTTGGCTTTTCGATTGGGATGCCACCCTTCATGGCCGGTTGAACACATGCACCTTTGACCATGGGGGCCACAGGATTACCCTCCACCCTGTCCAGCCGAAGGACCCATTCATCCAAGGACCAGCTGGCCCCAATACTGCGACCTCTCCCAGTCAGGGGTTGGCCGGCCCATTGACCTCATCCTCGGCACGGGCCACTACCTCTTCGACTACTCCTAGCATAGGGGACCCTCCACCCAAGAGGTTGATGATGATTAGTCCCAGGGAGATGGAGCAAGAGGTGACCGGGTGATGGGAATCAACTCCGAGTATGTACATTTTATTTTTTATATTTATGTCTTTTTATTTGGAAGTCTAAGGGTCAGTGCACAATCATATAGAAAGCATAAGCATAATTAAAGAGTGCTAGGGTTAGAAGTCATACCAATCAGCAGGCACCCCGGAACACTTGGTCCCGATAGTGCCAGGCGTACGCTGTGTAGTACACCTCCTTGCTCTCCCCCCAGGTGGACACGACCTGCCCGAGTGTTGTCCAGTCTACAATCTACTCTGCAGCTCGCACGGTCCAGTCCAGAACTGTCACCTGGCTTCTCGGGCTCTGGGAACTCGACGGTTGGTTGGAGGATGCCAATCGTCCTTATCACCAGTCAGAAGTACAGTGGCTCCACTACATTCATGCAGTGAAGCCACATGTCGCGCCCCGAGAAGGTAAGGGCCCCCACTACCCAGGGCTGGCCCTCGTGCCCCTCACCCTCATAGGGTGTCCATCAAACCTGTCAGAATAGGAGAGTCACATTAGCATCATAAGCACATAAACTACATTTAATTAGAGAGTTTTAAGTTTAAGGTCTCACCGAGGTGTAAGGTAGAGTGTCCAGGTCGTCCTGGATCCCGCGGACCTGTCTCTGCAGGGCTCTAGTCTCTCGAGGTGCGATCCATCGTCTGGCAATCGACAATAGCTCGGGGTGGGTCTCCTCGCCTCTCCCTAGCCCGCGTAGTCGCACGCAGGCCCACACCTGCATCACATTTCACCAAACATCAGCATATAACAGCATATAGGAAGCATGAAAGAAATTGCATAACCAATTTAGGGGTCGAGTTGTACTTGGAGTAGAGGTGAGAAGCCACCAAGCATCGTACGTCGGCTGGTGGAGCTCAATGTGTCGAAAAGGAAGGCGAGAACTGCCACTCCCCATGCGTAGTCGCCTACGTGCCCCATGTCCTCGAGCAACGGTAGGAAGCGGCAACTGATCACATCAGCTCGCATCGCAAATAGGAGGAGCCCGAAGAATAGCATCAAGAACCTTCGCAACACTCTGTCGACCTCCGGTGATGTGACACGACCTTGGACCTAACTTGCAAGCACAATTCACAACTTAAACAGGCCGAAATCGGTGGCCAACTCACCCGGCACTCACCCCAATCCCGTGGGTAAATCGGTGATGCCGAGTGGAGGATGTGAGGGCTAGTCCCTTGCTGGTAGAGGGCCAACAAGGCCAGAGGGTCTCCCAAAGGGTATGACTAGTCCAATCCTAGAGGCCGACCCGGTGCCTAGGGCACGGGTAACACTCACTACCACAGTGGTCACTCGAAGTCCGGGACATGCAAGATCGGGCACTCTCTCTCACTGGCCAGCATAGCTACGAGCTAATATTGAATGAAAAGAATTGTAATTAGAGCAAGGGAAGAGTGCTTACTCGATCGGTTTGAGGAAACCGGTCCCGATCGGAGACGTGGACGCATGGGGAAGCGTGGGGCTTACCCACGTCGTGGCGAGGAAGCTTCAACCTGCTCAAGTGATTACACTACTACGCCTTGCACAAGAGGGGGATCTTGGGATGGGGGTTAATCGATTACAGCCATAACTACCTCTGCATAGGGAGGGGCCTTCAGCCAGCCAAGCGGGGAGGGGGAAGATGACGACAAGAACTTCACGCAACGTCGGAGTCGATTCTGTCCCCTCTCAGGAATAGAGGATAGACTGTCGATGCAGGAATTCTTTTGGGTGCTCCCGAACTCCGTTGTCAGCAGGACCAGTACCAAAATTTCATGGGTTGGCCCAGGAGGTTACAAGAATTTTGGCAGGAGCTGGGGAAGCCGTCGCTGGTCGCAGTGGAGCAGGAAGCGGAGGCTCTATTTCTGGCTCAGACAGTCTCAACACTATAGGATCTGGAAGATGAGGCCACCACAAACAGTCCCGAGCTCCGAATTGAGCACGGTCAGTGGTGTTGGAACCGTTGACGAGCTGCCTTCGAAACGAGACCTACGTGGGTGCCAGCCGATGTTAGAGCAGATCGCAGCAGCCCAAACACTTATAGGCTATCAGTTCAATCCCAGGGAGGACAGAACTGCGCACTCTGGGGAGAAAAAGGAGAAGAAATCGCTCGGGTCGCCGAATGGAGCTCCGCATGCTGGCTCCAGCCCGAATTTTTGTACGCCCGGAGGGGGTTGTTTCTATTCTGGAGAACCCATCGAAGTACAGCTACCAGACAGCCTGCTGGACTTGGTCCACTTCCAGTATTTCATCTTCGGGTAGCTCCATGGCCAGCGGGGAGTCTTCGGGTATGGGGTGCGTCGCGAAGAAGTCCGTGACGGCTTGCCCTTTAATGGCCTTCTGTGGCACATAAGTGATGTCGAACTCCATCAGCAGCACGGCCCACTTGCCAAGACATCCCTTTGGGACTGGCTGGGAGAGGATGTGCTTGACAGGATCATCCCTAGAGATCAGGCTCACTTCATGGGACAACATGTAGTGCCTCAGCTTCTTGATCGTGAAGACCAAGGTGAGGCAGACCTTTTCGATAGGAGTGTATTTGGCTTCCGCTCCCACCAATCTTCAGCTGAGGTAGTAGAGAGCCTGCTCCTTCCCTTCATCATTGTTCTGGGTGAGCATTGCCCCCAGTGATTATTCAGTAGCTGCTATATAAACGATAAGTGGTCTGCCTTTGACAGGTGCCCCCAGCACGAGCGGGGTCTTCAAATAATCCTTCAGCTGGTCGAAGGTGTGCTGGCATTCATCACCCCAGCTAAACGATGCATTCTTTATCATCAATTTGTGGAACGGCTGGCAGCGTCCTGACAGGTTGGAGATGAACCTGCGGATGTAGGCTAGCCGGCCTTGCAGGGACCTTAACTCTCCCAGATTCCTCAGAGGTGGCAGCTCTTGAATAGCTTTTATTTTGAAAGGGTCGATCTCAATCCCCCTGTGCCAGACAATGAAGCCCAAGAATTTTCCACTGGAGACACCAAAGGCGCACCTCCTTGAGTTCATCTTCAGTTCGTACTACCGGAGCCTTTGGAAAATAATTCTGAGGTCACTCAGATGATCGTCCCTCTTCTTCGTCTTGACGACTAGATCATTAATGTAGTATTCGACCTTGTTGTAGAGTAGCTCGTCGAATATCTTGGTCATCACCTACTGGTACGTGGCGTCGGCGTTCTTGAGGCCGAAGGGCATTCTTTTGTAATGGAAGATCCCCTTGGGAGACCTGAAGGCTATATGGATTCGGTCGTGGTCAGCTATCCAGATTTAGTTATAGCCGGACGATCCGTCCATCCATGAAAGACAAGGCCTCATGGCCAGTGGTTGCATCAATCACCACTTCGGTGATGGGCACTGGGAAGTCATCTTTTGGGCATGCTTTATTCAGGTTGCAAAAATCCACGCAGATCCTGATCTGTCCGTTCTTCTTCTTCACCGGTACGATGTTGGCCAGTCACATGGTGTATTGGTTCTCTACTACAAAATCGACATCTATGAGCTTATCGACTTCTTTGCAGATCTGATTTATCAATTCTAGCCGCATGTGCCGGGGAGGCTGCTTCACTGGCTCCATCTTGGGATCAATAGCCAATATGTGTTGGGACTGGGCATCTCCTTGTAGTTCCAGGCGAAGCAGTCCCAGAACTCCTGCAGCAGCTTCACATATTGTTCCCTCTCCTGGGGAGGTATAAGGGCACTCAGAAAGGTTAGTCTAGGGTCACTTTCGGTGCCAAGGTTAATTTCAATCAGCTCATCGATAGTGGCCTAACCACCATCTTCAATTTTTGGCGGCACCGACAGCAGGTCGACAAAGTCCTGATGTTCACCATCCTTGGCTTCGAGGACGCTGTAGGCCTCTTCTTGTTCTGCCTCGCCAGGCACGAAGGCCACATTCACCTCGCTCTCCCCTTGGATCGTGACCGACGGACATGAGGGGCTCCCAGGAGTGGAAAGGCATCGGGCTGCTCTGGGGTCCTCCAGGTAATCATCATAGATAGCTCCAATGGGGGCCGAGGCAGCTGCGTCTTTAGGAGCCTGGTGCTGAATTGATATTGTGTAGATGCCTCTCCTGGGGCCGCCTGCCACATGGGGACGCGGCGGGGCCACTACGTAATCTCCCATTCTGAGCTCGTCCCTATCAATCAGGTCCTGGGCAATGTCCTTGAAGACATAACAGTCCTCAATTGGGTGACCCAATATCTGGTGGAATACCATTGGAAGGCCGTCCCCATAAGTGAAGTGGCGAAGTAGCGGAGGAGGTATGACTCATGCAACGCGAGCTCGTCCATGGCCATAATGTAGTAGGCCAAATGCTCATGCAGAGATCCTTGCCCGTCAAACTTTTGCAGCTTCGGTTGCTTGGCGTACTTCGGAGGGAGCTTCTTTAACTGGTGGTGTATTGGGTAGGGGATGCTGTAGAGGTCTATGGTTGTGATCCCCTCCCTGAACTGAGCGAGCTTCTTCTCGACGATCCGCTCGATCATCTGGTGTTGTGTCATAAGATTCTCTGGTACTGGAGTGTTGGATGGCCGTGGTTGGGCTTCAGTTAGGGGCATACCGAAACCGATCGCTATAGGGGTTTAGGCGGCCATGGCTAAAGCGTTGGCGCCATTGGGCCCACCTGGTGGGGCCGGTGCTTCAGCCGATGGTCTGGTAGGCAGCTGAGGGTGAAGGTCTCGATCCTGCAGAAGATCTTGTAGGATGGCCTTCAAGTGCTGGTTCACCTTCATGAGGGTCTCGAGAGTCACCTCTTGAACCTCGTTGGCTAGAGGATCATTGTTGATCGATTTCACATTGACCGGAGCGACGTAGTCCTCAACGAGGACTTCTTCAACCCATCCCGATGTCTGAGGTCTAGTGGAAGTGCCGACATGGCTGACCGGAGCTGGATGCTAAGTCTGGTGATGAGGCCTCCTAAGCTGAGATATAGGCTAGTCCAGATCGTCAGACTGGGTCTCAGGCTAGTGCCCGATGGCGTAACACATGAACACCCTGACCGCGTCATTAAGGAACCAAACCATCTGCTTCTTCTGGGTGGACAGGTGCCCCCTATCTATCAAAGACTGAGGCGCATTGCAGAGGAGTCTCCATCATGTTGTTGACCTGAGGAGAGCTCAGAATTGGATGCTGGTGAGGCCCAGAACGAGCCCTAGTCTGCCTCCGCCTACCCAGATGAGAGACATTAGATGACTGAGTGTCGTCAGATGGCGCCATTGTAGAATCAGTCGTGTCTTGCTTGGCGCACCTTCTGAGCAACCGAAGGGGGTTCCTAAGGCACGCCCTCCGAATGGCTTGAGCTTCTTCCGGGGTGACCTAGATTCTTCTCAAGTCAGGGTCCTGGTCGCCCTTGTCACTGTTTTTCTGATGAGACTTGGGAGTTTGTGCATCAGACAGGTGTGGGTGCCTCTGGGCCGCTGCCGGGGTGCCTACTTTTATGAGTTCCACTTTGCCCTCTCGCGTTTGCCGCAGGAGCCTAAAGCGGTTAGAGGTTGGGACTGTAGGGACAATCCACTCCTAGGCTATTATTGGTTCACCCCCATTGAGGTAAATCCGCAGATCACTGATAAGGAAAGTCTTACCGGAGTTACTGGTTGCAGCGGTGAGTCACCTGCCATTGCGGCCATGGCAACGCTTCTTCTGGGGGTTCGAAGAAGATCCCACTCCAAGATGGTAGACTGAGAGACTCGGCCCATGGCAGCTGGTGGCGCAAGATCGTCATTGGAGAATGATGGAATTGGCCCCCAAGACACAAAGTTTGTAGCGAAAGTCGACGACTGAGCGGCTCGGGTGTAAGCTCTCACCCGGGCCGATAAAAGTGTTGCCGATGCTAGAGACAATGCTCTTGCACTGGAGGCCGTTATTGCTAGACGTGCTGAGGCACCTGCGACCCAAGGCTACGAGCCTGTACCGAGTGCTGGCGAGACTGGAGAGTGGGACGGAGGACCCACAGCCAACATCGGGGTTGCCATGTCCCATAGAGTAAGACCCATACTGGGGGTTGGCACCACTAAGGGGTAGGGGACAGAGTCCCATAATGGAGCTGAGAGGCCCAGGGCCCAATGTGGAGAGCCCACAATGGTGACTGACATAAAGAAATCTTGGGGTTGTGCACTCGGTCTGGATGTTGGGGAGCCTCAAACCAGGTGTTGAAAACCTGGGTTGGACGATGGCTCTTTAGAGGTTCGGCTCTAGAGACCAGAACGGAGTGCTGGGGAGCCTTGACCCTGGGTCGAGAAACCCGTGCGGGGAGCTGGCTCAGCTGGAGCCCAGGACTGGGCACCCGAGCGGAATGCTGAGGAGCCGGGCATCCTAGGATAGAGACCCGTGCCGGATGCTAGCTTAGCTAGAGCTCGGGGTTGGAAGTTCGAGTGAGCTACTGCAGTGGAGATCGACGCTTAGGGCGCGAAGCCCACACTAGAAGTCGATCAAGACTGGGCTCGGGGGCTGACGCCTGCCCGGGTAGGAACTGGTCCGGGTCCCCTACGGGGGCCGGTGGTGGAAGACCCGAGCCTAACACTCGAGTGGGTTGTTGAAGATGGGAACTGATGTGGCACGTCCATTGTGTTGGCGAGCATGGGGGCTGAGGGTAGCTGTGGAGCAGCCATGGGGACCACACCCAAGAAGTAGGGTGATCCGACAACTGGGGCGAAGCTGCCAAAGATGATCAGCACTGCCAAGTACCCCACTCTCGCATGAGTGCCGACGGCGATGGGACCCTACGTGACAGCCGCCATGGTTGCCAGAATGCTGGATGCTACAGAGGCAACGGTCATCGGCAGTCATCGAGTGCGGTCTGAAAGTCGAAATGTAAACTGGAAGCTCTTAGAAAGTGCGAGCAAGTGCTCTCCTCTGCCCTCCTGCAAGGACAGTAAAAGGGCACCAAGACTTTAGGGCTGGCACAGACTTTCTCTTTAGCAAAAAGAAGGACGGCGGGAGACATCTCACCGGATGCGCCATCCTTTTTGTTCACATGCGTCGGG
Source organism: Amorphophallus titanum (assembly GCA_024336825.1). NCBI lineage: Eukaryota > Viridiplantae > Streptophyta > Magnoliopsida > Alismatales > Araceae > Amorphophallus > Amorphophallus titanum. Next base: position 5,021,113 of record JANBPO010001714.1, on the reverse strand, counting down.
TCGTGGGTCTGGGACCCTCGGTGGAATGCCCTCGGGATCGGCTACCCCGGGCGCGGATGTGTGTGTTCGGTGACCGATCAGAGGAGTAGGATAAGGTGATAGGGGAGACACCGGAGTTTGATGTATCTCAGGCATCCCCTCCCGTGACCGTATCCTCCTTAAGGCGGTACCAGGCACTCACTGTTGCACTCCTACTATTTTGATGATGGCATACACTATTTCTTAACATCTTGATTGATCTGTTATCTAACTATTTTTCAATTGCTGTGCTTAACTTGAGATACATCTACTTTAAAACACATTGTTCGACCAAGTCAGTGCACATTCCCTTAATCAAAGTCCATGCATGTTTTCTTTAAAACCAAAGTCCGTGCATATTCATTGTCTTATGCACTCATTGTGTCCATGTATACACTAAGTCCGTGCACACTTAGAGTCAGTGCACGTAGTCTCTTCAAAGCCCGTGGACATTATCTAATGTCTATGCAGGTTGGGGTTTGTGGGTCGCACGACAAGTCTGTGCATGGTCTGTGCATTTGATGCATGACCTACACTTAAAGTCCGTGCATGGTCTGTGCATTTGATGCACGACCTACACTTAAAGTCCATGCATGGTCTGTGTAGTTGATGAACAACCTATCTTCCAAGTCTGTGGAAGTGTTGAACAGGTCCGTGCACGTCAATCTTCCAAGTCCGTGGAAGTGTTGAACAGGTCCGTGCACGTCAGTCTTCCAAAGTCTGTGGATGTGTTAAGCAGGTCCGTGCACGTTACTCTTCCAAGTCCGTGCACACCTTTGATAAGTTCGTGCACTCCCTTGTTTAGTTCGTGCACGTTTTCACTCTGCTTCTCCAAACCCATGAACTTCTTGCTTAACCAAGTCCGTGTATGTTTCACACTAGTCGGTGCACATCTTTGTAAAGTCCGTGCACATCATGCATCCATGCTCACATTAAGTCCGTGCACGTTGTGCACTTCTTCACTAAGCAAGTCCGTGCACGTGCACTTATGTCCGTGCACATTTCTGTAAAGTCTGTACACTTCTTCATCAATGAAGTTCATGCACGTTCACTCTAGTCCGTGCACGTCTCTCTATAGTCCGTGCACTTTGAGCCTAACGCCCAGCATCTCATGTCCGTGCACATTAAACCCCGTGCAGGTTTCTCATGGAAAAATAAAGTCCTTGCACTCCTTCAAGGAGTCCATGCATGTCTAACCCCGTGCATCTTTCTTACTGTTCACAAAGTCCTTGCACTCCTTCAAGAAGTCCGTGCATGTCTAACCCAGTGCATATTTCTTGTTGGAACTAAGTCCTTTTATATTTTTGTAACTAAGTCCGTGCATGTTGTGCACATTCCATATCACAACCCCGTGCACATTTTTTTTTTACTCTTATGCTAATTGAGTGTTGGTTAAATAGATAGGGACTTAATTTTTTTTTTGTGGAATGTCAATCTGAAGAGGGGTTCAGACATGTGATTCGAGAGCCCATGTCTCTGACACGTGGGACAGAGGCCTGAGTTGTTTTGGAAGGTTCCCAGGGCAAGAAGCATGGCATCCACACTCCATTCTCTCTTCAAGTTCATATATAAACTGCTAGAGCTCGTACTAAAGAAAAACGAGAAGGACTGAAGAAGATTAGAGAACCGATTGTCCTTCATCCCTGTTGAAGAAAATCTCCACATCTGGGAAAGAGAAGAGAGAGCCCGTTTGAAGATCTTGTTTCTCATTGTCTCTACTTCTACAGAAGCTACATTGCTCTCTTGTTTGAGAGTTTGATTGATAGTTCTTGTTTTACATCTTCAAATTTTTCTTTTCATTTCATTCACATTCTGTCTTGTTACCCTCTGAGGGTGTTCAGAGGAAGGGAGAAGATCTCCAGGTTCCCTCCATCGTGTTGGAGGAAGAGAGCTCGATCACTTTAGCCCAATCCAGACCCAAATGGACGGCCTTGATTGGCTGATCATTTCCCCTCTATTTCTTCCCCGAAACCCTAGCCCTAGTGAGAGTATTTTGAGGTGGAGTGGCGGCGTGACTTGCTCTAGCACGATTCACGCGCACCTGTAGAGGAAGGACTCTATCCTCCCTATTCGACCCTTCTAGACCCAATTGACCCTATAAGAAGAAACCCTTGTATACCTAGAATCGATTGGATGCTGTGGCGACTGACGAGGTTCGTGGACGAGGGTGTAATTCGGCAATCTTTGGAGGGTTTTCTTAGCACGACCGGCAACATCGTCCCCTCTTTTTCTTTCATTCAAGGTAGGTTCTAGCATATCAAACCCAACGTATCATATACTTTTAGGTTCACCTCTTAGTCCTCTTTCTATTGATCTAAAAAGCCCAAAAATCAGTGTAGTATCCTGCGAGAATTTATAGTTTTAGTGGAAGCATGTTAGATTTAGGGTTCCCTTCTTAAACCTCGATTAAATTAGGGATTTACAAGCGTTAACATTTAATTGATCATGTCATGATATGCATCTTCCTATTCTCGTTCCATTGATAGCTTACTGCCCAAATTTGATGCTTTGTACGATGAGTATTTAGTCGTTTTATCTAACCCTAGCCGAGCTCGTCGGAGTTCGGGCATGGCGGCCTTAACGCAGACCAACAGGGACCGCTCTGTCATGAACGGCCCCACGATAGATCGTGTGGCCTAGTGTGATGACCCTTAATTGACTGCTTCATTATTCTTGTGTTTTAAATCACCCGTGATCAGGATGGCCCTGTCCAGACCGCGCAGAGACACCCGCGGCCCTCAATGAACCGCTCAGGCCCTATATGGTCTTCGGGCCTGGATGATCTGAACGGCCTACCGACCGACCGCTGAGGAGTTCTGAGTAGATCCAGACAGACCGTTCTGTCACACAGAATGTCTTATTATTGTTTTGGCTTGATTCATCCTAGTTAAATGATGCCAATGATAGGGTAGCAGCCCACTAATTAAATTGGGATATATGGAAGATAAATGACTATTAATCTTGTTGGTTACCTTGTTCCTTTCATTTAATTATATTCTCTTATTCTTGTAAGTTCATTAAGACGTGAATCTTAGTTATGTGGAAATTGGACTAATGATATTAGGGTTATTTTGACAGTCATTTCACTCCGGTGGAATTGACTGATCGTCTATATCTGCTTTCCGATGATTTCTAGCACTCAACTCTTGTAAAGGTTGGAACTCTCCATCGGATACTCTTTCCATCAGACTAGGACCTCCATAACAAGACCTCCGTAAGTCCTCGCGAGCTTGGGATTCCCACTAGGACGCTGAGCAGGTTGTACCTCAAGTCCTGCACCTGTTGACTTGATCGAATCGCATGGATTGCCCTTGTTCTGAGTCACGGGCCACATTGGACCATCTCGGTGTTACACGGCCAGAATTGGTCCGTGTTACTCTTGGAGCGGCCTAGTGGAGACCGTGTAACTCTCGCTGAGTGCCAAGTCTTGCTGGTCGATTATCCTTGATTGTTCTTCGACCAGGCCACATTAAGTCAACATAGAAAGCCTCTAGACCGATCTAAGAACCGTGGGATGAACCCTGGTTCAGTTCCACCATGCCTATGGTGTGGCCTAGGAGCCCTTTTGGGTAGCTTTCTTTATCCGGCTTGGCCCATTTTATTGAACGGCCAAGACTGGCCCATCTAGTTATCTGAGCAGACCATCTTCTGACCGTCCAGTCATTGAGCGGCCCTTTCCAGCCCATTATAGGCTTCAATTCCTTATTGTTATGAATGGCCCAAATAAAGACCGTTCTGTATTTTGAGCGGCCCATTATGGACCGTGTACCCCATTGGCTTCAGCTAGGCTGTTCTTTGGCCTATTCTCCTTAGCGCGGTCCAGTATGAGACCATTCCAATTCTAAGCGACCCAAGTCTGACCACTTAAATCCTTCAGCTTGATTTTCGTGTTTTCTACGTGCCTCGATATTTAGGCCATGAATGGCCTTACTATTAAAGTCCTGGATTATTGTAGTCATTTCTGATAAAAATTCAATAGCATCTCCCCTTGACCCAAAGGCTAAGGGAGTGTAAGGGGAACGCACCCACAAGGAGTGGCGAAACCCAACAATTCAAGGTGTGTGCCAAGGGTACAACATCTTTATGGAAACTTTGAAAAACCCGGACAAATCAACGAGTGTGGGACACTAGGCTTCAATAGGCTGAGGGTGCACCAGGTGGAGGTGGCCCAAGGGTGTGCCGGGTAGGGGCAAACTAGGAGGTGTACCAGCCAAGGCAGGTCGAGAGTATGCCGGGCAAGGGAGATCCAAGTGTGCACCGGGCTGGCTGAATGAGGAAGTGCACCGGGTATGGGGGGGTTAGGAGTGCGCCTGGTAAGGGACTCAAGGGTGCACGGGCTGGAGGGATTGAAGAGGGCAAGGAAGGCCAAAGGCTATGCCGGGCTAGCAGGACTAGGGGTGCACCGGGTAAGGATTAACCCTGAGGGGTGGTGGTGGAGGAAAAGGTGGACCAAGGGCACTGGGTTGGCCAGGCCAAGGGATACACCAACAGGGAGGAGAGAGGAGTTCAGGGGTATTGAGGGAAGGTATTGGGCTCGGGTGCTCAAGAAAAGGGAGGTGCAACTCCCTTTTGGACAAAAGAACAAGATTGGGATTAAGGACTCCATGAAGAAGCCATGAAATGGGAGGACCCTATACATGGATCCACTGGCAGAAGACCACTCGGGGTGGCATTACACCAAGGCACTGCACATTGAGCTAGACAGGTCGGCATTATGGAAGGCGAGCAGAACAAAGAATGAGGACGCCGGAGAAAGGGAGGAAGCAAGCGACAAAATACATCATGAAGTAGAAGCTAACAAAAATAACCAGAGGCAAGAAAAGAGATACCAATCATTCATTAACAACAGGGTGACCAGGGCTGGCCATGAGTCGAACATTGCATGCTACATCCGAGCTAAGCAGTGAAGGGGGGGGAAAGAACAAGTGGATAGAAGAAGAAGGAAGGGGCGAAGAGAAAGCTGGGGCCAAGCAAGGGCGATGGCTCGTTGCTCGTCCCATGCTCCCTCCTGCTACATAAAAACTCTCTCTCTCCCTCTCTCTCTCTTCTTCTCTTACTCTCTTTCTGACTTCTCGTTCTTCCCGGAGCTCCCTGAGCTTGGCGAGCTTGGGTGGACAGAACTCCTCTTTCTCCTCTTCTCCTTTCTCTCTTTGTCTGTGTATCTTTTCCTCTTCGTCTCCTTGTGCGTCTCGGTGTACCTATCTTTGTGTCTTCTTCGTAGCGAAGAGGGATTTTTATACCCTCGTTGGCGGGAACGTTGATGGCAGGTTAGCATTGAATGGGAGTTAACCCCAGTCCCGTCTCTGATCGTGAGGTACCTTGCGTGCCATCCTCAGAGGGAGACACCTCAGGTAGCCCTGGGCTATCCCCGCTGCGTGCCAATGGCCGTAGGGGATGGCCTTACATCTATTTTGCCGGTTGCACGGGGTAAAGAGTAAGTTAGAGTGCACCATTGGAGAGGCTGTCAGGCATGTCATCGGGGACTCAGGAAGGTGTGCCACTGTAGGAACAAAAGAGTGTGCTACTGGGGCGCCCAAGGCATGCCGGGTAGGGGCTCGATGGCGCATGCCGGACAAAGGCTCAGCAGGGTGCGCCAGATGGAGGCACGGGGAGTGTGCCACTGGGAGGGCATAGGGAGTCTGCCGCTGAGGGGTAGTGGTAGGGTGTGTCGCTGGGGAAGCCCTGGGGTGTGCCGGGTAAGGCACTCAGAGTGTGCCACTGGGGAGGCACAAGAGTGTGCCGCTGGGGGCAGGTTTGAGCCCTTCATAAGTACATACTACAGTCTATTTAATTCTCTTCAGGGACTCATGGTTGTGAGCTTCCTGGGTTGGTTCTTCTTCGCTGTCACGCTTCCGAAGATGACTTCACGACAGTGTGCATATTCGGAGAGTCTGGGTGGCCTACCTCTCCGGGGTTTTTCTACTCGGTGCCATTGTTGTTCCGAGACTGAGTAGGACATTATGGACGTGCAATTTTAAACATCCATAGGGTATCGTGATGGACTTGCTCATATGAGGAGGTGGTACTGGATGATCTCCACCGCAGTCATACTGACGGACAGGGGCGATACCGGGTTCCACATAGTTACCGGTATCTTCTGAAGACTTGGAGGGACCTGGCCCTAGTGGGGAGAGATAGGGCTGCATAGACTCCCAGGGTGCCACTGAATGTGTGGGTCCGCCACTTCTACCACGGGCCCTTTTGCTTCTATCAGGAGTTTGCCAGGGATCAGACTCCATGGGAGGAGTACACCAAGGTGGAGCTGCGCTTCCAGACATACTCCAAATATATATATGCACCGTAGGAGGGGTGGAATCCACATGGCTTGCCGGACATGACACATCTTGCCGCATACTTAGCGTACTGGTTAGCGACATTTGTGGTCCCGCACGGGGAGGATGATCTACTGAGGGCTGAGCTGCTATGGCCAGCATGCCTACTGGCAGAGGGGAGATAGTTGGCCTTAGCTCCCGCTGCATTGGCCAACATGTATCAGGGGTTGGGACTCCTGGTGGCGCCCCCGACGCCTAGAGAGAGGAGCCTACTTTTGCTGACTCACTACCTAAGTGCATGGGTTGGACTGTTGTTTTTGGGGTTGGTGACTCGAGGGACCGTAGCGAACCCGACGGCACCTTTACTTTTTAGATTCACTAGGCAGTCTGACGGAGATACCGAGGCGTAGCTGGAGGGGCTAGGAGAGCCCTTTGCTACCTACCTGGCTGGGGGGAGGAGGGACTACCTTTTGACAGCGCCACAAGGGACTCCACCCTATTTCTGGGGGTCTTGAGTGGAGGGGTGACCAACGCCCACCCACATCAGAGGGAGCCGGAGATTGGACTGCGGACAGAGTTGGTGATGAGCACCTGACTGGTCGTGCTGACACTACACCAATCTGCGATGAGTTCTTTAGAGCTGTACTACCCGTTCTGATTTATCTGGAACTTCGGCTACGACCAGGGGATCCCGCCGAACCGGGAGTTTCATTTGACAAGCCGATAGTATAGAGGGAAGGACACCCACCTACTGGCGACAGTGTGGTGGGACTTCTACTACCGCTAGGAGTCGGAACAGTTTCTGACATCGAGGAAGGCACGTCGAGGATGATTCGACGTCCATTACGCTATGTGGTAGTTCGAGCACAGTCATTTGTACCTGTAGAAGGCCTCCGCGATTAGGAAGGCGGAGGAGAGTCATTTACTGAGGGAGGATTTGCCTCCCATTCTGCTGGATGACAGGTACTTGAGGAACCGCATCACTCAGATTCATCGGGAGGTCGAGCGACATGTGGAGCAGTGGCCCCGGGGCAGTTGGGGCTCGTTGTCTGGAAGTCGAGGCAACGACGGGGCACTGAAGCCCCTGAGATAGGTACCAACAGCAGCGGTGATGATTGGGGTGAAGGTGCCTCGACCAAGGGCACCGAGGAGCTGCTGGACCCAGTTCCTGGCCGATTATGGCTTTCGGAGCAGAGGTTTGTTGGACCGGGTGCTCCCTGATGGGAGCTTTGTCAACACAGTGGTTGACGACTGGAGGCGGCATATTGGCCACGCGATCGGGTCGGCCAGGCCCGTGGAGTTTGTGTCCTAGATCGAGTGTGCCCACACTCTAAGGTACATTTGGGAGGCCATTGCGAAGGCGGCCCAGGCACTGGCGCTGAGACTGGAGCAGCTAGTGCCCTTGCCGTTGACCCCCTTCGGGGCCTCAAGTAAGGCTTTCCTCTAGCATCCCCTCTTTACTTTGTTACTTTTTGGGCGTGTAACTGGGGCAGTGTATAATGCTATGTTTGTTGACAGGTTCTGCGGTAGAGGGGGACCACCCCTCCACGGAGGCGTCCTCAGGGAGTGGGGACGGAGGGCAACAGTCGAGGCAGAAATGCCCTCGTGTAGAGACTGTGGCTGCTGAATATGGCGGGTCCTCTGGAAGACTCGAGGCTGGCTAGCAAGCCGAGGCAGAGACGGCCTTAAGTAAGTATCACTTCAGACTCTTTGCTCCTGCTGCCACCCGGCCATCTCCTACTATCCGCTGGCTTCCACTGCCCATCAGGCAGCCTCTTACTATCCCTCGGTCCCGGCACATTTCTGTTAAAATTTTAAGTAGTCAATCTATTCACCCCCTCCCCCTCTAGCTTGACAATCCTCTACTCACAACAGCCTGGTCCCTGCCTCAACATTCGTGCACGACACGGACCTTGCTCGATGAGAGCACTCTGCCCAGTCTCTATTTCGATGATCGTGTATCACCAAATGCGGCTCAATCAAAGCGCCCTGTCAGGCTCCCCGCCTCAATAATCGTATGCCATCTCGGTGTCACCTCGATAAGCATGCCCTCAGTGCTGTTACTCAGATAACGGGCATACTTCATAAGTCCCGGCAAAAGATGAAGCGCCAGGCCCCTACCTCTATCAACGGGCCCCCGAGCACGACCATCAAGGTCTTGCGGCTCCCATCTACTCCAGTCACAATGGTGCCCCCGGCACCCGACTACCAGTCACTCCAGTCATATCAGGGCCCACGGCGCCCGACCACTCAGCTCCTTTAGTCATAACGGTGCTCCCGGCACCCAACTGCTAGCTACTCCAGCCACATCGGGGCCCCCGACACCCGATCGATCAACAACTTAGTCACAACGGTACCCCCAGCACCCGACTGCCAGCCATTCCAACCACATCGGGGCCTATGACACCCGATCACCTAGCCACTCAAGTCACAACGGTGCCCCCGGCACTCGACTGCCAGCTACTCCAGCCACATCGAGGCCCCTGGCCCCCGATCGATCAACAACTCAGTCATAACAGTGCCCCCAGCACCTGATTGCCAGCCATTCCAGCCACATCGGGGACCGCTGCACCTGATCACCCAGCCACTCCAGTTACAACAGTGTCCCCGACACCTGACTGCCAGCTACTCCAGCCACATCGGGGTCCCCGGCACCCGATCGATCAACAACTCAGTCACAACGGTGCCCCCGGCATCCGACTGCCAGCCATTCCAGCCACATCGGGGCCCACGGCACCTGATCGCTCGGCCACTCTAGTCACAACAGTGCCCCCGGCACCCGACTGCCAGCTACTCCAGTCACATTGGGGCCCCCGGCACCCGACCGCTCAACCACTCGAGTCACAACGATGCCCCCGACACCCGACTGTCAGCCACTCCAGTTGAAGCGGCGCACTCGACGCCTGACTGCTAGTTACTCCAATCACATCGGGGCCCCCGGCACCCGATCACTCAACAACTCAGTTACAACGGTGCCCCCGGCATCCAAACGTCGGGTCCAGACTAGCTTCGACGACAGCCAACAACTCCAGTCCCACCTGTGCCTACGGCACCCGATAATTCCGAGCTTAATGGCCTTTGGTCGCTCCAGTCATGGCAGCGCTCACGTCATCCAACCGTTCCAGTCTCAACAGCGCCCGACCGCTCCAGTGACAAGTGGTGCCTACGTCATTCGGTCGCCTGAACCTTGGTGACACCCAACTACTCCAGCACAACGGTGCCTATGGCATCCCTACAGCCCCGACCTTGACACTATCTCATAACGGGAAGACATTGTGACACCCGTCGGGCGACATCCTGCTGAGTCACAGGTCCTCTGACGAACACTATGTATGGATACGAAACTACCCACATAATGGCGCAATGACCCGGGGACCGTCACGAATGACGGAATTGTCCCGTGACTTGCTAGCACATGTAATCAGGCTCTCATGCTGCCACATAAATGCCTTTCACGGCATATAAGTCATGTAATCTAGTCAGGGAGTGGATCCCCCACCTCGCTGGAACCAGTCTCTCTGCCCCCAATTATCCCTGTTGTATTGTTGTTACATGGACTAAGCCCTCCCGACGTCACGGCGTCTAGGGTCCCTGACTCTCTTCTTCGGTAGTAGAAACAAAGGTGTTCGGGCTCTACCCGATGTAAAATAAACACTGATCGCTTACGATTGGTGGGGAAGACGTCCAGTACACGAGCCCCCACAATCGTCTACACTCATACCTGCGGAACCTCCTTCTCTCCATGTGACGCACAACGTTTCGTGCTCGCGTGCCGTGCCCTGGCGGCACATCCCCAGTTAAACATTTGGTTCCACAGGTGATCATCGAGAAATCGACTGGCACGCCCGCATTCCATCCACCACCAGGTCCTGGCATTCTCAGCAGTAGGGCCTCCTCGAAGGCTTCGCACGGGTAAGCCGAACTGTGCACTATGAATGGGGATATGCTAATCATAACCAAAATTTCGCCCAAAGTGAAAGGGGTAATACAGCTCCAGCCATGCGGTGTCCCCCTTCCTGAAGACCAGCACGCTCGGGCGGATTGACAACGCCCAGTCACGGAGCTTTGGCTCCAACAACGGACGAATGACATTCTGCTGGCTGATCAGATGGATGTACTTTTCCACCTGGTCATCTTTACACTCCCTTTTGTTGTTCACCAAGGGACTCGAATGGGCAGCCAATGTCTAGAAGAGAATAGTGCCTGCCGCATCCTGGGGAACCATTGTCAACCGGCCCCGGATGTTGTACAGCTACAGGGACGTCGCTCCCAACTCCGCGCCTGCAAATTCCAGCATCCACTGCACTAACCCCCAGCCCTGGAGGGTGTGTGGAGCTTACTCTGGGAACAACGAGCAAACCCACGTGTTGAAGAAGTGTAGTGGGCAGACATACCGAGCTTGTCTTGGGAACTGGTGAACACTGACATCTCCCAGCGTCTTATATATCAAATAGAGGGCCGCTGGGCATAAAGATAATTTAATTCCACAGGCCATCTGGTAGGCTGGGTAGATCGCATCAGGCTGGATGACTATCTCGTCCCCATATGGCATAGCGAACGAGCATAGCCAGTACGTCAAGTAGGCCGCGCAGTGCATCAGTTGGTCAACCCTTGTCGGGTTAGGGCCACTCCGACGCCCCCTGGAAGGGATCTTCACGTTGGTCTTGGGCTTGCTGCACTTCTTGCGGGCAACGGTGGTACCAATATGTGGGAAGTCTTCATACTGCTTCAGCCCGTCATAGAAATACTGCAACCACAGGGTCATGCGGACCCTCTTCTTGTCTCCACGGGGAGGCTGCTTCCCGCCGTGTACCAGTTGATATAACTCCTGGTACACCTTCATGAGGTACCTGTATGAATAACCAAGAGAATAAAAACCATCTCCGCTGGCTTCGCCCTTGATGAGGTCGGGGAGGCATACTTCTTCATAGGGCTCCCCGTCAATGGGCAAGCCGCTCAACTGACTTAGGCTCCACAAATCCAGTGAGGTCTCACCTTCCGTGGTGTAAAAGGTATTTGTCTCTGCGCTGAAGACTTCAATGATCCTGTAACAGAGCCCCTTTGAGATGGGGTAGCTATACCGAGAAGCGTAGACACTATGGTAGACGCCAGCCCGGATCAGTAGTGGAGCATAATTGAACAGTACATACTCCGTGAACTCCACCACTCCCTCCCTGAAGGTGTGCACGTCCTGGAGCTTCAGCTCGGCAAACCAACCCAAATCCAACTCATGCTTGAAACGGACAGCCAAGCAATCTAGCAGAAAGGGCTCTTCTCTATACCCCCACTTCAGCAGGGCCAAGAATAAACCAAAGCGGGGTTGTTCGCCTGGGACCCGTCTGGCAGCCGTGTCCCATCGGGCTGGCGTGAACTGGGATGCTCGCACTAATCTATCCTCTATCGGCAGCACTGCCTCGATCCCCAGCACAGGCTTCCATTCCCTGGACTCTCACACCAGGTACATTGGGATGCTTCGAGGGACGCTGTATAATAAGCTATCCCGGGATTGCAAGATGGCCCTCTTGGCTTCCCTCACAGCTTGGAGTTCCCTCTTCTCCCGATGCCGTAGATCCTTCAGGAAGCGAATGAGGTGCTTATCCTTCGGATAGTCCTTCCTATAGTCCCTTACGGCCCGGTCAAAGGAGAGCCCACCCTCAGCCCGGACAAGCCTCTAGAAGTCCATGGTCTCGGTATCGAAACTTGACGACTCGGCCAGTGCAGCAATCTCCACATGCTTCGGGTCTCAATCTCCAACGTTCAGCCATGTGACAGTCGGTACCATAGGCAAAGGAACAGATGTGGCACCAATAGCAGTAGGAGCAGAGGAACAACTGTGAGCAGCCATCTATCTGCAAAGTACAATAAATCCAAAGTCAGAACGAGCAAAGAAAAAGGGAAGGAAATTATGGAGGGGCTATGAAAGTGAGAGAGTCTCTTTGTTGATTCTCTGGCCGGAGGAGGATCCGAACCAAAGTGAAAGGGTTTATTCTTTAATTCGGTGGCCAAAGGCCGAATGTGGGGTTGCTTGTTGGCTCGACATCTATCTACTCGAATGCCGATGGTTGAGAAGCTGTCAGCACAGGGGCCGATGATTGAAAAGCTATCGGCATGGGAGCCAATGGTTGAAAAGCTGTCAGCATGGGAGCCGAAGATTGAAAAGTTGTCAACGCAGGGGCCGATGATTAAAAGTTGTCGGCGTAGGGGCTGATGATTGAAAAGCTGTCGGCGTAAGGGTCGATGATTGAAAAGTTGTCAGCGCAGGGGCCAATGATTGAAAAGCTATCGACGTAAGGGCCGATGATTGAAAAGTTATCAGTGCAGGGGCCGATGATTGAAAAGGTGTCGACGCAGGGGCCGATGATTGAAAAGCTATTGGCGTAAGGGCCGATGATTGAAAACCTGTCGGTGCAGGGGCCGATGATTGAAAAGCTGTCGGCATGGGAGCCGATGATTGAAAAGTTGTCAGTGCAGGGGCCGAAGATTGAAAAGCTGTCGGTGTGAGGGTCGATGATTGAAAAGTTGTCGGCATAAGGGCTGATGATTGAAAAGCTGTCGGCATGGGAGCCGATGATTGAAAAGCTATCGGCATGGGAGCCGATGATTGAAAAGCTATCGGCTCAGGGGTCGATGATGTGTCAGCTCACTGGTTTAATGCCCTGTCGATGGAATGCCAATCGGTTTAACACCCGGTTGGTGGAATGCTAGTCGGTTTAACGCCCCATCGGTGGAATACTGGTAGTCGGTTTAATGCCCCCTGCGGAATACTGGTAGTCGGTTTAACGCCCCGCTGGCAGAATGCTTGTGATTTAACACCCCGATGGCGGAATGTCTACGGTTTAGCACCCCGATAGTGGAAATAGTAGTCGATTTAACATCCCGTCAGTGGGATACTAGTCGGTTTAACGCCCCGTCGGTACAATACTTGTCAGCTTAACACCCCGTTGGCGGAATGCTCTCGGTTCGGGCGAAAGGTCGTGACGCCGATCGTATGAGAGGTTTATCGAGTGGATGGCCAAAGGCCGAAGGTGAAAGACCATGTCTGCCTAAAGACCTTCTTTCCTTTCTTCTCCTCTTTCTTCGTGTAAGAAGATAGGTGCGAAGACCACATCGGCCTCGGGTCTCTTCTTTCTCTTCTTCTCTTCATTTTTGTGGAGAGATGGGTGCAAAGACCACGTCTGTCTCGTGTCTCTTCTTTCTCTTCCTCTCTTTATTTTTTGTGGAGAGGCGGGTGCAAAGACCACGTCTGCCTCATGTCCCTTCTTTCTCTTCTTCTCTTCATTTTTATGGAGAGACTGGTGTGAAGACCACATCTGTCTCGTGTCTCTTCTTTCTTTTCTTCTCTTTGGTGGAGAGGCGGGTGCAAAGACCATGTTTGCCTCGTGTCTCTTCTTTCTCTTCTTCTCTTCATTTTTGTGGAGAGGCGAGTGCAAAGACCACGTCTACCTCGTGTGTCTTCTTTCTTTTCTTCTCTTCATTTTGTGGAGAGGCGGGTGCGAAGACCGCGTCTACCTCGTGTCTCTTCTTTCTCTTCGTCTCTTCACTTTTGTTGAGAGGTGGGTGCAAAGACCACATCTATCTTGTGTCTCTTCTTTCTCTTCTTCTCTTTACTTTTTTGGTGGGGCGGGTGCGAAGACCATGTCTGCCTCGTGTCTCTTCTTTCTCTTCTTCTCTTCACTTTTGTGGAGAGGCGGGTGCAAAGACCACGTCTGACTCGTGTCTCTTCTTTCTTTTCTTCTCTTTGGTGGAGAGACGGGTATGAAGACCACATCTGCCTCATGATTTTTTTCCTTCTTTTTCTCATCAGTGCCCTCGGAGCGGGGGGTGTTTTTCTTAGGGTGCCCCCAGGCGGGGTGCATTCTTTACGGCTTCTACACCCCCTGGCGGGGTGTGACTTCTTGCCTCTTATGCCCCCAGGCTAGGGTGGACTTCTCTTCATGTGCTCCTAGAATGGGGTATACTCTTCTTCAAATACCCCTAAGGGAAGGCACTAGAGGGAGTGGCGTATGGTTAATTGCTCGAAAAAATTGGAACAGGGATGGCTGGATGGAATGCGGGTGTGCCAGTCGATTTCTCGACGATCACCTATGGAACCAAATGTTTAACTAAGAATGCGCCGCCAGGACATGACACGTGTGTTTGGGAGTCGGGTGACATGTGGAGAGATGAGAGGGTTCCACGGGTGCTAGTGTGCAGGCGATTGTAGGGAGTCGTGTACAGGACGTCTTTCCCCACCGACTGCAAGCAATCGATATTTATTTTACATCGGGTGAAACCCGAACACCTTTGTTTCTACTGCGGAAGAGAGAGTTAGGGACCCTGTGAGCCACAACGTCGGGAGGACCTAGTCCATGCAACAACGACAGGGCAACAGCAACGCAACAGGGATCACCGGGGGCGGAGAGACTAGTTTCGACGAGGAGGTGGATCCGCTCCCTGACCAGATTACATGACTTAAATGCCGTGAAAGGCGTTTATGTGGGGGCATGAGAGCCAGATTACCAGTGCTTGCAAGCCGCGTGACAATTCCGTCATTTGTGACAGTCCCTGGGTCATTGCATTATTGTGTGGATGGCTTTGAATTCATGAGACAGTATCAAGGTCGGGGTGGTAGGGGTGCCGTGGGCACCACTGCGTTGGAGCAGTTGGATGTCACCAAGATGGAGTGACCAGATGGTGCGGGAACCACCTATGACTGGAGCGGCCGGCAGTCGGGTGCCAGGGACATCGATGTGACTGGAGGAGCTGACAGTCGGGTGCTGGGGGCACCATTGTGACTGAGATTATCGAGTGGTCGGGCGCCGGGGGCCCCGATGTGACTGGAGGAGCTGACAGTTCGGTGCCAGGGGCACCGTTGTGACTGAGGTTGTCGAGTGGTCGGGTGCTAGGGCCCCCGATGTGACTGGAGGAGCCGACAGTCGGGTGCCGGGGGCACCATTGTGACTGAGGTTGTCGAGTGGTTGGGTGCCGGGGGCCCCGATGTGATTGGAGGAGCTGACAGTTGAGTGCCGAGGGCACTGTTGTAACTGAGGTTGTCGAGTGGTCGGGGGCCGGGGGCCCTGATGTGATTGGAGGAGCTGACAATCAGGTGCCGGGGGCACCGTTGTGACTGAGTGGATGGGCGCCGTGAGACCTTGATGGTCGTGCTCGGGGCCCGTTGACAGAGGCAGGGGCCTGGCACTTCATCTTGTGCCGGGACTTGTGAAGTATACCCGTTGCCCCGAGTAACAGCACTGAGGATACGCTTATCGATGTGACACCAAAGTGGCCCATGATCATCGAGGCGGGGAACCAAGCTGGGTGCTTCGATTGAGCCATGTCTAATGGTGCATGACCATTGAGACAGAGACTGGGTAGGGGGCTCTCATCAAGCAATGGCTGTGTCATGCACGAATGTCAAGGTAGAGATGAGGTAGGGCCCCTCGATCGAGCAACGTTAGATAGTGCGCGATTGTTGAGGTAGGGACTGGGTAGGGTGCTCTCATGAAGCGGTATCTGGGTCATGCACGAATGTCGAGGCAGGGTCGAGCAGGGTGTCCCTGTCGAACAACGTCTTGGGGTGCATGACTATCGAGATAGGGCTTGGGCAAAGTGCTTTCATCAGGTGGCATCAGGGTCATGCATGAATATCGACAGGACCCGGGCAAAGTACTTTCACCAAGCAAGATCTGGGGTCGTGCACGATTATTGAGACGACATGCGTTCAATACAACAGGGGGCCGGAGGTGGGTGTTTGGGATAGACGTCGTATGAGGGATGCTCATGCGGCATACCCTCGGCGTGAGCCTGGCAAACACACACACAAATCTCCCAGAGGTGGGTGTTTGGGCTAGACGTCGTATGAGAGATACCTATGCGGCATGCCCTCAACGTGAGCCTAGCAAACACACACACAAATCTTCTTAGCACGCCCTTGCTCCTTACATTGATGGTTGATGCTTGATGCTTCTTGTTGTTGTTGATCGTTGTTCTGGGCTCCTAAATGGGGGGTTTTATAGTGGAAGATAAAGGGTTAGAGGGGTTTAGGCAGGCCAGGTTGAGGAACCCACCGACCATATTTAGGAGGTCAAGGGACTCTTTGGCTACCTGAGATCACTGCAATGTCCACGCCATCAGAGGAGCTCAATAAAGGCGTAGATGAGCCGCTACCAAAGGTCGTATCCGAGCTACTACTTTCCAGGGAGGTGCTAGAGCCTCCTCTGCTCGACGACCTCAAGGCAGAAACATCGCCATCACGAGGCTGAAACTCGCCCTCTCCCGTCTCTAAAGAGGTAGGCCGAACTCCGGGATGGCCTACTCAAAAAGGCAGATAGTCAGTTTAACTGCTGTCTTCAGCAGGCCTGATAAACAAACATGAATTGTCATGAGCTATGCTTACATGAGGATGGAGGAGGAGCCCCTCCCACCTCCGGTGGTGGAGGAGCATCTGTCGAGAAGAAGCTTTCTAGGGGCTGATCCAAATCCCCCAAATGTAGTTCAAATTCTGAAGGTATATCTAACGCCGGCACGACCGCTGTGGACGCATCCCCGGGGCCCGATGAGAAACCCATTTGAGCCCTTACCTCAAGGGGAGCTACATTCAAAACCACTCAGCACATGAACAAAGATGTGTGTGCAGAGATATAATAAAGGAAAAAGCAGACTTGCGACTCTCAACTCACTCGGGGTTGCCTCGCTGCTTGGGGATACGGTGTCAACCCGAGGACGAGAGGGAGGTCGGGTGTCATCATCTGAACCTCCACTGCAGCGTCTCTTGGTCGTAGTGCTAACACCAGTAGCGGTTGCACCAGATGACACCCTCTGCAAGGAGGGACCACTATGACCGCTAACTGCTCCTGCAATCAGGGTATGTTTACAAACAGTCAGTGACCTTATAATGAAAAGTGTAGGGCAGCAAAAGGAGGGGACGAGAAAGCCATACCGGTCGCTCCCGCGGGCATGTGAAGTTTCGTGATGAACTGGCTGGAGTCTATCCGAAGGGTCCGGGCTGCCCGCTCCACTGCATCTCTAAGAGCCTTTGGGGTAGAGGCCACCTCCAGCTCTGCAAGGTGGTCCAACAGACCTGCGCAGCCCACTGCATTAATCAAATGTCCCCTCCATGCAGGGAAAGCTCCTCCAGTAAGCGCTCCCCTCTAGAACAGGCTGAGACAACTGTGAGTCCCAGCTCAAACCACAAGAGGCCCTCAGGTCCTCCCACCAAGAGTAGGGTACAGTGGAACCCGAAGCACCTTTACGACGCGACACTAAAGAGGAAGTCTCTCCGCCGGACATGGGCTTCAAAGGCTTCAATGCCCCGGTGTACTGACTTCTGTCAATGGGCACTGACTGCCCCTGCTCCCTCCATCTAGCTTCTATGCCCCGAATCACTTGAGCTATGTTGGAAAAGTGAGATTTAATGAAGCAGGAGTCCAGAGAAAGGGGAGGCAGATCCTCCCTCCTGAGGCGCCTCTCCTCAGCTGCTCTGATGCTGTCCGTCCGCTCTCTGAAGACGTTGCTGACCTTGAACCACCAGGGAGCATAATGAACATCGAAGTGGCCCGTGCGCGCCTGCGCTGGAGTGGGAAAGTCCTCCCCCATGCTCCTATATAGAAAATCCTGGCAGGAAGTAGCAACCAGATACACATCCTTCTGCTTATACTGCCGCGAAGCCAAAGGAAATCTGCATTCGGCGGAATGGCCTGATCATACCCAAAATTACGAGCAAACCGATGCGAGTAATATGGTTCGAGGACCACTGTGCCAGAACGGCGGTAAATCAGAACACCGGGTCGTATGCAGACAGCCCACTCACCCAAGGCGCGTGATGAAACTATGCCCTCCGGGGATACCTTGCATACTGCAGACTCTCCCTGCCTCTCCAAGAAAGGGCAATGGAAACGGGAGCTATGGTCAAACTCCAGGCTCTCACCCCGCTCAGTGTGAAGAAAGATAGTGCCCGCCTGGCACTAGCAAGTTGCAGAACGGCATCCTGGTCTGGGAGACCAGCAAAGGCAAATATAAGTGGTGCTCTGGTGTTGGCAACTGGAGAACGCTGAGAAAGCTCTGGCAGGAGCACCCCAGCCCAAGCGCTCAAGTAATGGGTGGGCAGCAAGATCTTCTTGTCTTCTATTCCCTTCTCCCTATACTTTGCTTATTTCTCATATTTGTTTAGTGGAAAGGGATAGATAGAAGATTTACACCGAAAGGAAAATATATCTATAGCGGCCTATCCCTCAGCCAACTCTGGCTCTTTTATGCTCTGGACTTCCTGCTGCTTGGCCAGTTCCAGCTCTATTTCGACCTGGGAGAGTTCAGCGCAAAGCTCAGCTACCCTATCCATCAAGGAAGTCCGACACTGGGAAGAGACATTAGCGGCATCCCGCATCTGCTGGGAAGTTCCTCTCAAAGATGCAAGAGTGGTTCGGCACTCCGCCTGCTCGAGCTTTATGGCCATCAGCTGATCAATCACACCCTAGCCCAGGAACTCCCATCTATTCACATATTTCAAAAGCAGGATCACTCGCTGCATCTAGTCCTCCATGGGGCAGTCGAAAGCCAGTAATGTGCGGGAAAGGTGCTCTACCAGACCCCTCAACTGCGCATAAGTCAGATCTGGGCGAGCTATTGCAGTTTGCCACAATGTCTCCAGATACTGCCACACCAGATCGCTTGATGACTGCAAACCAAGTGATGGCGTATCAGGAAGTTGGAATTCTACCTGACCATCAACTGCAGCCCAATTATCATCGTTCGGCTCGGAAGATGATGACGACATGTCCCGCAGACCACCCTGCCGCCTAGTTATCATCGTTCGATAACTAGTACAGTGAAAGGAGCCTCAATAGTAGTAACTTCTCTCCTGACTTTTGGGAGCAGAGCGACACTCTGGGCCTCAATAATGGAGGATGTCTCCTCTTCATGTCCAGTTCGGTCAGCTCCTCCGAATGCTGACTCTGCAACGAGGGTCAAAGCCATAGAAGCCCCAGCCACTTTTTCAACAATCTCTCCCACTTCTATCTCAAGAAGACTTCTTTCTACTGGGAGCAACTCTTTACCAGCAATGGGTGGCTGGGGTTCCGAAGCTTCAGTCGGCTCAACAACTCCTACAATTACCCTTGGGGCCTCCAAGCCCGCTACTGCAACATAGTCCTTGGGGTATCGCAGAGCTATAGGCCATAAGATCGGTAGGAATGTTGATTGGTCTGCACCCAAGGGTGGGAGAGGTATCTTCATGGTTATAGTTGGCAGGGCCACCTCAGCCTGTACGATGGAAGCCTCCAAACAATAAAGGGGGTACAACATGCTTTAGGCATCTGGCATAAAGACCAATGAGAGGGGCCGTGAGGCGAAGTTGATAGGGGACCTCTTACCTCTGTCGGCACCAAACTCAGCCCCAGCAACGGAGGCCATTGTCTCCGTCAGCCTGCCCCCCTCTCCTATAAAAGGACCAGGTGGCCCGAAGCTGCTCCATGCCAGCCAGGGCGGGCTAAAAGTGATATAGTCACTCTTATATGCAGAAGACACTCCAGCATCTTCGGTCCCCGTCTCCACGGGGGGAAACTCCTCATCACTGGAGTCACCACCGTAATCGACCTGCTCTGATGAAGAAGAGGTCTCTGCTGGCATCTCATGCTCCCCCCTCAGAACGGGCGCTTCCCCAACCTCATGACTTACCGGAGGGACATCTCCCTCGATAAGGACTTGCTCAGTCAATTCTGCTACAAGAACGTCAGCTGAATGAATTTTTAGGGCAGGCTCACTCCCTGGAATAGTCTTGTCCACAACAGTGGTTTCTTCAGCAACCCCGATAGCAGGAGGCGAAGGCACTCGGACATTGACTGAAGCTCAAATGAAGAACATTCATGTAAGCTGAAGACATAATAGGCTGTGGGAAGCTTCTCAATGAACCATAGAGTATGTGATGTCCCGGACACTTTTAGATCCTTGTTTTCGGGTCCCAGACCTATTTTTTCAGAGCGCCTGGCTCTGTCGTGTCTGGAATTTCATTTCAGACATCTTTCGTGTTCGGATCGACGCGATTCGGGGTTATTTGGGAGGCCCAGAGGCGTTCCGCGACTTTTCCATCACTTTTTTCCGATTTTCGACCCGATTTTTGGCAAATCCTTCGGCACGCTATTGCGGGAGAACGTGGTCGTTCACCCGGGCGTGAGTGGTATCGTTGCAATTTAAATATGACCATTAGATTTAAGTTTGATGAAGATTTGATTATTGTACTTGCTCCTGATACATAGCCCTGACAATCTTCCTCCGCCCTCTTCAGGCCACCCATATAAGCTTAAGCCACCTTCAACTCTATAGAACCCCTCTCCTTTAAACCCATGTATACACAGACTTGAGTATCAGAGGGTTCTTTCGGGAAATGCAACCCTGGTGGAAACTATCTTATAGATTGAAGCTTCGCAGGCTCTCAAGAGACTCCCCGCAAGGTGGACAGTCGAGGAGAGAGGCCCGACAAGGGTCTCTCATGACCTTGCTCAAGCACAGTTTCTCGATCGGTTTGGGGTCGTAGGAGGCAACTATCAAGCCACACCCTGTCATAGTAAGCCCTCCTCGTGAGTCGGTCGAGTTTTCCTGAGGATGTTTGAGTAATAAGGTGGGACCACCTTGCACCACACTAAGTAACAATCGGCGGGCCATTATCTAGCTCTGAGAAGCTATGGCCTGAAGCTATCTATCCCTCTGCCCTCAGGCCTGGGTCATGGGAAGATCGGCTAAGGAGGAGGAGCCCTCGAATAAGAAGAGATGAAGGTGTTTTCCCATCCTTTGGCAGATAGCTCTCCTGTAGCCGGCATGATCTCCTTCTAGGACAATACCCATTGATGTCTTCAACCCCTACTCCTTCATGGACCCAAGTCCCACGTAGGCCACGATAAAAGGAACAATGCTCGAGGGTAGAAGCTTAGTTTCCAACTCTTCAGCTCCAGCAATTATAGGCCTAGGAGGCTTATCGTGGTCAAACATCCAGGAAGCCACCAAAGAAAGCTCTATATCATGTGTCTCTCCCTCTTTCTCAAGCTCTGTAATCCCATCTCCATGAGTGATGTAGCTCAATTCCTAGGAATATAAATGAAAATGTTGTAACATACGAAGCAATCACCATTCCTTGTTCCATTAGCCTATGTCGACAAAACAAACAATCAATACATTTAAAAGAAACAAAAGGGTTGCCAATCTAGTACTGTTATGCTTCTTTTCGTGGCGAAAGTAGCTTGTATTGTCCCATTAAGATGAGACAACAGAGAGGCTATTACATTAAGCTTCCTCTAGCACTGTTAGTTTGTCTCCACAATGCATATCGTTCAGTACTAAGGGTGACCTAGTTCTATAATTGGATGATGCTATTCTTACTCTTAAGTTACTTTGGTTATTAAGATGTTTCATTTCATGTCACCAATAGATAAATACATACAAGTAGGCATCAGATACTTGCTATCACAAAGTGACCAAATCTCCACCAAGATCGGTTCAAAGCTACACCACAAAATAGTGTCCTTGCAAAGATGAAAGAGATAAATAGAGCAAAGGGCCCTAAGTAAGTAGCCCATGGATGGTGGGGAAGACTAGTTGGTCTGTAGAACGGGGGGCTTCCTCTATAGTCAATTGGCTGCAACTAACTATTTGACAGCAACATACCAGAAAGGGAGAGCTCGAAGAGGATGCATTTGCATAGAAGTATGGGATGAGCATTGGATTGCGAGGTGCTTGAGTGGTCTTTATGAGCCCCATAGATGGCCGCCTCAGATACATCCATGCACTTTCTTCATTAATCTCCTAAGGGTATGGCCGAGGTCATGATGAGCTTCCAATCATTAAAGGGGGATATGATTAGGTGTACTTAAGAATGGTGATCGGGGGAGAGTTGTCAAAACTAGAAAATAGCATGGCCAAGTAAGGAGGGGTCTTAGATGAGAGGAGATTGCGGGGTATAGGCAAATGTAGTAGTTTGTTTGTAAATAAAATTATTTTATAATAAAATCATCACAATAATTCATTAAAAAAATAAAGAGAGAGGAAGCTTCCAATGTCCCACCGCCACACCACCCTCCATCCCGGCCGCCAAACCATGAGCTCCTAGGAAACCGCGTCAGTGTCCGGAAGGGAGTTTTCTGGCCCTCGAACAGTTGACGCAGTCGTGCTTGTTATCCCCCCCCCCCACAGACCGACAGCCCGCCATTGGAGTTGGGTGGCGCTCTCGATGAGTGGCTTCCTTCCTCTTGCCCCTCTATAAAAAGAGGGATCACCCCCTTCTCCATTTCATTCCTGTCATCATATTCATTCTCTTCCAATCATTCAGAGAGTAGTAGTCAGTGTACTCTGCTCCACTGACGAGGATCCCCGTAAGGCTGAGGCGAGTAGCGTGAGGACCGAGGAGAGATCATGTCATGTTGTTTCGTCGTACTCCCCTGAGAGGGTAGAGTTGACATGAGGTTCAAGATCGGATGGAATGTCTGAGTGAGAGTTGGCTCGAGATGCGGTGTTGATCTGTGGAGAGTCAACGGATGGCCTCGAGAGTTGTAATGTTTCCTTCGGATCAGGTGGAGGACCAAGAAAGAAGAAAAAAGTTGAGCAAGCAGAGGTTTCCCATTGATGAGTGTCTGCCGACTAGTGAGTGGTCTTTCACAGACAGAAGATACTACTGGTGTTAGTGATTCGAGAATGGCGAGAGCCATGTATCGGTGAGGCCTTGATGGTCGTCTCCGTGTCGTGCCTCCCAGGTGAGATCTGGACTTTGTCGAAGTTTATCTTCTGGCAGAGTTGGCACAGTGATATGTCTGGCTATCGGCTTGCCATGTATGAGGTAATTCTTGGCGATGCGCAGATGATCTGGTTGCGGTCTGTTGAGAAGGCTGTGTGAGCTGATGGAGGCTCTGTATTGGTTGTTCCCTTGAGTCGGGCGTGAAACCAGTCGGCTGGATATGAAGCTAATGTGTGGTTGTCCGCCGACCATAGGATGGATCGATAGTTGTTTCTCGTAACGAGGACTGTGTCTCCTCGGTGAGCGAGATGGTGGCAGCGGTGTCGTGATTGGTTCTCATGTTGTCTGGGATGATGCCGGACTGTGTCCTTTAGTGTATGCCGGTTGTGATGGCTAGTGTGCACGATGTGTGGAGCAAGGTGTCGTTCGTGCTTACAGTCTGACTGTGTCCCTCAGATTAGAAGCTTTCGTGAGAATCGAGGTTTTTTACGTTGGGGCTCTGACGGCGTTGTCAGTTAGTTAAGACATTCTTCCCCTATATTCCCACGTTTGTCCTGAATGTCGAGGATGAAATTTCTTTAAGGGGGGAGGGCTATAATGCCCTAGATTTTTTGGATATTTTTCGTGGGTCTCGGATCGAGTTTAGTGATTTCTACGTGATTTTACCGGTCGGACCTTCGGAACCCTGTGTAGGGTGAACCGTCACATTCTCCGACTCCGGGATGTTACCACTACGTTGTGCTCTTCGCGAGGATCGCGGAGGTGATTTTTTCATATTTTTTTAAAGTTTAAAATTTTACAGCCTGAGCATTTTTTGCATAAATAAATATTTTTTTTTAAAACCCTCCCTCACCCCTCTCTCTTTCTCACTCTTGTTCTCTCCCTCTCTCTCTCCACCGTTCTCTCTCTCCCTTTGATCCGGGCAGCCGACGGAGGTGGGGCAGTCGAGTCGGCGAGGTCCGTGGGGTGGAGGCAGGCGAGGATGACGCAAGGATCGAGAGGATGGTGGCGGCTCGTGAGGTTGTGAACCGGTGAGACTTTAACGACATTTTCTTCGTGGATAGGCATCCACGGTGCGTGGATTCTCTGGTGGAGGTAGGGAGATGGACCCCCAGCTCGTGCACTTCCTTTCCCGCGATTTTGGTAGGCCATGGTGAGCTGAGTGGGCATATTTGAGCGATTTGGAAAAAAATCTATATTTTTTGGGAGTGAGCCGAATCTAGCGATTCAACCGCGTTTTTGGGGTTTGAATGGGTCCTCTTGGTAGTAGAGAGGATGGGGATGAGATCCCCCTTATTTTCCCCTTCGCGTGGGCGCGAACGGGGCGTAGAACGGAGTTTTCTTTGAACTCGCCATTTTAGGGTTTCTGGGACAGTAGCGGTCCTAACAGGAACCGCCACTGGGCGAGACGGCCCTCTGGGAGGCCGCCTTTCACTCGTCTTACAGTGTTTTAGCCTACGGTTCTTCGATAGACCACCATGCTTGGCTATACGATCTATAGGAGACTGCTAGGGTATGGGTTGCGATCAGGGGGTGACCGCCTTCCCTCGTTTTGAGTCACGTGAGGTCGGGAAGCATAGCGGCCATGCGACTGACTGCTAGGTGACGCCCAGCAGTCAGGCATTGGACCGCCATTCTTCCAGGCGGTCTAGGAGGGACCGCCAAGTTTCTGATTGTGCCAGGGGCTATGCGGTCCTGGCTAGACCGCCATGCTTGGCCATGCGGTCCAAGCCAAACTGCCAAGCTCTGGGATGGTCTGGGAGGTCACCGTCTCTCGTCCGTGCTTTCCAGATAGTAGCTGTCATTCTGCGACTGTTTTAGTTGGCTTGCAGCCCAGAGTGGACCATTTAGCTTCTGTTTTGTGGTCCTAGCCAGACCGCCTAGCTCTGGGACGGCCCAGGGAGGACCGCCTCTTGGCTTTCGTGTTTACCGTGGCAGTTTGAGTGTTGTGTTGGACCCAGTCGACCCGGTTGTGACTCAGTGGTCGACCTTCGGTCTCGTAAGTGTCCCGGACACCCTGTAACGTCCCAGAGTCCATAATACCGATAACCCGATACTAGGTATCGAATTACCGCCACTATGAACTGAGAGCCCATGATACCGATAACCCGATACTAGGTATCGAATTACCGCTACCATGAACCGGGGAAATTTGAACATGAACAGTATCACTTTTTCAACAAAAAGAATTTTGCAAGAATGAATATATGGACAGGTAGAGAAAAATAGCAAGATTCCAGAAGTATATTCATGCACTTAATTAGACATCAGGTTACCAAGTTATTAAATTTTAAACACGAGTATTTATTAAATGTTCAAAGGAATAACGACCATGTAGAGGGTCATTTTATCAATATGGCGCCCATGGCTGGGTCGCTATATCACTATAACTCAGAAAAACTTCGATACATAAAACTGCAAGTCACTTTTCTAACCTTTACTGATCTACATGCATGCATAGGACTTATTGATTACAAGTTTGGCTTAGAACTTGAGAACACCTACCTATTTAGGTCGATTCTGATTGACGAACAGTGAGGAAATATGCAAATATGGAGTAGCAGTAACTGCAATCCGGCAGGAACAGGGGGAAGAATATGCAGCTCTTGCAGCAACAGTAGGAAGACGATGTTCCAGAGAAAAGCACAAGCTTCTCTGACGGCTACTTCAATCGGCAGATACAGGGAGAAGGCAACTGCAGCTTCACAGCAACAGAAATAGGAGACTCTGTCGACAAAGAAGCAGCAATGGCAACTTAATCAGTAGAAAGGGGGATTCTTCTCTTCACGCACAGTCGAAGAAGGAGGTGCAGAAGTAGAGGATTTAGTAACAGGTTCGTCGGATGAAGCAGTAGCAGCAGGCTTTCAGCAAGAGGCAAAGAAAGAAGAGTAGTAGGAAGAAGCAGTTGGTGAAGCAGAATAGAACGCCAGAGGAAGATGAAGTAGTAGTCGGGCTTGTTGATGGAGTAGGGTATTTATAGAATTTGGGGTTAGAATCCTAATGGGACTTGAGCACAAATCCTATTGGTATATAATTTCCTCATAATCATCCTACTTTGATCTGATCGTTCCTCAACAGTGACCAGTGTCCGAGTTAGAACAAAACATGGTCAGCCGGTTTCCTTTTAAAATCTTGAAGGAATATAGTGCCCAGGTGAGGGGCGCTCTTCAGAGAAATGGCGCCAGCATAAGGGGCACCCTTCACTGTTTACAAACACACCCGTTAAGTATTTACAACCTTGGAAAATAGCGACCATGTTGGAGAGCTCTGTTTCTTAAAATGGCACCCTATCAAGGGGCGCCCTTTCCCTTGGCCCATATGGGTTCCTCTAAGTGTAAGGCCCATGAATGTATGTGTGTTATTTGTGTGTGTTTTGGGTCCTTGACTGTTTATTTGTTTTATTTAGGAACTTTCATTCCTATGATTGGTCAGGGTTGCTACACTTTGCCAGAGTGATTGAGCTAGCCGCTGCCAAACGCTCCCTTCCTATGCCTGCCTCTAATCTCGAAACCATTAACAAGCCAAAACACCTACCGAGGAGCAAAGAAAATCACAAAAGATGCCAGGCTCAAAGGCTTCTACACCTCTAGCCACAGGACATCATACCTACGATTCTGTCCTTGATGACACCAATCCATTCCTGAGCTACCGCCGCACAGACCACCATGCCAAGAGCCACAACACAAACCATGATCGGCTCCTACCAATTCTCATCCTCGAATCCCAAATCTATCGTGAAACCTTCACATCTTATCTGTCGCCTCGCATGACGCATCCAAGGTAGTGCACAATGGCCTCAAATTCCACAACATGGGCCATGAACCAAGCCACCGCCATATATTCTCGAACTAAATATAGGACTAACACAGTCCATTCACATGTAGAAATGCAGGCCTTAGAACTCACTCGGGCACCTCTGCCCAATCCTGCCTCGAGATCTATAAAAATAATCGGGATTGGCACGGCATCTCCGACACCACAGAGCATGACGAGAAAATCAGGCTCGAAAATCAGCAGCTCACCAATGATAAACAAAGAGAATGTGATCTAGAAAGGGGGGATTGAATAGATCACTCAAACCTTCACGGATAATAAAATTCAATCGATAGAGACTGAATCTCAATAATAGTCGACACTCAACTGGCCCTATCGAAGTCATTCCAACATAAATCGATCGAGCAATGAAACTTAAATTGATCTGTGATCAAATGTGATCTATTTGTGATTTGCATGCATCATATTCCTATCTTTCACTTGCGCTAGATGCATGTTTAGGATTGTTTAAGTTCTGATCTATTTGAGCTTTCTTCCTGCGATTGTGATTGAGTGGTTTCTGTCCGCTCTACAGTAGCTTGATTTAATTTCGCAACAGTTGCTACTATAGTTAGAATTTTTATTGGGTGATCGATCTATTCACCCCCCTCTAGATCATCCTGTAGGGACCCTACAAACTTCATTATTTTTGCAAACCGATGGAGGATCATGGCTTCTAGGATGGAAGTTCCCATCCCCGAGCCTCAGGCCATCACCATGCTGTTGAACGATGCCACCCCTCAGCTTAGGGCCATCCTAATGCTTAGTGAACTCCACACCTTCCACCAACTCTACAACCGAGCTTGGATAGTTCAAGCTTAGGTAAGGGACTCTACCTTGCCTCCCTTCTTCGAGCCTCACACCAAGAGTAGGAGGACCCCAGCTATCCCTACCACTGAGGGTGTCACAGTAAATGAGCAGGTCAATACAGTTGGCCAGCCCTCTAAGTCCAACAATCGCCAGGTCTCCCAATCCACTCAGGCCACTGCTAACTAGGGGCGAGGTAATTCCAAGCCTTATGCCAACGCCCCTCCACCTCAAAGCTACGGCCCCGCTAGTCCAAAAAGGGCTGCTTATCCTTCGTTGCCTGAAACTTTAGGTGACATCTTCTTTACCCTTATATCCTCAGAATCCATTCAGCTTCCCCCTCAGCAGGATTGGGTCCATCCCAATGCTGACACCTCGAGGTATTGCCCATACCACCAGACCCCCGGGCACGATATATTCAACTGCTTCCAATTCCGAGATTGGGTGTATGATATGAATGACGAAGGGAGAATCAATTGGGCAAATGTGAAGCTAGTTATTGCCAACCTCAAGAAACCCAACAGGGACCTCGGTATAGTGCATAACCCACTGTCAGCTCATCAACCAACCAAAGATCCCTCTACCTCGAGGCAGCATGAGCGGGTGAACACTGTGATTGGGATGGAACCATGGGTTCTCAAAAGGACTCAGATGTGGGGTGTAGAAGGATTCCCAGGTTGGTACGGGAAGATAGAAGTGGAAGCTAATGAACCATGGGCAGATGTCAACATGTTCACTCAGTCCCGAAATCTGATCTCACCGTCCAGCCAGTCTCCAAGTGCTACCCAAAAGCCACTCACCCTGATCAACCCTCCTCAAAAGCCATGTCAATAAACCTATGTCTTCCCAAAGTCTCAGTCAGTGCAGGAGCGCCCCTCAGTCCTCCTTAAGTCACCTCAGCCAAAGTCAGTCCCTCCTCCGTCTCCTGTCGAATCCGGAGATGATTCAGCATCTCTCTCGTATATCTTTGGTTCTCCAGCTCCATTATAGCTCATTCGCCCAAAACCTTTGGAACAGGATGATCCGAAGGAAGCTTCAGTCAATGTCACTCTCTGGAACTGCATCATTCTCCCATCCCAAAGGCCATCTCAGCCAGAGGAAGGGGCTAATTCTCAAAGTCCTCCAGCGGAATATGACATTCACCAGCATCTGGACAGGACCCCTGCTAAGGTTTCCATCTTGAGCACCTTAGGAAATCTCCGTCACATCAGGCCACTCTGCTTCAATTCCTCTAGAAAATCATGGTCAATGAATACCTTCCGACAAGTGGTGTGACCGAGGCCATCATGACCGTTACATGTGGACCATCTATCTCATTCTCTAATAAGGACCTTGCTTTGCCAGAAAGTAGGTCACTCCCGTTGTGCCTCACGGTCTCTCTCAACGGTGTCAAGGTTGACTCCGCCCTCATTGACATGGGAGCATCAATTAATGTTTGTCCCATGAAGACCATCAAGAAAATTGGCCTCTAGGAAGAAAACCTAGAAGAGGTATGCACCACCATCTCAGCTTATGATAATTCAAAAAGGTGTGCAAAAGGGAAGGTGACCCTACAACTCGGCTTAGGTCTAATGGTTATGACATCGGACTTCTTCGTCCTTGATGTCGATCCTGCATATGAGGCCATCTTAGGACGGCCTTGGATAGAGTACAACTTTTCTATAATGTGTCTTATTTATGCCAATTACATGATTATCGCTTTAAATGCATGCTTAACTGCTTTTATATCTGTATGCTTGCATATTTAGTGTGAGGTAGGGATCCGCGTGACCCCTACTGAGTCTGACTGTGACTCACTCTTCCTACTTTCAGGTGAATCACTACCGCCGTCTCTTGGAGCTTCGTGAGATTTTGAGTAGCGTGCCAGCAGTAGTCGAGTGGGTCTGCTTGTACTTTTGGCCGGGGTATGTCCCGTGTAGTTGTACAGTTAGACTTTTGTTTGGTATTGGACTTGTGGCTGTTGTAAATCTGGACTATGACATATATTTTATCACTCTGATAGTTTAATTTGCTTCCGCACTTAACTGTTAATTGTTTAATTAATATTACGTGTTGTAATCCCAATTCGTTATACAACCCCTTGACAAACTTCACTAACCCTTCAGGGCCCTCATCAGCCTCTTGGGTGGCATCCCCAGTTCTTAGTGACGGTAATCCAATATTATCGAGTTATCAGCACTCGGAGCTCTGGGTCGTTGCAGTTCGTATCAGAGCCTGTGTTGAGGATTCGTATAAGGAATTGAAATTGCATAGTGCCTATCCAGAACAAGTCTATTTGAGTCATCTATTGCTGGCTTAGGATGCTTTCCGCGTCTGCTGATGTGATTTCTGTCGATATATGCTTCCTAGGTTCCGATGGCGCGTCGTAGAAGGGTGCATGTTTCCTGAGAGGGAAGTGGTACTTCTCCTCTAGTGGTTGTTGTATTGGTTTATGCGTCTGCGCCTGGTCAAGTCCCAGCGGTTCCCGCTCAAGTTCTGGAAGGTTTACCGGGTGTTCTGGCTGGAATGTCGACTGGTGAAGGGCAGGTGAGACCCCAAGGGCATGCTCGGGCCGAATCTGTTTAGCCAGGTGTGCCAGGTGTGCAGTATCACCTTGTCCCTCAGCCGACAGGGTGGACCCAGCAAGTTTATCAGCCGAGTGTACCTGGAGTTCCTCCCGTTATTCCTGCCACCGATGGTGCTTCTTCCTCTAAGCCCAAGGGCAAGAAGTTCTGATTCAAGAAGTCTAAGAAGGCTCAGACGTCCAAGGATCAGCAGGGCAGGCAGGTGATTGCAACTAGAACCTCCTCTCTTATGCCGGTTAATCATGGTACACCTCCGTCCATGAATACTAGGAGCAAGTTAAGGGAGCGTGAAGAACGGCTTGCCCAGCAGTCATCCGCCAGTGCTGTTTCGTCATCAATGCCTTCTTCTCAGCAGTCTCAGGGACCTGCTATCCGTCAGTCGAGATTATGTTCGGATGGGATAGAACGTGATGAAATGACAGATGAGGTGGATGTTAGCAGGATTCGTGGGTGAATCCTATGCTAGCATGGTTTAATCGTTTGTCGCCTGTGATTAGAGGTCGATTTCGCTGTGTGGGCCAAGTGACTTGTCACCTCCAGTGTCGACAGCCATGTGAGTAGTCCACGTTGTGCGTTATTCTTCCAACAGAGTATTTGACTCTACTATTTTCTTTGGTTATCTTGTTATCTGAGTCTGTGGATCTATTATATCATTGTGTGGCTTGGTTTCCCCTGCGCTTCGGCGTGAATGGGGCGTGGAATGGGTCGATTCGACCATTCCACTATTTTGCTCACTATGTCGGTGTAACAGTCATCTCAGAGACCGTCACCTTTTGCAATGGTCCTATGATAGACCGTTACCTCTGTAGGAGGCTTGGTCGGTGTGATGGACTAGTACAAGGCCATCACACGGCGATAACGCGCCAGTGCAGGAGCGTTACGCCCTGGCTATTTTTCAAGGACTGTGTCTGTCAGCTCCTCAGAGGCCGTGTCTTCTTGGAAGACTGTGTTGGTCGGTTCGCTCTGATGGACTTCTCCCTGTGCGTTATAGTTAGTTAACGTGCCTATGCTAGTCCATTATGTTGCATTTGACCGATGGTTGACTGGCTATGGCGGTTGGTGTAACGCACCTACCCCCATGCGCCACGTTTCTGTAATGGGTTCAAGCTGGTCCATTACAGGTTGTTGTCCGTGTTAGAAGTTTTCTAGTCACCTCCAGCCAACCCCACCAACTCATCTTCAAACAAGTGGGTCACACCTCTAGCCAACCCCACTCACTCACTTCCAACCAAGTGTGTCATAGTTAGAGGGAAGAAGCCATGCTTGTAGATGAGCCTAGGTCCACCACTAGGCCGAGAGCCGATGGGAAAGTCTATCATAATATCCCTAATCCAACCCCCTCTATTGCCAAACTCTTCAAACACATTTCGGATGGTTTGGATAGGATGTGCACTCAGATTGACGGACTCTTACCCGAGTTCAAGGAGGTAGAAGTCGGTAGTCCTAACCCAGCGCCATCTACGGTGCTCTCCCCAAACCCTCTCCCCATCATGGAGGCCCCTCCTACTCCACTCACGAGTGCTCCGTTGCCACCCTTTCCTTCCATTCTTTATGCGGAGCCACCACATTTGGAGCCCCCTTAGCCCGAGCCACCCGTGTTTCTAGCGGGAATGCTTTTTATCGCCGAGCCACTACTTAGTTGGCTCAAAATAGACTTGGTCCCACCTTCCTATCCACCCATGGACCCTACATTACCAATAGTGCCTGTCAACTACTACACCACGTTTCGGTCTAATCACCATGTCGATACATTGGATGACCTTATTATGGGATTAGACTCACAAATAAAGTTGACGCATATGTTGGCCTGAGGTTTTGACCAACTCACGAGTCGTAGCTTCACCCACCCTGTCTTAGGGTCCATTACCTCCGTGTACACTGTGGGTCATGTCACCACGGAGGTCCTTTTATTCCTTCCCTTGCTAGTCGAGCTCGACTTCATTCCTTTCATCCCAAGGGAGGAACCATACCTCATACCCATGACCACTGTCCCACCTACTACAACACATGAAGGTGACCATCAACACCTTCTAGAATTCCATACGTGGGACCATAGGATGAGGGAATCCATATCGATGGGTCACACCTTCTTTGATCCCTTCGACCCCTTTCATGACATTAGGGAATCCATATCGATGGGTCACACATTCTTTAATCCCTTTGATCCCTTCCTCGAGATTAGGGAACCCATGTCGAGGGGTCATACATTCTTCGACCCCTTCAATCCCTTTCTTAGTGGGCCACTTGATCCACGACTTCCATTCCATCTCTTTAGGGAAGTCCCCTACCACACCCCTTCCCCACGGGCCGATCCACCTATGCTCATCACAACCATTCATTGGCCAGAGATGCATACGTATATAGGTGACGACGAAGGTGACTTTGGTTCCCCCGGCCCACCTAAACAACCTAAATGCCCCGAACCTCCAACACCCAAGTCCCATAGAAATCTAATGCATGACTGGTACACACTTGGATGCTTAGGAGTCCCCCATGATGTTAACCTCCGGTTACGTCAAACGCCTGTATGGCACACATTCGGGTGTCCTGGTCTACCATTGCATATGCATGGGTTAGACTAACTATAGGTTTGTTTAGGGTCATATGTGCATCCGTGTGTTTTCTTTTATTTGTCCAGTATGTCAGGAGTCCGCATGAATACGTCGAGTCAGTCTATTCCATGCAAGCTCGAGTACCTGTCCCTTTCGAGTATGAGGTAAATTGGACCACATGCATACGTTGTAGGCTTGTTAGCAGATTATGGGTTCAGCTCCTTCTCCGTGTATCGGGTCTAGTCACCCATGGGACTCAGCGGTGAATCCCAGTGAGTCGTTGAGCCATCTCCACCCCTTGTGAGTTACACCACCCTGAGCATCCACTTCCAACCTTGTTACCCTAGCAGCGTGAGTAGATAGAACATATACTGGGTGAGCGGGTAATGACTACCCGGGGTAGGGTGTACTGACACTCTGGTTCGATGGCGGGGACAGCCCGCGTCCGATGACATTGGGTTCTACTGGAGCGATAGCACACCCCTCTTAATCGATGGGGTCGAGTTCTTCCCACCCGGAGAGAATTGATGGGAATCGACTCCAGACACTAGCCTTTTAATTTACCTTTATGTCCTTTAGGTTTGCATTTATGTCCTTGCATAAAAAGATGTGTAATTGTAAGGCCTTGTAAGCCAAAGTGTTAGTCCATAAAAAAGGGAAGAGAGATTAACTCTCCCCCCTCCTCCCTCTTGCTCTCTCTCCCTCTCCAGAAGGTGTAAGGGCTGGGGAAAGATTATGTCGGGGGCGTACCGTCACTGCACGAGGATCCGTGTGGATCAGCTCTAGAGGCCGTGCATCTGCGCGGCTCGGTATTCTACATCGGGCACTGCGGACATCGTTGTTCTGCGTAAGGTATAAATACGCAACCCGTAGTTAGGGGTTGGGATTAATACATCGATTAGAGCATGGATCTAGGTTTCTATCAAGTAGGATTCGGGTATATAAATTTTTGTTATCCGCTGCATTGCCCGAACATCGCTGTTCGAAACCTTACAGGAAGTACCCCCTCACTAGAAGAGCAGCCAGCTGCATCCAGTGACGTCTTATGCTGCGCCAAAAGTACCTCTCTATGGATGCCTGGGACGATGAAGACCGAGGTACATGCTAAACCAAAATAGGAACTATAGTCGCGAGTGACTAGCCAGGGTAACGCCTGTCGGTGTCAGTCCAAGTCCCTGATTACGTGTGCACACAGTGGCTCACTGCCTAAGCCAAGCCTCTAGCTAGTATTCCCCCTCTGCAGGACGCTACAGTTGAACCAGGGGCCCACAGAACTAGCTTAAAAACTGTACAACGGGAACTGCCCCACCACAAGGGCCGACACGCCGTAACATGTTGTAAGGCTATGACTAGTGGAGGCTCACTAGACACAGACTCCAAAGCACGGGTGCTGAAGTACAGATAGACAAGGAAGCACTATCGCACGTACTACGAAGCACCAAGGTAACACACCACTGTCGAAGGACTCAGGATAAGGCAACTAGACCTACAGACACAACGTTCCTTGAGTCTCACAACTCAGAGTCAAGATCATCATACAAAGTAGAACAAGCCAGCAATCGGTCTAATCCTAAGCCAAAGAAATTGACTCACCGTAGGAAATGACTCACGGAGACCTGAGGGAATACTAAGAACCCTCAGCAGACCTGGACACGTAGAGCGAGGTAAGTCGATACCTCACGGCGTCCAGAACCATGTCTCAAAGTGGACAGAACTGCCGAGACACGCTCAAGGTCACCTGTTAACCATTGGGTCACACTGGGTTGACCAGAACCAGACAATGACGACTCTATAGTAGGAAAGAAAATCCTACCACAAGCAAGAAGACTCTTGGCTACCTCATAATGTAGGCTTAGCCCTCATAGGACATCAGAAGATATCCATGGGACAATGGGCAAACCACAAGATCAAGCCAAGATTTCAGAAAACCAAAACACTAGCAAACCACCCTCTGGAGGATAAGTGATCTATCACTCGATCGCCTAATGACATAAGCAGTCAAGGAAGGAATCACTACACCCATGGGGTTAAGGACTATGGCAATCAAGGGTTGGGTCGTCAAGGCACTGTGGCGTTCAAGGAATAGGCCGCTAGACACAGTTGACCCCTAACAGACATACCCCATCGAACCACTGTAGCGGTGTAATATAGACGCGCTACACGGACCTAACTGTCAAAGAAGGAACCGCCACACTAACTACCCTAAGAGATAGACCTAAGACAACTGGACATGTAACGGCCTAATAGAGGCACGCTACACCAATCTGACGTACGAAGGTTTGGCCGCTAGAGCCAACCGACATAAACTATTGACCCGGTCAAACACACTGTGGTGGCCTAAACAAGGCACACTACAGCAAGGTGATGCATGAAGATTGGGCCGCTAAAGCCAACCGACTTAACCTATTGACTCGGTGAAACGACATGCAGCGGCCTAATGTGTTGAGTCCCTGTGTTTTGATGATTCGCAAACACTACGAGTCTGCTATGCTATGACTAAATGTTCTATGTGCCTGAATGCATGTTGTGTGGTGAGTTTACTCTTGAAGTCACACTTCGTGTTGCTCCTTATTCTTCACACCATCCATGTCTTAATGTCAATTTTTCACACTTCGTGTCATTTGTCTTAGTGTTAGTTTTATACCTCGTGTCATTTTTTTCCTTCTTATATACTTCGCGTCGTTTGTATACTCCATGTTTTTTTCCCGTTCCCCATTGTTCAGATCATGGTACTCTCACTATCCATGTCTATCATTATAAGATTGGTCAACTCATTCTAGATTATCATGTACATAACTATAGGACAACATTAATAAAAGTGGACAACATGTAGATAATATGGTATCCTCAGAGTATGTTAGGCATGTATAAATGGTAATATTTGAACTGAGTAACTTGTTGAGTCTATTCATAGACTCATGCTTGTTAACATTGTTTAGGAGATTCTCTTGGCGAAGGCGAGGAGTTAGCATGTTGTGACTCCGACCGTGAGGATTTGGAGTGAATCTTTAGTGATCTTTTTATCTTTTGTTGAGGTAGTCTTTTGTTAGAAGAAATTAATCTGGTGAAGAGAATGGAGGTGCTAGGAGAGAGAAGCTCTAAGGGTGGGGGCACGAAAGGGGGGCCTTTGCATGGAGACCCCTCCAAGGAGGCCACCACAGAGGATAGAAGCGGGCCAGGCGCTGCTTCCTTACAACTTGGCCCTCCCCCACCGCGTGGAGCTACATCCTCCTGGCATCCTTCTCAAGCTAAACGAAGAGGAAGATCACGTTCAAGAGGTAGGCATCAAATTCCAATCTCTTCCACTCCTGTGGCTTGGAACTCCCTTTTCAAGGCCCCATCTGGACCACAAGAGATTGGTCTTCACTTTGTCCCTCTAGAAATGAACAATGGAATCAAAGTTGCAGTTTATGAGAAGTCTGATTCTGCGGATCTTCTAGTGACTTGGTCATTAGCATTGGTAGGGTATGTGGTAGGATTGCATTTATCTTACATCCCTCTCCATGCATACGTCAAGTCCCAGTGGGGAACAAATGCGTTTGAATTACATCTTCTACAGAATGGTTTTTTTGTTTGCAAATTTGACTCTGAAGATGATTTACGCCAGGCTCTTGAGAGGTTCTGGACCATCAAAGGCCACCCCATGATACTTCAGAGATGGAGTCCTCAACTGAGAATGGAACTAGATAGTCTCACGAGTATTCCTTTGTGGGTGGCTTTCCACGGACTTCCCCTTCACCTATGGACTTGGGATTTTATTGTGAAGATCTCTTCCATTCTGGGCGAACCTCTGTATCTAGACAAGCAAACGGCTGAGCGCAATAGACTAGCTTATGCGAGGGCATGCATCATGATCTCGTCAAGGGAAGAACTCCCTGATTTTGTTCATTACAAAGATCTGGATGGCAGCGTCAAGAAGATAAGAGTAACCTATCAATGGCGTCCAAGACGCTGCTCGTTGTGTTACTCCTTTGGTCACGCAGAAGGTGCATGCAAACCGGTCCTCCAGAAGAAACATGAGCAAGTTCAGGTCTACAAACTCAAGGAACGTTCAAATCCCTCTTCAGCTGGCGTGCATATTCACAACTCTTTTGAGGTTCTGAACTCGGAGGAAGATGGTGCTCTGGAGGGACTTGGGGTCGCAGCAACTCAGTTCTCCGAGCCTCTCAAAGCCCTAGCGGTTCAGAGGACTCAGAGTACTGAGTTTGTGACTCAGTCCAAGGCCAACTAGGTTACCAATCCCATGTAGGGCCATGTAGAGGCAGAATCTTCTTCTTTGGGACGCCTTTACACTACTTTCCTTTCTAAGGGGAAAATTATAGCAAGGGATGCCAAGGAGGAAAAGACAACATTGATGGCTTCCACACCAACTATAGGTGCTTACTCACCGTTCCTCTTTGTGGATATTGCGCTACCTATGGAGGGCGCCCACCAACAACCTAACCTTGGAGAGCCAACTACTACAAATTTAGCATCACACCTTGGAACATCTGGTCCCGGAAGTCTTTAATGCTATATCAAAAACTCATCAACCACCATGTGTAGAGGCAGCCCCACCTTTCTTTCCACCTTCTCCCAATATCCATGAGGCGCCACATTCTTCTCAACACTGCCCCCCAATCAATGAAGTAAAGGCCCCACCTTCCTTCCACTTCCACCCATCCTTCATAAGGAGCAATCAACATGTGGAGAGGCCAAAACTCAACACCCAACATGTGGAGAGGTGGCCCCACCTTGCCTTCCACTTCCACCCAACCTTCATGTGGCTCAATCAAGATCTGATATTCCACATGAAGAGGAAATAGATAAATTTGATAGATTATTAAAAGATGCACATCGACCATTTTATCCAGGTTGTACAATGTTTTCATTATTGGCTTTTCTTGTAATATTGCTTCATGTGAAGGTAATCAATCGTTGGAGTAATAAATCATTCAATATGCTACTTGAACTTTTGAATGGTGCATTTCCAGAGGGCCATTTGATTCCATCATCGTATTATGAGGCTAAAAGGATTCTACGAGACCTTGGATTGGCATATGATTCTATTCATGTATGCAAGAATGATTGTGTGTTGTTTAGAAAGGAATTAGAAGACAAGAATGAATGTCCACAATGTAAAGAGTCAAGATGGAAATTAAATGATGACAAAGGTAAGAAAACTCCTAATAAAGTGCTTCGTCACTTTCTATTAGTCCCAAGACTTCAAAGGTTGTTCATGTCAAGAAAGATAGCTTTTGATATGAGATGGCACAAGGAAAAACGTGTAGACGAGGAGAATGTTTTGAGGCACCCAGCTGACTCAGAAGCTTGGAAAGACTTTGATAGGCAATATCCATGGTTTGCACAAGATCCTCGCAATGTACGACTAGGATTGGCAACAGATGGGTTCAATCCTTTCGGTAACATGAACAATGCATATAGTATGTGGCCTATCATACTCATGCCATATAATTTGCCTCCATGAAAATGTATGAAAGAACCCTTTTTTATGGTGTCATTATTGATTCCTAGGTGTACAGCACTAGGGAGGAATATAGATGTGTATTTACAACCATTAATTGATGAGTTAAAGGAATTGTGGGAGAACGGAGTTAGAACCTATGATGTTGTAACTGATAGTGTTTTTCAAATGCATGTAGCAATTTTGTGGACTATAAATGACTTTCCTGCATATGGTGATATATCAGGATGGAGCACAAAAGGGTATCTTGCATGCCCAGTTTGTAATCAAGATACATGCTCTGATCGATTGAGAAGTAAGCTTTGCTACATGGGCCATCGACGTTATCTACCTCAAAATCATAGTTGGAGAAGGAGCAAGAAATTTAATGGCAAGCTTGAAAGGCGGTCTCGCCCAAGGGAGTTGTCTGGTGATGATATTTTAGCACAATTGGACATCCTAAAAGATGTCAAGTTTGGAAGGAATGCAAATAAAAAAAGGAAGCGTACACAAGCAGAATTGAACTGGACCAAAAGAAGTATATTGTTTGAGTTACCATATTGGAAGAACCTCAAGTTGTGTCATAATCTCGATGTCATGCACATTGAGAAAAATATCTGTGATAATATCCTCAGGACTCTATTGAGCATTGAGGGAAAGACAAAAGATACAGATAAAGCACGTTTGGACCTTGCAGACATGAATATACGTAATGAGTTACATTTGAGGGCTAGTGGGGATAAGTTTATCAAGCCTCCTACTTGTTACACTTTGTCACATAAAGAGAAACAAGATTTTCTTGAATTTCTTCAAGCTGTGAGGTTTCCAAATGGATATGCAACAAATATATCAAGAAGTATGAACCTAGAGAAACGTAAGATCTTGGTATTGAAAACTCATGATTGTCATATTTTATTACAACGAATGCTTCTGATTGGAATGCGTGGTTACTTGAATAAAGATGTGCTTAATGCATTAAGTGAGCTGGCAAGTTTCTTTCGAGAGTTATGTTCCAAAACATTGAGAGTTGATGCCTTAGAAGAGTTAGAGAAGAAAATTGTGATAGTTCTATGTAAGTTGGAAATGATTTTTCCACTGGCATTTTTTGATGTTATGGTGCATCTAGCAGTACATTTGCCACAAGAGGCTAAGCTTGGAGGACCTGTTCAAAATAGATGGATGTATCCTATTGAAAGAATTATTAGTACTCTTAAGAGGGTGGTTCGAAACAAAGCTCGCCCCGAAGGTTCAATTGCAGAAGCATATATTGCAAATGAGTATTTGACATTTTGCTCTATGTATCTTTCTGGAGTGGAGACAATGTTCAATCGTCCAGAATGAAACTATGATGGAGAGGAACACTTTAGTAGAACACTTTTTGTGTTTTCACAAAAATTTGGAGAAGTGAGAAGAGAATATTAATCTAACAAAACTAAATGTGAAATTAAATAGATGAGGTGGGATAGATTTGCGGCCGTGGTGTGAGGGTAATGACGTCGTCTCCTCGAGCCTTTGATTTACGAGTCATCGGGAACGACTACGTACACTCGATCGGATCAGAACCGCTTCTCTTGACCGTCTTTGGAAGAATTTTTAGAAGATGATAGATAAAGAATGGTGGAAGAACATTAGAGAGATGGAGAGAAATTGTGCTAAACAAAATTAAAAATAACAACATTATTAGAATTAAAACATGAATTAAAGTAAACTTATAAGTGTATTACAACAAAATAAATAAATTACAACAAGGTAGAACAATAACAAAAGAAATAAAATGGATAAGCCTAATCCTATATTAAGGAACTAGGAATGGAGGGTGGAGGAGAATGCAGGCTAGCTTCTACGTAAGAGCATGTTAGGAGAGGGAGAGAGAGAGAGCTACATATGTGCATCTTAGGAGAGGGAGAGAGAGATCCCGTGAGCCCCCATCTCCCTCCTTTTATAGGCTCCAAGCAACCACTATTCTTCTCTCTTTCTTCACTCTCTCCACGTCTGTATGAATGGGCCTTGGCCTGCGTGTTCCTCTTCTCTCTCCTTTTCTGCGTGTATCACGGCGCCTACCATTGAAGACCACCCTGCCGACAAGCCGCTCCCAACCCACTACTGCGGTTGAAGACTTCGCCAGCTCCACATGAAGAGGAGGCTGTTGGCCTCCATCGTGGGATCGTGTGGAGCATGCCGTCGCCATGCTTCTCTCTTTTTGGTCGACAAAGAAGGCCGCCTGCCTGCCTGCAGCTGAAGACCGCCCGCCTTCTCTCCTCTTTTCTCGCCGTGAAGCACGCTCTGTCGCGTGAGCCGACGTCGTGTGAGCGAAGCCAACCGATGTGAAGCACCCACCATCGTCGATCGTGCCACGCCCGCCATGCCACCTTGCCGCTATCATTGAAGCCCCAGTGCGCGGACCTCGCCAGCCAGCCTCCTGCATTGCCATGGCCGCCGAAGCTCCCATGTTCGCATGGGCCAAAGGCCGTTCGGGTCGTCCGCGTGGACCCTGCCTGCGAAGTAGCTGTCGGTCGCGTCCGCGTGGAGCCTGCCATGGCCGCTCGCTCTGCTGCTGAGCCCGTGAAGATGCTGTTGCTTTGGCCTTGACCGCACCCAAACCACGCCATCGTTTGCTGGCCGCGTGGAGCACACCCGACGCCTGCTGCCGCGAAGCCGCTGCTAACACGTCCGTGCCAGTTCGCCTGGCCAGCC
Organism: Amorphophallus titanum; assembly: GCA_024336825.1. Taxonomy (NCBI): domain Eukaryota; kingdom Viridiplantae; phylum Streptophyta; class Magnoliopsida; order Alismatales; family Araceae; genus Amorphophallus; species Amorphophallus titanum. The sequence continues at coordinate 4,980,257 of JANBPO010001714.1, read as the reverse complement.
AACACCTACCGATCGCCCTGCTATTCGTGGCCTCCATCATGGGATTGTGTGGAGCACGCCGCCACCAAGCTTCTCTCTTTTTGGTCGATAAAGAAGGCCACCTACCTGCCTGCCGCTGAAGACCGCTCGCCTTCTCTCCTCTTTTCCCGTCGTGAAGCATGCTCTACCACGTGAGTCAACGTCATGCGAGCGAAGCCAACCGACATGAAGCACCCACCATCGTCAATCGTGCCAAGCTGACCTTCGTGCCACGCTCGCCATGCCACCTTGCCGCTATCGTTGAAGCCCCAGCGCGTGGACCCCGCCAGCCAGCCTCCTGCGTTGCCATGGCCGCCGAAGCTCCCGTGTTTGCATGGGCCGAAGGCCACTCGCGTTATCTGCGTGGACCCTGCCTGCGAAGCAGCTGTCGGTCGCGCCCGCGTGGAGCCTACCGTGGCCGCTCACTCTGTTGCTAAGCCCGCGAAGACGCTGCCACTTTGGCCTTGACCGCGCCTAAGCCACGCCATCGTTTGCTGGCCGCGTGGAGCACACCCGATGCCTGCTGTTGCGAAGCCGCTGCTAACATGTCCGTGCTAGTTCGCCTGGCCAGCCAACACCTGCCGACCGCCCCCCTATTCGTGGCCGACGAAACGGCCCACGGGTGGTGTCGGCCTCCGGATCTGCAGGAGTGGGTCCCACTGTGATGGGGTCCCCCTGGTGGCATGCTTCCACGGAAGGCGGTCAGCCGGGAACACCGATCGGTGGCCGTTCGGCTCCCTAAGAACCTGTGAAACCTGCAAAAGAGAGTAGAAACACAAAAGAACAACCCAGATTAGCCCTTTGAAGAGTGTAGTAACTATAATGAAAGAAAACTTAAAAACATGCAAAAGGAGAGGTGAATACTGGGGAGGTTGGTTTTTTTAACCCCTCTGGGACATTTAAAAGATGGGAGGAGGTTTTAAAATGATGCAGAAGAGTGAAGAACGTGAGAGAGGAAGAGGGGAGATGCTAAGGATGCTTGGGAGGAAGAAAGAAGACTAAAGAGGACAATTGACTGAACTAAACCCTTGGAACCAATACTCCCTGGACTTAGGAGGCAGATGGACGTGGGAAGCAGTTCTCCTTGGTTGGTTCTAGCTCTAGGAAGTAGCAGCACTTCGACGCAAACTCCAGAAATCTCCTCCTCAAGTCATGAAGCCAAGGGTTCTATTTATAGACCCTCAAACTCTCTGGACGAGTTGGAGAGAATCCAGCTAGAAAGTAGGACGTTTCTTAGCAAACTCCTGAAGATAATACTCCCAAGAGTCCATAGAAACAAACAGAAGGTTCTGAGGATGAGAATTGAGGGAGAAATCATCAGATCAAACTCTCAATCCGGTCACGGAGTAGGAGAGAAAGAGCAGTTCTTCTAGAACTCTCTGTCTGATGTAACGACCTTACGATTAACCGCCACATGAATGTAACGCTCCAGGAATGGACCGCCATGCTACGTTATCCAACAACAGATAAGGCCAATGGGCGAAGAAGTCGTGAGGAGGACTCTGCAAGGATGTGATGGTGAAAGGGTTACACACCAAAAGCCTCTGATGACTGCACGATAAATTGTCAGACTTCAACGGATAGAAAGAGATAAGTTTTGAAGAAAGTTGTTGGCTTTGGGGCTCTTGCGTTACCTAACGATCAAATGGAGGAGCGTTAGACGACGGTGATGCACCAAATATGGGCCGCCAGAGATCATGAAGCAGCAAATGAAACAAAGGTTTACTAAGCTTCATCGAGCGGACAGAAGGTAAGGAACAAGACCCAACCAAGGAGAAATGACCCATGACATAAGCCTCAAAAACTGACCAAGAAGGCCCAGTAAGGGTGAACAACTCAGAGTATCATAAGGATGAATAAGGAGATGACCCAAGTTATTGGTCATAAAATGGGCATCAACAGATGCCCCTCCTTAACGTCCTCTTTGCAGGGGAGTGAGCGGAGGTGAAGTGAAAGCGAAATGGGACATGGAGATGAAGCGGAAGTGAAGCGGAGTGGACCGAAAAGTGGGCATTAAGGCAAACAGCACCCGTTCCCAACCAACGAGCGATAGGAATCTTCCAGAAAACTTCAGACTTAATCACAAGGAACGGCAAACCAAATGACGCATGTCTGGAGGAACTAACAACTAAGGAAAAGAAAACACAGCCAGCGGCCAGAGCAAATGGAAGGGAAAGAGATGATTAACTAAACTCCAGACAGGAATCTTCAGCTAACCAAATCGAGCGAGTAGACTAACGGAAACCTTCCAACTCAGAGTGAAATGACTCTCCTTACTCGAGATCATGGACACATAATTACCCATCATTACTGTGATATCTTGGACAGATGAAGGCACGTGAATGCTTAAAGATATGCATGATGCATGCTGGGCTAAAGGAAATGAAATCATTAAAATGAATGCAAAGAGAGATAAAATAGCAAGATACTCGAGAATAATATTGCTAGACTAGACGGACCAGGGTCAAGACACTATCTGCAACCACGGCGTGCAAGATAAAACCATCGTCCCCAAGCTTTTCTAACCTAACGGCCTATCCAACGTTTAATCATGTGCACTTAGATCATCCTCATTTTTGTTAAAGGGGAACATCAAATCCCAGAACACATGAGTGACCAGCCAGTTCTCGAGATAATATAATAATGTTGATAACATATAGTATTGCAACAATGAGAAGGGAAAGAAAGCCATACCTGACTTACCTGCCAAGCAAAATAGTATTTTTTTTATTTTCTATTTTTTTTAATTTTTGAGGGTTTTCAGCATAAGACACAACAATATGGATGTGACATGATATACAATGGGCTGCCGAACATAACCACGAACTTGATCTACATAAATAAAAGAGAACCAAATAAAAAACCTACACCTGCATTCCATGGACAAAAGAAAATTCCTTGCATGCATTGCATGAATAAAAGAAAAACTCCTCACGTGCATCTCAGAGAGAGAGAGAGAGAGAGAGAGAGAGAGAGAAACCTCCCTTACCAAGCCACGGTTGCATGGCCCTTTGAGCGAGCCTTGGCCCAGCACGCTCCAACTCATCCCAGCCCGGTACACTCTTGACCTACCCCTCTGCCGGCACACCCTGTCGTACCTTGCCCGGCACACTTGCATCCCCTTACTCGGTACACTTCATCTCAACCCAAACATGCATAGACTTTGGCCCAATCTTGCATAGACCCTACCCCAACGTGCTCAGACTTCAGCTTGCATATGCACTGACCTTGGCTTTCCCACACTTGGACCTTAACGGACCTTATCCCATATGTGCACAGACACGACCCTACACACATCTCATGTGTGCACGGACCTTGCCCTCTACACACCTCCTAAGTGCATAAACCTTGCCCTTTTCACTGACCGTAGTTGCATTAGGGTCGTCACATGCATTGACCTTAGTTTCATTAGGGTTGTCCCTTGCATCTACCTCAGTTGCATTTGGGTGACCCTAGCATCGACCTTAGCTGCCTTAGTCCTGACTAGCGTCGACCTTAGTTACAGTTGGTCCTGACTAGCGTCGACCTCAGTTGCCCTGGAGGACCACTAGCCTCGAGCTTAGATCCAACTTGCATTGACCTCAATCCCAACTAGCGTCAACCTTAGTTCCAGCCTGCACTAACCTCACCCTGACTAGCGTCGACCTCAGTTGCATTTCGGTGACCCTAGCATCGACCTTAGCTGCCTTGGTCCTGACTAGCGTCGACCTTAGTTGCCGTTGGTCCTGACTAGCGTCGACCTCAGTTGCCTTGGAGGGCCGCTAGCGTCGACCTTAGCTCAGGATTGAACCGACCTCGCCCCCTCCACAGACTAGATCTGCACCGGTCTCACCCCTGTGTGCACAGACCTTGCACACAATGTGCACCGACTTGCCTTCAGCCCTGGGCAAACCTGCACCGACCTTGCCCTTCACACTCCCAAACCTGCACCAACCTCGTGGTGAACCTGCACCGACCCTGCCCGTGTGCACCGACCTCAGGGCGAACCTGCACCGACCTTCCTTCAGCCTCTGGCCCATGTGCACCGACCTCAAGCCACACATGCACCAACCTTAGCCCTCATTGCACCGACCTTGCCCCTTTGTCCTAGGCAAACCTGCACCGACTTCACCTTAGTCTGGGCAGACCTGCATCGACCTTCCTTCAGCCCCTGGCCCATGTGCACCGACCTTAGTTGAGACCTGCACCGACCTTAGCTGCAGCCCACACAGACCTTGCCTGAACTTGCACAGACCTTACCCAAACATGCGTCGACCCCAGATCGCCTTGCAGTGACCCCAGCTCGCGCTTGCACCGACCCCAGCTCGCCTTGCACCGACCTCGGCCCGCGTATGCACCTACCTCAACGCGCCTAGCCACATGCTGCACTGACCTCGCCCATGCATGGTTCTCCGTGTGCACCGACCCAACCCTGATCTGCATAGACCCCAACTCGCATTTGCACCGACCTTGCCTATTGGCCTAACAGAACTTGCACTGACCTTAGCCCAACTAGCGTCGACCTTAGCCACAAACCTGCACCCACTTCAGCCTCCCCAGCAAAACTAGCGTCGACCTTAGCTGCCTCTGGTCTTCACTAGCGTCGACCTCAGCTACCCTATGGTCTTGGCTTGCACTGACCTTGGCCAGATTGCACTGACCTTGGCCAGGCTTCGCCCCAAACTTGCTCAGACCCTTGCCCAGCATGCATAGACCCCTCTTCAACCCCTTCGGGCTCATCTTTTCATACACGCCTTAAATGCAATAAAATAATAATAATGATAGCAAACTCATAAAAAGGGGATAAATAATAAAATAATAATAATAATAATAATAAATCTAATAATAATAATATAAGATAAGTAATAACAATAATAACTAAAAATTTTACCAAAATCTACTGCTGATTACATTATCTGACAAGGCAGAAATAGATCTCCAGGAGGAGAAGGCTATCTATATGTCAAGGGTAAACAAATCATCAACCAGTAGGTCAGTGAACCTTGACTCCTATAGCTCTCTAATGATTCCCAGCAGATCAATCAACGGAAACGAGCCTAGCTTGCATCTAGTCGATGACAGAAATAAAGACAAGCAAACCACATAATGCACACCACGGGAGAGAGGAGTTTTAGGTGGTTTGGTCCTCCAGACCTACGTCCACCCCACACTCAACCCAGAGTGTGGATTACTACTACACAACACAGCTTGTGTCCGCTGGGCCTTACAGCTTGCCTACAACCCACTGAGCCTTACAGCTTGCTATCCAAAGAACTCTTTCTCTGCAACGCTGGGGATTACAGCTTAACCGACTAGTGGAATCCACCACTGCACCGCTGACTAATAGCTTGAAGAAAAGTATGAAAGAAAATAAAAACAAGAAGGAAATAGCGACTGAAAGCTGTGTGCACTAGAATCCCAAAATGTAGCTCCGTTGGAGCAGATTGGCCTGGATTTGATCCATGGTCTAATGACGAATGCCTTCACTCTCTTCTTCCTCTTTCTGATCACTCCCTTCTTTTCTCTCTTGGCTTTATGGTTCGCTCTACTCGGAAGTCATCTGGTTCTCTTCTCTCTGCTCTCACTCTCTTTCTTCAACATGCAGACACAGGGCCGCCGTAGCAGCTCTTCTATTTTATATCAACTTCACCTCTTCGAAACGAGATCCCCTTCTCACTGACCCTTATCCTTTTCGAGTCTAGAAGATTCCTCCACGTGTCCTCATTCTATTAGCTCCTCTAGCCTAGGATCACGTGCCAACCTTGACTTCCACGAGGTTGTACTGTTCAAGGCTTTAGAGGGCTTCTGCGTTGACACTGGCAGCTAGAGGCGTTGACGCACTAGAAGCTCCTGTTCGCTTGAGTCCATATGGCTTCAACTGTAACGGTTTCAACTGCAGCGTCCACGCACCCATGTGGGAGCATTGACGCAGTGGAAGGATTTGTTGGCTTCAACTGCAGCGTCCACGCAGTCATGTGAGAGCGTTGACGCAGTGGAAGGATTTGTTGGCTTCAACTATAGCGTCGACCTTCATGTTGCAAGGTCGACCTTTGACGTGAAAGCTTGAATGCGGCGTCGACGCCAACGCCTGGATGCATTGACACTGGCTTGAAGAAGGGTGCTTAGAACATGAAGGCTTGAAGGCTTGGGGGCATAAAGGCAGCGTCGATGCCAATGCCTAGATGCGTTGACACTGTGCGAAGGAGCTCCGACTTGAAGCCTACTACGTCGACCTTTCTTTGAATCTTGGGACACATTAGTCAGCTACGTCCACGCTGTCAACTGATGCATAGATGCTGTGCGAGGATGTCATCAAGTCTTCTTTTAGCATTTGATTTGAAGGGTCAGTGTTACTTCTATGTATTGCTTCACTGCTGCGTCCACGTTGTCGTTCAGCAACGTTGATGCAGTGGTTGTCTTCTGATGCTTCAACTGCTGCGTCCACCCTTGAGCCTGTAGCGTCAACCCTACCATGATGATATGCTTTGTCTTGAAGTTTGAAGGTTCTGTTGCGTGAATGTTGCTTATACAACTGTGTCCACGCAGTGCTGCTAGAGCGTTGACGCTTTGTTAGCAACGTCGACCTTTATACTTGTAACGTTGACCTTTGACGTGAAAGGTCGACCTTTGTCCTGAAGGCTTAAAGGTTGCTACTGCTTGGGTTACTCTGTTGCATCCACGCTGTACTACTAGAACGTTGATGCTGGTTTGAAGAAGATGTCGGACTTGAAGATATTGAAGGCTACTGCTCTGTCCACGCTGTCGTTCAGCAGCGTTGATGCATTGGTGTCTTCTGATACTCCAACTGCTTTCATTGTTGCTTCTGTACTGCATCCACGCTGCACTGCTAAAGCGTCGACCTTGGCTTCTAATTGCACTCTTGATCGTGAGGCATTGACTCTGTGCAGAAGACCTCTGCTTAAGCCTTGATGCGTAGACACTAGCCTCTCAACCCAATTCAACACCTTTCACGAAAGCATGAATGGGTCAACTCTCAGCTGCTAAAAGTAAATGAAAAGCTTCAAAAGGACATGACAGATAAACAAAATGCTCTTGAAAAATTTGTTGACGGAACTGAAAACTTGAATGCCCTATTAGGAACAAAAATGAATTTTAACAAGGAAGGGCTTGGGTATGAACCAACCAAGAAAAAGGCTTTTGGAATAAAAACTACAACCTTTGTTTCATCTTTCGATGCATCAACCTCCAAGACACCAAGCCAAAGAAATGACAAAAATAAAGGAAAAGAGAAGACAGGAAGTCCCATCAAGAAGTAATCCTATCAGCCTAAAATGGATCACCAACAATCCCAAACGAGCCAACGCAAATCCAAATCCAAGCCTACTCATCGTAGAGGAAAGAAAGGGTTGAATGTAGGAACATGTCGGGACTACCCTGTGAAGAGATCGACACCTTCACGGTCAAACACCGTGCATCACCCTTCGAGTGCCCCAATAGGTTGACACTTTTACCATAGGAGGTCGACACCTCCTTCATCTAGAGACCACTATACGCGGCCACACCAGTGGACAGGTCGACACTTCAGCTCCTACAAGTCAACACCTTCATGGTACAGGGGTAGTTATGCTTCCTATAATCATAGGCTCCACCAACCTCAACGACCCAGATACTATGACATCTTCAACCCTCCTAGATCAAGAACATGGAACAGAAAATCCATCAGACAATCGTCTTCCACCATTCCTAAAAATCATAAAAACCAACAAGTCAGAACAAGGAAAGGAAATGTGAATGAAGAAAGGAAAAACCAGAATGTCCAGCAAAACTTGAAAAATAATGATGTCAAGAAAGTCTGGATTCCAAAATCTGTGTTATCCTGCTTTACAGAGATGAAGAATGTATTGGGACCCAATTACTCTTGGGTTCCAAATGTTATCACTTAATTCTTTGTGCAGGAGTGTCTTGCAGCCGTGCACAACCGTTGGTATCTTGACAGTGGCTGCTCAAGACACATGACTGGAGATAGAACAAAATTCTGTCTCCTTGTAGAAAAAGAAGCTGGACATGTAACATTTGGAGGGAACAACAAAGGCAAGATAATTGGTACAGGTAAAGTAGGTAAGTCTCCCTCCAATTCTATTGATAATGTATTGCTCGTTGATGGTCTGGAGTATAATTTACTGAGCATCAGTCAATTGTGTGATAAGGGTCATACTGTAGTTTTTGACTCCAACGAATGCAGGATTTTGTAACCCAACTCAAAGGAAGTCAAGTTTTTTGAAAAAAGAGTCAACAATGTGTACATGATTGATTTAGATGACCCTGCTCACGTAAATCTATGCCTTGCTGCGCCTAAATCTGAATTAGCTTGCTTGTGGCATCGTAGGCTAGGTCATGCTAGCTACAATTCCCATCATAAGTTGGTGAAGCATTCTATTGTCAAAGGTCTGTCTGAAATAAAATTCAAATTGAACTCTAAGATTTGTGATGCATGTGCTAAAGGTAAGCAAACTAGAAAGTCTTTTAAAAGTAGAACTAAAAGCCTATCTTCTAAGCCATTTGAACTAATTCATATGGATCTGTTTGGTCCAACCAAAACTACTAGCTTGAATGGTAAAAGATATGGGTATGTCTTAGTTGATGACTTTACTAGATTCACTTGGGTGTTTTACCTTGCACATAAAAATGATACATTTAATGAGTTTCAGGCACTCCACATGAAAATGAAGCACGACGGTAAGTTTAAAATATCCAACATAATTTCAGACCATGGTGGTGAATTCGACAATGTTGACTTTGATCACCTTTGTAGGACTGAAAGGATCAACCATCGGTTCTCAGCACCAAGAACCCCTGAACAAAATGCGATGGTCGAGAGAAGGAATAGAACCCTCATAGAGATGGCTCAGACAATGCTTGCTTAAAGGTAGCTACCAAGGAGATTTTGGGCAGAAGCGGTAAACACTGCATGTTATATAATCAACCGCTCCATAGTAAGGCCACTCACCAAAATGACTCCTTATGAGTTGTTCAAAGGTCCCTCCGGCATCTCTCTCTCTCTCCCCCCCCCGCCCCCCTCTCTCCCCGTCTCTCTCTATATATTTTTAGCTTATTAATATCCATTCATTACTAGCTCGATGCGCTAGTGCAAAGAAGAAAGAAAAAGGGCCTCCATTTGTTTCCTTCTCTTATCTAATCTGTCTATCTATCTTTCTAGCAAGAGACGTCCCTTTTTCTTTCTTTTTTTTGGTTTGGTTCCCCTTCTAAAAACTCTTCTTCTTCCTCCGCTCATCATGCCGGCGGTCACCTGTCCGTCCCCGCCGCCCCTCCCTCTGCGCTTCCGGTGCCAGCCACGGCCTACCGGCGTTCTCGCCGCTGTCCACGCCATCTATCGCCCTGAATCCCCCTCCAACGCCTCCGTCACCGGCGGCAGCTTCTTCCCCGGCGTCATCGTCACCAGCCGCGCCGAATGGCAGAGTTCGTGCGCCATCCTCGCCAGCAAGGTCGCCGTTTCCCAGCACCACCACCATCACCATCACCCGGACGACGACGCCTCCTCCGCCTCCTCCGCCTCCGCCGGCGAAAGCGAGCAGATCCACGACGAAGAGGATCCTCCGGTGGTCGTGAACGGCCACAAGGCATCCGGCAGCTCCGCTACTCTGGACCTGGTGCCCGTCGGCAAACCCAACAGCAACCTGCTCCCCCGCCCGCTCACAATAGCTGACCTGTCCCCAGCTCCCATGCACGGCTCCCAACTTCGCGTCGCCTACCAGGGCGTCCCCGGCGCCTATTCGGAGGCCGCCGCCGGCAAGGCCTACCCGGGTTGCGAGGCCATTCCCTGCGACCAGTTCGAGGTGGCCTTCCAGGCCGTGGAGCTCTGGATCGCCGATCGGGCAGTCCTACCGGTGGAGAATTCGCTCGGCGGCAGCATCCACCGCAACTACGACCTCCTCCTGCGGCACCGCCTCCACATCGTGGGCGAGGTGCAGCTACCCGTGCACCACTGCCTGCTCGCCCTGCCGGGCGTGCGGCCCCAGTACCTGTCCCGCGTCATCTCCCACCCCCAGGCGCTGGCGCAGTGCGAGCTCACCCTCACCAAGATGGGCCTCAACGTGGCCCGGGAGGCGGTGGACGACACGGCCGGCGCGGCCGAGTACGTGGCGTCGCACGGGCTGAGGGACACGGCGGCCATCGCGTCGGCGCGGGCCGCCAAGCTGTACGGGCTGGAGGTGCTGGCGGACGGGATCCAAGACGACTCGAGCAACGTGACGAGGTTCGTGATGCTGGCGAGGGAGCCCGTGATCCCGCGCACCGACCGGCCGTTCAAGACGAGCATCGTGTTCGCGCACGACCTGGAGGGGACGTCGGTGCTGTTCAAGGTGCTGTCGGCGTTCGCGTTCCGGGACATCAGCCTGACGAAGATCGAGAGCCGGCCGCACCGGGGGCGACCCATCCGGGTGGTGGATGACGCCAACCTGGGGGGCACCGCCAAGCACTTCGAGTACATGTTCTACGTCGACTTCGAGGCGTCCATGGCGGACGTGCGGGCGCAGAATGCCCTCGCCGAGATACAGGAGTTCACCTCTTTCCTCCGGGTCCTGGGGAGCTACCCCATGGACATGACCCCCTGGCACAGCCACAGCCGCGGTCACAACAACAGCCGTAGTACTGCTGATCATCGACATGGCGGCGGATCCTCCGGCGACTCTTCCTCGCCCTCCAGCTTGTCCCGGCCGGACTGCCAGCACTGATGATGTTAACGCCGTCGCGTCGCCGTCGCCGTCGCCGTTACCGTCGCCGTCACCGTCACCGTCACCGTCGTGGTGTCAGATGGGGTCCCCCACCCACTTGTCTTGTTCCTACTTCGCTCGCTCTCTCTCTCTCTCCCCCGTACACAAACAATTAAAATTGTTGATCACTGGCCGTGCCAGGGTGTCGTTGGCCGGTCCCTCCCTCGCTGCCCCATGTGATCCGGCCTTTTTGACCACCCACAGGACAACCTTTTTTAAAAGAATTGGCATTTAATTCATAAGATATATAACACTCTTGGTTGTTATTATTAATTTTTAACTCCACCGGCCAATTGTATTATTATTACATGGGCGTGTGTCTTTCATGAATTTCTGCCCTAGAGCTTCGACACATGTCACGATCCTGGCAAGGCATCAGGTCTTGGATCACGTGCCACCATCATCTTTCATGAAATAACATCTGTTAATGTAGAAACAGATATTAGATTAGTTTAAAGATGTAACCCTATCAGAGAATATGCACGGACTTGATGACAGATGGAGTATGCAAAGGGCTTGTTTACAAGTAAAAAAATGCAAGGACTTCAAGATGTGCTCGGACTTGAACTAATGAGCACGGACTTGTTGGACATCAGAAAAATCTGCATGGGGTTTGACAAGCACGGACCCTATGAAGAAGTGCAAGGACTTTATGAGATCGTCCAAGGACTTTATCTCAATGAGAAACTTGCACGGGGTTTGATGTCCACGGGGTTTGTGTATTCGTGCAAGGACTTTGATAACAGTAAGAAAAATGCACGGGGTTTGACATGCAGGGACTTGTGTTCTCCCAAAGGGAAATATGCACGGGGTTTGACATGCATGGACTTGTGTTCTCCCAAAGGGAAATATGCATGGGGTTTAACATGCATGGACTTGTGCTTTACCAAAGAAAAAATATGCACAGGATTTAACATAAAGAACAGTATGCATGGACTTGGTGTTCTGCTTGCAAGAACAGAAAAGATGCACGGACATCACCATGCTCGGACTTCAAACGAATGTGCTTGGACTTGGCATTTCAAGACATACGCAAGGACTCATGTTTCAGAGAAACATGCACGGACTTTTATATGCTCGGACCTTGTTACACTATGTGCAGACTTTAGATACAAAAGATGCAAGGACTTAGTTCCAATGAGATATGCACGGGGTTAGACATGCACGGACTCTGTGAAGACATGCAAAGACTTTGTTTTACTAAGAAACATGCACGGACATTGAGATGCACGGACTTAAGCTCAACACAAAGTGCACGGGCTTTATAGAAACGTGCATGGACTAGAGTGTAACAATGCTGAACGTGCACGGACTTGACTAAAAACATGCACGGGCTCAGTTTATCTACTAAGTCCTACAACATGCACGGACTTGACCTCAGACTAAAAACAAAAATGCACGCACTTAGTGGTCAAGCCAAAAACCTGCATGGGCTTTGTGAAGCAGAGTCAAGACGTGCACGGACTTAACAAGTGAGACAATGGAATGTGCATGGACTTCATGTGTGTGCACGGAGTTAGAAAGTATAAGCCAGTAAGATGTGCACGGACTTGCAACACCTTAATAACAGTGTATGCTAAAACATGTGCAGGGGCTTGTCAGGCAACGCACAGACCCAAACGTGCACGGACTTAGAATGAGACATGCATGGACTTACATTTCAGAGACTGTAGATGCACGGACTTAGTTAACATGTGCATGGACACATAAGAGATGCATGGACTCTAGGAACTGCACGAACTTCATGAAACGTGTATGAATTTGTTGACACAGCACTAGAACATGCATGGACTTCAAATAGCGTGAGGGATGTGCTCCAACTTGACTTAACATGTGCTCCGACCTGATGCACGCATATACACTGACTAGAGCAGGTGCTTTGACTTTATGCAACCACATTGTTCATGTCACTCAAACTAAAATCTCATTAAACATTCATTCTTACCATGGTTCCAACAAAATGAGATCAACATGAACCTACATTTCAGAAGACTCAACTTCATGTCAGCCACAATTAAATACATACGAGGAAATTCAGCATAGTGATTAAACAAGAATGGTTTGTGAATATGAGACAAAGTATGACTTATGAATATTGACATCATCAAAACCACAGAGACACAACAGTAAGGACATACCATGATAATAATGATATAATCACTATTAATCGTTGAAAAGTAGGTGGAAATTGACTTCCTAATTGGGTGCCATCATATCAAGAATAAGCGCTCATAAACACATGGTCACTCGTTCTTTGTACATGATAAGGTAGATAGAAATAGTATCCACAAGTATGGCACATAATTCTTAAGGGATATTAATGGCATGATTTCCCATTCCATTAACTTAGGGAACATTCTCACGGCATAGGACAATCCATATACTCTCTACCGCCTCACTGTTAGAGTGATCAACTTTTAATTTTCTATCCATCACAATCTGACTCTCACCCCACGTTTCTATCTCCTCCATGCTCGAATTTCAACGAGGAGAATTTCAACAATTTTACCAGCTCATCATGGCTCAAAATCATTCCATCCAGGCCCGATTGGACTAACTTTCTGAAAATCTCAAGGGCATCGAAAGGGATCAACCATCTAACTACTCTACTGTAAATCTTGAATACCAATTTCCTGATTCTGACTCCTATGAAAGCTGATATAATCAACCCATGATTCCTCAAACCCAAAACATTTCCAATCTTGATAAGAAGGAAGTCATGAAGGAGTATCAGGAGGACATAGAGGAAGTTAGTGACGAGCCGCCCATAGAGCCCATGCCCAATTCCACCTTCGAAAAGGGCTGTGAGGAGTATGATGAGCTTAAGTTGGGGGGAGAGGAAAAGGAAGTGGATGCATAGGTTAGTGATCAATTCCCTTTGATTTCCCTTCCCGTATTTGAGGAGCCCTTGTTCCAAGTGACGGACAAGGAAGATGAAATGGTAGAGAGAGAATTGGGCGTTTACATGGACCATTCTTTTTGGGTAAATGAGAAGCTGGATCTCCCGCTTGAAATCTCTTCTAACTGGGCATCTCATGATTTTAAGGAGGTGTTCGCACGCGTTGGGACCACGGGGCCTGTCGACCCTTGGGGGGGATTCCCTCGGGAATCGGCCGCTCCCCGGGCGCGTGGGAGTGGGTTTTCAGTGGTCAGGCTGAGGGACGAGATAAGGCGATAGGGGAGACGCCAGACTCTGGCGTACTTTGGGCACCCCCTCCTATGGCCTTATCCTTCTTAGGACAGCACCGTGCACTCACCTTTTATAGAAAGTTGAGGGAGGACCGAGTGGCACGAGAAGTTTTCTGATTTTGGGGAAAGCATGGCTATGGTGCAGGCGTGCCAATTGATTTCTCGACAGTCACTTGGGGAACCAAGGGTTGACCGAGAAGCATCGCCAGGACGCAGCATGTGGGCTCGGGAGGCGAGCGACACGTGCATAGAAGGGAGGTTCCATAGGTGTGAGTGCATAGGTGATTGTAGGGAATCGTGTACTGGACGTCTTTCCCCATCGACCGCGAGCAGTCGATATTTATTTACATCAGATTGAATCCGAATACCTTCATTCTAAGCCAAAGAGAAGCATGTATATATCTGGAGCCATGGGGCACTTCACAGCTGTGGGTTCACATTTGTAATCGGGAGGTGTTTGTTGGGGTCAGAGGCACTAGACATCTGCACCAGGTGGTGTGGGGGAAGGCTGGGGCCTGAACGTGGATGCGAGAACATTCATTCAGGTGATGATATAATTTATCAGAGCCACGAGGGCTTTACAGAGGGCCGTAGCGGCCGAGCTACAATGGGCGCAAGCCACAAGACAATTCCGACAAATAGGTCGATCCCCTGATCAATGCGTGATAAGGCAGATATCCACGTGTTTTACAGAGGCTCTACTCGAGGCAGGCGCAACACCCGATTTATCGAGGGAGGACTAGACTGGGTGACCGGAGAAGGCATAGGCTGGCGACTGGGTGAGGATCGAACACGGCTCGAGTTGAGTAGTCGCGTACGGCCTCGTGACGATGGGAGGTGCGACGTCATGGCCTGTGCGTACGACGACCACATGTGGGCAACCCCGAAATGAGGGAGTATTTGACATTCTCATAATGCCGCACGTGTAGCGGGGATAGACTTGCGTGTCATGGCTAAACACCATGTGAGGAGAGTACAAGTGACATACCCTTGGCGTGCGTAAGTCGATTCACAAGTCACCCGTACACACGAATCTCCTTGTTTACTGCACCTATTGCCTTGTGCTGATGCCTTGGACGATTCTGGATTACATGCCTGATGCCCCACCCCTTGAGCTTCTAAGGGACTTTTATAGGGGAAGTTGAAGGGTCATGGAAGGGTTTAGGCGGACCAGGTTGAGGCCAAAAAATTGAAGAAGAAGATTGAAGTTGGTAAATCTGAAACTTCCTGTGATGTTTGTAATTTCTGTAATTATTTGTGATACTTGTGTAGTCTCCACACCATCCTTTTAACCCTTTCGAGTCTTCGGACTCGTGGGTGGCAGTATAAGTCTCGGGTTATCGGGCCTTCCCGGTAATCGTATTCTCGGGTCGTTACACTGTACGTCCCTCACTCGGCCCAGCCGTTGTATCTCTAGCACTGCCCGGATCTGGTCGGGGTTGGCCTCGATCCCCCGGTGGGTGACGAGGAGGCCTAAGAACTTCCCTGACCGTACTCCGAATGCGCATTTAGCTGGGTTGAGTTCCATGTTGTACCTTCTGAGTGTGGCGAAGGTCTCCGATAGGTCACGCAAATGCTCGGCGGCTTGGAGGATCTTAACGAGCATGTCGTCGATGTATACCTCCATGTTGCGGCCGATCTGCGAGTCAAACATGTGGTTGACGAGGCGTTGGTAGGTTGCCCCCGCATTCTTCAGCCCGAACGGCATTCGGGTATAGCAATAGAGGCCGTGATCGATGACGAATGCGATTTTATCCTGGTCGGGCTTGTGCATGCTGATCTGGTGATACCCGGAGTAAGCATCCAAGAAGCTCAGCATTTCGTGCTCGACCGTCGCTTCGACTAGTTGGTCGATCCGTGGCATAGGGAAGCTATCCTTGGGTGTAGCTTTGTTGAGGTTGGTGCAGTCAACACATATCTGTCACTTTTCATTGCTCTTGGGGACCAGGACCACGTTGGCTACCTAGTCTGGGTATTGAGTGGGCCTGAGTAGCCCTGAGCGTAGCTTTTCACTCACCTACTCCCTGATGATCGCCTATCGCTCGAGATTGCAACACCTTCGGCGTTGCTGGACCGGGCAACAAGTGGGGTCCAACCTTAGTTAGTGTGTGATAACCTCTAGTGGGATTCCAGAAAGTTCATCATCGGACCAAGCGAACACATCCTGGTTGGCAGTAAGAAAGCTCGTATAGGCTTGCTTATCGTGCTCGGATAGGTTCGCTCCGATCCTTAGCGTTTTACCCGGATCTTCTCCTACATGGATGAGGTATAAGTCTTCTGCCGAAGCGCTCGTGCTCGGGCCCGGATCTTGGGTCCTCGCTTTCTTCTCAGGTGGTAATTCTTCTGGATGTCGATCGCACGTGGAGGTGAAGTAGCATCTCCTGGATTCCCTTTGGTCTCATCGGACCTCCCCTACCCCCTGGGGAGTGAGGAATTTAAGCTTTGATGATAGGAAGAAGGAACATCTCGGAGCATGCTGAGGATCTCTCGGCCAACGATGGCATTATAACCCATCATCGCATGAGCTACGGTAAAGTCAGCGAGGAAGGTTACCTCTTTCGGCGCGGTCCCGAACGTGATCGGGAGGGAGATGCGTCCTTCCGGGCGGACGGTAGTGCCAGAAAACCCGTATAGCAGTGTGTGCAATGGCGCAAGTCGAGACATATCCACGCCCATAAGAACAAGGCAGTCGTAGGCAATGACATCAGGTCTGCTTCCATTATCCACTAGAATGCAATGCACAATATATTGGTTAATAGTGGTCGAGACCACCAAAGCATCGGAGTGGGGTGTGGTACACCATCTAGGTCGTCATCGGAGAAGACAATGGGATCTCCTAGACAGCCCAGGGTAGAATTTCCACACAGGGTGTCATCGCCTTGGCCCGCAGGGTGGACTGCCATCGCGTACCGTCACCTCCGGCTCGCGCTATCTCCCCCCACTGTCGGCCCCCTTGAGATCATCATGATCTCCTTCCAATTGGGCCAGTTTTTGATTGGCGGGGGCGTCTTCTTTTGCCGCTCTACGGCCTTGGTGAGGAACTTATCGAGGAGTCCCCTTCGAACAAGGTCCTCGATGACATCCCTCAAGTTGATGCAGTCGGTGGTGTCGTGACGATAATCGCGATGGTAGAGGTGATGCAGGACGGACCCACGGACTCAACCTAGAACTCTAGACGAGCTCGCAAATGTCCCTTAGCGAGGGAAGCGTGCGGATGTGCGTGGTTGAGAAACCGGCATGAGCTAGGGTGGTCGGCTCTCTCGTGCCCGGATCGGGTCACGGGACGGGTAAACACTCTCGTATCTTTTAATGTTTGATAATATTTATTCTTTATGTAAGAATATACTTTGTATTAATGTGAAATGTGTTACATAGTGTACTGTAATATAGTGCCATGTAATGATAAATTTTATCTTATAATAAAATTTATTATACTTGTTGAAAAATCTCACATATATATATAACGAAAATGGATTCAGAGTTAGAGGACGTACCTCGCAGCGAAAATGAGATGTACACACGTATTAACGGGAGTGGAAACAGAAACACGTGTGTACCTTGGTCATCCAAGTACAGGGTCGGCTACCATAGTCGACCCTACTCGTGAATCGTCGCGGAGTCATAGAGTTAGATTTTAGAGTCAACTCCAAAGGTCCACGCTTCAAATCCGGGGACTGTGATGATGGTTCCTTTGGAGACACAGACCATGACCGTCACAGGACTGACACAACTCATGACTGCCATCGTGTAGTCGGCTCACCAATGCACTACTATCGTTGTTTCCTCTAACACATATAGGAGAATGACGAGAAGAGAGAAGAGACAGTGAGAAATTGAGAGATGGGATTGTCGTGGGCATCACGGACACTGTGCTCTCGAGTTCCTTCTCTATACACACATATGGACATAGTGACTCACTCATTCGATCTATCTCTTCTATCTTGTCTGACTTACATACGTTAGCCTACGGGGACGAACCCCCAACACGTTGTTTCTCCCAGCATTTTCGTGCTCCGACAGACTAACTCAGTAGTGTGATGCCGTCCACCAACATGAGCCCTATCCATCACTCCTAAGCAATCCCCTTGGGAGATATTTGAAGAGGAGCAGAGAGTGAGGGTGAGTGGAGGTGGAGGAGAAGAGGGAGAGAGAGAGAGAGAGAAGCGAGAGGGCGAGAGAGTGAGAAAATGAGAGAGAGAGAGACCATTACGAAGAGGAGGGGGAGCTCGCAATCCTTATCACGAGCTCTCTGTAGCGCCTCGAGAGCATGCCATGCTAATTGTGTGCGTGCTCGTGGGCGGGTGCATGTGGCACGCGCTCTGTGTGCACCTGGCTGCCATAGTGGCCAGCGTCTCCGATCCAATGAGCACCCAAGCCCATTAACAATACTGAAATAGCATGCTTTTCATTAGATTGAAATGTAATGAACTGAAATGAAACGCGTTGCACTAGACTAAACTATAGTATATACATTTTTAAGTTGTGCAGTATATTTATATTATGTGTTACACTTATCTATTCTGTGACTTGCATTTCTAATCTGAATGTGGGTTTGATGCATTTTTTTCACATGTCAAAATCATGATAAGATGGCGATGCGTCGTAAAGTCAAGATCTCCCACACTTCTATGGGAAGAGTGTGACCAATATAAGCATCCCACAAGATGTCTGTACGGAGTGACAAAACATTCATCGACAGAGGCTGTGGCATCTTCGTATATAAGAAGTCCATCCTCAAAACATTAACGTGTGGATTATTCTTCTACTGCTACAATTTAATTTGCAGAGGACCACCGCCTTGCGACGAGATTTTGTCGGTTCTTTTGACCCTCGATCACCGCCGCTAATGTGTTGAGGGAGAGAGAGAGAGTGTGTGTGAGTGTGTGAGTCTTCTCGGCAATTAATCTGCAGAAAACCACGATGCCAATGGCAGCCAATTTTGAAACCATGCACCTACCTGCCGTCCCATAAAGGTCAGGAACCCGTTATATAAGCAGGCCGGGTAGCACAGCGTCCACCCCACCCCCACCACACACCCATCTCGACAGCCGGAGCAGACGTCTCTCTCTCTCTCTCTCTGAGCCATGGCCAGCTTCTCTGCCTTCGTGGGGCTGGTGCTCCTCTCCCTCTTGGCGTGTGCCGCCAACGCGCAGCTCTCCGCCAACTTCTACTCGTCCAGCTGCCCCAACTTGCAGCCCATCGTGCGCTCGGCCATGACGCAGGCAGTCAACCGGGAGGCCCGGATGGGCGCCTCCATCCTCCGCCTCTTCTTCCATGATTGTTTCGTTAACGTGCGACGCTAAAAAAACATACATAACCCTGCCTCTATACGTACATATGCACACTTTTTATACAATTTTTCACGCTCGAGATGGGGTAGCGGTCCTTCCAGGGACTGCCACCTGATGGGGCAGCCTCATGGAGACCGCCAGGGGTCTCTTAAGTTGGTTCGAGGGTTGTGGTCTCGCGATGGACTGCCACCGAGCTTAGCAGTCTCGAGGAGAGGGCCAATCAGTGCTTAGCGGTCAGGACATGACCGTTTTTCTATTTCTTAGTCGTTCAGGTTCGAGTAGGGTAGCGGCCTTGCGACTGACCGCCACTTAATGGCTAGCGGTTAGGCCAAGGACCGCCACCTTACTTGGCGGTCTGGGAGGTGACCGCCTTTGGTCTGAGTGTCTCCGGGGTGTTGCGGTCTTGGCTGGACTGCTAGCCGAGGCTTTGCGGTCCTGAGAGGGCCGCCAACCGAGGTGACGGTCCAGAGAGGACCGCCACTTGGTTTTTCATGCTCACCGTGTCCGTTTCACATTGTGTTGGCCTCCGGTCGACCCGGTTGTGACCCAGTGGTTGACCTTCGGCATCGTGGATGTCCCGGACACCCTGGGTCCTATGTTCGTGTTTTCGGGGGTGTCCGAAGGTGTCGTGTTACCTCGATTTGTGTGCCCATAATCTTAAGGGTCCGGGGAGGCCCTTTGTGTTCCGTGCTCCTATGTTTTTGCTAGATCGAGTCGCCGTGAGGAGGTATGAGTGTGGAAGGTCTTCCCCGCACGGCGTGGGTTTTTCTGAAAAATGGTTCCTGAGTGGGCCATGCGTGTGGCCTTGGACTGTGAGTCCAGTTAATCAGCCTAGGTCTGGAGGTTTCTCGTGTGTCCTTTGGATGAGGGATTAACTCGACGGCTTATAAGTTGTCTTGGAAATTGTGTCACCATAGTTTCAGATCTAGGGATTAGGCTAGATTGACAGCACTGTGTCGTCACATGCAGTAGTCTTGACCTGAGTCTTTTGACTCAAGGATCATTGGGTTTAGTAGATCTAGTGGGCTGTTCAGAGTCGGGTGGCTCCGAGCCACCTGTTAGTCCGTGTTACTTGCATTTGGTGCGTGCGTAGTTTTCAGTGTTCACGTTTAGTGAGCCCCCACTAGTCGTAGATTTTCTGCTCATGCGTGTGTGGACCCACCCGGGAGTGATGGAGAGCGTGACCCGAGAGAGACGGTTTGTAGGTTGGTTACCGTATTGCCCCTCGCCTTTGCAGCCTGAGTCCGGGATGGGGGAAAAATCAGTTAGAGGATCTGACCTAGAGCGCATGGTCTGTGTGTGCACACGTGATTGGGGGCGTCAGACCCCCGCTAATGGGCGCGACCCCAATTAGTCATTGTTCTATGTTCCTGGTTACTATTACGATGTCTCAGTCTCTGCTTGGGACGTCGTAGGGAGACACCTGAGGCTGCAGACTAAGTCGTCAGGGGACGCATCCGGTCTTGCTTCTGGTGGGCAGATACTCCAGTCACGTGATGTGAGCTCATCGTGACTCGAGTTTTCGTTTCCCATCTGTGAGACATAGTTTTATGTGCGTAGTTTACGGGTGTTTTTCTGTGACTGAGGTCTAGGGTATTCGGTGAGCGTCACCGAGGGTTTCCCCTAGACGGCGTAGAGTTCACGACGGTGAGGTCGTGACCGTGTTTTCGGACTATGTGGGTTTGGTGTGGGCCTTCGTGTGTGAGCACAGGCCTCCACGACAAAGGTGTCATGGCATTTTCCTAGTAGTGTGACTAGAGCGGTTCGTAGTCGGGTGGTCCCCCAACTGAGAGATCGGGGTGTTGGGTCTCGTTCTGGGGTTTTCAGGTGTTGCGGATCTTCCTCGAGGTTCGAGGGCGCTGCGTGGAAGTTCCTAGTTGACAGATCGCCGGGCCGAGTGTTCACTCGGCATTTGGTACTCTTTCCTACTTTAGACTGTACTTCTTTTGGAGTGGACTATGTTGTAGTTAGATTGTTTATTTCTGTTAATTGTTGAATTGTCCTGCTTTATTTCTTATTTCTATGTATGCCACACCCATCTTTTTAGCCCTTTCGAGTCTTCTGACTCATGGGCAACGGGCCAGGATTCGAATGATATCGGGTCATTCCTGATATTTAGATTTTGGGTGAAAAAATACACACTTATCACCTACCATTAGATCAATGCACTCATGCACGCTCCAATCGGTATAAACCAGACGGATCCTGGGAATGATTTTTAATGTCATCCCTCGAAGGGGTGTGGTTAGAGGCCATCTCATGGAGAAACAGTGAACCCTATGGGTGTCTTGCCCCATACTGAGTGATCATTTGGCCTCAGAAGAGGTTCAGCCTCTCAGGGAGAAGCTTCTTCATGCTCGGGGAAGAGACTCTGGGGGTCTCCTTCGAAGAGAAATCAAACTGAGAATAGCAAACAGGTAAAAGAACATTCAGATGGTACAGAATTCAACTTGAAGACCCAAATTATATTTCAGTCATCTGCAATCCCCAAAGGGCACAGGAGAAGACACAATCGTATGGGGAAACAGACTGAGCCGTGTACATAAAACCCAAATGGGGGAAGATTACAGAGAAAAGAATAGGAAACTAGAAGGGGAGAGACTCTGTGCTTCCCCTACCTTCTTCTTCTTCCTCTTGGATCTTTTCCCTCTCGGAACCTCAGACTCTCTCAGACTCTCTCTCTCTATTCCTCTTAGAAGAACTCCTTCTCTCTTCTTCGCCTTCCTCTCTCTATTCTTCTTTTCTTCTCCTCCTTTTTCCTTGTTGTGCACGAAGGTTCCATTTTATAAGCGGATTGGGGGCTTGGACGAGTCGGTGGTGACACCACTGACTTGCTCTACGCCACCGACTCAGCGCCCCGCCTCCAGCTTGCGACGTCGGATCAGCGTGTCGCTGCCTCAAGCCGTCACCGACTCAACCGCAAGGAGCTTTGCCGAATCATCCACGAAGGTGCCACCGACTCACCAAGGGGCAATCTCGTAATTTTGGCATTTTATGCCGAAATCGACCCGTCGTGAGCTCGTGACTCACAGTATCATCAGGGCTATTCCTGTGGCTCCAGAACGCACTTTGAAGCCCTAGTTTTGTGTTTTTGGTGTTTTTCGACAGTTGTCGAACCTGTATCTATTTTCTCAGACTTTACCCTGATTTGGCCTTCAGCACTGCAATTTGTACTGCAAGGCCTGTTTTAGAGCCACGTAGGGCTTCTTCGTCGAGTGGGCCACTGCTCAAAACATTCTCACCCATGTCGGACGTCTTTTCGATCTTTTACGGACCATTTCAACATTCCTGGTACCTTGATTGGCTTTTTCTAGTTTTTCGCTAAATCGGCCTTCAGCTCCCCATTTTGAGGACCTAGGGGCATCTCTTCATCTCGGGAAAAGTTCTTTGTCAGGTGGATGATCACCTGGTACATTCTTGTCCAACTTGGACCGGGTGTGGAGATATTTTTGGCATGATTGATCTCATTGTCAGGTTCATTGGCTCTGACCATTATTTGGCCTTAGTGAGCTGTGGAGGGTGTGTTACTCTGAGATGATGAGAGATGGGGACCTGACACTCCTTATGAGGTGACCTGAGGCTTCGACGGTTCGAGTGGATCCTACTTCGACTTTCAGTTGACCGTTCTGGGCATGTTATTATTACCCGTTCACATTTTAGGTGTCAACAAATGCCCCCCAGTCGCTGATGTCATGAGTGAGGGATAAACAGAGTGGGGCCCGTGGATGTGCTTGCTTTATTAGATTTGCAAGGGGGGCCCACCACACTTCACCTTTGAGTCAGTGACATGGCTCAAATGTATTGATTCAGTGGCAGTTTGAGTCGCTTTGATTCGATGGGGGGGCTCCTTGATTTGGTGGCAGCATTAGCCTTGAATCAGTGGCACCCTGGACTTGATTCGGTGCGCCTCTGAGTCGGTGGCGATCCGAGTCAGTGGTGCCCTGGCTGCCGCTAATTCGGTGGCGCACCCAGCCAAAAGGCGGGGCGGTGGAAGACCCAGACTATTTGAGGTGGTGAGGGGTTGAGGCTCTTCCTCACCATTGGTGTGAGCTTGGGTTTCCTCATGGGTGGGGAGAGGGTCTGGGATAGCCACTATTCCTATGTGAGTGGATGTGGCCTCCTTTCTCAAGGGAATGGGAAGGTCTTTTGGGGATGGGGTGATGATGGTTGGGGCATGGTGCACCCGGGAACATCCTTTTTGGTGGATGCTAATTTAAATAGCGTCTAGGGTGTCGGATGCCATTTTCCTAAGATTTTCAAAGTCAACCGTAGCCCTTCCCTTTCCTCGTTTTGATGTCTGCCTCTTGCTTCCTGATTTTATCCCCTTCTTCTAAATGATCTTTCCCAAAAAACCAAGCCCATAGTTTTTCCCTATATATGCTGTGCTAGCTCTCTTGCTCCTGGGGGGGGCGACTTCAAACAGAGGGGAGGTGCTGCCATTTTCTTTGTTGGAAAGGGAGTCTTCTTTGCACGTCGTTGCTTCATTCTTCTGAGATTCCCTCCCGGACAGCCACCACAGGAGACCCAGGCTCCTCTTCTTCTTCCTCTATATTCTCTATTATATGCTTCTTCTTCTTTTTTTTTCCTTTTGACTGCATGCATCATAATCTCTACACGTCATTCGCTCCTCCTCAACCACGTTGAGCCTTCTATATGTGCAACACTTGCACATACGTACACACCCTTAACTTCATTCACATCATATTTCCCTCCCTTTGTATGGGGTTTAAAGGGCCAGTGCCCGACAGGTGTATGCACCTCTATATCGCCTTCACGTTGCATATTTATATTTGGGTCTGATATTACACGCTCGAGTCTAATTCCATATCTTTATTGGTGTTTGTCTTTGTTTGCAAGGGTAATCAAGCATAAGGAGACTCTCTCCATCGGTCGGCCGATCGGAAGAGAAGGAGGCCACCCACAATCTCTCGCATATTTTGAGGTAACCCCTCTGGCGATCACCCTCCTTATTAGCACCACGTGTAGGCTTTTGCTTACTTATTTATCCTTTTTTTAAGTGTGTTTTTAATAAATCTACAGCAACTTGTTGGTCCTCCTACTGATGCATCGCGAGAGCTGGGTGGTGCAGTCTGCCGAGAAGACGCGCCACGGTCCATCCCGAGGTCGCATCGAGGTGGTTGAATTATTGTTGAGAAGAGGACCGGAAGAAGTATCTCCCCTCCAAAGATCAAACTTGATCTTGTAGCATGGATGGGTGGAGAGGATTCGCAAGTTGTGGATCGTCCTCCAGTCGTGCAGGCACAGGTAGACGACGCAGTCCCATTGGAATGGGCACCACGGTCAGCCCCGATGCCAAATCGAAGTGGAGCTAGGCTCGTTACGAAGAGGACAGGTGAGGCTTCGACCCAGCCAAATCTCATATCCGGAGATGCACTAAAGGGGTGTGGGTGGATGTCTCAAATTGCAGGTCAGAGAAGGTGAGGCAGAAGATAGGAGGAGAGCTAGGCGTCACACCTGAACCTGAGGATGTCGCACCCTTCTTGCCCGTCATAGGCACACAAACACAAGAGGAGGGGAGCAACAACCTTCTCACAAAAACTCAAATTTCAATTCATCATTAGTTCTTCCAAGGGAGAAATACATGACAATATATAGGAAATGAAAAAAAACCCAAAAGTATGGGCTCCATTTTCCCTCCTTGGAATTTGAATTTGAACCTATTTGAAATTTGAACCCATTTGAAATCCCCAAACCCTAAGAGTAAATGTTGTCCCCTTCCATTATTAGTTGGGGTGGACTTTGGGCCATGGCAGTTAATGTTGTCCCCTTCCATTATTGGTTGGGGTGGACTTTGGGCCATGGCACCCCTAAGTCCAAGTTGGGCCTTGGTTGCACCCAGCCCACTAGCACCGAAAAAGAAACCCATAACTCCAGTAGAATAATTGTAACGACCCAGAGCTCAGGGTACCGACAACCCGATACAAGTATCGAATTACCGTTACCAAGAACTGGGGAAGTCACCCAAGAGGCTGATGAGGCCCCTGAAGGGTTGGAGGAGTTTGTCGAGGGAATGTATAACGAATTGAAAATA
This sequence comes from Amorphophallus titanum, assembly GCA_024336825.1. Taxonomy (NCBI): domain Eukaryota; kingdom Viridiplantae; phylum Streptophyta; class Magnoliopsida; order Alismatales; family Araceae; genus Amorphophallus; species Amorphophallus titanum. The sequence continues at coordinate 4,954,977 of JANBPO010001714.1, read as the reverse complement.
CACAATGCGCAGATTAAATTAAAATAGTTATAATAAACTGAAATGCGGAAGCAGTTGAAATATTTACATATATCAGAGTGATAGTCAAATATACACTAGTCCAGAATGGCCAAAAGAACGAGTCCACAATATACAAAGCCCAAATGTACAACTACACGGGGCATACCCCGGTCCAAAGTACAAAAAGACTCCACTGGAAGGAAATCTTTTAGTGCATCCACAGGGGGCCCCAGAGGCCATGCGCGCCTGATGGGGAGCGTTACAAGGGAAGCAGGGCTCCGACCGAGGGAGGGTGGGGAACTGCAACATCAGATGGCGACGAGATCAGGGGGCAGGGCAGCAACGAGGGGCCATCCACAGCAAAAGAAAGAGAGGGTTGGCTGGAGGAAACAGTGGGGGACGGAGGAGGGAACAGTCACCAGACCACCTGGGCCCAGGCTGCCATAGCTGGAGGTGGAAAGGGCAAGGAGCGAGGAGTTTGCTGGGGATGGAGACGGCAGGGGGGAAACAGGGGATCGTTTCTCCCTACGGTCCCATCGAGAGCAGTGGAGGAGGAAGAATGGGCACCGACTGCGAGACAAGGAGTACTGGTGGTCAAAGGTGGCTGAGAAGTAGCAGTCAATGGAGGAGGTGGGCCAATGGTAGGGTCAGGAGGAGGGTAGGTTCACTCCCACGATTGCGTGTTGAGCTGGCCAAAAATGTGGCACCCGAAGGGTGGGTCAGATGCTGAGGAAGTGCCACCGACAGGATAGGTGATGCCAGGCGCTCCTCCAACACCGGAGGCCAAGCCCGCACCAGAAGAAGAAGCCGTCGGAGGAGAGGATGCCAGCACAGGACTACTCTCCGTGGGGAGCTGAGAGGACGGGGCTAGAGGAAAGGATGCCAGTGCAGGACCCAAGGCACCACCAGGAAGCCCGACCGGACACCTAAGGCAGGGCCTGTAGGACACGACTGGAGACGGCAAGCAAGCATCTATCGTAGCAGACAACACGACGGGGGAGGGAGGAGGGGAGAGGGGAGGCACACCGCCTCACCCCTCACCGTCGGCCATCACTGGAGAGCTACCAGCTATAGCAGCAGAGAAGCATGGAGGGAGAAGGTTGTTCGCGCGGGAGCTTGGACGGGTGGGGTGCACAGACTTTATGTGCACGGTGTGAAACTTGCATCGACTTGTTCGCATGCGACATCGATTGTTGCACCGACTTGCTGTGCTTAGACTTAACATGCACAGACTTGATTACGTACAGCAATGGCAATTGCATCGACTTGCCTAATGCATGCACAGACTTTATACGCTTGAGATGCTCCCTATGTAAGGACTCAATGCAAAATGGACTAAGTGTTGCACATGCTCTATTCTTATGCACAGACTAAGTGTAAAGATGCAAACATTATTTATATGATAATCTGACATATAAAATTCATCAAAATGCACTCATCATTATGTCAATATAAAGTTGACTAAGTCAACTTGTAGTCAACCAAGTCAAACAACACTGTTGCCAATCATCAAAACATTTCAGCACAAAGCAGTACACATATTGCTTATCAATCAGAGGAGACCCAACATTCTCCCCCAACATTCCATCTCAGAGGAGACCCAACATTCTCCCCCTTTTTGATGATGGCAACCCCAATACCCCAATGGCAATCCCAAAAATAGATGCCATAAAGATGATATATTTTGATGAGACATGAACCAAAGTCAGATGTCATGCATGCAGACTCTAAGAGCAGACTTTCTCCCTGAATGAATCCTTAAGATGCTCCCCCTGTATCTATGACTCCTATCCCTTGATCAAAATAGCATGAGCAATTTCCATTAGAAGCTCTTCTCCTTAAATAAAAATCTCCCCCTTGACACCCCTTTGCCATCAGAATGCAACCCTCCTTTGCCATGAGAAGAGTGCCATTAGAAACGACATAAACTCTCCCCCTTTGCCATCAGCAAACAAGGAGGAAGGGAGATAGAGGAAAGGAAGAAAGGATGAGTCAGGAACCAAGGAGGATAGAGGAGACTAGATAACATTCTATGCAATGGTTCAGAATATAAGCAAATTATGGATAAGTCTTTAGTCATAAGAATCAAGCAATGTGCATCGTTGATTGAATTCAGATTTAACAGTTATAGAGGGTAGAGTGAATACACTGATTTTCTGAAATATGGTTATAGTGTCCGTTTATAGCAATGAACCTAAGTCACATAACCATAATAGACTAGGTCAAGACTATATCTTACTGATTTCAGAATCAATGATTACAATGCGTAAATTAATTTAAACAATAATTAATAATTAAGTGCGGAAGTAAAATAAACTAATAGCGTGATAAAATATATACAATAGTCCAGAATTTACAAGAGTACAAGTCCCACAACTGAAAGAAAGGTCCACAAGTACAACTACATGGGACATACCCCGGTCAAATGTACAGAAAGAGGACAGACCGACTACTGCTGGTATGCTAGACACAATCGCCAAAAGCTCGGAACGTACGATCCGAAAGTCGAGGCTACCCACCTGCAAGTAGGAAGGATAAGTCACAGCCAGACTCAGTAGGGGTCACGCGGATCCCTACCTCACAACTAAACACATAGGCATGCAAATATAAAAGTAATTAAGGCATGCATTTAACCAATATGCAGGCAAATGGCACAATTAAACATAGGCATAGAAAAGCTGTAAACCTAATTAAACAGTGTAAGCAGCTAATCTGGATGCCAATTACTCTACATGCCAAGCAATTTATATGCCAATACAATATAGGTTTAACGTTAAAACTAACGTCAAGACCAACGGCACGGCTGACGTCAACACCAACGTCAAAACTAGCGTCAAAGCTAATCCCACTAATAGAAGAGCCACCAATCCGGTGATAGGAAAGGGAAGAGACACACTAGAAGTGAGAGACCAGATGCGTCCACTGACGACTTACACTGTGTCTCAGGCAACTCGCGGTCAGCTAAACACAACCAGCGAGAGGCATAACAGTAACAGTACCAAACAAGAACTAGTCGGAGTGGCACTCGTCAGTGTCAGTCCTACAGGCTCCGACCACGTGTGCACACACTGACTCACATCCAGAGCCAGGCCTCTGGCTAGTTTTCCCCCCTATAGGATGCAACAGTAAAGTGGGGGCCCACGGTAACTAGCTTAAAAATCGTCAACGGGAGTCACCCCTCCACCTTTCCCAGGTGGGCCGACACAACGGGTCGCTGGGCTACGACTAGTGCCTCCATCACAAGGAAAGAGAAAGCTACTCTATCGGGGTCTAAAATAATGCCACAGTTTTATAAAATAACTTAAACATGGCAAATATGCACTATTAAATGCATTAGAAACTAAGCATGCCTTTTCAGAAAGCTGGGAGGTATAACGGACCAAACTGGACCCGTCACCTCACATAACGGATCAGGGCAGGGGCATTATATGGTACATAACACGTCTCCCCCAAATCGTTAAACTCACCCGAACACTCAAGTGAATGCAGATGCACAGACATGCAGACCATAACGCACCCGCATTGGGGCATTATGTACAGTATAACGCATCTACTCCAGTGCATTATACTTAAATGAATAATGCCATGAAATCAGAAACGCGGAGCATAACGCATTAGGCATGGCGCGTTATGCTGAGTATAGCGCACCTACCCAGGCCGTTATACTCACACGAGCTGAAACTAGAAACCACGGGACATAACGCACCCGGGGGGTGCGCTATGAGACTATAACGCATGGGTCCGAGTCCGTTAAGGTCACCCGAATGCCAAGAATCCATAGAAAACCACAGTTTAATGTTGTATATAACGCATCAGGCAAGGCGCATCATACAATGCATGACGGGTCTACCCTATACCGCCATGCTAACCGCCTTACTGGTCAATAGTCAACGGTCAAACCATCGGTCAAAGGTGATATGGCGGTCTATCAGGGATCTGTTAAAGCCACCCGAACGTGAAAAATCCACAGAAAACCCATGACCATAACAGTCATGGAGGGATGCACTGTACTAACCACCTATCTACCGTTCTCAGGAGCATAACGGACCTGGGGTGGTCCGCTATGTGGGCATAACACGCCTGAAAAGGTGTGTTAAAGGCATGATGGTCACCAGGGTGACCGCCATACTGTCTGAGCGATGAACGGGTTTGGTTTGCGACCGAGCCGTTCCCCGGTCGATAGAAATCGCTTACAAAACCTGTTAAAAACAAAATACAAATCACGCCATACATCCATGCAAGCCAATAAAAGCTGAAAATATAATTAACATGCCCTTAAACAATTAAAAATGCTAATTAAAATGTTTTAGCACATTTACTCCTTTCCGAAGGAAAAGACCAGGGCACTTTTTGAGTGGGCCCGTGAACACGGCAAAGTAGTGCTTCCGGAGCCGAAGAAGCCGGGCGATGCCGAAAGAAAAGACGATCTACGATTCTGTCCTTATCACCAAATGTTGGGGCATCCCATTGAGGATTGCTATGTGTTCAAGGACGCTATTGAAGGCCTGATCAAGAAAGGCGAACTACAGATGGGCGAGTACAAGGTGGACCCACCACACCCTCATCAAATACCTATCCTCAAAAGAGCAGCTCAACGCAGCGCCACTGCCTCAACTGCTCCTCACAAATCTGGCTGAAGCCAATGTCCAGATGGCCCGCATAGCTTGAATGTGGATGCTTGCCAATAAAAGGAGAATGGCAAATGCCACGAGATATGTAAAAAGAAAAAGAAAAAAAAAAGAAGAAAGGAAAGGTCCTGTTCTAGGGGTAGGCACCAAAAAAAAAGAAGAAGAAGAGACAAAAAGATAAAATTTAAAATAAAATGAAGGAGGCCTTGATGGCTGCATCTGCCAAGGGAGATATTACCCCCCTCATCACTTGACCCGTGCCAAATAAGAAACTACCATTGTGGGGTTGGTATGGTGGAGCGAACCACTTATCCCCTCTCTAAGGGTGTGAGCACTCTCATGTGCACCCACCTTGAGCTGTTAAAAAAAAATGCATGACGAATGTCCAAGGAATAATAAAATGACTGCACCATCTGTGGATGTAAGAAGACCCTGCAACTACAGCTTCTAAGAACAAGCGTCAAGGGGATGACATTTGGCGTAACCACCAGAGGCACGAGCCGAAGTTGTTCGAAGCGCCTCCTGAAGAAATCAATGATGAAAGAATATAGCTATTGTTCTGATGCATAGCTGTCACTAGATATCCTCGGGGGGACAGTGAAATCAACAGTCCCACTAACGCAAAAGAGCCTTCATTAGTCGCCAGGCCTCCCATTTCAAATACGGGTCCAAACCCTATTGGGGAATGAAAAGAACAAGTCCTGCCGAGTTGTCTGCACCCTCGGCTCCTTCCTCCTCATCAAGCCAACAAATAAGCGCCTTTCGGTTTCTAGTGGCCTATCTCAGCACCCTTGGTCCTACTAGAATCCATGGTGCCATGTCATCTTCCCATCCTACGGGTGTACTCCCCGCTCGTCCCACCAGGACTAACCCTCTACCCTTGATCTGGGACCTATACTCCCAGCCAATGCACACTCATGGCCTTTCGACATTTAGCCACAATAATGTCATGTTCGTCCCACGGGACTCTCCTATCACTACTGGTTCAAACCCCTTTGCCCAATGTCGGCCTAATAAAACCTCCCTTTTCTTGGCATAAGGCACTTCTCCCTCGCTGAGCTCAATGCTTTGACCATCAGTCTCATCAGGCTGCATCTATAAAGCTTTCCATTGGCCGGAGGTGGTCCGCCTCAGTCGAACTTGAAAATTACCTTCTGTCCCATCGAGTTGCGTCCACAAAGTCTTTTCCTTGGCCTGAGGTGCTCTGCCCTCGCCGAGCTCGAAATAACCTTTGTCCCACTGGGCAGGATTCATAAAACCCTTTACCTCGGTCTAGTGGCGCTCCGCCCTAGCTGAGCTACCCTTTACCTTAGTCTAGTGGCGCTCCGCACTGGCCGAGCTACCCTTTACCTCGGTCTAGTGGCGCTCCACCCTGGTCGAGCTACCCTTTACCTTGGTCTAGTGGCGCTCCGCACTGGTCGAGCTACCCTTTACCTCGGTCTAGTGGCACTCTGCCCTGGCCGAGCTACCCTTTGCCTTGGTCTAGTGGTGCTCCGCACTGGCTGAGCTACCCTTTACCTCGGTCTAGTGGCACTTCGTCCTGGCCGAGCTACCCTTTACCTTGGTCTAGTGACGCTCTGCACTGGCCAAGCTACCCTTTACCTTGGTCTAGTGACGCTCCACACTGGCCGAGCTACCCTTTACCTCGGTCTAGTGGTGCTTCGCCCTGGCCGAGCTACCCTTTACCTCGATCTAGTGGCGCTCAGCCCTGATCGAGCAACCCTTTACCTTGGTCTAGTGGTGCTCCAGGCTCTCATTCCCCCCTCACTTCTCCCTGCAATTGCAGTCACACCTCTTCTTCCCCCCCTCCCTCTAAACAACTTCTGCAACGGCCAGCACCACCGATCGACACCCCCCACCTTCTCTTCATCTTCTTCCTCTGCTAGTCTCCCTGAATCCCAGTTGCTTCTCCCCTAACCCTTGCATCGTCCCTCTCCTTCCCTCAGACTACAATCCCATTCCCCTCCCTTGGCTAACCCATACGCTTGCCCATCCACCAGCAAAACCATGCAGCCCATATCCACTCCCCACTCTCCTGCATAATCATCGGCACGTGCATACACTGCACCCTTCCGGTGTTGCCCATGCGCATGGCCGCCCACCTGCTAACACCTACACGCCGGTTAACAGTACCCCGCCTGCTAACACCTACACCCCACCGTTGTACCCTTCACCATGCGCCCCCCCCATGCAACCCCCAGGCGGCTTGCTCCACGCTACAAGCCTGCCCCTCCGCCAGGAAGCATCTACACCCCGCCCCTGCACCCTTCAACTGCAGCGCCCATGCCCAGCCCATCCGGCCTGCCCCTCGCCACCGACCTGCCACCTCCCTCGACTCTCGACGCAGCCATGCATGCAACGTCGCCAGTGCCCACTCCCGAGGCCCCCTACCACCCCGGCAACCATGCTCTCACCACCAGAGCTCGCAAACCCTGCCAGCACAATGATAGTTAAGCGTGGGCCTACTCCCCTCGCCACAGCTCTTGTATGCAGCGTCGTTGGTGCCACTGCTTCGCCTCCTGCTACGGTCCATGCATACAACATCGCCAGCGTCGCTGCTCTTCCCCTGCCCGCTAGGCAGAGCCAGGCACCAGTAGCCGGTGCCGCCACCGGTGACCCATGGCATCGTCGCCACCACTATCTGCGTACCCCTGCACGCACGCTCACCGCCCAACAGCCCTGCAGACATCTAACGTCCACGCTCATAGCAGTCGCCATGCTAACATGCAGTCCGCCACGTTGGCCCACTGTCACTGTCGGTTCTGCCAAGGGCACAGCTGCAGCCCCGTGCCTCTAGAGTCATCATCCGCCTTTGTCAAGCCCACTGTCGTTGTGAGACCCGTGCATTATCGGATCCATGCCGGAATTAAAATAAAAGTTTAAAGCATCGAATTTTGCCTAATTTTACGAATGACGGGCTTTTATTGTCTTTAATCTGATAAGATTAAAGCTTTTAAGTAATTAAAATGGGCATTTTTCTAAGTGGTTAATAAAATCAATAAAGCTTTTATGATTTTAAATGGGGTATTTATATAAATTGGTTTAATTTAGCAATTGGAGGTAATTAAACCAATTGGAGGTAATTAAACCAATTGGGGGTTAAAGATATTAAAATGAATAAATTTATATTAAAGCCTTTTTTTTTAAAATGAAAAAGGGGGGTGGCCTCTTTCTCTCCCGAAAAACACACAGGAAACCCCCCCTCCCCGTGGCCTCTTTCTCTCCCGAAAAACACACAGGAAAACCCCCCACCCCCTTGGCCGGAGCTCGCGGCTTCCCTCCCCGTCGCCCTGCTCGACCCGGCGGCAGCGCCCTCGCGGCGGCGGCGCCCCCCCTCCGACGGCAGCGACTCCGCGGCGGCGACGACGGTGTTCCGCCCCCCCCCCCCTCCCTCTCCGCGATGGCAAACGAGGGCCACGGCGGCGGCGTCCCCCTCCGGTCGCGGGTCGCGGCGGCGGCTACCTTCCCCCTCCGCGGCGGTCGCGCGCGACGGACCGGCAGCGGGCGTCCCCTCCGGTCGCGGCGGCGGCGAACTCCGCCCCCTCCGGCCGCGGCGGTCGGCGACTCCGTAGGGGGGGGTGGAGGAGAGGGTTTGGTGAAAAAAAAAAAAAAACCCCCTCTCCCCACTACGGCAGCAGCACCCTTCACCGGCGGCGGCTTCGAGCGGAGGAGGCGACCACGGAGGAACCCCCGGTGGCGGTTGCTTCCCTCCGTGGCGGCGGTCGCTCTCCTCCCCGGCGGTGGCTTCAACCCCGGACGGCCCGGACGAGGGCGGCGGCTTCAACCGCAGTCGTCCCCCTCCTCTAGGCCCCTTCGGCCGTCACTGGCGCGGCGGTCTCGTCATCCTCGCAATCATCATCCTCGGCTATTATGCATATTCTGCATATAGCTCATGGATGGGATCGGGGGCGGGATGAGCGGGCTTCTGACGCCGAAAGAGGCCGCCGACGAGCTGGGTATTTCCACAGCCCAGCTCACGCGCTTGACCGCGGACGGGGAAATCCCGAGCATTAACGTAGGTCGAGGGGTGAAACGGCCGTCACGCCGCTATGAGCTGGCGGACGTAGAGGCGTTCAAGACCGTTCGGAGGAACATCGCATGTCGGTCTTCAAGCGGCGCGGCGCCAAAACGTACGAGTACGACTTTTGGGAACAACGTCGAAGATTTACAGGCGATACGGGCAAGGCTGACAAGCGCGAAGCGCGCGTCGAACTAGAGCGCCAGCGAGGACTTGCCAAGGCGCTAATGGCGAAAGAGAGCGCGGCGGCCAACGGGCCGATGACTTTCGGGGTGGCGGCGGCAAGGTACATGAACGAAGTCGGGACATTCCAGGTCAACGCCATGACGACGCTCGCGAGCCTTGAATGGCTCGAGGCGGCGATCGGCAAGAACACCCTGCTCACCGCGATCAACGACAACATCGTCGCCAAGCTGGTTGCGCGGCGGCGTGTCGAGACCCGCAAGGTCGGGAATGCCAAAACGCCAAAGCGAGCCGTCGGGAGCGCGACCGTCAACCGCTCGATGACCGAACCGCTGCGCAAAGTACTGCGCAGGGCAGCGAAGACATGGAAAGTCCCGGTCGGTGAGGTGGATTGGTCGGAGCACCTGCTAGACGAGCCGCAGGAGCGCGTGCGGGAGGCGTCGCGGGGCGAGGAAGCCAAGATCATGGGGAGCCTTTCGCGGGGCTATGAAACCGCCGTGCGCTTCGCCTTCATCAACGGCTGCCGGCGGATGGAGATCGTCGGCCTCAAGAACACCGACGTGGACTTCTTCACGCGGCAATTCACCGTGACCGGCAAGGGCGGCAAGTCGCGGGTTATCCCGATGAACGATGCGACATACGATCTGCTTTGGGCCATCAAGGACGACCCGACCGACTATGTGTTCACCTACGTCGCAGCTCGCAGCGACGCCCGCAAGGAGCTGGTGAAGGGCCGGCGCTACCGGATCACGGACGCAGGGCTGCGGACGGCCATGCGGCGAGCTGTGGCGGCTGGTGGCGTTGAGAACTTCCGGTTCCACGATACCAGGCACACCGCGGCGACGCGCGTGCTCAGGAAGTCAAACCTTCGCGTCGTGCAGGAGCTGCTAGGGCACGCCGACGTAGCGACGACAACGAAGTACGCTCACGCGATGAAGGAAGACGTGCGCGCGGCATTGAACGCGGCGAGTCCCGTGAAAAGTCCCGTGCAGCCCGACTCAGATGATGGTAAGATGTTGAAAGAGAATGGGAATGGCTAAGTCGCGCCAATTTCCCCCAGACAAATGCGCTACCAGGCTGCGCTACACCCCGACTTGGTCGCAGCCCTTACCGAACCGGGCTTTTCGAGGCAAGAGGCGATTTCATGCCAGATGAGAACGAATCGACAATTCGCGCTGCTGCGGGACTGACTGGGCCAGAAAGTCCCGTAAAAAGTCCCGCAGAGGTTCCGGTTTTGTCCGCGGCTCTTTGTTCGGTCTACGTTATGGAGGCCGGGGAGCATACCAAGATCGGCGTGGCCACGGACCCAGTGAAGCGACTCAAGACGCTTCAAGCGAACTGTCCGCTGGAAATCCATCTGCTCGGACATATGCAGTTTGCCGACTTTCCCACGGCTCGGGCAGTCGAAGCCGAGTTGCATTACCTGTTTGGCGAGTTCCGGGGGCACGGAGAGTGGTTCCACATCGCGCCGGCCGCCGCTCTGAGCGCCCTGACGCTTCGGATGGGCGAAGCAGCCGTCTCTGCGGCAGTTGCTAGGGCTCAGCTTTCAGAGACAGCCTTTGTTCCTCACCCGGAATGGAAGCGACCCCAAGACGATCTGGGCGCGATCAGCGACCCGAACGAAGATGCTGACTTGTGGTGACCTTCGCCAGACCGGCGACAAATGGGGATCACTCTCAATGGGAGGAGATGGCTCGAATGGCTCACTAGGGATCACCGCTGGGTCCCTATAAGCAACTAGATCCGACACATTGAAAGTAGAGCTTATACCGTATTCCTCAGGCAGGTCCACAACATACGCATTGGACCCAACGCGTCTCAACACTCTAAATGGACCGGCTCCGCGAGCTTGCAATTTCTTGACGGTTCCAGAGGGAAACCGTTCAGGTCTAACCCTGATCATGACATATTCACCCTCTTGGAACTCTCGATGGTGTCGGTGGGCATCGGCTAACTCTTTGTACCGTGCATTGCTGGCCTCAATGTGACGACGGATGTCGTCATGCATACTCCTAACATGCCTAGCAAATGACTCTATAGACTCCGACACTCGTGCTTGAATGGACCCGAGGAGTCTGGACCTCCTGAGCCGCCCCCTGTAAGTGTGAGTCCATTCGTGTAGGGCTTCCCCCCATGACCATCCACTGATCTTGTGTTTGCTACTTGTTGACTTTTAGGAGCTGCCCCCACCGAAGGTTGCAGAGGTCGCCTCCCCGGGCCTATCGGTCGGTGGACCGGAGGGAGTCCACGCGGGCTTAGACAAACTGGCGTCTTTATTTGAAGTTATGCGGCAGGAGGTAGTCACAGAAACTTCCAGTACCCTCGGGTCGTTGGACGAGCCTCTGGAGGAGGGGGATATCGCGCCCGAGGGCAGCATAGTCCCGGTGGCCAAGGTAAGCATGGGGACCTTTCATCTCTCCCTTTGTCCTTCCATGACTTTTGGGCGATTCACCTTAGGCAATGGGTGACTAACCCTGTCTTGTATATTCAGGAGGAGGCAGAGCTCCCGGAAGCGCGCGCCGCTGGAGCTCGCAGGGCTATCCCCAAGCGAAGGGAGCTTCTCAGTCCCGTGGGAGCGGATAGGCTGAGATCGCTCTGGGTGCCGGAGGTGGAGCCGCTGGTGTCACTTCTGCAGTCAGGGGCCAACTTGGAGCTAACGATTCCTCTTCTGCCTTTTTTGAAGCTCTCAACACCGGAGGAGACCCAGCTGTTACGGGGGATCCTGGCAAGCATCACCATTCTCGGGGAGGAGGAAGCGCAAGCAGAAGGGGCTGTAGGTCTCTTGGCAATAACGTCTGGTCTAGCTTCGTTCGACATCCCTCCCCCGACCGAGAGCGAGACCCCTGCCTTGCCAGGCTACGAAGCGATAGTGTCAAGAGATCTGGTGATGGTTTTGCCTGCTCCTCTGGCGGTGGCCAGCCGGGAGTTATCTTTTGAAGTCAGAAGGCCTAGTGATTTGGCTATGGCACTTCCTTCTTCCTCGACCGTGGTGGATGCAGAGATATGGGCTGCCGTGGACAGCGTGGTGGAGTTTAATCTTTCGGCGGTACCTTCAATTGGCCATGCAGCTTCGGACACACTGGTTCGGCAGATGCTGTTGACGCTTCAGTCGATGATGCCTACCGACCCCTCCCTTACATACTGAGGGGCACATGCGATAGTGATGCAGCTAACTAGGGCACTACAAGCACTGGGTTGCCCGCTGGAGGATTGGTCGCGACGAGTCCTACTATTGTTGAAATACGTGAACCGTCGCGAATTCCTTGAGACTCGGGCCCCCGACGAGCTCGCCGCCCTCAAGGCCCAAGAGGGTGAATATCTGCAAGCTTTAGGGATGCGTCGAAGCAGCGAGGAGCAGCACGAGAAGGCCTTGGAAGGAGGTCGCCGTGACGTCCATGCCCTCAGGAATAGAATCGAGAAGCTGAAGGGCTATCTCGCTGCAGCCCGGTCTGAGCTGGTCGAGGCCGAGGTGACCGTTGAGAGGGAGAGCGAGGCGCTCACCATTGCTAGGGCCTAGGCGGCGTCTGTATAAATGGAGCTGGCACACCTTGAAGAGCAGAGAGGCCGATTGCACGACATGGCAGACTTTCCTTGCGTCAGGATTCTCCCCCTCAAGGATATCTTTTGGGGCATCGACTGAGCGCTGCTCTCCTCGAGCCTCCTCTTGTACTCTGCTTCCCTCTTTTTTTTTTCCTCTCTTTTTTGACGTGTAACAAAGGGGTATGCCCGTCCGACACGGAAGATCCAGCGCCGCCCTACGAGGATCCTTGGCGCGCAGTGGGCTAGGTGACGTGTCGACCGGAGGCCAAAGCACGAAAGCGCCCCCCTTGTCAACGAAATGATGGGAGGTCAAATCCCATTTAATGGGGTGTTTCCCGCCTTGGTCGCCCCGATTTTTGAAGAACGCCGTGCCGGTGGAGTATAAAAGATCTTTCCCCTCCACAGACACAGGAGGACGACACAAAAAAGGAGACACGCAGAAAAGAAAAAGGGGGACACAGAGGAAGAAATACAAAAGGCAAGCAGGCGAAGAAGAAGAAGAAGAAGAAGAAGAAGAAGACCCTGGCCGTGGGATCCTCCTCCGACGACCATCTCCGAGAGAGAGAGAGAGTAAGAGAGAGAGAGGGAGGGAGAGTGGTAGCCTACAGTGTAGGGGGAAGCCGGGGCCCTGTGGCCTTTGGTCTAACCCCAAGCCTTGTTTTTCCCCTCTTCCCCATCCCTGTCTTCCTTCCTTCTCCCTGCTGTAACCCCCCGTTTCTTGCTTTGCATGAATAAAGCGCCTTGGTCCTTTGTTTGCCCCGGCCATCTCTTTTCATCTAGTCGGTGTTTACGTTCGGTGATCTCGCCGTTCTTGATAACGTCTGTGTTCTTACCCCTTTACGCCTTCACCAAACCTCCCCCCTCTGACCAACGTCCAGCCTTCATGCCCCTGAGCTAGTCCTCACCGGCGTGCCTGGTGACCCTTGGTCCCCTGAGCGACACACCCCTGTCTTTTTCCTTGGCGGTACACCCTTGTTTCTCCTACCCAGCACATACAATGGGGTCCTTGGCCGGCACACTAACCCTCCACCCCTTTGGTCCCTTCACCGGCACGGTCCCTGGCCTGTACAACCCAAGCCCCAGTTGGCCTTTCAGCGGTAAACCACTTTGGTCCCTTGACCGGCACACCAGCCCTAGCCCTGCACCCCTAGTGCCTGTAGCCTGTTTACTAGTCCTCCCTCCGTCGTTCCCTTCGCGTTTTCTGAGGTTTGGTTGAGGTGTTGCCGTCTACGGACGCCCACCCCCTGCTTGTTGGGTTCCGCCACTCCATGTGGGCGCGTTCCCCGCTTATCCCTTACGCCCAGGTCAACTACATGCTAAACCACGGCATATCATGCATGAAAATCAACATACTTAAACTCTATAGCATGATAGAGTGAGTACAGGCCAACAATATGCGTGGGATTTATGTATAATGTCAAGAGAATTCCTTTTAGTTCAATTAGGGCTAAGAAATTATGCATGAATAATATACTAGATGTAGTCCCAATAAACATGAAATTCACAGTGTATAGTACATGAAATCAATTGAAACTAGAGGACTTTTGTTCCTGACATTCAATTTAAGCCTTTTATGAGATGACCTACCTCTGGTAGTGCTCCCAAACTTCGAATTTAGGGCTGGAAGTTAACCCTAATTCCTGCTCGTCCTGAACTGAACAAGCAACTTCACGCCCTTCTATCTCCTGACTCCCTTGACCTAAGGTCGTGAAATTTTTAGGGTAAGAAGAGGGTACCAAAAGGAACAATTTCTTCTAAAGAACCTCTATCTAATTACCTCGTTTAGGGCTTCTACTTTGTAGATCAATCGGGGTTGGTTGCTCTGTTTCTAGAATTGGTTGCACTGAACCAACGTCTTTGGATGCCTCTAACTTCCTATAGGCTTGATCCCCCTAACACGAAATTTTGAGAAAAGTTAGATCTAACTATAAGTAACAACTTCCTAGAAGAAACTTACCTCTGAATCTTCCTCTATACCTTAGTTCCACGCGAGCCAAACGTAGGGGTCACGCAAGTGAAACCTAGGGTCTATTTATAGGGTTTTGCTAAGTTTTCATGGATTAGATCAATTTTAGAGTCCTTATTTGGCATTAAACCGACCTCTGAGAGTCCTAAGCATGCTTACAAGTCCTCGTGCCTCATTCTCTAGAAGTTAAAACGTCAAAAATCTAATGTTTTTGCTCTTTCTTCTACTCACAGAATATATAGAGCTAAGTGGTCGTTTGGGCGACCGTTTTCTGGGTGTACGACCTTGTTTGATCAAATCGCCGCTCAACGCAATCGTTTTCTTTTTTGATACCGGCACATCTGCCCACCAATACCACGGAGAGACGCCGATCATTTGTGACAACTGGTAAATGCCGTAAATTGTCCCGCGCCGATCGCTCCCGGCAATAACCAAGGCTCGGTCAACATCAGGCAGCGGATGGTTCACCATTTGTAAAACATAACTTTCCCACTGGCCGCTGATGCCGTTCGTGTCCAATTTTCCCGCTACCGCCAGTTGGTCAATGATTTTGCTCTCTCCCAATGTGCCGATGATGATGCGGACGTTCTTATCCGGATGCGTTTGTTCTTCGACTTCCGGTTTGACCGCCGTTACCCGCTCAAAATCGTCAGCCAAATCATTGGCCGCGCGCACGACCGCGCCGTTCTCGTCCGCTTCAACAAAAATCGGCGCGACGGTTCCGCCGTTAAACAAAACGAAATCTCCGCCGTTCGGCGAACTGGTCACAATAAGTGGCGCAGCTCCGGCTGAAATAGAACCGGCAAGCGCGAAAGGCAGAACTATTTTCTTAATCAGATGAAACGAGAGCATTGGATAAATTGCTTACGGTGAATTCAACCGGTAAAACATGGTTTTATTTGTGATGGCAATCGTGGCCATGAATTGGCCGTTGTTGGAAGTCACCAATTCCGAAGCATTGACCCAAATCACCGGCGGCACAAGATTGGTGGTTTCTTGCAAAATATAACCCGCCGCAGCGGACGGCCATGAAATCTGAAATTGCCCGGCAACACCCGGAGCGATTTGAATCATCGGTGCCGGAGCGAGACTGATTCCCAGCGTTGCCGTGCCGGAGTTTCCCGGCGTTACAGTCAAAGAGAATAGATGCGTCGCGGCATTGTAAGTCAAATTGCTGGTTGCACCCGTAAATGGAAATAAGTCCGGGCTGGACGGCGCGTAGCCGCTCAAAACCACATTGGTTTCTCCCGGAGCAAAGGCGACAGTCACATGCAAAAATCCGTTGTCGGAAAAAGAGGAAATGCGTTTTTTACCGCGCGTCACAAACTTATTCGTATCGCCCAAAAACGCGATTCCCGATGGTCCTATCGGCACGGCGACAAAATAACTGCCGCCGTTGGTATTGTTGGGCATAACGGTGGTAAAATTGAAAGTATTTCCGGCATGGACGACGGTTCCTGTGGCATTGAAATAATCATACACATAAGCATCATTCGTGATGCCGAAATCTGAAGGTTTGAAACTTCCGGCGAGATTTCCCGAATTTTCACCAAAGGTAAAAACATAGACCGCACGAGAATTAGTATTGTCCGTGTAAGTCGTCGCCACGAACGGCCCATTCAGATTCAGCGCGTCGTTGACATAAGCGCTATCCGCCGGCACTAGCGGAACATCCGGCTTGACGATCACGCCATCCGGGCGGACAGACCGGGCAAGATTCGCGGCACTCACTGTGCCGAGTGCGTCACCCGTGCCAACCGGACCGGCAGACAACGTGGAGATCAATAGATTGCACGTTTCAGCGCTCCGAAATTCATCCGTCCACGGCCAAGTGCCCATCGCTTGAGCCAAACGCGAATCATACATGAATTCCTGCCAACGATTTATCCCAAAAATATCGTAACTGACCCGAATGGACATCACATTGCTATAAAGCGAACTTTGCAGGTAATCTCGCCCTTGAAGCATACAGTATTGCAAGTTGATTCCATCGGCAGCCGCCGCAGCCTGCATGTTACCCAAATAAGCGCTGCCGCCGTTGGTCAAATTCATCGCCGGTATTCCATTGGCGCTCAACCAATCCTGCTCAAAAGTGATGACGCCCGAATCTTTTAGATAAGCCATGCGATTATTCCAATAAGCCGGATCGGTGATCACGTTAGCCGACATCGTATATTGTCCGACATACGGACTGCTGGAATCAATCCAGCGTGAATGAGTAATCAATGGCAAATCCAGTTGTTGTTGGAAACCAATCAAATCGGTAGGAAACAGCGTCGGGTCCGCCTGATAAAGATAAATGCCCGCCGTGGAACTCCAACAATCACACCCCGCCTTCTCATGTTGCAAAGTTTGAATCTGCCGGTGTAAATGAGACGTTTATTCGTCATCATGGGAACTATCACTGCTTTGGCCGCCGGCTTGAAATTGGCGCGCGCCGCCGAGCGACAGATCACGCACGCGCCCTGCGGACACATCCTGACCAACATCGGCGTGTGGTCGCCGGACGGACAATGGATCGTTTACGACACGCGTTCCGATCCGGCGGGTTCGGTGTTTGACGGCCAGCGCATCGAAGCCGTGAACGTGGAAACCGGCGAAGTGAAATTGCTTTATCAATCGCAGCGCGGCGCGGATTGCGGCGTGGCGACTTGGAATCCGCGCGACCTGAAAGTCGTTTTCATTCTCGGCCCGGAAAATCCCACGCCGGACTGGCAATATGACCAGAGCCATCGGCAAGGCGTCATCGTTGATTTCGCACGCCCAAATGTTGCGGAAAATCTCGACGCGCGCGACCTGACGCCGCCGTTCACGCCGGGCGCGTTGCGTGGCGGCACGCATGTTCACGTCTGGGACGCGGCGGGCGATTGGGTCAGCTTCACCTACAACGACGCGCTGGCGGACACGGACATCCGCGACGTGGGCGTGGCCGTTCCGCATCACCCGGTTTCCGTGAGCAAAGATCATCCGCGCAATCACGACGGAGATTATTTTTCCGTCGTCGTCACGCGCACGACACCCAATCCAATTCCCGGCTCGGATGAAATCAAACGCGCCTGTGAAGAATCATGGATCGGCACGAACGGCTATGCGCGTCCCGATGGAACCCGGCAAAAGCACGCGCTGGCTTTTCAAGGCAGCGTCATCATGACGAACGGCGGGACGATGGCAGAAGTTTTCGTCGCCGACCTGCCGGAAAATTTGGCGGCATTGAAAACGGACTGCGCGACGGAAACTGTGGCGCAACGTCCGACGCCACCTGCTGGGGTTACACAACGGCGGTTAACCTTCACGGAAAATCGAAAGTATCCCGGCTTGCAAGGCCCGCGCCATTGGCTGCGCAGTTCGCCGGACGGAACGCAGATCGCCTTTCTGATGAAGGACGATAACGGCGTGGCGCAACTCTGGACGGTTTCGCCGAACGGCGGCGCGCCGCGTCAGGTCACGCGCAATGCCACGGGCATCGCCTCGGCATTTTCGTGGAGTCCCGACGGACGATTCATCGCGCACGTCATGGACAACAGCGTGTGCGTGACGGAAGTGACCACCGGCAAAACACCGGACGTTGATTACTTCCGCAACTTTGGATTGATTGTGCCGCAGGGCTCAACAAGGGATGCGCGTGATGCCACTAAGGTTTACAAGAACCTTACCATCATGTACCAAGAGCCACCCGCAGGCGGAACTATCGGTAATGGCATCCGCGTATGGCAACACGGCGGCGGTTCTCGCAACCCGACAGACGGAACCATGAGGGATAATGTGGAAATGATAGCGTACAAGGGGACGCGTATCTGTGCAGCCAACCAGTTCCTTATCGTTCAATCACTCTAAACACTTCTATAGGCAGCCTCTTAATTGAGGCTGCTTTTTATAAATCATCCCGCGTATTGTGGGAGGCGACTAAAGCCTTAAAAGATAATTTTCAAAAACGGTTTTTATGACAAGATTAGCAGACGTGAACTATTCGCGCAGCGGCGAACAACAGCCGAATGATAACGAAGCAGTAGGCAATGACGCGCCTACAACATTGCCACTCCCGACAGAAAATAAATTGCCGGGACAACAAAACGTGCAGCCAGATCAGAAGTACGTTATTTTTAAGTTGGTTAATAAGTCTCGCAATGGCGGTGTGTATATCCCCTACATTGACGATGCTATTAACCCCGCAACTGGAAGAATGGAACGCATGAGGCTCCTTACCGTCGTAGATACAATCTGGCAAAAAGATCAAAAGGATATTCCCAAAGAATATGTTGATAAGAATGGGAGGAATATCCAGTTCCCGCGCGGTGCTAAGTTTATTCGCATCCCAACATGGGACACTACGGCACTCGAATTTATGCGTCGTTGCCGTCACAACATAACCAACCCTGACAGGAAAACAGGAAGCAAGTGCGAGTCTAAATTTCAAATGAGAAGGGGATGAAGTATATTAATAATATGCTCTCAAAAATTCCCGTTGTATGAAAAGCAAAAGCCAACAGAAAGATGGTTAAGGCCTCCTTATCTAGTATCTACTGAACCAGACCAAAATAAAAACATATTGCCTGTCCACCCTATACAAGATCTTGGCTCACTCCTCGCTCCATCATAAATACAGACAGAAACCATCTTCATCACATGGGTCTGTCTCTCAAAGATCCAGTTATTCTTCTCCCCGGATAGCCCAAACTATCGCATGTAAAATGAACCGCCAGGCTTTGCAATCCTCCTTGAAAGCCCAATTCCAATGCCAGTCATCCAATAAAATTATTCTCTTCCCAGAAGTGAAAGCCATTTTCCAACCTTAGGAAAGAGCTGCTGCCAAACCTCCTTAGAGAAAGTACAAATAAGAAATAAATGGTACATCACCATGTCTTCCTCTCACATACGCAATAAGACAACTTAATATCCCTTGGAAAGAGTGCCAACGATCATGTGTGAAGTGTTCCATGAAAATCCTAAAAATCAGCATCTATGTGTTTTAATGCTAGGTCTCGGAATGTGTGATACTAGATGGTGCCTGCTCCCGCCATCTGCAATCTTGGCATAGGCTGACTGCACAGTAAATCTGCCCCCTTGCCATGGCAATCTCTCCTAGAAGGCTAAGCAAATCTTCATCCTGTCAAATCTCATCCTCCTACAAGTTCCTCCTAAATCCCAGGCACCACCTTCACCTACCCCACTTATACTCCAGAACTGAATCCTCTGCCGATCATTAAGGCTAGCCTTCATACGACATCCTTAGCCTGAAGAATACTAATTTGTGCGTTAGACATATTGCTAAGAGTGCCTGGCTGAATGTGCCAAGTCCCCCCTCCTCCTTACTACTGCAAGTTATCCAAGAATTGACATCATGCCCACACCTATCTCCACTGCCATGCCAAAAAATATGCATTGGATAGAATCCAACTTCGTGGTCAGCGATTTTGGAACCTGAACAAGGAGAGAGTGTGAAACAGTCAACCAGAAGACATAAATGTGAAGAAGATCAGTCCCCCTTCATATGAGAAAAACTTCCTTTTCCAAACTACCAAACTAGCCTCAACCTTCTGCAAAATCTTCACCCACTACCCAAAGCGAGAAGCATCCCCAAATAGGAAAATACCCTACCTCACATCCAAGGAACCCAGTCATCTTCCTAACAAGTAACATCCCCACGGCCCACTTTGTAGAACCCTCTCTGATGAGCTTCGCCTGCATAGAATTCTGCTACAGCAACCAATAGGTCATCCTACATTTCCAAGAGAAAGAACACAGGAAAATCTACAGGTCCCAACGGCTAATCCCCTACTAAAGCAAAAGTAGCAATCTTTACCTGATTTTCTGAAAAATAAAATAAAATCTTGAGAACACCATTGCCCCGCACCCAAAAATGTAAAGTAGGACTCTCACAATAGAAGGCCTCAATTTGTCATATTTTATAGGGTTTTTTATAAACATACCTTTGTAAACTTGTGTATTTACAAGTAAATCCTCATCGTGTTGACAGCTTTGATATCAAGAATATCTGTGGCAATACGTCTAAGTGAGGAGGTTATTTGCAAATATGCAAGTTTACAAGGGTGTATTTGTAAAAAAAACCTATTTTATATGGAACCTGGAGTAGGTCTAGTGCCAAGGACATTAGGAAGGGGAAGATGCATGCCAACTAAAACTCACCGTTATCTTGTACATATTATATTGTATAAGCAACAAATATGCATCACCCTATAACATGTATGTCATAACAACACCATCTGCAAGTGCGGCCAAATATTGCACTAAGAGAAAATATCCATTCCGGTAGCCTATTTTAGATCCTTGGCAACAATGGTGAAAAAGTTAAGCAAAAGCAGCAAACAATGTGATGGTAAACACGTCTTCTGTCCAAGTGCACCATGTTGGCTAGATGAATTTGAAGAAAACTCAAAAAAGAAAGACGTAACGCATGCAGAGAAGATAAAGTCAATGCAGATCACGAATAGCACATCAAGGCTTTGGAGTTTCTGTACATGGCCACTACCTGATGCCAAGGGACTATTTTGGCCACTTTCTAGACTGGTTGATCTTAATCTCTGAGGATAATATTCAAGATTCACCATATGTCTCGATAACCATAACCTCCACGTATTTCTAGTCTTTGTTTTATACTTCCACATGATTAAGCGCTAGAAGATTATTGCATAGATTCCTTTCGTGAGGATGGAAGGAATGATGATATGTGTACCATGTAGTCAGAAGCATTGTTTGCTGTCCACTAGATCTCATTTCTTAGTGAATGGGGGAAAGCTTTTTTTTGAGAAGTGGATGGTATACGAATGCAGGAAAGTACATGAAGGGATTGGAAAAGCACCATTTCTTAGTTTTTCAGGATGTTGGAGAATTAAATCCATGGCCAATGATTCTTATACCCTAGTTTTACACTTTTTTTATAGTCCCATTTCTTTTTCCATGCTATACTTCATACTAGCATTAGATTTTAAAGAATTATATGATTAATGTTTTTATAGAATGCTGACAAACTATGAAGAAAGCTTAGCTTTAATGTGTTTTCTTCAGGAGTAGCTGTTGTTACCTAGTTATTCTATTGCTTTTATAATGGTGCACTTGTGTGATGCTGACTGGTTTTGTGAGTAGGTTGGACTGAACATTTCATTGTCAAGATAAATGATGGTCAGAGTCGTCGAATAAGATGCATGGCTCCCAAATGTAATGCTATTTGTGATGAAGCAGTTGTCAGGAGACTAGTTAGTGCAAAAGATCCATGTATGTCAGATCGCTTTGAACGTTTTCTTCTAGAATCATACATTGAAGACAACAATAAAGTTAATTGGTGTCCTAGTGTACCACATTGTGGAAATGCGATACGCGTTGATGGTGATATCTATTGTGAAGTAGAATGCACATGTGGCCTACAGTTTTGTTTCAGTTGCTTATCAGAAGCACATTCCCCTTGCTCATGTCAAATGTGGCAACTTTGGGCAAAAAAGTGCCGTGATGAATCAGAGACTGTCAATTGGATCACAGCTAACACTAAGTCATGCCCCAAGTGTCACAAGCATGTGGAAAAGAATGGTGGCTGCAACCTGGTCACATGTGTATGTGGACAACCATTCTGGTGAGCATCATTTGTTATTTTTAACCCTTTTGATTGTTTAAAATATGTATCGCTATTGGACGCATATTTGGATTGCCAAAAGCTTTTCTCACTGATAAGATGTGTTTCCTTGGCTTTCACGTAGATAGCTTTGGCTACATCTGTGGCTACAATAGACCCGGTAACAGGTCTTGCGACAGGCGTTAATGGCGGAGCCTCAGGAGATACTACTACTGTCCTTTACGAATTGTCCAGTGGTTGTAATGCGCTGGATATATTGACGGTCAATCCGCTTCCTGCAGTGATAACCGGAGTGTTTGACATTTGTGAGGGACTTACCACTGTTCTTTCGAGCGCACCGGGTACAGGCGCATGGAGTATTACCGACCCTGCAGTAGCTACAATAGGCGCAGGTACAGGTGTGCTTACAGGTGTGTCTGCCTATGCCTTTGGTACCGGTGGTATTGGTCAGACGACGGTAACTTATACATTGGGTACCGGTTGTATCCGCACACAGGATGTAACGGTTAATCCGCTGCCGGGCGACATCTCGGGCGTGAGTGATATCTGTGTGGGTGATGTGGTGGTAGTGGGTAACCCTACGGCAGGTGGCAGCTGGATAAGCAGCGACCCGACTGTAGCTACGGTTGATGCGGTAGGCATTGTAACGGGCGTAGCGGGTGGTAATGTTATTATCTCCTATGTATTGCCTACAGGCTGTCTGAAGACATGGCCGATGACGGTGAATAATTTACCTGATGCAATTACGGGTTCCCTTACGGTATGTGCGGGTTTTGCAACCAATCTCACGAGCGGACCTGCGGGTGGGGTGTGGAGCTCAGACCCTGCGCTTGCGTTGACAGGCAGTGTGAACCCTGTAACAGGAGTGTTTAGTGCTTACAGCGGCGGTACTGTTACCGTGAGCTATACACTGGGCAGCGGCTGCAATGTAACAGCAGTGGTGCGCGCTTCATGTGCATTCTTGGCCCGTCCGGGTGCGGCAAGACGACGCTGCTCAATTGCCTCGCCGGGTTTCTTACGCCGAAATCCGGGACAATCCTGGTCGGTGGCAAGCCGACGATCGGACGCGGCCATAATCGCGGGATCGTCTTCCAGGATATCGCGCACGGCCGCGGTAAGCTCATGGTGCGTTGGCTCGCGGCCGAGTGAGTCGCGCAGCTGGCTATAGATGGTCGGGCGCCCGCTGAGGGCGCCCCATGTGACTGACACTCTCATGCGCGCTCACCGTTTTCGGTAAACTCGTACTCGTTCGCGATGATGGTCTCCGCGACGCATTTATCGGACATGGTGTACTCGTACTCTCGCTCAAGCGAACGGAAAAACCAATGGGCCAGATCACGCGCGCATTCCAGGAGCCTGCCCGCAAGCCCCTCCGGCGCATCGAATGCGTCGCCTTCCTCATCGTCGCATTCGGCGTTGTCGATACCCATATGGAAGCCGCGATGACTGTCAGTGATCGTAGCGCGGCGCAGACGTGCGTCGACCAGGGCGCGCAGTTCCGCGGCAATGCGATGCAGCTCGGCGTTACTCTCGCTTGTCTCTTGCTTGCCGTCGCGTTCCCATGTCGCGGGCCGATCCTTCAGCATGTCGGCCGGCGCAAAACCGCTTGCGTACCACGTGCCACGGAACGACGCGCCTGACCCTTGATGATGGAAACCCGACCATTGCGGAGTGTGTTTCTTGTCCAGGTCGAAACCCAACGCCCGCGCGGCCTCGTGGAAATATTCGGTAATGCATTCAGCAAAGAAGTTGTCCCCGTCGCTCGCGCGGCGATACCAGTCGCGGGCGCGCTCCTTCGCCTCGTCGCTCAGTTCATCATACAGGTACAGGGTGCGAGTCGTGGTTTCGGTGCGCATAGCTGCAAATCCTCAAGTGAGTTGAAAAGAGAATCAGAGTCCGGCTCACCGGGCTCTTTGGGCATCTGGCGTCGTGCGATCCGCCGACACCCCCGCAAACAGGGCAGAAGTACCGCATGTCTTGCTCCGCGAACTTCAGAGCCCGGCGCCGTATTCAATGGCGAGTAGCGGCTCGCACGTCACGCGGTCGACGATGACCAGGTTATAACCGTCATCCTCTTGCGCAACCGCGCCCGCGCTGGCTGCGCTCAGGTAGCCATGGCGGCGCAGCCATGCGAAGAGCCGGCGCGGCGTGTCCAGTGCCCTAAGCTCGCGACGCGTGATCCGGCCGCGGTAAAACCAGTTGTTCCACGTCCAGCCGCCGTCGATGTCGCGCCAAGCATCGATGCTCAGCACGTTGATCGGCTCAAGCTGGACGCCATCGTCATCGGTGGCTGAACTGAGCGTGCTGATAGCCTGCTCACGCGTCACGGTCTGGAACGTGCACCGGTAGCCATCGGCCGTCAGATAGCGGATGACGGTCAAGTCGCCGTCGCGGCGTAGGGTAATGAGTTGATGCTGCATGGTCTTTTCCTCTTGCGATTACGGCTCGGGGACGTGCGCGGGCGTCGGGGTTAACCCACGTAATAATACGTGGCCATGATGACGGTTTCTCCATCATCGGAGAAACGGCACAAGACACCTGAGAAAAAAGTGGCGCCCTGGTATCCGTGCCAGTTGCGGAAACCTGCTTCCTCCATCTGCGGAGTGACGCCACTATCCCAGCTCATGAAGTCCGACAGATCGTAGGTGACGCCCTTGTAACGGACAAAGTTCGCGCCGTCATCGATGGTTCTATAGTCAAATTCCTTGCGCTCTTTGTCCGTCAGATCGAACCATGAAAGAACGGGGCGCGGCACGTTGTTTGTGCGAATGGCGAGCGTCGGCATGGTCTTTTCCTCTCAGTTGTGCGGTCTGTGCGCATAGTGGAAACGATTAGGGTAACGGTGTCAACCCTTGTAACCCTTGGAGGTGTGGATAAGTCATAGGGTTAGGCTAGGGTTAGCTGCTGTAAGTCTATGATTGTATTGCTTCTTGTTGCTCTGTTTATGTTTGTTACTAGAAATAGACAGAACGGAGGTTATAATGCATTATTGTTTAGTGTTGTGCAATTCGGATGGAGATTTCAGCTCATTTAACAAAACCTCCGGATTATGTGGATACAAAGGACATAACTGCGAAGAAAGCAATCAAATAATAAGAATCTATTGGTATTCCATTTTAAGAACATGATAGGTGAAAGAAACAAATCAATAGTAGAAACGAAGACTTTTAAACAAACAAGATGATGAAGCTGGAAGATCCCATCATCATAGATTTTCATTTTCTCAGAGAAGATTTTCTTCTTTGTCCATAAATGCTGTCATAAATCCCAGAAAATCAGTAGTTATCCATTAATGCCTCTCTAGCTACACAACTGCCATTATTTAGGGGGGAACATCACCATAAACATTATATATTCTAGAAAATCGGCAGGGTATTAATCAGGGAACAGTTCTCCACAGAAATCTAGTTCAACTCAAGTATTAGATCAAACTACAGAGGCTGCACCAGAAAAGCTATAATTATGACCATGAAATCTCAGCTGCAGTGATGCTCATGTGTTTTAAGTTCTAACATCACATTTTTGCCAAACACGTGAAAGTTTGAGAAAATCATGGATAGGAAGGCAATATTGCCATAATTAAATAAATTCTTGTTGGCTTCCCTAGAAAGACCTAGAACACTGATGGTAGGCATCCTTACTAGAGCTATGTTAAGAACATGTATATGGATAGCTGATGGAGGAAGAATGAAGCAGATGATCTTTTCAAGTTTTGATGGCAATCGGCTGCACAACAGTATTCCATTCTACATGGTATCCTTTTGATACCTACAGTCATGAAATCGAAGGCACAAGTAATGGACAAGAAGGTCCCTTAAGACGAAAGATTAAGTAATAAAAGTAAAGCACCTAGACATGCAATCATAAATCAAGAGTTCTCTAAAAATCAAATCGTGGAAGAAGAAACAGTGTCTTATGTTCACACTATCTCAACCCAGTCTCAGACGATAATATGAAATGAGTGATAGACGTTGTTGTCATTTGATAACATGCTTATTCAGCCTCTGTCTCTGAGAGGAAAAGACAGCCTCAATTAGAATCCTTAATAATGATTCTCAGTTGAAGTATATCAGAAGCACCAAAAATCCAAAAAAGCATTAGAAAAGCTAAGCTACAAAATGAATATTTTATCTGTCTTGATACTTGGGCATTATCAAATGGACCCTGATCTACTAAGAGGAAAATCTTATCTTGCTCAATAAAGGTGAGGGACTGCCAATTCAGGAAGTGAAGGCTCTGTGAACTTACTTTGTGGAGGAGCAGCTTAAAAACTGTTGAGAGACCAAGAAATATATGCTGACTTAGACCTAAGGAAAAAATACTACTTTGTCCAACAAAGGCAACTAATGATAGTTGTATTCATAAAAGCTATGAAATTTGACCATGCTTGAGAAACTTGAAGATTTTCAGTCGCCAACTTGGCTTCAAACTGGGCCAGCCCAGCCTTCAACTCAACCTAATCCAGTCCAGACAGATTGGATTTGGAGAGGGTATCCTGGCATGATTCCAATTTTGGCTGCACTTTGAACTCAGCTGAGAAGGATTTCCCCACTGTGAATATAACTTTTGCTGCTGATTTAGTCTCAGTTCAGTCCAACCACCCAATCCAACCAACAAGTTTGACCACATAGGGTTCAAATCAGTTACACAACTTATTCTCCCCTTAGACTCATTTAGTCTCTACCATGCAATGAATATCCATAATAGTTTCAGCGTATTAAACAAACTAAGAAGAAAAATGTTTTTGATACATTTTCAGCCCACTCATTTACAATTTTACACCGAACTTAGAACAGCAAACCCATTAATTTTGCCAGCTGCCACAGGACAATTTCGTGATTCTTGGAGTAAACTCAGGCTTTCGTTTGGGCTTAGGCAGATAGGGATGGGTTGAAATTGGGTTGTATTTGATCCAACCTGGAACCCCACCCAACATGCATGCCTTACATCCCTAGATCAATTCATCAAATCTGATGCAGTGAAGCAGAAACAACAGTTATTCTAGAATTTTATGCTACACTGAGCCAACTAAGGTTACTTTGAAAGTTGGTTTGGGTCTGCTTTCTGTCAGCTCCGCCAAGTAAGTACCCAAGCGCACACGCACAGGAGAACGAGGGAACAGAACAGAACAGAGTTTGGCGCTGCAATAACTCTTGCCGTATTTGGTTTCATTCGGTTCTCAATATAAAGAAAGAAAAACTACATAGGATCCTCTCCTGATTCCACGCCATGTCCACCGAATAAACAGGTCTGTTTTCCACGAACAGATCATGCCGAGGAAAACGTTAACAACCCAAAAAAACTCCCCTGACTCGGTCATGCAAGACCAGTTCAATCGGGGGAAAAAAAACACGTTGCTAACCTTAAAAAAAATCATATACGCAGGATTAATGATAACACATCTCCCCCTAATCCTGACGTATTGGTTTGATCTCTGCAACTCCTATTTGAGTTCGGAGAACTTGGAACCTCAGTCGCCCAAGTGGCTTTGTTAATATATCAGCGAGCTGTTCTTCAGTCCGTGTGTATCCCACCTTGATCTTCCCTGTATTGATGCAATCCCGGATGAAATGGTACCTTGTATCAATATGCTTGCTTCTGTCGTGGAATACCGGGTTTCCGCAGAGTGAGATCGCCGACTTATTATCCATCTTTAGTTCGGATGCTTGAGCTTCTTCTCCAGTAAGTTCGCTCAAGAGTCGTCCCAACCAAATGCCTTGACAAGCAGCTGAGGTTGCCGCGATGTATTCTGCCTCACACGAAGACAATGCCACAACTTTTTGCTTCTGAGTTTGCCAATTGATTGGGCTTTGGCCGAGGAAGAAAAGAACCCCTGTGGTGCTTTTTCGATCGTCGACGTCGCCGGCCATATCACTATCGCTAAACCCGATCAGCCTTGGCCGCTCCTCCTTCTTCCTCGAGTACAGACATCCGAAATTCAGTGTCCCTGCAACATAGCGCAAGATGTGTTTAACTGCAGCGAGGTGGTCCTCCTTTGGTGCTGCCATGAAGCGACTCACATAACCCACGGCATATGTGATGTCCGGTCGGGTGTGAACCAAGTAACGCAAGCTACCCACAATGCTGCGATACCGGGTGACATCTATCGACTTTCCGACACCAACCTTGCTGAGCTTAAGTCTGGCCTCCATGGGGACCTGACAAGGATTGCATTGATGCATTCCACTATTCTCCAATAGCTTCCGTGCATACGCCGCCTGACAAATGGTGATGCCGTCCCTGTGCTGGTGGACTTCAATACCAAGATAATATGAGAGAAGGCCAAGATCACTCATCTTAAACAAGGTGTGCATCTCGTCCTTGAATTTGCTGATGTCGCCTTTACTTGGGCCAGTGATGATTAGATCGTCCACGTATACTCCAACAATGAGACGTGGGCTTGCTTCTCCGCGCATGTAAACCGCGTGCTCCGATGCACTCCTCTTGAAACCGAGCTGGATCAGGCAAGCATCCAGCTTTGTGTTCCAAGCCCGTGGCGCCTGCCTCAGCCCGTACAGTGCCTTCTTGAGTCGGAACACCTTGTTAGCGTGGTTGCCACCGACGAAGCCGGGGGGCTGCATAACATAGACCTCCTCGGATAGTTCTCCATTTAGAAACGCGGATTGCACATCCATGTGATGCACAGTCCATCCCTCGTGGGCAGCCAAGGCGAGGAGTAGCCGCACCGACTCCATACGAGCCACGGGAGCAAAGACTTCGTCGAAGTCGATTCCCTGCCGTTGTACGTACCCTTTTGCGACGAGTCGAGCCTTGTGCTTGACGACAACACCCTTCTCGTCCTTCTTGACCTTGAAGACCCACTTCAGGGCAATGGGTCGATGACCGGCCGGGAGATCGACGAGCTGCCATGTCTCATTCTCCTCGATGGACCGCAGCTCCTCAAGCATTGCCGCGCGCCAGCAGTCCTCGCACTCTGCCTCGGCAAAAGAGCTCGGTTCTTCAGCAGCGAGCAGGTGAAGATCCTCGACGTCGACGTTGAGCGCTGGTCCCCTGGCCAGCACATTGTCCATTGACCGAAACCGCCGCGGCGCGTCATCGTCGTCGTCGAGCAGCTCCGAGATGTTGGAGGGTGGGGAGACGAACTCGACTCCCCCGTTAGGAGGATGTACCGCAGTACCTTGTGCTGGTGGCGGGGTTTGTGGTCCCTCGTCCCAGGGTGGCGGTGTCACCAGTTCTTCAGCCGGTGGCGGTCCTCGATGCAACTCGTACTCCATGGTGAAGGTACCTCCTCCGATGTGTGTTTTCCCCGTGCCTTCGTTGTGATGCCAATCCCACTTCGCCATTTCGTCGAACACAACGTCCCGTGTGATGTGCACACATTTGGCGATTGGATCATAGACACGGTATGCCTTCGACCCGGTCTCATAGCCGATGAACACCGTCTTCTTGCTTCTGTCTTCAAGCTTCTGCTGGTGTGGCTTGACGAGTTTCATGTGCGCCACGCACCCGAATGTCCGCATGAAGCGAACTGTAGGTTTTCTTCCATGCCATGCCTCGAATGGAGTTTTGTTTACTAGGCTATGTGTCGGAGAGCGATTCAAGATGAACACCGCCGTCGTCACCGCTTCACCCCAAAACTCGTCGGGCATCTCCTTCGCTTTGAGCATGCACCTCGCCATAGCTACAACGGTTTGGTTTCGTCTTTCGACGACACCATTCTGTTGTGGTGAATATGGCGCCGTGAGATGGTGTGTCAGGCCCTCGTCAGTGCAGAAACTTCTGAACTCGGTGGAGGTGAACTCGCCGCCACGATCAGTTCGAAGCACACGGAGCTTCCGCCCAGTTTCCACTTCGACGTTCGCCTTGAACCGCTTGATTTCTGCTAGTGCTTCGCTCTTGGAAGCCAGCAAGATCACCCACATGTACCTGCTCATATCATCAACTAAGAGCATAAAGTACCGCTTACCACCATGGGTCGCCGGAGTGATCGGACCGCACAAGTCACCGTGGACTAGATCGATCCGTTTGGTGGCGCGAAATTTGGCTTCCCCTGGGAACGGACCACGCCGTTGTTTGCCAACAAGGCATGCGTCACAGACTTGCTCCGGACGGTCGATGTGTGGCAGTCCACGCACCATAGCCATCGCCAAGCCTCGTCACCGTGGTGCGCTGCTAGACAGATTGGCTGCACTAGCTCAAGCTTGAGCATATACAAACGGTTCAGGTCTCGCTTCACCTTCACGAGCAACTTCCTCTCTTGATCCCAAATCCGCAACACACCGTCCTCAATCACCACTTGGCAGCCGTCCTCATCCAGCTGGCCGAGGCTAATGATGTCGGAGCGGAGTTGAGGGATGAAGTAGACTCCGCTGAGGGCACGATGCTCACCATTCCGACATGTGAACAGCACGGTGCCGCGGCCTTTTATTGTGACGATCGAACCATCGCCGAACTTCACGTTCCCGGTGATGCTTGTATCTAGCTCGGCGAAGATGTCTCGGCGTCCCGTCATATGATTGCTGGCACCCGTGTCGAGGTACCAAGCCTCTTCATGTCGGTCGCCGACATCCCCGAGGAGGCCGCGCAGCTTGGGTTCGTCGAGGAAGATGCGATCGGTGGCCACCGGAGCGGGCTTGGACACCTCGATCGCTTGAGTTAGCAGCAGGGCTGGTTCATCGTCGTCGGCCTTCGTGAGATGCATCTCGTTCTCTCGCTTAGGCTGCCGACATTCACGCGCCCAGTGCCCCATCTTGCCACAGTTGCGGCACTTATCTTTGGACTTGTCCTTCGGTGGAGCCTTCGAGCCATTGGCGTCGCCTTTTTTGTTTCGGGAAGACTTGCCACGCCCTTGCGCACTGCTGCTCGCCTTGCGGGCTCCGGAGTTGTCCTCGCTGGCTTGGCGTTGTTTGTAACGCGCTAGCCAATCCTCCTCCGTAAGGTAGAGTTTGGCCCCGTCGGTGCTTGGTCCCTTGCCTTGTCGCTTCTCAAGGCGTTCTTCAGCCGCCTTGAGTTGACCCGTCACGTCCTCAACCGTGAGCTCCTCTAGATCTAGAAGAGTCTCGATTGAGAGCGCAAGCTGGGCGAATCGATCCGGCACGACACGCAAGTATTTCTGCACTACTTCCTCCTCCGTGCGCTTATCACCTAGCATGTTCAGGTTGCTAACCAGTGAGGTGAGTCTTACCGAGAAATCGTCGACCGTTTCGCCGTCTCGGAAAGCAAGATCCTCAAATTCTCCGCGTAGGTTCTGCAGCTTTGCCTTTCGCGCACGTTCAGATCCAATCTTCATGGACTTCAATGCATCCCAAGCCTCCTTCGCGCTGTCTTTGTTTGCCAGCGTCGACCACAAGTCCATTGGGACCGCACGGAGAATCGCCTCCATCGCCATCATGTCCTCCTGAACTGGAGCATCGCCGCTAACGACCGCGTCCCACAGCCCACGTGCTTTCAACATCACCTTCATCATCAGGCACCACTCGGTGTAGTTCGTGCGTGTCAACGTCGGGTACGCCGCTGCACCCCCGACCTCCTTCACGACCCGGTGGACGACCATGTCCCTTGCTTGTTCGACGTCGTCGGTGCGGCCAGCCCTACTGCCGCTTCCTTCCGTGCGTTCGCCGACAGCCGGCGTTGAGGTGGAGCGTCGTGTTGGGGATGCCGAAGTGGAGCGAGCCATCACAGGTACTTCGAGCACAAGGCTCTGATACCAAATGTCAGCTCCGCCAAGTAAGTACCCAAGCGCACACGCACAGGAGAACGAGGGAACAGAACAGAACAGAGTTTGGCGCCCATTGTGATCCCCTGAATCCGCATCCCCCGAGTAGTTCGAGGTGCTCATCTCGTCCAGCTCGTGATGCAGGCGAGACTTGGTGGCAGTAAAGTCCTGCAGCAGCTCCACCTCGTGATCGAAGTGAATGAGAAAAGCCTTGTCCGCGGGCTGCGAGAGCATCTGGTCAATGAACTTGCCGGTTGCCTCTTTTTCCGCCGGCAGCGCCGCCTCCTGGCTGCGGCTGGTATCCACCAGCAGTCCCAGGCGGAAGGGCAGGTTGGTCTCGCGCGTAAAACTCTTGATCGTCTGCGGCCGTCCATCTTCGTGCAGGATGAAATCGTCTGCCTTGAGATTCGGAACAGACTGCCCTTTTTTGTCGCGCACAATGACCGGAAGAATCACCTCGCTGCTCTGCACCTTGAGAGTCGTGAGAGGCTTGTCGGCGTTAGAACCGGCATCCGCTTTCGCGGCGTCGGCCGGTTTTGGCGGATCAGACTTGGCCGTCTGCTGCGCATGCGCAGGCAGCGCAAGAGTTGAGGCAAGCGTCAGAGAAGCGGCATAGAGCGTGGCAAGAGGAAGTTTCATGGCAGGAAGAGACGCAAGCGACACGTCTCCCCAGTTAGACGACGAAGACGTGCTCTAGTTGACTGCTTTGCTCAAGAGAGCCATGTACTATGGCCGAAGTGCCAGCACATGCAAGCTTGTCCGCTGACGAACCGCCCACCAGCCCACTTCTGCCTACGAGGATTGCCGATTTGCGAACGATGAAGACTGTTGCCGGCATCCTGGTGGTTGCGCTGCTGCCAGTCTTGCTGGAAGCGGTCTTCGGCTACGGCGGCCATGGCTTTGCCCAGCACGTGCCCTCCTGGCTGGATCTGAAAACGCTATGGCAGTTGCATGAGTGGCGCGCAGGCTGGGCTCCCGGAGCGAACTACGGGCTCGGCGATCCGCGCTTCACCTACTACCCTCCCGTCTCCCTGACGCTTGGCGCAGGTCTCGCCATGATACTGCCGTTCTGGATCGTGCCTGCAGTCTTCGAGTGGCTCGTCTTTGCACTCAGCGGTCTGGGCATGCTCTTTGCCTGCCGCGAATTCGTTGCCCGCGAGGATCGCTGGAAAGCAGTTCTGCTATACATGCTGAGCCCTTATCTGCTCACCACGGCGCTGGTTCGCTTTGCCGCCGCTGAGGCGCTCACGCTCATCTGGCTGCCGCTGATCCTGATGTACTTTCACCGCGCCGTCTGGCGTGGCGAGCGCCGCGCGGTGATGCTGCTGGGCTGCCTGCTGGGCCTCACCTGGATCACCGACGTGCCGGCATCGATTGTCCTGCTCTATGTGCTTTCCACCTCGGTCTGCGTGCTGGCCATCGTGCGCGGATCGATTCGACCGCTGCCGGTGATCTTCTTTGCCGAGGTAATTGCGACTGCTTTGGCCGCGTTTTACCTGGCCCCGACGTGGATCGAGCGAGCGTGGATTCATGCCGATGCAACCCAGCGGGATCGCTTCCAGCTCCTCTTTCTCTTTACCCGGCCAAGGCATGAGCCGCTGCCCATCTTCACGATCGGACTTTGGGTGATCTCTCTGGCTGGAATGATCCTGGCAATTCTCTATGCCCGGCGCGGCTGGCACAGCAGTGAAAACCAACTCACGACGCGGACATGGATCGTAGTGGCTGCTGTCTGCCTCTTCTTCGAGCTGCCGCTCTCCTCCGGACTGTGGAAGCACCTGCCCCAGATGCGGCTGGCGGATTTTCCCTACCGCTTTCTGGCGCCGATGATGGTGGTTCTCCCCCTGATGTTGCTGGCCGAGAGCACCTCAAAGCGCCTGCGCGTGAGCGGCTATATCGTGCTGGGAGTGCTGGCAGTTCTGCCCATCTGGGAGTATGGAACAGCGAAGGCGGGGCTGACCGATCTGCGCGTGCTGGCCCCTGTCTGGCAGAACATGGGCTATCGCGGATGGCCTGAATTTGTTCCTGCAGGCGCCGCCGCTCCTCTGACCCCGCCGCAGGTTGACCCCGTAACGGTGGTCGACCCCGCGAAGCATCCCAGTTGCAACGCAAGTCTTGAGAGCCTTCAGGATGACCGTGAGGCCAGCGGAGAAAAGACGATCCTCATCAGCAGCAGGACGCTCTGCAAGATACGCGTCGGGCAGTTCTTCTTTCCCTACTGGCGCGCCATCGACGACCGGCAGATTCCCCTGCCGATTGCCCCCGACACCGATGGGCTGCTGGTTGTCTCCGTACCGGCCGGCCGGCATACGGTACGGCTGAAGTATGTCGTCTCATCCCCGGCAAGAACCGCAAGCTGGATCACGAGCGGCATCTGCCTGGGACTGATCCTTCTCACGGTCTATATCCCACGGCGCAAACGGGTTTCTTTTTCAGGCAGATCGCGGTAGGCTGGTGGGCATAAAAACAAAGATCTGAAATCCGTAGTCAGCGATCAGCCAGCCGTGCGCATGCCGCCGATCGGCCTCTTCTTTCCTCAAATCTGCGACGTGGAGGCTCGAATGGACTCGCGTCTGCATCGCGGAATGAAATTGTCTCGGTGGAACCAGCTTGGCCTGATCGTAATCTTTGCGGCTGGAATGCTGGGAGTAGCTTGCCCGCGCGGCATTGCGCAGACATTGGAAAAGCCCCGTCCCGGGCCGGCCTGCGTGCCGGTAGCCAGCCTGGTCGGCACAACGGCTTCCGCAGACCATTCCGCTTCGGATGCAGAACAGAGCAGCCAGGCCGCGCCGGTCAACCACGAGGTCTGCGTGGCAGCGCATGTATACCAGGTCATCGAGCTCGAGGATGGAACGCGGTTTTTGGACGTCTGCCCGGCGGCGGTACCCGATGCCGACTGCCGGTTTATCCTGCTGAGCCTCTCTGCTGACCGGGAAGAGGTAGGCGATCTCAAGCATCTGGGCGGGATCGATATTCAATTGCGAGGGACGCTCCGGCGCATGCACGGACGCGTAGGAATTTACCTGAGCCATGCGCGGCAACTGGAAGGCGGCCCGGAAAAGTTTCGGCCCAACCCGAAGCTGCTGCGGGAGTTCAGCGGAGAATCAGACCGCATGGGTGTCCGCGATCCGAACCTGCGCTCTTCCGGCCATCACCGCAGCTTTATGAACCGGGATTTGAGGGAAACAGTACCGGCAAAGCCATGAGGTTTGGCTGTGGTCTTAAGTTTAACTATTTCCATTCAAGTAACTGAAATTAATAATTTTATTTCCAGTCACCAGCATACTCCCGCAGAAGCCGCAGCGGGTAGAGCGTGCCGCGCCACAGAATGCCGCCGCGCAGCAGTGCCAGTGTGACGGAACGCAGATGCGCCACAACAAAGAGAGCCACGGCCAACGGAAAGAAGACCACGTACGCCGGAGAAACCCGCGTAACTCGGCGCGTCGCCACGTAGAGCCCGGTGATCGCAAGCACATGCACCAGCACTGCCAGCCGTGCCACATCTGCCAGCGGCGGAGCCACCAGGAGAGCCGCCACAGGCAACAGGATCTGCAGGCTGAGAGCAAAGCTTGCAGCCAGGGCAACCGGGGTGCGGAAGCGATAGAGGCTGAAGAGATTTTTCTCCGTGTTCCGAACCACCCCCCAGGCTCCATGCGCCCAGCGAACGGAGGCCAGGCCAGGTCCGATCACCGCAACAGGACGCATCCCGGCACGCTTCACCTTCCACCCCAGACGCATATCTTCCAGCACCTCCATGCGCAGCGCTTCAAATCCGCCAATGGACTCATAGCTCGTCCGTCGCATGAGGTTAAACGCTCCAACCCCTAGAAATGATTTCGACTTAGGATCTTCCACCTGCCATGGCGCGAATCCCCACAACGAGAAGGAGTACATCATGCCATGCATGGCCGCTTCTCCGTGCGAGCCAAGAATCAGCTCTGGCATGAGCACAAACTGGTCAACGCCGCGACCGATGGCGCAGCCCAGAGCGCGCGCCGCCGCTTGCGGATCGAAGATGACATCGCCATCGGTAAAGAGGAGCCAGTCCGCCTGCGCACGACGCGCCCCGGAAGCAAGGGCATGCGGCTTGCCCAGCCATCCCTCCGGAAGCATATTAATATGAATCACTTCCAGGGAATGACTGAAAGCTTTATCTGGATGCTCGGCAGTCCATTCCGCGGCAATCGCATCCATAATCAAACCTGTCTGATCAGTGGAACGATCATCGATAGCGAGAATCTGCAAACGGATGCCTTCGGAAGCCAGCAAAGAGCGCAGAGTCTCAGCGATCGAGGCTTGCTCATTGCACGCGGGCACAACCACCGAGAGATCAGGCCGTCCATCAGGCTGCTGCGGAAGCGGCGCAAAGGGCTGGCGAGTCAGGTCGGTCAAACGCGGGGAATTGCGCAGCCAGTCCACCAGACGCCAAAGCCAGGCCAGGGCCAACAGACACTCCGAGATGACAAGAGAGAAGCCCGCCAGCTGAAGAGAAATCACTTGAATATTAGAGCAGCTCGGCAGACCCAACGCACTTAATTAAGCAGATACCCGTGCGAACAATTCTTCAAGCGGTTTCTACCAAATAAGATTTAAGTTATTCATCCTAAAAATAAATCTAGCAACAAGAGAACACATCACTGCTCGTTCGGCTGGCCCTGCGGCGGAGTCTGTCCTGGAGCCGACGGAAGCTGCTGCTGTTGCTGCTGATTGCGCAGATCCTGCAGATACTGCTGCGCTGGGCGCGCTCCCGGCGGTGGCGGTCCCTGCTGCGGACGCTGCTCTGGTTGTTCCGGCTGCTCCGGTGGCTCGGGCTGCTCATCCGCTCCATCATCATCGTTATTGCCGGCGCCATTCGGACGATTGAGGCCGGCATTGGCAGGGTGCCCTTTCGCCTGCGCGGTCAACAGCAGCTCGCGGGGATTCCCTGCACCGCGGTCTCCGATCAGGATGCTGTTGTAGCCCGAGCCATCCAGAAGCTGGCTGAGAACATCGCGCGCCGGCGCAGGCCCAAAGCTGCCATAGATGCGCTGGTCGCGAGGACTGGGAGCTTCCAGGCCTTCCACCTTCAGGCCGGTGGCGGAGACAACTTCATGGAGAATCTGGCTCAGGCTGGCATTCGCGGCCGTGATGGTTAGCTGACGCCCATCCCAGTTCACGTGCGCCGGCTGAGACGGATCGTTCACCGGCCAATTTGGCCTGGGCGGCGCAGGCTGGGTGACAGGAATCTCAGCAGCAGGCTCAGGAGCTGGCTTTGCTTTCTTGCGCTTATGGTGAACCGGCTTTTTCGCCGGAGTCGAGGCCGAGCTAGCTGGAGCAGCGTTCTGTCCGCGGATTGGAGGAACAGCAAGGGCGCAGAGCGCAGCCAGTGCCAACGCCCCGGCAGCATGTCGGATTCCGGTTTGGAAGAACTGCATCCTTACCCTCAACGCGCGCTGCGGCGACAGAGCAGCAACGCAGCACTTACTGTACTAGACTAGCAAGGACCGGAAAACGCTTAGGCTCAGAAAAACACCCGGTAAACGTTCCGTTTAGAATCGCGTCTCGAGAGGAATATGAATTACGTGGGTCAGTGGCGGGAAACAGGGCAGCTCGATGGATGGCTGCATGGCAGGGGCGCGATCCTCATGGCAATTCTGGGCACCAGCCTGTTCGCGGCTCTCGGAGCTGCCGTCCCGGCGCATGCCCTGAACTGCACCACGCAGTCTGGACTGAAGCCGGATGACCGCCGCATGATTCTGGAAGCGGGCAATGCTCTCGCTGCCGATCTCTCTGCCCAGAAACTGGACGCGCTGCAAGCCGCACTTCTGCCCTCCGTCACCGGTGACTGGGATGGGATTCGCGAGGTGGCGCAGTCTGCCAAGCCCCTGCTGCAGGGCGGCACAGTGGAGTGGGGCGATGCCTACCTCCTCGACGCAACCGAGCTGAAAGGCCCCACCGACTCCCAGTTTTTCTGCACCAACGCCGACAGCCAGGCCACGATGACCATCAACCTGCGCAATCTGCCGCCGGGCAAGTTTGTGCTGCTCATCGGCGACGCGGCCGGTGCCCCGCTGGCAGGCCAGGTGGCTCTTATCCTTGGTCTGGATGGAACGCAGTGGAAGCTGGGCGGAATCTTTGCCCGCGAAGGCTCTCTGGACGGCCATGACGGCGTCTGGTACTGGACCCAGGCGCGCAGGCAGAACTCAGCAAAACAGGCGTGGAGCGCATGGTTCAGCTATGACATGGCCCGATGGCTGCTGCTTCCCGTCGATTTTCTCTCCTCGCCGCACCTGGAAAAGCTAAACCGCGAGCAGCAGACAGGCACAAATCCAGCCTCCACGCTGCCTTTCACTCTCAACGGAGAGGTCGGCAAGAGCTGGAAGATCAACAGCTTACGCATCGACACCACACTGCATCATGCTGACCTGGCGCTCGTCTATGAGACCCAGGGCCAGCCTGACGCGGCAGCCTCGCGCACCGAGACGGTTGCCGTGATGAGTGCCTTTTTAAAGGCGCATCCAGAGATTCGTGAGAATTTTCACGGTCTTTGGGCGTATGCTGAAAAGGACGGACGCCAGAATTACGCGATCGAATTGGCCATGCCTGATATTCCGTAAGGCGCTATTCGATAAGCGTGATTCCATGAGCGCCGCCGGATTGCAAGCGTCTATTATTGCGATCCCTTTCCGGTTTGCCTCCGGTTCTCAGAAAAGAAAGTGAGCGTTCTGTGACGCAGCGGGAGTTCCCTGCCCAGCCATTGGTGGGCGTCGGTGCGGTGATCTTTGACGATGCCGGGCGTCTTTTGCTGGTAAAGCGGGCACAGGAGCCTGGTCTGGGCCGATGGTCGCTACCCGGTGGGCTGCTGGAGCTGGGAGAAACCCTCCAGCAGGGTGTCATGCGGGAAGTCTATGAAGAAACTGGCCTCATTGTTGAGGTCGAGGCAGTCGTAGAGGTGGTTGACCGCATCTATAAGTACAGTGGCTGCGACGAAGATGAGTCGAAAGAGCCACGAGTGCAGTACCACTATGTTGTTGTGGACTATTTGTGTC
The DNA here is from genome assembly GCA_024336825.1 of Amorphophallus titanum. Classification (NCBI taxonomy): domain Eukaryota; kingdom Viridiplantae; phylum Streptophyta; class Magnoliopsida; order Alismatales; family Araceae; genus Amorphophallus; species Amorphophallus titanum. The sequence goes on along the minus strand of JANBPO010001714.1, from coordinate 4,916,356 downwards.
GTCCGCTGCGAGGCGATGTAAAACCTTCCAGTGATGCCGCTGATGTTGCCTGGGTAACGCAGGACGAGTGGAAGGACCGTGATCTCTACTCGCTTGATGCAGTTGCAGTGCAGGTCATCGAAAAAGGTTGGTTGATGGCACTGGAGGCAGGCCCATGCAGGAACAGAATTTCTTCTTCGGATTGAGCAGACGGTACGCAGACTGGCGACAACGCCGCGCGAACCGCCGCTTTTTGCAATCCGGACCAGCCAATGCGCAGGTTGTATTCGCAACGTATGGCGGACGCAGTTTCTTCCGTTCGCGCGGATTCCTGATTGGCGCTCTCGCTGCTGCAACTTTGATCTTTACCGCGGCCGAAGTCTACCAGAGGCCCACATGGGTGCTGGACCGTGTGGAGCGCGCCCACCTGAAACTGGCCGGCGTGGAAGGCTACACCGTCACCGTACACGGACATCGCCTGCATTATTACGTCAGCGGACCCGCGGGCGGCGAGCCTGTCGTCCTGCTGCATGGGCTGGGCGGCCGTTCGGAAGACTGGATTCGCATGCTTCCCTACCTGCAAAGCGCAGGCTATCGCGTCTATACGCCTGACCTGCTGGGATTCGGACAATCCGATGAACCCCGCAGCGCAAGTTACTCCATCCAGGAACAGGCGCGGCTGGTTGTCGGCTTCATGGATTCGATCGGACTTGAACGTGTCGACCTCGGCGGCTGGTCGATGGGCGGATGGATCGCCCAGAAAGTCGCCGTCGACAATCCCGAGCGTGTGCGCCGTCTCGTGCTGATGGACTCCGCCGGACTGAAGGTTCCGCCCAAGTGGGATACGCGCCTCTTTACGCCCACCACTCCCGAGGAGCTGAACCAGCTCCACGCGCTACTCACGCCCGATCCCAAGCCGATGCCGAAGTTCGTAGTGGAAGATATGCTGCGTCTCTCGCGCGATTACGGCTGGGTGGTCAAGAAGGCCCTGGCTTCCATGATGACGGCAAAAGACGTGATGGACGATGATCTGCCGTCACTGAAGATGCCGGTGCTGATTCTCTGGGGCGACCAGGACAAGATCACTCCGCTCAGCGAAGGATTGACGATGCATTCGCTGATTCCCGGCTCGTGGTTTCATGTCGCCTCCGGGTGCGGACACGTCGCTCCGGCCTCCTGCGTTGACCAGCTCGGTCCCGCACTGACCAGCTTCCTAAAGAACGCTCCGTCCACGACAAGCAGCAAGACGATTCTGCGCGCCAACTACGAGACGGATCCAAAGAAAAACGCTACCAGCAACGGCGAGTAAACGGCGCTCCAGAATTTCCTGTCAGAATTCTGTCAAGGGTCAGACTTCGGTCTGGCCCTTTTTCCTTATGAAAACAAAGGGAAAAAGAGGCTCCCGCATTTGCTGATAATTTCTCGCAAAGGCGCATAATGCTTGTAAGTGCTCAGAGGCGTCGTCCGAGTGCTGAGTCGGGCAATCTGCGCTTGTTATCAGGAGCAATAACATTAACTCAAAAGATAGTAACCATAAAATAAATACCCCCTCCCCCCCCCCCCCCACGTTTTCCACAGGGTGGATGGAGCGAAGCATACGAACCGTTTACTCAGAAAAGATGAAAAAAAAAAGAAATCAAGGACTCATAACTGTGACCAATTGACCATGTTACCAAATACCAAAGTATTTGATCGCAATAAATAATCTTTGGGTGTTTAATTTGGTCCTAAGGGGGGTAGGGATTACAATTACTTGTTACAAAACCATTTATCCTACATTAGGACTCATATTCCCTTTGGGATTATATAAGTCCCACTTAGTTTAAGTAGAAAACTGGGGAATGAATTCACACCCCAGACCAATGAATTCAATTCCTAGGTTATCTGCAATCTCCCAGCTACCAACAGACCAGAAGGAGTTTTATAATTTTATTCCCATTGCAGGATTCCATCTTCGGGTGAGAGCCTTCTTCTTAGAGGACTCTTTCTTCTTGCACCTGCACACATGAAACAACTCTACTTTGTGAGTTTATCTTTTTTAACCTTTCACTGATAGTCAGTAATGTTTTCTTTTTTCCCCCTAGCTATGCTGCAAAGGCCCATACCCTACTCCCTCGCAGAAGCAGGTAAAAGTGTGAAATTGCAGCACAGCTGCTGCAGCAATGGGGATTTAGTCCTTGGCAACGCACTACGGCTCTTGTTGCAATGTCTCCCACCACATCACAGTGGGGAAGACCACTGCTGTGACACTTCTTTGTTTGTAACTTACCAAACTTACTGTGTAAAATACTTGCTAAGTACTTTAGCAGTAATATATTTTTAGTCTATTAAGATAACTTTGAAATCTTTGCTAAGCACTTTAGTAACAATATCTTTTTAGTTTATTAAGATTACTTTGAAAACTAATATTACAAGAATATTAATTTAGTATTAGATTCTTACTTATCTCACTAATGCGTTCTTACTTAACTCACCAACATGTGAAATGTAATTCCTGACTAGAATCCCAATGAAATGCCTTCCCTAACGACATATGCTTACACATCACGCTAAACCCCTCGGCATATTGCTAGTCATCAATACTGAGGAGCAAGCAATTCAAAGCCATGTTAAATGACATCCTGAGGAGTCCCAGGCCCCAAAAATCAACCGAAAACTTCTCCATGAACCCGCCTGGTTGACATCTACTTCAATCACTCCCGCAAGCTTTCTCGAGAACAAAATAAAGCAGACGCCATTTCCAACATCCAGTAGTATAAACCAGCAATCAGCCAACAGCAATGATTGCTTGAGATCAGGGGATGGCAATAACTCAGCCACGCAGTCCAATGGTAACAACCAAAACGGATGCAATTGCACTCACTATCCATCCCCCCGCCCAAATAAAATGGAAACAAAGGAAGAAGAAATCGCGCCAAGATCCAAACTTTCATATGCAAACAATAAAGCGCCCCTAATGCCTCACAAAAACAAACAGACAAGCAAAACCAAAACCGCCAGACAAATCAAGGCACGCACGCAAGGCGGCGAACAGAGGGATGGCTCGGGCGACAACAACCGACCTGAGTCCGGGTTCTTCACGTCGTACTGGAGGTCGAAGGAGGCGCTGGCGAGCCTGAGATAAAGGTAGACGGGGAGGCACGAGGGGCACGCCGTGGGGAGGCCGAACGCCCCCTTCCTCGCCACCAGGACGAGCCGCAGCCGGTCCTCCGCGCCCTTCGCTTCGCCGCGCATCCCGGCGGAGGCCAGAGCGATGGCCCTGCGACTCTGTGGATCTCGGGAAGAAGGATGGAGGATCAAAAACCCTAGGGTTTCTACGGGGGTTTTCGGCTGCGCGTCCTCCCGGGAGGAGGGTGGAACGAGGCGATCGGATGGGACGCTTCCCCGGAGGGAAAATGCCCCTGACGGAATGCGAATATTATTTTGTTGAATGAGAAGTAACTTCTAATTGCAATTGCATTGGATTGTTTGTATTAAATTTTTTCATCTAATTATTAAATTAAATAATCAACTTTGTTGAATGTAACTTTGAGGGAACCGTTACAACTTACAATGCGCTGTATGTTAGTTTAGGATGGGACATTTAACATCATAATATTATATTTTTACAAGAAACGTGACAACAAATCTGACATTTGAGCCTATCTGATTGCACTTTCTTTTATAATTTTTTATTTTAATTTTAAAATTGATGAAAGTTATCATTCCTTATTTGATATTATTATCATAATTTTTAAATTTTATGTAGACTTATTTGACAAACAACTCTTCGCACCGATGGAGTCCTTGAAGGCCGCCATGGCCTCGAGCTACAGGTGAAAGGGCCGGCAGGGAAAACATGATGCACAGCATGCATGCCATTTCTTCTACTGAAACCAGCACAATAAACTGGAAAAATCGACCGAACCACTGGCCAATGTAGCCACCAGAGGGGAGGGGTGCAGGGGAAAGGGCCGGCGAGCAAAACGACGCCGGAGATGACGCCAGAGAGAGGGAGGGTGTAGAGGAAATGGGCGGTGGGAAACTCTACCGGAGAGGGGAGGGGTGCAGGGGACCAGCGGTGTGGCAAATTTTGAAATGGTGCCATGTTTGCTGGCTGAACTTTTTAGCTCGACATGAGCAATGTCAGCTTCATGGCAGCTTCTGGACAGAACTCTTCTGATAACGTTGCTATTTTCTGTGTGTGGGAGATCTAGACAAAATCAGCAAGGGGATTCCACTTTCTGATAATAACCGATTTCCATGGCTCCTGGCCTTGCATGATGCCACCAGGGAACGGATAGTCGGTGGTGAGACCGCGGTCCTTACATGTTCTGCTCTTCAAAAGAAGTACCGGGAGGTCCTTAGAACTGCAGATCCTGAGTACGAGCCTGGAAGCTACGCTACTTGCAGGGTGAGGTTTGTGTGCCTGGAGGCCCCAGCCTATGTGATTGCCGACCGGATTGAGAGGAGGTCAACAGAAGGGAAGCACTTCATGCCTGCCAGCTTGTTGCAGTCCCAGCTGGATCTGCTCCAGATCGAGGAAGATGAAGGGATTGCCCGGGTGGATGCAACACAGGACCTGGGCATCATTATAGGCTTCATAAAAGATAATCTAAAGGGTGGTTTGAACCATATTTGATGGGAGTTTTTTGAGTTATATTTGCCAGAATTTTCACCATGGTTGCCTTCCATGTGCATGCTTATGTTTTGTCAGATTCACTAATAATATGACACCCGCCACTAATCCAAGAATAGATGATCCTACTCTGCACGTTAAGGAGTAGGATCGAACCCACAACCTCTACATCATAAGGAGAGATGGTGAACCATCAATAAACGCCTCATGTTCACTAAGGGTCGATTTGATAGTCGAATTGTCGAGGAATATGTTAAACGACGAGAGAGAATTTGAGGTGGGACTCACATCCTTACTTCACACACATGCACCGTATTCGACCCCCGGGCGGCTTGTTCGACCTCAGAGAGTCGAACAGCACTAACTAAAAAACAAAGAGGGCCTAACACTCGTCTTGCAGAGATGTGAATAAGAGTACACTTCCGCCGCGTAGTAAACTTTTTTTTGTTCAAATCCAAACTGCACGCACACGTGTACATAAAGAGGATGAACAATCAGGTTGCAGAGATGGGAATCACCGTACAATTGCAGCCTCACGGTAAACTTCCTTCCAAATCTAAAATGTCCACATGCACAGCAAGGAAGAGAAACAGAAAAGTAAAAGAAGAATATATAGATGGTCCCAATAGAACAATCTCTGGCCGATGGTTTCAACTTAAACAGGAGCGATGCCACCTTCCTCCACATCTGTGCATGCAATTTGTGAGCATAACACATCATAAGGCTGCCAAAATGCTGCACTTGGAGGACAAGCCTTTCTACGAATTTACACAAGCTCTATACAGACCCATGGGCAACAGCATCCCTGCAATCAACAGGCAGTTCGCTTGAATATATCCTTTAGGCAGCAATGTTTCAGGGGAACTGCTGTCTATTATAAGTATCTTCATGCACAAATACTGGCTGAGTGCTGCCTCGTGGGATCTGTGGTCGTCCTAATTCAACTCCTTGGTTCTGTTGGGCTCCCCATGACTCGACATGCTTTGATGCGGATAACGCAAAGTAGTAGATGATTGCAAGGGAGACACTGGCAAGTGACAAAACTGCTCCTCCTGAGAAGACTCCAGGCTTGACAACATAACAGTAGTCACCAAAATACAACCTTTCTTGGACCGAAACCGGTGGGTTTCGGGAGAAACCGGTATTGATTTCACCCGAAACTATTAAATTTTTTTTTTAAGTTTCGGTCCTGCTACAGTGAGCAGGTTTGAAACCATTTCGGTCCCGGCCGAAACCGATATGTTTCGGCCGAAACATATCGGTTTCTTTCAGCCGATACTGCCAACCCTGCGATGTATAGATGTGATTTACACTAACTACAAGTCATGCCACCAACCATTATGGCCTAATTACCCTCCAATTAAACAGGGTGACCAGATCTCAAGGCTAAAAACTGACACAAAACTACATGGTGAGAAATGCCCCTGTACAACATAAACTAACCCTATGGCCTACACTCCCCCTCAAGCTGAGCATGGATATCCCGAGTACTCAGCTTGGACACGACTGAAACAAACTGATCTCGAGACAACCCCTTGATAAAAACATCAGAAATTTGATTGGCAGACTGAGCATAAGGCAAATAGATCTTGCCGGAGTCCATTTTTTTCCCAGGTAAAGTGATAGCAATCTCAATATATTTTGTGCGATCATGCTGAATAGGGTTACTAGTAATAGTAACTGTTGTCTTGTTTTCACAATAGAGCTTCATCGGAACATGAACTTGAATCCTAATATCTTGTAGAAAATGTTTTAACCATAATGTCTCGGTGATTTCCTATGCCATTGCTCTGTACTCAGCTTCAGCACTTAACCTTGCACACAGTCTGCTTCTTGTTGTGCCACTTGTTTCCTAGAAAGGTACAATACCTTGTAGTGGACTGTCTATTATCTCGAGAACTTGCCCAATCTACATTTGTGTAACTTTCAATATTGAGGTGTGCTGCTTTGCTATACAGCAACCCTTGTCCTAGACAGGACTTGACATACCTCAGAATTCTTTCAGCAGCTTGCATAGAAGGCTTGCGTCATGTCATAAACTGACTAATGATGCTCAGAGTATAAGCAATGTCTGGCCATGTTGGAGACTAATAGAGTAACTTACCATCAAGGAGCTAGTACACTCCTTTGTCAAGATTAGACAACAACTTACCAGTAGTTTCACACAACGCATGAGTTGATTCTCTGGGAGTATACACTAGCTGGTAATCCAATTTATTTGTTTCTTTAAGTAAATCAAGGGTATCCTTTTGCTGACATATAAAGAGACCCTGTTGGGATTTTGCAACTTCAATGCTAAATACTTCAATTCCCCAAGGTATTTCATGTCAAATTCTCTTGCAAGGTCCCTCTTGAGCTTGCTGATTTCTGAAGTACGGTCACATGTAATAGTCATATCGTCAATATAGACAAGAAGCACCATGACCTTTCCAGCCAACCACTTTGTAAACAAGGTGTGATCAAACTTGCCTTGTGAATACCCAAGACGCACCATGGCAGCACTATCAAACCAAGCACGAGGGGATTGCTTCAATCCATACAAGGCTTTTTTTCAGATGACATACTCTCCCCCTTGCAGCAAGCCCAAGAGGCAGCTGCATATAAACCTCCTATTCGAGATCACCATTGAGAAAGGTGTTTTGAACATCCAAGAGAACTGTACAGCCAGAGAAAGAATAACATGCATAGACTTCAATTTGGGCACAAGAGTAAAAGTTCCAAGATAATGAACACCATAAGTTTGAATGCGAGCAGTAAGGCGTGGTTTGTATCATTAAACGGTACTATCATAGTTGTATTTAATGGTATAAACCTAACGAGAGCCAACCACACTCTTTCTAGCAGGAAGCTCCTCTAAATCCCAAGTGTGATTTTTTTGAAGAGCACTCATCTTCTCGTCCATAGCGGCCGCTCACTTTGGATACTATGCTTCAGAAAAGGAATTAGGAACATGATAATGAGATATAGTAGAGAGAAAGGAATAATATGACGGTGAAAGCCGAGAATAGGACACAAAATTGGAAATGAAATGGCAAGTGCACGGCCGAACTCCCTTCCAAAGAGCAATTGCAAGGCCAAGATCTAGTGGAGAACCGGAAGTAGACATGGTTGGCAGTATCAGCCGAAACCGATACGTTTCGGCCGGTACCGATCCGAAACCGGACCTGCTCACTGTTAGGGGAGCTTCCCCCTCCACTAGTGTCCCCTATGCCTTGGATGTCTTAGTCTCTCACATCGACTCTCTCAACCCTCAACAACTTGAAGCCATCCAAGCTGTCATTAAGAGGAGATCTACCTCTCTCTCTCCCCAGGGTCATCCATGTGCCATAGGTGGTCCTCATGCTGCTCCTTTTAAGGACCTTGTGGGTCAACCACCTCCCTCATTTCAGCATCCCTTGCGGCCCCAAAATATGGTTGTCCCTCGTACCCTGGTCTGACCGGATCATCCTATGGGCAAGCCTCACTCCCCTTCTCCTTCAAGGCCTCCATGTCAAGCCACCTTTCCAATGTCTCAAGGCTGACTCTCTACTTCACAAGTCACACCTCTCCAACAAGCTCTCATTGACAAAATTAATCAAATGGAGGAACAAATAAAGAGGGTCACAAGTCTGCAACCGCCTCCTCCTTCTCCTGAAGTCAATCCCCTTCACGCTTTCATGGATAACATTACTAAAGTAGAGAGAGATTGGAAGGAGAGAAGAGATGAGCATGGCATTGAGAATATGAGTGAGCAAGAAGTTCTTCCAAGTATTGACAATCAAGTGGACGCTGTCCGCACGCCACCCATTTATCACACTCATTCACATGGCCCTCCGCCTCAGCATTCACATCCACAAAATCCTCCACATTGTCATGTTCCACCGCTCATCAACATGCCTCCAACATGGCACCCATTTAAATTTTATGATAATGAAGAAATGGAGACCACATTATGAAAATTTTGAAGATCTTCAAGATGCACCCACTCTGAGTTTTCTTCGTTTCCCTCTTCCACCGCTTCCACAAGAACCCTCTACTCAGGACGAAGCCATTATCCCTACCCTTGTCTATGAGATATCATGGTGTTATGATGATAAGTCAATACTCCAGCAACCTACGTCAATGCACCATGAATTAGCCATTATTCCTACCCATGTCTATGCGACCTCATGGTGTTACGATGATGGGTCCATGCTCCCACAACCCGTGTCAATGCACCATGAATTACCGCCTACATTGGACGCCCCACGTACCACCGAAACCTCCACACCATTGGCCTCCATTAAGCCTACCATTAACCCTTGTTCCCAACTAAGAATCCCTTCATCACCTCCACCTAAAACCTCCACTATCCTTATAACCCTGAACCCAACCACTCCTATTCCTCCACTCGACCCCATACCCAAATCCGTGATTAATCCTGAGCAGGGTCCATCTATTTTTGCACCTGAGCCATCCCCGTCTGCTTTCGAGCAAGAGGAGAAGCTTGCCATGTTTCAACCTCCACCTACCCTTCCTACAACACCTTCCACTAAACATCTGTCATTTATTGAGTCTTCCACCTCTATCTCGCCTCCTTTTGCCTCCCCCCGGAGTGGGTGCATCTCTACAAATACATGTGCCAAAGATGATGTTCAAGAATCGGGCGAGAAGAATTTGGTCATGGCTATGCCGTTCAAAATCTAAGATTTTATTTGTCGAATGCTGATTCGGGTTCTTGTGCTGGGCATCTTTGAGGAGGCCGAGCATCCCCTAGTATTCACTAGGAAAAGAAACCAAGCATTGATGTCGTGCCGACCTAAGTCTAGGATCATCAAAGTCATATTACTCCTCGGCCAAGATACTCTCGAGGCTCTCATTACCTCTTGTTCGGTCATAATTCAAATGGCTAATCAAGGGAAGGAGTTCTCCTCAAGAATAACAATGACACATTCCACTGCAAAGGAGATAATGAACTCTATGCTCGAGGGTGGGTCAGAGTAGTTCTTTGTTGGAAGATCTTCATATCATGTCCACTCTCCACCAACTTCTAGGTAAGGGATGAATGCCTATGCTACCAAGCATATTCACGCATAATATTCCAACGACCTTGGGTAGTGTGTCAAATATGAAGCTCCTTGTGTCGAAGGTCTAACTTTCTATGATAGATACCCTCCACTTAGTAATGGAGCTATTTAACTAAAGGAGCCATTCCATGTCAAGGTTCCTGTTTCACAAGCGGAACTCTCAAATTTTTACTATGATTATTTGCCACACGGAGTATCTCTTGGTTTATTTGAAGAAGGAATGTTCAGATACACACAATGAAGTGCAAAACAACATAGATAGCTAAGATATGAATCCCCCCATTGATTTCTTGCTAAAGCTCTTGGATAACGAAGGAGAGGTGTCTTCCTCTTGATAATCTTCTCTTCACAGTGAATGATGGATGAGTGTGTGACGTCGTTGACACGATCTGATCCCTAGAAGAACCATAGGATGGCTTGGAAGCTTTTCCCTTCGACACCAAGGCTGCTCCCTCTATCTTCTTCCTCTCCTCTGCTTTCTTGCACAGTAGCCATTCTTCAGATTACTTCTTCTACTCCTTTGAAATGGATGCCCTAATCATTTGATATATATATCCTAGACAAAAAGCATGATATGAGGTACAAAAACAATCAATTTATTGCCCCATGATTGGCCAAGGAGCGTGTGCCATGGCCCCATTCCCAAAAAGCATGAACTAGAGTGTTAAACAATACATTCTTTCTGTTAAAGCTAATAAAACACAGTTAATCCACTCAATCTCATGGCTTATGACCTAAAGCATTTTGTACATAGGTATTTAGAATGGCATTGAAACTTAATCACTACTTAAGAGCCCAATATAAAGAGAGAAGAACCAGGTCGGCACATGAGGGGCAACTAGGATAGGGGTGTCGGCCCCTTGCTTCAAGGGCGGACATCCCTTTTTCTCCAGTGGTTCTGGATGCAGAAACAGGTATGAACAGGTGTCGACCCCTTTTCATGAGGGTGTTGAGTTCTGTTTGTATAAAATCTAGTGCTCATGTGTCGACCTATGTCCACTCATGTGTTGACCTCATGGGATGAGGTGTCCACTCATGTGTCGACCTCATGAGATAAGGTGTTGACCCTTTAAAACCAGGGTGTCGACCCCTTTGCACCTAGCCCAGTTCAAACCCATCTTAAATACATTGAATTTCCCTTCTACAATTTAAGTACCTTGACCACATACCGTAGCAGAATCCTTGATGTCTTGGGGGCTCTTTTTCACCTGTTATTTTCTAAGGGCAAAAACCTTTATAGCCAACAAACATATGAGCGTTATTATTCCATGATTTCAATAGAAATATGAGTACTCAGAGACATTCACACATACAAATGACCACTTGAATAAAATCTCATCCATTCAAAGACGAAGCACGAGTTTTCACGAAATTCCCGCTCAGAAAACTACACATGCACAAATAAAACTTTGTTATCATCAAAATCACCATAAGGCATAACAATCTCCCCCTTTTTGATGATGACAAAATTTTATTACAATTGAAGTGAAAGCTTGTGTTTGAATACCAAAACTCGTACACTCCCCCTCAACCTATGCATTCAATTCATGCATTCATTCCATTCATGAGATTTATGAAGGTAATCAATAAACACATATACAATCACACCAAAACACCAATTGTGACAGCACACCAAATTGTAACAACAAGAACATACACTCTCCCTTTGGCATTACCAAAAAGGAATGGGGAGGAAGTGAAAGAGTTGTCATAAACACAGAACAAGATATTTGAGGCATTGCCAAACTTGCAGATTTAGAAACAACTGAATAGAGGGCATTGACTAAATGACCATGACTTGTAGACTGAGACATAACCTACATACTTAAACTAAGACAACTTTAGCTAAAGCATGTACCATTCAAGCTTGCAGGCACACCGCATGCATATACTAAGTTAGCACTCCCCACTGACTGCAGTCAACACCGTTGTAATGTCAGATGATTTGGGTTCGGGTGCTGGATCTCTCCCCACTTACTGCAGTCAGTGTTAATTTATATTAGCCTAACATCTGAACATCTTTGTTTGACTGACAAAGAAATCTCAAAGTTCTCTCCATAGGTTCGGATGTTGAGGGCAGGCTCTCTTGGGTGACTAGTCGCCACAACTCATATACCACCAACATATTGGCTAGGCTTAGGGTTTCGTCAAAAGCTCCTGAAGTTTGAGTAAAATCTTAGAATTTAGGAGTATGAATGTAGATTTGTGAGGGCCATAGGTATTTTTAAAGTGGAGGGAAGTTTCCTTCGATAACATAAAAAATAGAGAAAAACTAATAGACCAATGGTATGTAGGAATAACCCATGTCATAGCACAACACTCAAAATGGAAAACGAAGGAACTATGGGGATATATCACTAATACAGCCCAGGGACTGGCATGAAAGTTCTTAGCCAGAATGAACGAACATATAAATTTAGAAGACTATCAGAACATGGAATTAATAGAAATAGCCAAAGCAGTATATGCCCATATAACCAACGAATTCTGCAGGAGTGAGGAACTAATAGAAAACAAAAGAAAGGAATATAGATACAAAATACAAAGGATTAAGTGTTGCGATTTAGGTATGATAGAACAATTTAACAATGAATTTTTAGAATGCTATTATGAAATAGGAGAACTAGATGAAACTTATAAGGCCATGTATTTTAATGCATTTCCCTACCAGATAGCTGACTACTATAACAACAACTACTACAATATAGCAGGAGAAGATGACACCATAGGATCAAGGATGGCGCTCATAAAGAAATACTTAAGGACCTTACTGTCTGCAAAAACAAGCGCAATCAATGGCTGGAGGATGTATCAAAATAGCATGTGATGACAACATAGGATATCCAGGAAATTATGGATTCTTAGACAAACCAATGATATATCGAAAGAAATGTAAGAGGTTTTCAAAAGGGAAAAAATTCAAGGAACCTAAAGAGCATCGAAGGCAATATAAGAGATTTAAACCAAGAACAAAGGTTAAGAAATTTAGAAAAAGATATTTTGTTAAAGCCAAAGAGTGCCCCAAAGGGAAGAAAAACAGTAAATGTTGGGCATGTGGAGAGGAAGGACATTTTGCAAATCAATGTCCTAGAAAGAATTCAAGAACAAATCAAAAATTGATGGAAGTATTAGGATCATATGATTATATAGAACTAGATGAAGAAGCAGCAGTCAATGTTAAGGGAATAAGGATTATAGAAGACGAATCAGAAATAAGTGAATCTGAATACTATAGTTCGAAAGATGAATTTGAAACTTTAACATATATGATAAACGAAGAAGAAGCTTCTGAAATAGGAAGTGAAGATAATGAACTCAGATTTGTCCATAGAATCGAATATGGAAGATTAGGAGACTTTGTAGGAAATAACTACGAAGTAGAGATAGAGCTAGGAGAAAAAACAGACGAAGAAAAGATAATGCCAAAGATCAAGTCCAATAAAATATATAAAAGCCAATATAATATCTTCAAAAAATACATAATCAAGGACATAAAAGGAAATATAATGGTAAAAGCACTAGACGGATTAGGAGTGTTTCCTTTAAAAATAGAATCAGGAGTAATGGGAGAATTAAAAACGAAAAAGTAAAATTATGTCCACTTAGGATCTGTAGAAATGTGGGTAAGACCTTTGTTCAGGGAAGGAATAGAAAGCCCAATACAGATATTTATTCTGGATGCCAGAGTATTAAAGTTCGAAGAAGCAGTAATAACTACAACAGAAGATAATTTAAAATATGGAACATTTGGAGTAAGCTGCTGTTGATGCCACGAAATCGAAACACAAAATAATAAAATAAATGATATAGATTCTCGGGGGAAGGATTGAGCCTTTTTGGAGAAATGGCAAGAAATAGGAAATTTATGTCGAATGCACATAGAAGAGGCTGTATGAATGTCCAGTGCGGTGTTCATTCCGAGGGTATGTGAAATAGAGATCAGACGATATGGGTTCTGGTGCGGGACCTTCCCCCACTGATCGCTGTCAGTGTTAATTTACATTGGCTTAACGTCCAAACACCCTTGTTTAACTGTCTAAGAAAGTCTAAGTTCCTTGGCACGGGTCCCGACTAAATCCCTTCATTTGTCAACATGGGGCAGGTTCATTCGCTTGGCTCCAAACTAACTCTCATTCACCACCAAAGGAGGGATAGAGTTAGGGTTTCATCAAAGGCCCGACAAAGTTAGGCAAAACCCTAAGGGCCTCTTTGTTAATAGACTTGTCGGGCGTTGGTCGGGGCTTGCACTAATCGAAGAGAGAGAAGGCCCCACCTCCCCCCCACACAGTCGCCCTTAACCGACTCTGTGGTAATACCTTAACAATTTAATATGTTAAGGCAATAATGCATTGACAATGGTTACGGTAAAAAGGCAGTACACGAGTTCCCCAAAAAGCAAAGTTTGTTGGTCAGCAAAGAGTTTTTTTTTCTTTGTATTTTTTTTTAAACAGAGAGGAGGACTGGGATCGAACTCGGGACCTTCCCCCAAAGGGGGGAGGTGGTGAGACCACCAGCAAAGAGTTGAGAAAGAGCGAGAAATAAAGTGGGAGTTCTCACAATGAACTGTAGTTATTTTTTTTCCAATATACTAGACTAACATGAACAGCTATCCATCAAAATTATGTTCACTATTAGGCAACTCATTGGGAACAGATGCCACAGAAGCTTGTATTTCTTGTCTACTCAAGTTGAAATTGGTGTTCAGAACACTGGTTTATTTTAGATAATAACCGAGAGTAAAATGGTCTTTCATAAGCTGTTGTTTACCAGAGACTGAAATCACCTATGAGAATGTCACTCCTATTACAACAAGATCCTTTAGAATAGTTATTGCCATTTTTACCATAAGATCTACAAAACAATAACATCGGGCATCTATGCCACTCTTACAAATACTTTCATGCATTAAATAGTTTTGATAGTGTCCACTCTTCTAACTTGGATATTTAAATACTTCGGAGCTTCTTCTCAGTTCTTTTCTTGAAAGCCTCTGTCGTAGTAGCAGAGACAACTCTCAGAGAACCAATACAAGCTTGCCCACCCACGCTCAGACCAGGGTGGTTCCCTTCCTAGCCCTCTACCCATACCAATTGGGCCATAGCCCATCAGTTGAAACTTCTCTGTTCTTATAGATACTTCTCATGGATTCATTATTTTGAAGCTTTCGAAAATTTTGAGAGTAAACCTCCCTGACTTGAATCTACCAAAATAATATTCCCATGCAAAACTAAGCATTGAATGAGATTTCCAAAGTAAATGAACAGACATCTAATCCCATTCTTCAACCTCAAAGAGCATCAGATCTGTAGCACGCATCAATAAGCATGAAGAAAAAAAGGGATCATCTCCGACACAATAAATCATCTAGCCCAAGCTTGCATGTTAATTTCTGACGCTGACCGTCATCAAGTATCAAAGAAAACTCTTCACAAATCAAGAACATCGCGACTGGTTCGATCGCTTCACTCTAGTTTCTATTCACTATCGACGATTCGAGGATCAAAACTCGAATATTGAACCACAATCCTATTAAAACTCGCAGCTTTTTTCTTTTCCCCAAACGTTATATCACAGAGCGGCAGATCAAGAAGCAAATGGTGCGGTGGGAGAGGAAAAAGTCGGGTCACCGACCTGGAAGACAGCCGACTTGGGGGTGACCAGGGAAAAGGACGACTGGACCCCGCCGGAGGAGTCCGCCGCGGCAGCCGCCTGGACCAGCTTCCTCTGCAGCTCGTAGGTGGACGCCGCCGAGGCCTCCAGGTCGCCGGTGATCTGCTTCGCCGACCACTCCCTGCCGGTGCTCCTACACACGAACGTGTACACGCCCATGTCTTCCTCCGCTTCTCTCAAGCTCCCGATCGGCGATGGTAATTGGGAAGAGTCCAGAGGCGGCAGAACAAACAGACGCCCAGGCTTCGACGTCTCCGTCTCCCCTTTTGTAGCCGAAGCGATAAACCCTAGCCGGAGGGCAAGGCTAGGAGCGCGTGGACGAAAGTGCCCCCGAACATTACCGAGGCCTTCCATGGCCTTCCATGTTGTGTCATGTTACACGAAAACACAAGGACGGTGCCCTTAGTGACATCTAATTGAAGGGGTTTTATCTCTATAAAGTTGCGTAATTTACATAAGCCTACGTAATCAGATCTATTCCTGGAATAGCCTCCTGAATCTTAGTCGTTTCATTAAAAAGTTCCTACACCTCCCTCACAGTAAGGTACGATCAAGAAAAATGTTAATCTATATATAATTAATTTCACCCATACGTAAAAAAAGATTAAATTAACCCCAAGTTACATGAGAGAGAGAGAGAGAGAGTATGGGGGAAGAGAGAGTTATAAATTAGGGGGAAAGAACATAGAGAAAAAAGGAGCCTTCCCTCCAGGCTGAGGATCGACAGAAGCTGAAAGCCATCGAACGGTATCCTCTGGTTGACGCAGACTTGGTTTTGACTCCGGCGCTACTCTGGGAGCTGGAGCTATGTCCCCCGTTGCCGCAGGGTATACGGGCTTTGTCCCTTCCATAGGTCACTGTGTTTATGGAAGATGCTTAACCAAATTCCTTGCTTGTCTTCAGGGGCACAAGACCTTCAGGGCTGGACTTCCGATATCGTCAGATTACCACGGAACGCTCCTCGCCCCATGGACCACGTGGCTCTGGGAACCGGCCAAGTGTCGGTCGTCACCCCCCCCCCCAGTCGAGGTGGTGTTCACTCCAGGAAGGTTGCAGCATTCAGTCCCTACTAGCATTCCCCTGGTGTGTTCACCGGCCGTGTCTGCTACGGGCGGGGGCAGTTATGTGATGAGTGGAGGTCCCAGTCCTTCGAGGGACCTCGCTGAAGAAGTCATTGGTGCCGTTGGCGAGGGCTCCAGCATGGCGGGCGGTGGACGTGTAGCCTTGACTGATGATGAGCTGGTGGCCATGGATGCTCGCTGCCAGCCGAGGTAGTGAGTGAGGACTTCCCCCCTGCTCGACACCGTGCTCTGCCTCTGCTAGTGTCTAGGCGGCCCCCTTTCAAGGCTCCGCAGTGACTGACAACTGGCGGAACAGTGGTCACTCACCCTGCATCGGTCCCTTCGACATGGGGGCGCGACAAGGGTAAGGCTCCTACTGTCGGCGTAGAGGCATCTTCGCAACACAGCTTGCCATCGCCACCTCAAGAGCAATCGTCCAAGTTGGTTGAGATTTGTGTTACTGTCGACCTTATGGGAAGGTGCGCCGACTGGCATAAGCCCTTGGGTGAATCTGGCCCCGAGGTCAAGGATGAATTGACAGTAATAGCTACCAAGGGTGTCTGTCTGGTCGTGAGTACCTTCAGGCTATGGAGGCACCATTTTCGTGGTCTCGCTCAGAAGTTAGAGTCTAGCTGAGCTTCTCGGGTAGAGCTGGAGAGAGGCCTGAAGGAGTCCGAGTCGGATCGGAATGAGCTCCACGAGCAGTTCCTCCAGCAAGTTTTGGCCTTCACCGGCATGGAGCGTGATCGGGATGCCTTTTGCGAGCGGGCGGACACGACCGAGGGGCGAGTAGGTGCTGTCGAGGAGTGAGCGTTTAAGCTAGGGGTGCAGGCCTAAGTCACGGAGACTCATGCTCGGGAGATTGAGGCTGAGTTGACCAAGCTGTGCCCCTTACTGATGACCGTGGGTGAGGAAGCAATGGAAAGCTTCCGTTATTCTTCGGCCTACCGGGAGGAGCTGACAGAGGTGGCCTTTGGGTTCTATGGGCCAGCTCGCGATCGGGGCTTCTGAGAAGGTTGGAGTGCTGTCGTGAAGGCTACCGCAGCAAGCCTGGGGTGTGAGGCTCTGGTCCTTCCTCCCCCCTCGCTGCCCTATGGCTCGGAGGCCGACGAGGGCGAGGAGGATCATGCTGAAGCTGAAGCTGGGGTGCCGGCACCGGTGCCAGGCACGGAGGAGCGTTCACCTGTGGGCACCTCGGTGGCGGAGGCCCAGGTGGTGGGGCTAGACGGTGACTCACCTCCTGCTAGTGCTGTCGACGCACGTGAGCCCAGAGAGGTTGGGGCACGTGATGACATATTCAGGGCAGATCCTTAGAGAGACGCCTGCACTTGCTTGTTTTTACCTTTCACTTTCCTCTGTTTTTGCCTAAGGGCAGTTTTCCCTTTTTGTAATGCTTCGATTCCAAAATAGAAAGATTTTCTTTCCTTCGTAAAATCTTGAAAATCTCTTACGTGTATCTTCCTGCCTTTTGAACAACTATGAGATCCTCTGGGGATGCGAAGCGGCGCCCTCAAGGTAACTCTGAGAAGGCACGACTTTTGGGACCCGTCGCTTCAGTTTCTCTGGATATGCATGAGGCGGTGGGAGTTTTTGCTTCTGGGGACTTCGATCCCTTATAAGTAGCAGCCTTTGAACCGAGTCCATCGTCATCTCTATAGCGGTGAGAATCGAAGAGAGAGTCCTCCTGCGTGATGTCTTCAATACAGACATTTGATTTTATTTTTTTCTCACTCCAAAACATGATTCCATGTAATATCAGACCTTCCTCTTGTTGGACGAGATTCTAATTCTGTAGTACTAGTGGCACAAGCAACCGGAGGTGTTGCATTTGAACCCGACGGGGTAGACTGATTTTTAAATGGGTTAGACATATTTTAAAAACCTACAAGTAGAATTCACATAATTATTCAAAGGCTCTGGTTCAAGGATAAATTGAAAACACAGTTACACAAGTTAAATTGCTAATTGTTAGAATTTAAAAAATCATACCTTTGAAAAAACAAAAAATATGGATTTAAATTCTGTAAAAAAATAAAAAATATGTTACTCACCGGAGGTCCGGAGTGAAGACGACACTACTGGTGCACTGCAGACGGCAACTGGACACGGCTTGGCGCACTGTAGACGGCAGATGGTAGTTGGGAGACGGCTTGGCCCTATTTGCGATCACGGCTTGGCGCACTGCCGGTGGCAGTTGGGAGAGGCGAGGGGCCGGCGGGAGAGGGGAGAGAGCCGCGGCTGACCGGTGATAGAGAGGGAAGAGGGCCGGCGACCGGAGATGGAGAGGGCGAAGCCCGGGGCTACCGGAGGCGGAGATGGCGGAGGGCCGAGAGGCGGATGGGAGAGGGCCACCTGCCGAGAGGGGAGAGAGCTGCGTTGACCGGAGACGGAGAGGGAAGAGGACCGGCGACTGGAGATGGAGAGGGCGGAGCCCGGGGCTACCGGAGGCGGAGATGGAGGAGGGCCGAGAGGCGGACGGGAGAGGGCCGACTGCCAAGAGGGGAGAGAGCCGCACTGACCTAAGAGGGAGAGGGAAGAGGGCCGGGGACCGGATACGGAGAGGGCGGAGCCTTGTGCCACCGGAGACGGAGATGGAGGAGGGCCGAGAGGGGAGAGGGCCGGAGATGGAGATGGCGGAGCTCTATGCTACCGGAGACGGAGATGGCAATGGGCCGACTGCCGAGAGGGGAGATCAGGAGAGGCTATTGGGGGGAGACTGTTGACGGAGAGGGGAGAATGGGGGCTTGGCTTAGGGCACGGCCGCACAGGTGAACGGGGGTGAGAGAAGCAGAAGCTTGATTTCGTTTTCCCGATTTCGTATTTTATTTTTCTTTCCATTTTTATGTTTTTAATTGACGAACCGGGTTGGACTGGGTTACCGGTTCGACCGCGGTTCTCGCGGTTTGGGCGGTTTTGAAGCTTTAGACCGAACTGGCCTTGTTCGAACCAATGTTCGAACCGGTCGACGGTCGAACAGCTTGAACCGGCCGGTTCGGTTCGATTTTAATAACATTGGTCTTCCCTCTCCGAGAGAGCTTCCTCCTTTGTCACCTGCACTTCAGACCCCAGAGTAGGATCCTCTGTGGCATTGAAACAGACCTGCTCAAAATCTGCTGTGCCCCGGTGCCAGTCACTCTCCGAGGAACCTTTTGGGGGGAGCCCTCGTGTCTGCTGCGGCCGGTCGGAGGTCGGTGAAGAGTTGGCGAACTCCGGCGTCGCTAGGAAAGCCCTTGCCAAAGGGCCCGGTTGCAAACGAGTTGACGTCCGTGGGAGCACGACAGTCCCCTAAGCCTCCTGCTCCTACGGCGGCGAGTCATCGACGACCACTACTTTCCCTTTCCCCAGAGCAGCCACAACAAACTGTTCCTGGCCCCCTTGCTGAGGTTGTGCCAGAGAAACATCCTGGGACTGTGGAAGACGACCAGCCGGCGACGAGGCGATCACCAGCGGATGCCCCACGACCGGCGGGCACATCCTCAGTTCAGGGCGCTGAATGACGGGTGGTCTTGGGCGGGGAAGACGGCCCATACTCTTTCTAGGTGAACCACTATCGATCGGATAAGCGGGTAAGTTCCGGGTCTCTAAAGCCGATCTGCC
Source organism: Amorphophallus titanum (assembly GCA_024336825.1). Taxonomy (NCBI): domain Eukaryota; kingdom Viridiplantae; phylum Streptophyta; class Magnoliopsida; order Alismatales; family Araceae; genus Amorphophallus; species Amorphophallus titanum. The sequence continues at coordinate 4,896,386 of JANBPO010001714.1, read as the reverse complement.
ACCCGGTGTTGTATCCGAGAGCCCCGAATCGCCACCCACATATGTGGTCTGCCCCAGCTCAGCCGGACCTGGCTGGGGAAAGCTACGTGGCTTATTCAAAATTGAATCGACCGCCAAAATCGGCCGCTTCCGTACATTATCTTCCTTGCGACGCCCACACTACCCTATGAGATGCGATCACAACCGGCCCCTTCTGAAGCACCCACAACCGGACGACGACCAAGACACAGTCGAGGATGATGGATAGCACCACCGGGATGGCCGAAGGGCTGGCCACCTGGATAGAGGCAACCACACAAGTATGGGAGCTCATCCGAGTGAAGCCCAGAGTCCTGGCCTTCACCCGACTGATGCCCCGGGTCAGGAAGGCTGTACCCTCTTCATCGTAGAGATGGAGAGGAACCCCCTCAAAGACGACCTGGAGACGTGTCGCCGACGGGTTTGGGAACGTCCCCCTGTCTGACCACCACTGGAGACGAAGTAGGGCACCACGAACCTCCAGGCACCCCACATCCACCATCTTGGCCACCACATCCTCATCGTTACCCACTGCCACGAAGGTGGAGTAGGTGACCTTTATGATCTCCCAGCCGCCACCAGCCGCCTCGACCAGCCGCTTCTTGATAACATCTTCCTCTATCAAGCCCACGAGCAGGGAGATACAGGCACCTCTGGAGCCAAAGATGCCTTCCTAGCAGGGTCTCTGCAGGCAGCTCGCCGGCATCATGCCATTTCTTACTACCAGGCTTCACTGGCGGGAAGCCCCTGACTGTGTCCACGAATGACCTGCAGCCCCCTGACGCGCTGGAGACCCCTGCGATTCTCAACCCCTTCACGTTGCAGAAATGTTTAATGTGGCCTCTTAAGACCACAGTTGAAACAGGTGGGAACAAAGCCAGCGGCGCGTCCCCCCTGGCGATGAGCGCTGCTGCTTGAGCCAAGGTCCGGTGAGCGACGGTGAGCCATTCGCCTGTTTGTCCCAACCGCAGAGAACACTTGTTTCAAACCCTGCGTATACTAACTATTACCTAACTCCTTCCCCCTTGTTGATAGGGCAAGAACCTTGGTTTTGGTGTCTTGGTGCGCAGGACCACACTGAAACTGAGACTCTCGCAAGATCTCACGAGACTCGTGAGAACATGGTTTTATGCACACGTTATTTACACGCATGTATAATAGTGGATCTAATAACTTCAGATTAGCTTATCATAGCTGTGAACTTGATGGGCATATTTTCTGCAGGAAGCATTCCCAATCACCCAGTCATGTCTGCACTAATGTTGCATGCTTGCGACTTTTGGACTGTATATTATCATATATTGTAATATAGCTTATACATGTCATATCTTATCTTTTCTTTCAAATCGTTTAAATATAAGCTTTCATTTAGTTTTTTCCATTAAACTCTGATCCAGGTTCTTCTGGCATCCATGTTGCAGGTAAGATATGTAATGAGACATGTGTTTGGGGATCCGAAAGACGCTCCGCCTCCCTTGGAGAGGCTTACTCCAGACCACCTTGTTTCTGTTCTGTGGAAGGGTGAGGGTTCACTGGTTGAAGAAGTACTACAATGCATGGCTCCTCATGTGGAGGCCAATGTTCTAAATGACCTCAGATCTAAAATTCGTGATCATGATCCATCTGGTTCCAATCTGCAGCTGGAGCTTAGGAAGTCATTATTGTGGTGAGCTTTTATTTGGAGACCATGTGATAATATGGCATCCATGGAAAGTGAAAATGGCTTAATACTCTCTGCTCATGTTTATTTCAGGCTTAGGGATGAACTACGAGAACTTCCATGCTCGTACAAATGCCGCAATGATGCTGCTGCTGATTTGATTCATATCTATGCCTATACAAAGTGCTTCTTCAGAGTTCGGGTGGGTCAACTTTTCAATCATTGAAACTTCTGAAGTAATGACCCTGCGCTATTGCACACCTTTTCTTTGCTTATATTTTGTGTGATATGTTGCTTGCAGGAATACAAGACTATCACATCTCCGCCTGTTTACATTAGTCCTCTAGACTTGGGTCCCAAATATGTCGATAAAATGGGTCCAGGTTTCCAAGAGTACTGCAAAACTTATGGTGAGAATTACTGTTTAGGACAGCTGGTTTACTGGCATAACCAGGCTAATGCAGATCCAGATTGTAATTTAGCAAGGGCAAGGAGAGGTTGCTTGTCCTTGCCTGATCTTGCCTCCTTCTATACAAAGTCTCAGAAGCCATCGCGGGAACGCATTTATAGCCCCAGAACCTTGAGATTTATGTTAGCAAGAATGGTACGTAGCATGTGGCTCATGATTTCTAGATTTCATTCTTGTTCTGCCCACCTAGTGTGACTTTTTTTTTTGGGTGCTTTTGTGTTGGTGAATGCTTTTCCCAATCTTGTCCTGGCTCACTGAGAACTAATGGTGTCAACAGGAGAAACAACCGCAGAGACCATGGCCGAAAGACCAAATATGGGTTTTCAAGGATGCGCCTAGGATTTTTGGGAGCCCCATGATGGATGCAGTTTTGAATAATTGTCCCTTGGACAAGGAGATGATCCACTGGCTGAAGAGTAGGCCGAGTGTGTTTGATGCCATGTGGGAGGGATGACTTTGCTCATCCCATGCTCCGGAAGGTGGCTATACATTTTTCTTTTCCTTTCTTTTTTTTTTCTTTTTGCCAGCTGCCGCTCATGGCTTCCCCTTTTAACTGTGGGAACATCTCAACAGAAGAGGGTACAAAGCGTCCCGCCGGCTTGTCCGATCCCTGTACAGCTCCTGCTCTGCCATGTAATCGACCGCGTATAGGGCCGAGATCTATGGATTATTTGATTTTTCTCTCTCCATCCGTGGTTAAACCTCTACCTTCTCCCACCATTTTCACCGCAGTTTCTCCACCAAATGGGGTGCCGTTTGATCCTGGTGGGAGATAGAAGTATTATTTATTTACCACCGACAACGGTAGGCGGTGTCACAATGGACCGTGTATAGGGCTGGGCGGCCTATTGAATGACCGCGTATAGGCCCGAGATCTGTGGATTATTTGATTTTTCTCTCTCCATCTGTGGTTAAACCTCTACCTTCTCTCGCCATTTTCTCCTCGGTTTCTCCACCAAATGGGGTGTAGTTTGATCTTGGTGGGAGATAGAAGTGTTATCTACGGATTTCGTTTAATAATACTGCCCTAATTTTCAGTGTAGATGCTGATGCCCTCTTGTTTTTAAAAAAAAAGGAAATGGGGCAGAGGATATGGGAATTAACCTTAACTAATCCCAAAACTTTGATGTTTAGTTTGCATGCGGAAGGCTATTTTAAGCTTGCAACTAGACAAATATCCACGGCGCATGACCATGATAAGCATATCCTAAGCCAACTTCAATGGTCAAGTTCACACCCTCCACTTCATGAATCTTTGCCTTTCACAGGTAACAAAATTGATCCAGCTTGAACCTCAACACCTCGTAGGAGTGTGTTTCACAAAGCTTGTATGTTAGGATCGGGACGTCAGCGAGACGACATTGCGTACACACAAGCACATATTATGAGAGAGAACAAGAGAGGGATTTAGAGGAACCACTCTTTTCTCACCATGAAAAGAACTAACATACATACACCTTCCCCTTGATGGCTCCGGGACACCCGGCGAATTCCCAGTCTCTACACCCCTTGGATTACAGCCATGTTTATAGAAGACTCCCAGCAGCTTCCTAATCTCCAATTAGGGTTGTCCCCTAATATTTACCTGGAGTCCCAAACTGACTCCAATGTAGAGTCCAACACTGACTTCGCTTACTGGCAGATCAAGACACCCATAACAAATTTCCACCTTGGCTTCAATTGGCAAGCCACCTGAGGATGAACCCAGTGCTAAATCCACATCCTGTCCGTCAACCTTGCATCCTATAAGATTAGCACCATTGCATGTCTCGATGTGGCACCATCGCTCTCAGCTGATATCCAAAACAAAAGTGACTCGCTTCTTTTACATTCCACCATCAATAGACTGAGTCCTCTGTTGATCCGTACTACTCATCTGGGACACACTTACTAGAGCCACGCCTCTGTCAACCCTCCTTACAAGGCTATACACACTGTTCCAGTATAACATGTGCTCCTCTGCAAACTCTGAGAGCTGGCCACCTTCAAGAGTGCATCGATAACCTCTTGAATCCAAGATTCCCAGTGAGATCAAGTTCTTCTCCGAATTTGACACACGTCAGACCTCTGTCAGTGTACACACCACTCCATCAAACATGTGAACCCGCATCGATCCCACTCACATAACTGTGCACGCTATGCCGTTTGCAAACTGGATCGAGCCACCATCACGTTTGATATGTACTAAACTACTCCCTGTCCAAACACACATGAAATGAGCAACTAGAATCTAAATCCAACTTGAATCTCCCTCACATGCAAATGTCATCCAGAAGATCATATCTCCCTTGATGTCTTCCATAGCTATCTCGATACGTGATGTCTCGTCCTTCTTCTTCTCCTTCCCCTTCTGTAGTTTTGCATTCTCCTACCGTAATGGACAATCCCTTTTTATATGACTTTCTTGGTCACAATAGTAACATGTTCAAGGAACTCGTGAGTTGGAATCCTCCCTCCTTGTTTTGGAGCATTTCCTCTTATTTGATCACCCTCGACCTCCATCTGTGACCAAAAGATGACCGTCACTTGATACCCGATTGCTACCGCTTTTCCATCGTGACTCGTTCATGAGCAATGAAGCGATTACATCATCTAACTAGAGAGTATCTTTCAAAAATAGCACTGTGTCACAATATAGTCATACAAGGTAGGCAACAATGCTAACAAGATAAGTGATGTCCTCTTTATCAATCTTCATGAAGAAGACCTTTTCCCACAAATTTTTGATTTCAACAAGACGTGCTATTACTGGGTGATCACGGACAGGATGACCTTCAGATTTGAGTAAAAGATAAAAGCTAATAGCTTGTATGTAAGCCAGCAGCAGCTTGTGCTTTGTCTCAAAGTAATCAAGTGCAACTTTGGTCTCTCTTGCCTTCAAAACAGAAGAGAACTCATCAATTTTTTTTGAAAGTGGACGAAAACTCATCAATTTCAAAAAATCATTGGCAACTGCTACAATAGAAACGATAGCTCTTGCCTTATCAAAAATAAGGAACCACAAGTCAAAGACCAATATTTGAAATTTTGATAAAAGGGGCTTGTATATAGTTCAGGTAATAAACCCAATCCTTTTACATGAAAGAAAGGAAACAATAAATATCTATCATCACTCTTCACGGACCATCCGAAAATTCATCAAACAGCCCCATTACCAGTAGCTTATACTAAAAATAATTCTTTCTTTCCAAGTAAAATTCATGATGTTACATTTCGAACATGATGCTGAATCAAGATATCAGGCAAATGCAGACTAAATACTGAACCAAAACAACCAAACATCTACATGAAACCCCCTGGTTTTCATGCAACTCTGAAATGAAAACCAAAATTATTTGTTTAGATTAGTAGACCGTAACACCAATGTTACTGCCAACAGAGGAGATACAATAAAAAAATAGTATTGAGGACAGCTTCCTCTAAACCTCAAAAGGGAGCAGGGAATTACAACCGGACAAATTACACAGCCTGGGTAACACTCTTCGAAGACTGCACATTAACATGTGAAATAAATCTAACTCAAATATGTAGAAAAGACAAGATGTGAAGACAAATATTCTCTAAGTAGAATCAAACTGTTTCGTTGAGATGTTTCCATGTACTCTAACAAATTGCATGGGGGAGCAAGGCTGAGATCTTCACTACATCGCCTTTTCCAAGCTTAGTCTTCAGCCCTTCAAAGTGAGACCAAATATCTTCCAAAGTCGCAAATTAAAATACTGTCCAGTCACACTGTTAAAAACATCCCATATTTGTTGATTCAACTGACACTGGAGAAACAAATAATCCACAGCTTCATAGAAATAGGTGTACAAGGTACACTGAGCATCACAATCAGAAACCCATTTCTGGTGATACAACCTGGTGACAATATGTCTTCGTCTCAAAAGCCACACGAAAGCCCTTACTTTGACCAAACTTTCCAAACCCTTGCAACGGTGCTGCAAATTGCCACGGTGACCTTCAATCGGCTGACACAGAGATTTAGCATAGAAGGTGCCAGTATCATGGCTCCAAATTACCTGATCCTTCAGAGCAACATCAATGTTGATGCTATTCGATGTAAGGAAGGCAGACTCTATCGGGATCGGACCGGCCGGCCCAAACCCGATCCAGATCGATGGAGTCGGCCAATCCGACTGACCCCGAAGCGATCCTGACCAAGCCCAGCAGTTGAGGTTAACTGTATGTAGGCGGTGTTGCAGGGGGTTTTATTTTTTTTGAAAGTGGGTGGTACCACTATATGTATTAAATGACAAATATGTAAAAGTGTAGTCAATAAGCTCCCAAAATGAGACCTTGTACAAAAAACCACACCAAGGCAACCTTGTACAAAAAACCACACCAAGGCAGTGTGGGGCAGTGTTGAGAGCATTCACAGTACATAGCAACTCTGTCTATTCCCTCACTCTAGTACAAATAAAAGAAATAAAAGAATCCTCCACTCTGGCCTCCCTTCTAAAGATTTTGTTGTTCCTTTCACACCATAGGGACCACAATGATATGCAAAATAAGTCACCAAACAACACGATCACCTCTGAGGAGTCAACTCCTACCCCAGGACCCGATGAAGGGCTACACATCAGTCTACTGGCGCTGAGTACAAACCGGGCTCTCGAAGTCACACCCTCCCACTACCCTTGCGAGTAGGGGCAACCTACAAACAGGTGATCAATGGACTTGTCCTCTAGGCCACACAAATAACATGTCGACTAGATACCCAGTAGGAAGCGAAGAGGCCTGTCTCTGGTGGGAAGCCTTAAGCTTGAATTAGTTTCTGAATTTGGGGGCGGATCTATTCACCCCCCCTCTAGACCGCCATTCCACTTGCACATCACTTGGGAGCCCTCTTAGGATCCAAGTGGTTTCGGGTTTACCTGAGCCGGGATGTTGGGTCGTCACAGTTGGTATCAGAGCTATGTGTTGCGAAGCATGTGTAGAAGTACATGGGAATTTGAGATATTGCAGTGCTCAGAGTCCATAAGGTCTAGTACAGTCAGCAGCTGGCATAGGTTTTATATTTTTTGTATCACTTTGCTTCTCGTGTGAGAGCTTGTCTGTGCTATGTTGGCACTGTGTGAGATGATTTTTCTCTCGTCAGGATGTGACGGAGAGTGCTCTTTTGTTATGGTTTTGTTTTCGGCTATGCTGTACTGGGTGAAATTTGCCAGCAATTGTGAATCTGTGGTGCAGCGTTTACCTTTTTTCATGGTGTGTTCATGTGGCTGATGAGCTCTGTAATGGCTGTGCATATTCTCCTGAAGAGATCAAGTTGTTTTGGTCATTCCAGCTTGAGGTTTGGTCAACCCCTAAGGTGTTCAAGTTGTGTTGAGGTGGTTGTTTGGATTTCTCATTGAGAGAGTGCTCGGGCGAACCTAGGATTTTCCTTCCTAGTGAGCTACTATCAGACGAGCTTGATCTTTCTCATTCTATTTGTGGCGTCTTTTCGAGGTAAGGTCTAGAAGTGCTGTCTCAGTGAAGCCTTTGTCCTGTGTCTACTTATGTGTGGACTACGTTAATTCTGAAACAAATTTATCCTTGCTTTGACGGTGGCCTAGCTTTGGACCTGATTTGTGTGTTAGAGGCCGTTGTGCACTGTGTTCAGCGTGCCGTGTTTGGTAGCTGTTGTGCTGTGAAGGTTCAGTAATCATTTCAGGATGTGAGGATCAGCTGAGATTGGTATTCTTTGTGACTTGTGCTGTGACTCTTGACATGATGGTTTGCACTATGGCGACTTGTGATCGGCTGTTAGCAGGATCAGTACTCGAGGCGTGATACATTATAGTTCGTGAGTTGCAATGGCGCCGAGAGATGTGCTGAGACGCGGATGCCGAGTTGTTTGTTTTGCCTTATGTATTGTGTAGAGTGCATAGCGGAAGTGTGTGGGTTTATAACCCTTTGGTCGAGGATCGTTGGTTGGAAGATTCTGGCTAGCCGAGAGGATTGTTTCCTCGGTGTATTTTCATCTTGGCTATATGTGCCTTGATGTTGTTTGTTGTCGTGCCGTTGCTTGTAGCATTGTGGTTGTTGGCATTGGCAGGTTCAAGAATTGGGGAAATCTGTTGGAAAATATGCCGATTGAGTACCCTTTCATTGTTTGTGTTTCTTGGAAGTTGTGCTCTCGGGACATGATTGTGGTCCTAGAGATCCATTTTTTCGAGTGTTGTTGTGGGTCCTTGTTGGTAAAATGTGCGTGGCTTGTTTCCTTTTTAGCCATGAGGTTAGCTACAATTGTGCATTGATGTGACCCAGCTTACAATTGTGTTTGTAGTTCTGCGTTGAGAACGGAGCCAGGATCCTGCAGGTGTTGTTGAAGTGGTGTGTGTTGTTTGTTGGTTGTGTTCAGCTTGGGAGGAGTTCCCTGTGAATCTGAATTTGGCATTGTGTGGACCGTGATCTTGTCGATTAGTTGTGCTGTACTCTTCTGCCATGGTAGAGTTAGCATGTGACTCGAATCAGATATAATGTCTGAGTAAGGACTGACTTGATTGTGTTTGTGGTCCAGTGCTGTCATTGGCATTCTGTGTGCCAGTTTTATTTGTTGATTATGGCATGGAAGTCGATGGTTAGAGCAGTCAGCTGAGATGTTTGTTTCCCTCATGGGAGCTACTGCTTGTGTTGCCTATCGAGTGCAAGTGTCATCGGTAGTTATTTTTCGTGGCATGACTCATGTCTCCTTTCCTTGTGAGACGATAGCGATGATGCCTTGTTTCATAGGTGCTGGACTTGTGTTCCTTCATGTGTCATGCTCATTCTGCGGATCGATTTGTCTTGAGATCCGGAGCATGATGGTCTTGTTTATGATCATGGTCTGGCAGTGTGCCATTTTGCGAGCGCCACCTTCTCACGCTCTCGTGCCGTAGCTGCAGCTCGGATAACTGCGACGAAATGGTTTTGAACATCTTGTCGTTGAGCACCCTTACCACTTCCGAATAGCTGGCTAAATTCTCTTCGAATGAACTCAAACCCGGTATTAAACTGCTGATAGGGGTTGACAAAAAAAAATCCTTCAGGCTTTTCTCGTGCTTCCAGCGCTCCACTTTCTTCATGCCGTAATCAAAGTCATAGCGGTAAGGACTCTCCGTCGCGTCGAAATACAGGACCGATGCCAGCTTATAGATGATCTCCGGCTCGATAATAAGGCTAAGCCGGTCCTGCAGGTTCTTATTGAGGATCGCCAGCTGCGCGACGTTGATCTTTTTGGGATCGCTCAGGATGTTCTCCACAGCCTGGCAATGCGCCTGCAGGTACTCCCGGGTGGTGCGCATGCGCAGCTCTTCATAGAACGACAAGGCCGATAAAGCCCGCTCGAAGCCCATGGTCAGTACATCGGGGAAATGATAATAGTCGATCCCGCCGACGGTGAACGCCAGTTCTATGCGGTGGCCCGGCTGCAGGTTAAACTTTTGCCGCCGGAAAATGCGTTTGAAGATGCTTATTAAGCTCATATAGATAGCCGGATGACACGGCCGACTTGTTTTTATAGATCACATAGGTACCGAATTGCGTCTGCGTGGGCCTAATCTCCAGCACCATCCAGTTCAGCCCCGGCCAGTAAGCTTTGAACTTCGGCAATCCGCATACGCCGCATTTGGATATGTTGAACCCGGCAGCGGCAAGCTCCTGCTGGAAATTATCGCGCGTTATCTGGTTCATGCGGCACAAAGAATTGGTCTTTCCAGACGGCCACCAGGTAGTTCAACCCAATTACCGGAACCATCAGCTGCAGCAACCCGCAATCCGGCCAGTCGATCAGCCAGAAGATCACCGTCCAGAATCCACCCATGCAGGTCAGGCAGTCGAATATTGGCTTGTGTAGCAACGGCGGCAGGGCAAATTCCAGGAACCGGCGCACCCGCGAAAAGATCATCCCCTCCTGGAAGCAAACCCAGACGGCGAGGATCTTCAGCGAAGTAAGGATGACGAGCGCGAGCATTAGTGGCAGTCGATGATCGCCGGCGGATTGCCGGGGAAGCTGGCGAACTCCAGCAGGATCGTATCGTAGGTTGAAGCGCAGAACTTGAGCGGCTGCGGCGCGGCGTCCTGCAACGTGCTTTTGACCTGCAACAAGAAACTACCAGCGTAGGGAGTGAACAACCCAAGGGGAAAATCGGCTGCAAGCAGCTGAAACGAGCCTTCGCCGTCCGTCTCGATCTGCTTGGTGTATTCCTTGCTGAACTTATCGGTAAGGACATACCAGAAGGCGGTTGATGCGGCGAGCCCGGCATTGACCTGAGCAACCTCCGTCGACCCGGCAACCGGCGCTGGCAAAACTGTCCGAAAGATCGTATCGCAGGGCTGAACAATTCCCATGGTTCAAACTTACAGTATTATTTGAAAACCTTGGGATTTATTTTTTCATCGGCTGGAACCAACTGAGGAAAGTATTGCAGAAATAGCGGAAGGTATCCAGAGCATCCGACTGCTGGGTTGGATCGTTCCGATCCTCTTTGACAATGGTCCCGTCCGCCCGCTTTTTGACGTTCTCCATGTCGAAGATCAGCGGCTTGGCATTGTCTTCGTCGATCGTGACCTTATAGAAGGCGAGGATCGAGTTCACGTGCGTCTGGTTCTTCTGTAGCCGCGGGTTGGTCTTGACCTTTAGCTGGCCGGGCGAGAGCTTCAGATAGAGCTGGATGAGCTTGTAATGGGTGACCTGCTCTGCATAAAGCGAGCTCTCGTTGTTGCCCGAATAGTCGCCCGTGACGATATACAAGGCGCCAGGGTAGTAGACCAAAATGTGCGCACAGACGCTATCGACACCCGCCTTTGGTATCTTGAACAGGTGCAGCACAAAGATTTGATTGTCATAATGCTGGATGACCGCGCAGCACATGGGGTTGCGGTTAAAGTCGAAGGACAGGTAAAGCGGTTCGTTCGGGCATAGCTAGCGCACCGAAAGAGAGCCCTGGGGAAGGGGATATCGTTAATATAGCCCATGGTTACTCCGGGGCATGTTTGGCACTGACGAAAGAAAGCAAATGCTAACAAACGATGCAGGAGTAAATGCAACAAACAAAGGAAGGGATTCAAACACATTTTAGGGAATAATCGGAGAGAGGTAATATATATATTACATTCGGCCAGGCGTTGCTGCACAAGACCGTCCCATTACATCTTAACATCAAAAGGCCAAAGGCCAAAGGCCAAACTAAAAGAAGAAATGAAGTGGGAGGCGGGCTCGTATCATCGCCCAGCTTATTACAAGATCCACAGAGGAAAAGCTTTACAGAGGGGAGAGGGAATGAGAAAATGGAGGGAGGCTTCGCCACCCACCTCTGCAAACGGCAATGAAAATAGAGTGCCAAAAATAGTCTCCTCTTCCCCGGCTCCGGACTCCTTCTGGCAGACAGACGAGGCTCATCTCTCCCTCTGGTTTCTCTCTTCGGAACGAACCCTTTCTTATTCCCGAATCTTCTTTCTTCTCTCTCCATTGTCTCTCTCTATTCTCTCCTTCTTTGCTTCTTCTACTGCCCCCCCTTTTATCTGCTCATAGATGATTGGTATATAAATTACAACATTAGGGTGACTCTGCCCGGCGTGGAGAGAGCACGCCAAATAAAGGCTTCCGAGTTTTTACGCTCCAGGTGAGGGGGCGCCAGGAGATGGTGCATGCCAGATTACAGAGCATGTCAGGTTAGCTACATCCCTTACGTTTATTCGGCACAAGTCAGACTGTGGGGCCCCGGACTGGCTCCAAGTGTTGTCCTGATCTTTCATCTCATCGTGACTTTGTAAAACCTCTATGAGAAGTACTGGTAAAGCCTTTAGGTCGTTGACTGGCCAATTTTAGAATCGTATGTGCCTTTGGTTCGGACACACGGGTTTTTTGCTCACGCGGCCTTCGACACTGTGGTTTGTGCTACTGGCACGGCTTCATTTGCATTTATAGCTTCCTCGGGGAGTGGGCTACTGTTCGAGGTGTTTTTGCCCTGGCTGGGCGGCCATTCGGTCACTAAGGGACCTAATTGGTTAAGAAGACGTACCCGTGCCGGGTTACTTGAGTCTTCCACTGATAAGGCCTTCGGCACCTTGTTCTGAGGGGCCAGAGATGTTCTGTCACCTTAGGAGGGTTTCTCATTAGGTGGCGAACCACCAGGTACATTCTCGTCCTTGATCGGATGACAGATGTTGTTTGTTCGGCACGACCGAGTCGATGTTGATTCATTTGGCAGGTCGAATGGCACTGTCGGCTTGTTGGGGATTTCTTTCGATCCTCTTGAGGTGAAGTCTCTGGTACTCGTGTCAGATGATCTAACTAGCAATTCGAGAAGACCCTTGTGTATTGGTTCTCTTTGACTTCTGCGCTTTAACGGGTCGCATCCTTCTTACTGTTTAGGTGTGACTACCATTGAGTATATTTTGAGTGCCAACAAATGCCCCCCAACCAAGGGTGCCGCAAGCGAGGAACGAGCAATGCAGGACCGACGGATGCACTCAGACTGCCCACATTCTTCGTCTGATTGGCATAGTCCCATAATGGTCTTAAAATGGCGCGGAATGGTTAAACCGACACGGCCAGGATACTTGCTAATACGACGCGGATATACCTAGCACGCCTTTTTAGATTGTCAAAGTTAAAATGGTGCGCTATTTAGTGCACCGGATTAACCCTATCTATATATCCCGTTCTTTTCTTTTGTTTCTTCTCATCTGTTTCATTTACGCATTTTCTTTCTCTCTCCTCTCCTTTCCTTCTCCCGCAGTGCCGAGGGATTGAGGTGTTAGAGTGGCGGCGACGATGGTTAAGCTGGTGAGGGAGAGCTTTGTTTAATTGCATTCGGGGGATTCAGACCCCTCTTTCCAGACCCCGGGAGGCTCCTACTAGGCTTGTCCTCGAAGGTGTACCTCTGGGTGTTCTGTTTTGGCCTCGGTGTGATACCCACGGCCTATTTTAGGGATCGTCTCTTGATGGACGTGTTCCTGCTTTCTTATGGCAAACTACCTGGTAGAGTGATCTCATCGCGCTGGGTGGGCTCACCCTCCCCGATCAATCCAAGGTCATATTTGCTTATAAAAAAAAGGTGACTCCCTACATCATCGACGCCAACACGTCCTATAAGGTACTACTGGGCAGACCCTAGCTCCATGAAAATTGGGTCATCCCTTCAACCCTTCATCAATGCATCAAGTATGTCAAGGACGGAGAACAACATATGATCTTTGTAGACCTGTCTCCGTTCACTCTAGCAGAATGTAACTTGGCTGATGCTGCCCTTTATTTTGGGGGAATCAGCCCCTACCCCATGATTAAGAGCAAGAGCAATGGCTAGCTCTCAAAAGAAGATGAGGATGACCTCTTCTCTGTTGACGAAGAGAAGGCCAAGCTTCATCGGCTACACCTCAGCTCCAAGTCAACCATAGATTACCCCGAGAGGTGCAATGTCGACTTTGAGGCTAATCTCATCAGTCGAGTTATCAACAAAAGCATATGTCTACCATCGGACTGCATCCAGCTCCCTTGTGCCTCAGATGAACACAAGGTCGAGCGGCTTACAACATTTGTCGTTACTTACAAGCGACAACTCCAAAGCAAGAAAAAGGCTAACAGGGATAAGGCCATTTTTTTAAAATTCAAAGAAAAATATATTAACCAAAATAAAATAGTCTTACAAAAATATCAGGGCATACCCCTGAACGGACACCAGCTTAGAAAGAGCAACCAATGCATTATCCTCTCCGCTACGACAAGGCACAGCCTTTCCCAGACTAGGGCCACACTCGGCACACCAATGTCCAAATCTGCAAGGCACTAAGGAGGGCAAAAAGCTCTGACGGAGGGCAGGCCAGCTACATCAAGAACGATAGCACCTCTTGCTTGCCATGGCAGCTGACGCCAATGAAAAAATTCAGAATTGCTCTCCCCTACCAATGCCACATTAGCTAATGCATCTGCAACATAGTTGCATTCCCTATAGCAATGGAGACATGATCCCTCAAGCTCTACCGGACGACAACTTTGGCTGCTCCAGGTGAGCCAGCAACACCCCTAAAGTCATCCAAGTTTTGGACAACTTGCTGCCGTATATTCGGGAGATGTGCTTCAAGCAGTATATCCCCCAATGTCAAGGTTCCACATAGCGGAGATACTTCCACAATTTGTGGGCCCCTTCACAAGCCCGAGGGCAACCCCCGTTCTCTTACAAAGATACCAGGGGGCTCAGCTACGACCAAGAGTCGGACATCTGTGTCTACTACACGGTCAACGTCGTGGGTCCAATGCAACCAGTAGGTGACCCAGCTGCAGTCGACACCATGTTTGATAGCTCCGGGGATGAAGAAGATGATGTCTTAATCTCGCTCCCTACCAGAACCAGTACTCCAGCACAAACACCCGATGAGTCCTCGCCATCTATCTGCAAAGATATAGGGACGGAGGGGGTCCCTAGTGCCTCCCAGCCAGTCGAAGAGCCCAATCCGATAGACCTTCTTGATGAGGAGGATTCCCAGAAAAAAGGCCACGAAGCACTGCCGACTTTTGAAGGAAAATCCCACCAAGCTTCAATAGCACCAGTCGACAACTGTCAGTCGAGTGCTGGTGACCCAGAGCAGTCCCTGTCCGAGCTCGACAGTGACAATTTCTCAGCTCCACCAGCTTTAGTCGTCGGCTTCGATGACCAAGAAGCGCACAAAGTCAACACAGACGATGAAGATTTCATCGACTTTAGACCCGCTCCTCCCGAGCTGGAGGACGGTAGCTAGGCAACCGTCGACGAACTCGTCGAAGTCAATCTGGGCTAAGATGAAGCCCCCCGGCCAACATTCATCAGCGTTCTCCTTATCGAGGCAGAGAGGTAGGATTATAAGCAACTCCTGCTCGAATATAAAGACTGCTTCGCCTGGACATATAAGGAGATGCCAGGGCTAGACCCCTCCGTGGTGGAGCACGAGCTAGCCATCTCTCCCTCAACAACTCTAATCAAACGGCCCCAATGGCTCATGCACCATGAGCTGGAACTCCAGGCCTCGGCCGAAGTCAATAGGATGGCGAAGGTCAACTTCATCGTTAATTGCTAGCTGGCCAGGTTGCCGAGGGTGTGTCCCAGGACAGTGTACATTTTTTCCCTAACAGTAGTTGTGGATTGGACTCTGTAGTTATTTAATTGTTATAAAATGTAATTTATTTCCTGTTAGAACTATAGGTTAATTATGTAGATTTACTTTCCTACTATTGTTTAGAATTTTAATGCATGACCACACCAACCCTTTAACCCTTCTGAGCCTTCCAATTTGTGGGTGGCGGGCCAGGATTCGAATAGTATCAGGTTATTTTCGGTATCCGGATCTTGGGTCGTTACAAATGGTATCAGAGTCAGGTTGTAAAAATACATGAGAATTCTAGACAATGCAATGACTATGAGTCCAGAAAGTCCAGTATAGTCGGCAACTAGCTTAGGGTGTTTTGTTTCGATTTCCTCTCCCCTATTATTTTCCGTGTTGGCGTTAAGGGTTGGTTGGCATCGGGGAGGCATGTTCGAGCTTTGTTAGGAGTGCCGATGGGGGCTCAGGAGGAGCCGAGTAGGGAGAAGCCGAGTGGTGAGTCTTTCCTCCGGGGGTAGCGGCCCCGAGTGTGCCAGATCGGGCCGAGTTTTGTGCCGACATGTATCGATTTCTTGTGCGGTAGCTGAGTCAGTGCCATGGTCAAGAGGCTGGCGATGGTAGTTCATCACATGGCGGTCGTGGATGTCTCTTGTGAGAGTTCGGCAGTTTCACCTGTCGACGTTTGAAGGCCAGTCGGATCCTGATGCAGCGTGGTCGTGGATCGATGCGGTGGAACTGGTGTTCTGGTCTATGGAGTGTGCCGAGGATGAGAAGGTTCTGCTGGCGAGTTATTGGTTGCTGGGTCTAGCCTCATCATGGTGGACCACCGAGTAGGGATCAGTGTCTCTTCCGTCTCCTGGTTTGAGTTCTTTCCCTTTGAGGTCGAGGTTCAGTCGGATGGCTAGGTTGTTCAGGGGGAGCAGGTCTGGAAAGAGGTGCCAGGAGCAAGAGGAGTAGGTGTCTGCAGTGACTTTTCAGAATCCAGTGGTTCGACCACTGCGGCATGGTGTGAGTGAGCAGCCAAGACAGTGTCGGAGATGTGGCAGGTTTCACGAGGGCGGGCCGCGTGCCATGGGTGAAGCTGAGCTAGAGTGTTTCAGGTGTGGTCGGATCGGTCATCTTGCTCGCAAATGCCCATGGCGGTTGTCCCAGTTCCAGCCATCGTTGCAACGTCCCACTAGCCTGGCGAGTCAGGGTTCCTGGCGTGCGTGAGGCACTTGATCGGGTGGAGTTGTTGTGCTTACTCCGTGGAAGGTGCGCGTGGATTCTCAGTTATTGTGTGTGGTGCTTGTGTTTAATTTTGATGTTTTCTGCGTTATAATTGTGCTTCTTTGTGCTCGTGTCCTTCCCGAGGTGTGTTCGGGAGTCCCTGAAAGTGCCATGTAAAGGGCTATGTGATTGTCCCTCGTCATGTGTTGGCGCGTAGGCATTGGCAGGTTGTGTTGAATCGAGCGAGTAGAGGCACTAGCCGAGATCGTGTGTTATGTTTTAGGGCTATTGTGGGGCCTCTTTAGGTGCCTTGTTATTTAAGACCTGCGTTGGTAAGTGGATTGCCTTGGCGGATGTCAGGTTTTTTCCATTTTTGCGGCTTGATTGGTGCAAAGTTGCGCAGTGGAAGCGTGGTGGGTTGGTAACCCACGGACTCCAGAATCGATTTTGTAGTGGAGTATGGCGTGTGCTTCTCGGAAAGTGTGTTCTAGAGGTCCTAGAGTCAGTCGTAAGGTGTTGCTCTTGGTTGAAGAGCTGTGTGCAATCGTGTGAATGGCCTTGGTTGCCGTGCATAGGTGGCGGTATCGTGCTAAGTGGTGCTGATGGCGCTGAGAATTGGGAAGCTTAATGGTGACAGTGGTTGGTTGAGGTGGTATATGGCGCCAGTTTTCCCCTTGGATTGGGTCGCGTGGCTTAGGGTAGAGCCACTTAGTGATTGATGTTGAGGCAGGTCATGGCCGTTGGGTAGGTTGTTTGGCACTAATGTTCAGTGCTTAGGAATGAGCTTGGGGGTTGACCAACTTTGGTTGGTGTGGAGGTTCTGAAGGTGGATCCGAGGAGTGAGAGGTGTTGGCGTTGGCAGGGAGTTCTCATGCGAATGCCAAGCCGTGAAGTCGAGGGCAGGTCGGCCATATAACGAGCTTGGGCTAGCTGCTCAACCAGTATCCGAGCCTCCTCTTGGCTCGACTGAGCTTGTGCCTGAAACGAGGCTGCCTCCCGCCAAAGGATTTTGAGCTCGGAAGACAGTTGCTCGATCCTACAATTAGACTCGACGCGGTCCTAAGAGAGGGACCTCTCCTCACTTTTTAGTAGCCCATAGTAATCGGCTATCTCTGCCCCCAGCTGGGCCATGATCAAGCCGCCCTCCATCACCTTCTCGAAGAGTAGGGAGGTGGGACCCCGCCTGAACTCCTCCCGAACCAGTGAAGGCATCAAGGACCGACACCTCTGGTACAGGGGAGCCCAGATAGCCGAGGCACCAGCCGAAGGGGGGACAGTCCTCTCTGGGCGAGCCGCGACTGGGGCATCCCCTCTGAGCATCCCCATTCTCGGGACTGCTTCACTTGGCTCAGGCTTGGTCGATGCCTCGCCCTACGCTCCCTCGCCCTTGGCCGGGACTTAGGGACCAACCACCTTTGCTTGCTGCCTGGGAGGCTCCATAGCGGCTTCCCCACTAGCAGCAGCAGCCTCTAGCCCGATGGATGGGATATCCAGACGGTGGACCTCCTCTACTGAGGCCCCCTCCACCAGGCACACCTGCTCCTCGATCGGAAGGGCAGCCCCCACCTTTTTCGATCGCTTCTTCTCCGCGAGCAGGGCCTTCATTGAAGACAACATCAATGGCTCGCTAGGTTCCTTATGTTTAGACCCACGTCGCTTGGGGACGTCATCCTGAGCCTTCTGCTTGCCCTTATCTCGGGCACAGGAGGGACCCTCGGAGGTTCAGAGCTCACTCAAAGCTGGCATCCCCTCCAAATCGACGATCCCCTACTCCAATGACTGCTCCCCCTCGTCAGCCATCTGCCTCGAATCTGAGCAACGGAAGCTGAATCCTCAGAAGGAGACCCACCTGCCCGACCTAGAGGCATAATTTGGAGCACTAAGGTTCTTACCTTGCTTGGACAATGACCGGGAAGGATATTCCTCAATGTTTGCCACCATCATCAGTTCGATGATTGATCGGCGATTCTCCTGGAGAACCCTGATCTCCTCTTCTAGCTCCGAGGAAACCGCCACCTGCTTCGGAGGAATAGACAGATGAAAGTTGGGCTTCGTCGGGAAACCCCAAGAGAAACCACCCTTCGACGAGCCCACCCAGAAGAATTGGGTCTTCCACCCTTTGTGAGAAGAATCTTTGGAGGAAAGGATCACACAACTCCTTCCCCTCTTCACCTAGAGATAGAAGAAGCCATTGCCTGCATGGGTTTACTCCTTCAACTCAAAAAAGGAATGGAAGAGGTCCAGCGAAGCGTTAAGCCCACACGAGTGATAGAGAAAGATGAAGGAGAAGATAAAAGTATACGAGTTGGAAACCAACTGGATAGGAGCCAGTTGGTATGATTGGAGCAACTGGATGACAAAATGGTGGAGAGGCAAACGGAACCCACACTTCCAAGCCAAGAGGAAAGTACAGAAGAGGCTTGAACGAATATCCAGACTGGACTCGTGAGGTTGGGATAGGGAGAAATAATACTGCCACGGCAGCCCAAAGTGCCCCTCCATTGCCTTCACTTCAGCCTCACTCAACTCATTGCGCATCAGATGCTCGGGCTACGGCACCAAACTCCCCGTGCCCTGACCGACCTCCGGCTCCTCAGCAACAGGGTATTGCTCTGCCATGGCCGAACAAGAGGAACAAGGGGAAGAGGAGGAGGACACTGACTCAGGTGACTCGGGAGGAGGTGGAAGCTGACAAATCGTCGTCGTCGTGATCTCTACCACCTCCACGAAGCCCTCTGTGATTCTTTGCTCCCCCGGACCCCCCTCGCGGCGCATGAGCATTTCGGAATGCAAGGGCGATGGAGAGACAAAACCCTAAACAAAGGAGGCATAGAATGAAAACCCGCGCGATGTTTATACACCCAGAGATTTTGCCGAAGGTGACAGGACGTTCCATACTCCAAGAAGGGACTCCTCGCGTCAACTCAAGAGAGTCATAATTACGGGCGTATTCCCAAGACATCTGCATTAAATGGCCTCTATCGGAGAGAAACCCTCACCCCATCTGAGCCACCAATATCACCCCCATAAATATTACACATCCGAGCCTAATTTTGGCTCGGGGGTAGGGGGGACAAGTGGAGAGGGGGAAAATCAACCGTCCAAAAAGCACGACCCAACTAGATCCAATTCGACCAAACCAGGCCTAGCTTCCCAAAGTGACAGCCCCATTTTGGGCCCACTTATTCCAAGCCCAAAAACCCACTCAGATCACCACTTCCTAGGCGACCCCTAGGTCCAGAAGTCCTAGTGATAGGTCGGTTGGGAAGGCCCCAATGAGGGCCCAGAGCACCCTGTCTGAGCTACTCGCCCACCACTCGGGAAGACCCCCAGCCGGCGTCCCAGGCTCAGACCGATCGTCGAAAGCTTACCCAAGCGTCTGTTGCACAGCTTTAAGGAGCAGGGAACTCCAAGGGATAAGGGAGAGCAAGAGTCCCCGTTCTCAGGCAGATCCCATTCTATCCTACTTGATCTGGATTCTGAGCCAGAAAAAACTACAACCCACAGAGTTTTTTCATTTCCAATTCGATTGCTGGATGGTTTTGAAATTAATATATGTTGTATCCCTTTGAGTCTTCTTTCCAACTGCATAAATTTCGTTTTGATCCACTTCTAGATCTGGGCGCAACAATTCTTTTCGTGGAGGCACGCAGATCTATCTTGAGACAGGGCTGTGGGGCAGTGCTGGGAATTAAATCCCAATAAAATCCCCCAGCCCCGAACCAGCAGCCGCTGCTCCCAAGGATCGACCAACAACCGCCCAGCAGTGTCCCAGCCAGCCGCCACAGCAAGGAGACGCCCAGACGTCATCGTCCCAGTAGTCGGACCCGCTTACTATCCCGTGGGCTCAGTAGAACCGAACCGATCCAGCAGTCCGTCGCCGGCCTGAAAGCCCTTCGGACTTGCTGTCCGTCAACCCGAGTTCACTACTCCCAGGTCCCACTGTAGCCCTTTACCTCCCTGTGTGGAGTAGGCAATAAAATCATTTCTTTAATTATTATTAATTATTTGTACAGGGAGTACGAGTCTTGACCGAGGTTGCCTTCCCCACTCCCGGAGCGTGGAGGTATCGTTCCCGCTCCCCTATTTGACATTTGCTTATTTTGTATCAATTTTTTATGCCACTGCTTGAGTGTTAGGTTAATTAGCTCATTCAAATTTTTATCACCGCTACGATAGTGAGTGAGTGGAACCCATCCTATGACCTGATCTGGGCACGAAAGAGTGAGTTTGATCACCCTAACGCATTGCCACTTTCTCAACCGCGCACATCCGCATGCTTCCCTCGCCAGGGACAAGTCGCGAGCTAGAGTCCCAGGTTCGCATCATCGTCGTGCATCACAAAGTCAACCAAATGGGGATCGATGATCAGCCTTGGGTGCACTGGTAGTGCGCATCGAGGTGCAGGAGCCCGCTGTGGTTGAAGGGCTGGAGCCTCACCTCGCCTAGCACTAGACTCCCCCTAGGTAGAATGTCGAGAACATCTTCTAAACCCCATCTAGACAAGAAAACTTGTGGTGGAAACTCTTAGATTGCAAACTGCTGCCCTTGGGATGAAGATGAAGACCAGATGACACACCAAGATGTGGTGGATGACTCTTCTCCACACTCTAGAACCCTAGGTGGAAGCTGAAGAACTGCATAAGCCACTGCGGAGATGTCATCCCGAAATGATGATGAACACGCCGGATCTTGTGTGGATGGGGAAAGATAAGGTTTGGGGGATGGAAATAAGTAGAAAGAGTGTTCTAGGGTTTGAGGAGAGGATAGGAGTGTGAATGGGTGTGAAAAAGTGAGAGAAGAGCGGTGAAAACCCCCTTATCAAGGAGCTCGGACGCGGTTCGGTCGAGCCGGTTCGCCAGTTTCGGTTGATCGACGTTAGTCGGTTGGTGGACCGAACTGGTCGACCCCCTTAATTTTCACCATTTTTTTAACACTTTCATCTTTTTTTAATACATCCTCCTTTTTCTCCTTTTTTAAAGCACTTTCATCTTTTTTTAATACATCCTCCTCTTTCTCCCTCTTTTTTATACATCCTCCCCTTCTTTTTTATTGGAAGGAATGTGTGATCCTTCTGAGACGTCTGCTATAGGAGTTTTTCTGAAATTCCCCCTCAGTAAATGCCTCTGATCCTTAGGTCTTAAGATCTGCATTTATTTAGTAAGGTCTTAAGATCCGCATTTTAAGGAAGGGCTATATGTATAAATACAAACAAGCATGCATTGGTGGTACATCATCATACAAGAAACCAGAAATGTACACACAAGGTATGCATGTTTTTCTATGCAATCTACTCATAATGCAATTAACTCTTCTATCTATGCAAGACTCAGCCTCAATGCCGACTTAGGTATATATGCTCTCACCGTTGCATAAGTCAAGTTCCCTTCTAATTTTATTGAATTATTTTTGGTTTAGGGGATTTGTGAGGATATTAGCTAACTGGTTGCGTGTGTCAATGAATTCCAATTCAAAGATCCCTTTTCCTACATGATCTCTAAGTGGGTGTCCTCGCCAGCGGAGGGCAGGGGAGGGGAGGGCAGGGGCATTATGGTACCATGGAACCAGTTTGAGGTGGAGGAGGATTGATTTATGGGCAACGGAGTTGTTTCTCTCCATTTTCGTAATATTAGGGATGGCTTTTCTTGAAACTTCTCGAGAGTTTGGGGCCACAGAGTAGAGAAGGAAAGAGGCTGCTTTCGGAGGAGCTGATGAGTCACCACCAAGCTTTAGGTAGGTCATGGAGTGTGGGAGGGGACTTCAATGCAGTTGTAGTTGATTGGGAGAGGTCGGGGGGCAACCTCCACACGGGGGAGATGGAGGACTTCAATGCCTTCATTTCAGATATGGCTCTTATAGACATTAGACCGACCAATACTTCACATGGTCTAATATGAATGCTGACCCAGTTTGTTCTCGCCTGGATAGATTCCTAGTGTTGGTGGATTGGCAGGATCATTTTCTGAATGTGCAGTCCTCTTGTCTGACATGACCTGTGTTAGACCATAGGCCCATCTGGCTGAAGGCTAATGGCAGATTGAAGGGGAGGCACAGTTTCAGGCTGGAAAGGTACTGGTGTAGAGAAGTGGATTTCATGGACGCAGTCAGGCAGGCGTGGAATGTGCCTCGAGACAAGAATAGGTGGCAATGGCTATTTTTGTGAATAAGATGAAGCATGTGGAATAGATATTGTGAGTCATGCTAGGGTATTCTTCTTGTAGTTTTTCTCGGAGGAGGACATGTGAGACCGTGCATAGCTGATGATCTTCTCCCATGTATTTCTTATGAGGAAAGGGATGCTCAGTGTCGTCCCTTTATTGAGGAGGAGGTCCACGAGGTATTTTTTTCTCTAGCTGGTGACAATGTTCTAGGGTCGGATGGATTTCCTATGCCCTTTTTCTAGGTATGCTGGGGCATTATCAAGGCACATCTCCTATGTGCAGTGAAGGAGTTCCCGGAAGGGAGGGCACACCTGAGGGGTATCAACAAGATCACATTAGTGTTGATTCCGATGGTACAAGGGGCAACCAATTTTCAGGATTTTTGGCCGATCAGCCTTTTGAATGGTACTTACAAATAATCTCCAAGCTGCTAGCCATGAGACTTGATGATGTGATTGATAGATTAGTGAGTGGTTACCAAGGAGTCTATCAGAGGTTGACACATTAGTAAAACTTCTTGCTAGCCCATGAATGTTTGCATACCGTGAAGAGTCAGAGAAAGAAGGGAATGGTACTCAAGTTAGACTTTGAGAAAGCCTATGACAGTGGTAGTTGGTGTTACTTATTTGATGTGCTAGAGAAGATGGGCTTTGGTGACGGGTGGATTGGATGGATTGGGGCTTGTGTTTTCTCAGTTAGTTTTGTTGTTTTGATCAATGGACAGCCCTCCTCATATTTTCATAGTGGGAGGGGTCTTCGATTGGGAGATCCTATGTCTCCCTTTCTATTTGTATTGGTTGCCCATATTCTCAATACGATGTGTTTACTAGCGGAAGCACATAGCATGATCAAAGGGGTCCATGTTGGGGCTGGGGGTGTTTGCATCACGCACTTGCAGTATACATTTGATACCATCCTTTTCCTAGCAGAGGGTGAAATGTAATTGTATACTATTAGACTGATGCTGGAGTTTCTTGAGGAAGTCAGTGGACTGAAGGTGAATTTCAGTAAAAGTCAGATTGTGGGGATTAATATGGAGAAGCGAAGTATGAGGAGAGTAGCTTTCATCCTGGCCTGCAAGATATGGGATTTCCCAATCCCCTATTTTGGGACTACCTCTATCTACAGGGGCCAAACATTGTAGAGATTGGCACAGTGTGATCCAGAGGTTTGAATCCAGATTGACAGGATGGAAGGCTAGGCTCCTCTTATACGGAGGGAGATTGGTGCTATTTGTCCATCTTTCAGATCTCAAAGATAGTTGCAAGGAAGATTTGACTCCATCCAAGTTAGATTTTTCTGACATGGTAGTGGAGATAGGAGTAGGGGCTGGTAGGTAGGACATTGCTTGGGGTAGAATCTATAAGAAGATCTGGGTATCATAAATACTAGAGACTTTAGACACCATCTCCAAAAACAATAAACCTTATGAATGTAACATGATCAGTCATGAAGGCACACTTCTTGAGGTTGCCATACAAGCTGTTTCGATGAAGCGTAAGACACTTGGCACAGGTGGTCCATGTGATCATGCCTAGAACGATTGTAGATGAGTGTATCATCAAAGTACACGACCAAAAACACCCCAATGAAGGGTCATAACACCTGAGTCATCAGCTGCATGAAGGTACTAGGGGTGTTGGACAGCCCAAAAGGCATCACCAACCACTCATACAAGTCATCCTTCACCTTGAAGGTCATGTTCCACTCATCTCTAGGCCGAACCTTGACTTGATGATAGCCACTCTTTAGATCGATCTTATAGAAAATAGTGGCTCTGTCATCATATCTAACATGTCATCCAAGCGGGGAATGAAAAATAGTACTTCACCGTGATGCGATTTATCGTGCGACTGTCCATACACATCCCCCAAGTAC
This sequence comes from Amorphophallus titanum, assembly GCA_024336825.1. Classification (NCBI taxonomy): domain Eukaryota; kingdom Viridiplantae; phylum Streptophyta; class Magnoliopsida; order Alismatales; family Araceae; genus Amorphophallus; species Amorphophallus titanum. The sequence continues at coordinate 4,871,950 of JANBPO010001714.1, read as the reverse complement.
TATCATTCTTTGGAGCAAACAGTGCGGAAACGGCACAGAGGCTCATGCTCTCCCTTACGGAGTCTCTCCTCAGATACTCCTCAACTTGCCACTGTAGCTCGACATGCTCAACTGGGTTCATACAATAGTGTAGCAAGTTGGGTAGCGTGGACCCCAGAATCAAATCAATGGTGTGCTAAATGTCACACATTGGAGGCAATCCATCCGGAAGGTCCTCAAGAAAGACATCTACAAACTCCTGGAGAAGTGAGGCAACCTCAGCAAGATGCCGCTTGGTGCCTCCTCAGTGACCTCATCTATGACCTCCCTCCCCACTAAGGCATAGATAGTATCATACTCAAGAAGCTCCTGCTCGAACTCCCGAGCAATGAACTGCAAGGTCCTGGACGCCGGAACACCCAAAATAAAAACACTAGGTGTAGAGGTGCTACTAGACTAGGGAGCTCTGGAGGCAGTAAAAATGCTCTGCTAAGTAGTATTGGGTGTAACAGTGATGCGTGGCTAAGATGAGCTAGTAGCAACAGGGGCACTGAGTGGGATGCTCTCCTGCGGAGTAGAAGCTCGCGGTCGGGAAGGCTGAATAGTGATACGCTGGTTGCCATGCATGAAGACACGTGCTGGATCGATCATACAAGGTCACATCAACATCATAAATCCATGGCCTTCCCAAGACAACACTCCAAACCTCCATAGGTAAGACAACCCACCAAACTTGCTCCTCATATGGGTGGAGATGTATCGGTACGAGGCATCTCAATCGAACATGAATGGAAGTCAAGTCCACACATGGTAGGGACGAGGGTGATCCATAAACGCCAATCCTAAGTGCGTGACCGCATGAGTGGAGATTGCATTAATGCAACTCCCTCTACCAATAATGACCTTACACATCTTACCACCTAGGCTACAGTAGGTGTGCATAATCGCAGGACGACGCCAATCATCGCTCTCCCTTGACTAGGTCAAAATACAATGAACAACTCCAAGCCTATCATCAGCTGGCACATCCTCAATGCCAATCACCCGGATATAGCCGACTACATCATCCTCCATCCAAAACTCGTCGGCCATATCGACACTAACCTTATAACTCACATCCACTGGCACGGGCGGGGAATCCTCTTGATCAGTGCCCTCAATGGTTAGGGTCCTCGATGGGCAAGAAGAAGCATAGTGACCAAACCCCTGACATCGATACCAGCGGTTAAGAGAATAGGCAAATCTCCCACCATAGGGGTCTTCCCCTTATCATCTCGCCTAACAAGTGGCACACCAATCTAAAGGCTAGTAGGAGGGGCATGTAAAGTAGGCGCAATATCTCTCTACAAAAATAATCAAGGGCGAGGGGATGGGTCCTGGCAAGTAACCTCGGGGAGTCTGACTGTTGGACTCCTCTAGGATGGTCCGGAAGCAACACGGTGGTCAAGGGAACGCTGATATATGGGCCTCACCCAAGGGGAAGAGTCCCTCTCCATCTCAAACTACTCCATCTCACGCACAACCTAATAGACATGCTCGATGGTCATCGCATGCTGACAAAATAGTTCCTATTGAAAAATCCAGCGAAGCCCCCTCCAAAATCCTAATTGTTGTTTTGCTTTCTCCCACAGGTGCCTAGAGTGGAGGGGTATTGTCCCTAGAGTGCTTCTCTTGCCGTGGGGGAGAGGATCTAAGTGCTTGAGCTCGTGGGGAAGGAATGGGGCCGCGACGGGCTCGTTTGAACATTGTGGAGGAGGCTTCTTCCTCGAGTGAGACCGAGGAGAATGAGGCCGAAGCAAGCTCGTCTACCTCGGATGCCTCTTCTAATGGTGGAGAGGAAGGAGAGGAAGGTGTGGATGCCCCTGTAGAAGGTGGCCCTCCCGACCAAGGCGAGGATGAGAAAGATATTGAGAAGGATGATGGGTCTCACCCGGATGAAAATGAGGATGAGGGAGAGGGTAAGGCGGCGGCGCGGAGATAGGTGAGTCTTATATCCTCCAACATATTCCAGTTGATATGCACGAGTGGGGGTGGGTTGATTATGTGTAAGGGAGATGGTGTGCAAAACGGGGGCAATCAATGTGGGGATTGGATAGTAGGCAGCCAAAGTGGTGGCCGTCCACTGCTCTGGGCAGCCAGACTACTCGCCATTCAAAAGAACAGGGCGGCTAGCGACCTGGCCGCCCAGAGACTCAGGCCGCCAAAGCTTTGGCCGCCCTGGTCTCAGGGTGTGGACTGACAGTGAGGTGTTGTGGGGTTGTTCCAGGGCTTGAATGAGTTGTGATTTGGTGACTAATCAAGTGGTTTATCTTATGCAGTGCCAAAGGAGGATTAGAGCCAGAGTCTCATGGGATTTGGTGTGGGCATGGTACCATGCCCTCCCTCATGATCTGAGGTGGAGAGTAGATCGGATGGGGTTTGGTACTTTCTTCAGGGTCAGACCTTTCCCCGTCGATGCTACTTTTTTGACGACTCTCTGAGAGAGATGGGCAGATGGGTGCAGAGCCTTTTTGTGATGCCATGGGGACACATGATCCCCACACTCGAGGATGTGACTTTCCTGATAGGATTGCCTGTGGCCGGGGCACCAATGTCATGGAGGGAGCTCAAGGACTACCAGTAGGAGATGGATAGATTGCTCAGGATCCAGCTGGCTCGATCTCGAAGGCGAGTGACCACCATCCCTCTTGGGAGGATCAGCGCTGCGATGGGGTTGGCTCGAGTGGTTCGTGGGCCACTGGAGGATTTGGATGCATATCTGGAGTGAGTGGCTCGGAAGCTCCATGTGAGGGAGAGGAACGAGCAGCAAGAGATATGGCTTTTCCTTCTTTATTTCTTTGGCAGGTTGCTATTCGCGACTTCTTCCAATAATGTGAATTTGAAGTACTTGCCGTTGATAGAAGACCTAGAGCGGCGACCTCCGTTTGGGTGGGGAAGGGCAATGTTGATGCACCTCTTTGCCCACATGGATCCCATTCGACCAGGTTCAGGTAACCTGGCTGGGTTTACCCCATTCTTATAGGCACAAGCCTATCTCACCAAACTTGTTGCTTTTTATTTGTCACTTGGCTATGATTGGCTTTTCATGCTGTGTTTTGTGTTATAGATTTGGGGGTATACTCATTTTCCCCTTAGGCCGTGGGGTGATCCCGCGAGATCGGACACAGGTAGTCCCTCTGATGGCGAGATGGGAGATAGTCTGGGACCGTCGGCTAGTGACCACTCGGCTCTCCGACCTCAGGATGGCTTTGGATGAGTTCCCACCTCACCAGGTAAATGTCTTGCCAAGCTGAGTTATATGATGTTATTGATAGAAATGTATGCCCTACAAGCCAATCACATGAGATGTGATGGCGTCATTTCTTGTAATATCTTATTCACATTTATATTAATGACATTTATTCATTGCATTTAATTTGTGTAAATGATTCGAATGTGGTGAAGTCCCTGAACATATGCGATGATGGCTGAATCATAATGAGATTGTGATAATGAGATCAGTCATCTAAATGCACATGTTCTGAATGTTTCCAGTCATAGGATCTTCGAGAAGGGACATCGAAGATCCAGATAGATTGGCACACACAATACTTACTCATATGATGGGTGTGATTGTTCTCATAGTCATCAGTGTGGTGACACTGAAGTACGTGTGTGGGTGCTCATAGTGCTAGCATTTTTCATTACTATTCCTCCAAGCATCTACAATCTCCTCTTCCCTCCCCTTGTTGTGTTACCAGGTGTCGCATCCTCCACAACAATCCACCAAACCCGTGCCTCCCTCCTCTATCGCTGCCACTATGTCGTCGGAGATCCAACACCTCTATCGCCCCATTAGGGTCCTCATCTCCTCCACATCAATCCACCGTTAGACCTGTGCCTCCCTCCTCCATAGCGACCAACCTCACCTTGCCACTCTCATGTCTCTCTATCTCATACCAACCTCCCCCTAGGTCGCCGCCCCCGCTAGGCCGCCAGTGACCCAACACTAGACCGACATGTCGATATGTCGATTTCTCATTGGCACAATCCGACATGATTGGTACAACATGACCCAGTATGATTTGGAAAGCGCTCGTGGGACCAAATGGCAAGACGAGTGTTTTTTTTTTTTTTTTTTGGTCAAGGTGACGAGTGATCTTACTTCTAAGATTGGAGCAGGGTGATTATTCCTAGACAAAATCACAAGGCAAAGACACCCATTTTCAATGGCTCGGCATATTAGTCTGTTACACTACAAATCACACATATCATATCATACCAAGGAAAAATCGACGCACAGGGCACGTGTGGGATTGCATGGGACTGTACGTGCCTTGACGTGTCATACAGTATGGTACGGGTCCCAATAAGATTCAGTGCGGTTCGGGAGTGGTTCGGGGCAACTTACCTCACGATCCAAAGTTAAATGGAGGTCGGCAAGGTGGCGGGGTGGTGGGTCTGTGGCGGTGCTAGGCAACAAAGAGGCAGGGCTCTGCGATCTCCGGCGAGCTCAAGTTGGAAATCTATGACAAGCTCGAAGCCACCGGCCTGTGTAGTCGTCCACAGCTATCGTCGTTGTCGCCAACGAGCATCGTCGCTGCCAACGACCTTTTTCCACCACCCACTGTCGAGGAGTGCCATGTCGAGAGGGGGCAATCTAGGATTTTTCACTTAGGCGGCGGCTCTCGCTTTGGCATTTAGCGCCACTTCAGTAGAGGGTTCAGATAAAAGTAGATTAACTCAACTCAATCAATTTGTCCCATGATTATTCTATTTTTACTTTGATATAGAGGGGTTAACTCAGTTGGGCTAGCTCTATATTTTCTTAAGAAAATTGTGAAAAAACTGAACAATATTTTGATATATGAATAGTGTTTTTCGTAATATGCTACGCTTTCTTCTTCTCTCGTGATTGTGAGAGAAAGAGAGAGAGAGAGAGAGAGAGAGAGAGGCAGCGAGCATCGTTGACGGGACAGAGGCATCGTCAGCGATGGGGAGACTCATCGTAGAGGGGAGATGATAGCTTTGTCACAGGCAACAGAGGTGGGAGGAGTAGGGGGCATCAACGGCGGCAAGCGAATGCTTCGTGTGCAGCGGGAGGGACGACATGGTGGTCTTTCTGGCATTGTAAACACCGAGGGCGAGGATCTGAGCCTCCCAGTTGCCAATCAAATCGTGAGAGAGAGAGAGAGAGACACAAGGGGCGTCGTCAACCAGGGCCTTGTCAGCATGGTAGAATGTGTCGGCGGTGGCTCTACAACAGCGTCGTTGGCTATGGGTGTACGCATCGATGGTCGGTGGCTTTTCGTGAAGCGCTACACCCACTACTGATAGTTGCTGTAAAATGAAGAAGAAGAAGCAAGACAAAGAGGGATGGGGAGCAGGGTCGAGGTGCATTGACGTGGGGGGTTAACTCTCACATTAAAGTAACGAAGCTCGATAGGTGGAACAAAAACCCAGGGTTAACCCATTTTAAATCCGAAACCACTTAATCCACCTATCAAAGCATTCCCATTGTTAACTCCAAGTTACACTCAGGTTAACTATGGGATAATCCGGTATCAAAAAGAGGCTTAGCCCTACTTCGATTCGAGATTAAAGATAATCCGACTAAAGTTAAGTGAATTTACTTTATTCACTTTTACTCTTTTTTATTTTTGCATGTCACCAGGTTAACTTAACTCATCTGTGGAGGTGGAATAGGTTAATCTAGATCAATTCAGATTAACTCGCATTTAATTTGATTATTGAGCCATGCTTCGATCTACTCCCTAGAGAAAATTGGGTGGCTGTAGTAGGAATGTGCTGGTCATAACCAAAATTCCATCCAAATCTGAATGGATAGTAGGGCTCCAGATGAAGCAAGCCACCCTTCCTAAAAACCAAGGCGCTCAGTCCGATTGATAAAGCCCAGTTAGCCAGCTCAGGCTCCAGAAGTGACCGGGTAGTCCTGACACCTGAAATAGGATGAACAAAGGTCTCCACGTCTCCCAGCTTACATTCACGCTGTGGATTTACCAGAGGTGTGGAATTCACTACAAAGTCCAGAAATGAATAGTCCTTGTTGCATCTACTGGGACTCTGATCAGTCGGCCTCTAATCTTGAAAAGCTGCTCTAAAGCTGGGTCAGGCTCGGCACTGGCAAATTCTAACATCCGGGGAAATAATGTAGCTATCTATAGAGTCCTCGGAGCAAGCTCAGGAAAAAGACTGCACACCCAAGCATTGAAGAAATGAAATGGGCCCACCGTCCTAAGTGACCTAGGGACCCGATGTCTGTGCAAGTCCCTCAGTTTATAATGAAAAGTGAAGAAGAAGAGAAGAGGGAGAAGGAAAAAATCCCCTTCGCCAAGAAACAAAAGAGAGAGGAGAAAAGGAGTGGCGTGCCAATGTTTCCAAAATGAGAATTTAGGAGATAAAATGAGAAAGCTAGCTTCTTTGCCCCATTCTCTTCCTGATCAGCTCCTGATCTTACTGGGTTTTGATCTTCTTCTTCTTCACCCCCCCAAACCCGGTCCAAAAACACAACCTTGTTTACCTTGTCAAGTACCCGAGGTGATCTAGCCGCAATTAACGACGACCTCAATGTCCCACCCTCTTTTCTTACAGACACTTCTGGGTACCTCTCAAAGTCACATCCTATTGTAAAGGCTTCAATTTTTCCCCATCTTACAGAAAGAAACAAGGCAAGGGGAAAACCAGAGAAAATACTACAGGAATCTAACGGAAAAGGCAGACACCGAAACCGAAGATGGCAGAAACCACGGATTCCGTCGTTGAAAGCACAAAAAAAAAGGGGGACGACGAGTTAAGATGGTCGGAAAACTGTAGTGATGGTGACATATGCCCTCCTGCAGCCTGCTAGCAAGCTGCCTTCCTGCAAGGGAGAGGGTACATCACCGGTGAGGGAAGAGACTGCGTGGGTGTGCTGATGTGAGGCCGAACTTAGCAGGTTGCAGATCGCGTACGTGGGATATGTGGTCCAGAGAAACGATGGAGTGCTCGGTTAGGTTAGAGAACTCAGAAATTAAACTGTGAAGTGGCAGATGAGAGATCGAAAGAGAAGTAGAGAAAAAGGCCGGAGAAAAAAAAACTAAAACCAAAGGCAATGAGAATAGAAGCGTCGGATGATGTTGTGCCGGCGTCGTTCATCCTCTTCTCTGTACATGGGAGTCGATGGCGAGCTGGTATGCTGTGGCAGCAGCAAGAAGAGGGGGGTGGGGGGAGCTGGTTTGTGACCCATACTCATATGGGGGTGTGTGTGTGTGTTTTGGGTCCCGTCGTACCGCGAGGATGATGCTGCAGAAGCTGCACGGAATGTAGCAGAGCTGCTCCGCCCCAGTCGACGCTGAAGTGGAGGAAGACGATGAGGAGTTGAGGTCTAAACTGTTGGAAGACATCTTGCTGACCACGATCGATGGTGCGGCCACCTGCCCGAGTAGCAAGAGGTAACTATATGTATTTCCTTATAGTGGAGACCCTGATCACTTGCTTTCTAATGGAAAGGGTATACTGATTGATCTATGCCATGTACCCCGGCTTTTAATCTGCACGAAGGGCTTCGAGAGGGAGAAGAAAGAAGGGTACGAGAGGATCAGGATGGTGATTGGAAGAGGGTGGCGGCAGCAGCGACCTACTTGTTGTTTGACAGAGTGCAGCGCCGTTTGCTGATGTTGTCGCGAGGGCCGCTGGAAAGGAGGCTTCGAGCAGTCCCATCCATGTGTGGTATGTAGGGAAGAGAGAGAGAGAGAGAGAGCGAGAGAGAGAATATGGCAACCAGGTTGGATGGACGCAGGATGAGACGAGCCATTTCTGGATTGTACGGGTATTTTTGATAATTTTACCAAACCCAGGGTAGGCTTAGGGTTTGAGATGACACTTAGGTGTCAGAGTGGTTTGACAAAGCCCTTGAGTGGAGGAACGACGCTGGGCTTCATGGAAGGCACACAAACGTTCATTTTCGAGAAAGAGAGGTATATGAACAATTTATTGGAAGTTGGAGTCCATTTAAGAATTTCTTGATGAACTCCAAATGGAGCAACTGAGTGCACATAACTTATGTGAGTTCGTTGTCGGCGAATTGTCGATTGTACAAAAGAAAGGGGGGTCTTCGCACTGACGCGGGATGTAGGGGCGTAACCCTAATTACAAAGGTTGCAGTGTAGAATTGCAAACAATAGGACTTGAATTTTCTTGCAGTCTCGGGAGGGGCATTTCTGTAATTCTTGATTGTCTGGGGGAATTGCATAATTTGGCTGTCCAGGACGCATGTGAAAATTACAAATATAGCCTCTATAGCCTCCATGGGCATAAATACAAGACCCGGGGTATCACATACCCTTAATGGGCCAAAACAACGAACAAGATGCTTCTTCTCGCTGTAGCTCGGTCTCTTCCATCTGTCTCCTTGTAAGTCCGTCCGTATGTGTAGCCTGGACACTCGGGATGCATTTATAGGTGAAAAGCCACTGGGGTATGACCAGGCCATCCCTCCGAATGTGGATTTCCCTCTGGCTCTTTGACAATACAGATAGAGGGACGTGCATCTAGTTGTAGCAGCCTGACAGGCCTTATTTTACTGTGACGTGAAGGAGCTACATCTCCCATCTTTATCGTCCCTATTCCGAGCGGCAAGGGGATTCAATTACTTGTAAACTGTCTTCCTGGGCTTTGCCTTCCTCCCACACACTACCTGAGTGGGTCGTCTGCATACGGCCTGGTGTTCTAGTTTATCGTTGTTCCAGCACAGCAATTCTCGAGCCCTACTATCACATTGATTTGCCTGAAACTTCGGGTATGACTAGGCCATCCCTCCGAATGTGGATTTCCCTCTGGCTCTTTGACAATATAGACAGAGGGACGTGCATCTAGTTGTAGCAGCCTGACAGGCCTTCTTTTACTGTGACGTGAAGGAGGACTACTCGATTCCAACACAAACATGCAAGGGCCATTTTGACATACATTATGCGCGTTAGTGGTTTAAGGTCAGCAATGTGTTTCGACAGCATAATGACTCCATCCGTGCCGCTGAGGAGAGACGCCTGAGGAGGGAGGACCTGCCTCCCTTGTTCCTTAATTCAGGCTTCATTAGATCTCACTTCTCCGGAGCCGCTCGAGCCATCAGAGAGATTGAGACTCGCTGGAGGGAGGAGGGACTCCCCATTGTCATTGATAAGAGCCAATATGTTGGGACTCTGAAACCGTTGAGGGGCATACTAGCAGTAGCCTCGACCTCTAGTTCTTCTAGCTTGATGTTAGTTCCCAGATCTTCGATGACTTACTCCTGGTGGGAGAATTTGAGGGCTTCCTGTGGTCTGAGGAGTAAGTCCTAGTTGTCATAGTCGGTCCCTGAGGGAGCATTTGTAGGTAGTGCTTTTGTAGAATGGAGAGTTCATGTGATCAATACAGTGGGCTACTCTGGTCCAGTGGAGTACATTTCCGAGCTAGAGGTGGCTGCCACTCCTAATGCCATCTTGGACATTGTGAACAGGGTGGCCCGCGCTCTCCGATTGAAGCCTGAGTAGATCATCTTGAGGTCTGAGAGAGCCATAGGGGTGCTAGGTATTTGCTTAATTGCTCAGGTTCATCTTGTTTCAGTTATTTATTTTCTGTTCTATATTTTGTGATGCTCCTCACATGTGATCCCTTATTGTTTGCGTACCATGCGAGTGGCCAGGAGGACGAGGGTTTCCTCGCAGGAGATTTCTGTGGATGCGGCTCCTACTGGAGTTAATATTCTTGAGAAGAGGTCTCAGGTTGGAAGCCCGGGTTGGAAGCCAAGAGGATGGCACTCGGCCTTCTTCCCGTCCTTGTCCTGGGGAAGGATCTCCCGCTCGAGTGGATGTCTCTAGTAAGTGAGAGAAAGATAGGGATTACAAACTCAATAAACGAAAATTACATCAAGCTAAGTAGAAATAAATATTAGAACCATGGTTAAATTCTGTCTCGATGGGCCGACGTCGAAGCCGGGGCATGGAGGGTCACTGATGTCCCCATCACTGTGGCCAGTGTCAGGTCGAGTGCCTGGCAAGAGGTTTTTGGGGGGACCTTCAGCGCGCCCGAGGAAGAATCGACAATGTCAGGTGGTTCACATCCTCGGGTGAACCTAGATGAATTGGTGGCACTGGATCAGCAGCATCGCCAGAGGAAGAGGAGGAGGCCGGTTGCCGAAGCTAGCCACGGGTTGGCCTCTCCTCCCCGGTCTGTGATTTCACCAGCACCGACGGCACCCAAGGTGCCAGTCATTGCTTTGCCCTCCTCGGTCCCTGCCAAGGAGGTTGCTTATAAGGGCAAGGCCCCTGCCCCAGAGGGCGAGGCGCCTAGCCTAGAAGCTGTGAGGGATCATGTTTTGCGGTCCATCATTCCGTCAGGCCCCCGTTTCCTGCTGCCAGAGGAGCCCATCTTCAAGTCTATTTTTTTGGAGAGAGGCGATCTCCTTCATCGACAGGGCCGTCCAATGGCGCGATCGGACTAGGGCCTTTGGTCTTGGAGCTTGCGACGAACTACAGGATCTGACGGTGAAGAACATGGTCTCGGTCGCCAAGGATATTCAGTTTGTGGAGGTATCACTTCTCCGGCGTTGCGCGTGAGTTGGAGGTTACCCAGGCCGCGTAGAGGGGATTGGTGGCCAAATGCAAGAAGCTTGAGAGGCAGCAGGTGGTGCATGGGGCTAAACTTTTTGGGGCCCAGGAGCAGCTCACGACACGAGAGTAGGCCCTCACCGAGGCGGAGCGTGATCAGGACTTCTTCCGCATCTAGGCTCTGACCATGGAGGAGTCGCTTCGAGAGGCGACCAAGCAGGCTGATGCGGCCGAGAAGCGGTGATCTAGGCAGAGGGCCTAGGCTGATACTACTGAGCTTTGAGCCCGGGAGGGAGAGGCACAGGTTGAGAACCTGCACTCGTCGATGCTCATCGTCGGCGAGGAGGCAGTTGAGAGATTTCATTCATCCTCGGCCTATTGGGATGAGCTGAATGTGGCAGCCCTCGAGGTTTATGGTCCGACTAGAGACCGCGTCTTCCAGGAGGGTTGGTCGACTACTCTCCAGGCGGCGGCTAAAAACTTGGGTGTCGATGCGCCTTCCCTGCCCCCTCCACTGATGCCATTTGGCCTTGAGGCCGAGGTCGACGAGGAGGAGCTCGGCGAGGTGGCTGCCGACGTCGAGGAGCAAGCAGTGGAGCCAAGCACTAAGGAGCGGACAACTGGGACTAGTTTGTCGGTGGATGGAGAACTGGTGAACCTGACTGTTGACCCCCCGCCCCCAGCTGGTGCTGGGAGCGCTACTGAAGACCAAGGCCAAGGGCCTTAAGATACTATTGGTGGGGCGAGTTCCTACGAGGGTGCTCGCCACTCCTTGTTCTTGTTCTTGCTTTCTTCGGTGTCACTCTGTGTTGTTCTTTTTAGTTGTTGCATCGGGGCGATCACCCTCCGATATGTACGCCTTCTTTCTATTTTGGAATGAAAGTTTTCTTTTTGAAAACTTTCTCAAGTGAGAGTAAATGCTTTCCTCTTTTGCGCAAACTCTGGAGCTTGCTAGGTGGCGTGCCAGCTTTTATTTCTGCTTCAAATCTTTTCCGCAGGATACAAAGTGGTATTTTGGGGATCTCACTGAGAGGGCGCGATCTTCGAGATCTATCACTTTGAATATGGGGCCGGAGAGACAGTTGGACTTCCACTTCCTTCTGTAGGCTTCGTTCTCCTTCGATAAGTAGCGTCAAGCAAGAGTTTTGGAGACCATCTTGAGTCCGCCGTCCACCGCAGCTAGCTCCCTTGAAGATGTTGTCGGAGAAGTCCTGATGGGAATCAACACTAAGCACTAACATTTTTAGTTTGCATCAGTTTGCATGTGTCCTTTTGTTTACATTTATATCCTTGGGTTAATTGAGTTTGCAATTGTATGGTAATTATAAGCCAATGTGTTAGTCCTTAGTGGGTTCATATCCTAGCCCTTCCCTGTTGAAGTTCATTTTAGTCCCTAGCAGAGCATTCAAGTTCTCACTACCATCAACAAATTTTTCAATGGTTTGTTTATCTGCTAGGTCTTTTTGAAGTTTTTCATTTTCTTTCAATAGTTGAGAGTTGACTTGTTCAAAAGCATCAGATTTTTCATTGCGTAGATTGTTGTCCTTTACATAGCTTTGCATCTTTAGCTTTAACTCATCAATTTCATCTCTTAGGCTTTCATTTTCATCTTCCAAATCCCTCATTTCTTTTCTTCCCTCTTCTAGGTTTTCATTCATTTTTCTTAGATCTTCAACTTCAGTTTCCAGAGAAGTAATCCTTTCATTAAGGGTTTGATCATGCACAATGGAGTCAAGTTTCTTCTTAAGGACTTTGTTTTCTTTTCTATACAGTTCATATTTATCCATTAATTCAAAATAAGTTTCCTCCCAATCATTAGTAGTAAAGTGTTCAAATGGAGAGATTACCTTAGTATTCTTGTCTCCATTCGCCATCAAGCAGAGGTCATCTTTCTCCTCTTCAGAGGAGCTATCTTTATTTTCTTCCTCTTCTTCATCACTCAATGTACAAACCATGGCCTATTTCTTCTTCTTGCCCTTCCACTTGGGCATTGTATTTTTGGCTCCCTCTGGACACTTAGACTTGATGTGTCCGGGTTTCCTGCAAGAATAGCAGACAAGTTTGTTAAGCTTCTTGGCATTTTCAGGTCTTGGCCAGAAATTTCTTCTTACCTGAGGCTTCCTCTTAGTGAAGCCTTTACCTTACTTTCTTAAAAATTTTCTGAACTTCCTTGTCAACATAGCAACCTCATCCTCTTCAGAGTTGCTACTCGAAGGCTCTTCATCTTCAGAGATGTCCTTAGCACTTGGCCCAGTCTTGAGAGCCAGAGGCTTCTTCTTACTTACCTCAGCCTCTTTGTTCTTCAAATTCATCTCATAGGTCATTAGAGACCCTATGAGTTCCTCTACTTTGATGGCTGCCAAGTCCATTGACTCTTCGACCACGGTAGCCTTTGTATGCCATGCAAGAGTTAGGGATCTTAGTATCTTTCTAACAACCTCCTGCTTGGAATATTACTTACCTAGCTCAGTTAAGCCATTAGTGAGCATGGTTAGCCTAGCATACATGCCAGAGATATACTCATCAGATTTCATTCTGAATTTTCATATTCAAAAATCAGCATGTTGGCTTTGGTTTCACGCACCTGTGATGTCCCATCATATATTACCTCAAGGCGGTCCCACATTTCTTTTACAGTGGAGCATGTGGACACTCTTGAGTATTCCAATGGATGAAGGGAGCACTGCATAATGTACTTGGCGCCCCAGTTCAGTGTCGATCTCCTTACCTGTTCCTTGGTCCACGTGTCCTCATCTTTCGATAGCTCAAATGGACCTTTGCTGATCACCCGCCAGATCTCATGATCCTGGGCTCTAACGAAAACCTGCATCAGATTTTTCGAGTAAGGAAAGTTTGTACTGGTGAAAAAGGAAGGTTTATTTATAGAGTGCCCTTTGGGCATAGGACTCCTTGCTACCATATCACCTGTTCTCTCAAGGTCGTTAGACCACATTCGGAGAAACTTGGCTCTGATACTACGTAATAAGTGGTGATAGGCAGATCTAGAGGGGAGGGGTGAATAGATTAGTCCCTTCTATGCAGAAATGAAACTTAGATAGAAACTAAGAGTAGGAACGCTAGACAAATGGCCAGCTAATGGGCTGAACACATGAGTAACATGTCAAAGCGGTCCTACTCAAGCATCTAGCAACAATGCACAAAGGAGATCAAACCACAAGCAAGTAGGATTTTAAGGTGGTTCAATCTCTGTCCAGAGACCTACATCCACCCCTCACTCAACCGAGTGAGGCTTCACTAGTGCAAATGCACTACAGCTGATTCACAGCTTCCAATGGAAAGAAATCCACTCTCCAAACTGCTGCCACATAGCTTGAGGGTACACAGCCCAACACCACGGACCAGTGATCTCACTATCCATCTTCCTACATGAAGGTAGGGAGCAATGGAGTTACTCAACACTTTAGTGCCATTGCTCTGCCATGAAGAAAATTCAGAAGCTTTTTAATCAGAGATATTCTGGCACTTCATGACATAGAATATGCTTCATTTCTTTGATGAAGTATCTAGTTTCTCGGAAGCCAGAACATTGCTCTGAAATGTTGAAATTCCCCTAAACAAATTGATTTTATTTATTATAGAATGTTTGAAGACAATACCAGATGTACTGATCCTCAGAGAGTTTTGCTTCCAGAAATTTAAGTTTCAAGCATTTAGGAGATTTCATGACATAAGAGTGTCAACAGTGATCCAAGTTCAATAATGATGTAGGAAGACAGTCTTCAGGTACTCTATCTAGGTCTTTACGAGATTATTAGAGAGAAGCATTTTGGCTGAATATCAGTTAATCAAAATTGGAAGTTTAAGAGAGTTGAAAGCTACTAGCTATTGTGAGCAGACTGCTTTAGGTTCTCAACTAGCTTAGAGCAGTAACAAGATCTCTCTAATTCCTTTCGAATCAGTCAACTAAAACCACAATTTGACAACAAACAACTCCCCCTTACATCTAGACTGACTAAAGAACTCAGACCTATTATCTAGACCCATGCAAATGCCATTTACACAGACATACCGAGATTACTTCCCCCTCACACAATGAATTAGACAAACATATTCATACAGATGAGAATAGTATGCAGCACACATGGTCACAAAGGCGTGGATGCAATTTATTAAAAAAAATCAGGGGTTCTTGAATAACCCTAGTTCTCTCCTCAAGGTGGTGAAATTTTCATTATCCAGAGGTTTAGTAAAGATGTCACCTATCTGATGAGCAGTGTCAACATGGATCAATTCAAAAGTGTTTTTAGAAACCTCATCTCTAATAAAGTGGTGTCTGATTTCAATATGTTTGGTGCGAGAGTGTAAAACAAGATTCTTTGCAAGATGTATGGCACTAGTATTATCACAGTAAATGGGTGTGCAGCCCAGTTCTATTAGGTAGTCCTAAAGCTGGTGTTTAATCCAGATCACTTGAGTACCATAGCTCCCTACGGTTACGTACTCAACTTCTGCAGTGGAGAGAGCCACAGAATGTTACTTCTTGGAAGCTCAAGAAACTAAACACCCACCTAGAAATTGACATTGACCACTAGTGCTTCCTATCTAGCTTACACCCAACATAGTCTGCATCTGTATATGCAATCAGATCTAGGGTATGTGATGTAGGAAATCATAATCCTAGAGCGTGTGTTGCAGATATGTATCTAAAGATCCTTTTCACAGCAGCTAGATGCAATTCAGTAGGCCTAGATTGGTACCTAGCACACATACCTACATTGAATTGTATATCAGGTCTTGAGGCAGTTAAATAGAGTAGGGATCTGATCATACCTCGATATAATTTGGCATCCACTTCTTTACCTGATTCATCTGCATCTAATGATGTGTTGGTACCCTTTGGAGTTGAGATGTGCTTCAGATTAGTCATTCCAAAATGCTTGAGGATGTCCAAGATGTACTTGGTCTAGTAAATGAAACATCCATCATCCAGCTATTGTACCTGCAAGTCGAGGAAGTATTTTAATTCTCCTACTAGACTCATTTCAAATTCAGCAGACATCAGTTGAGCAAATTCATTACATAGCTCGGAGCATGTTGAACCAAAGACTATGTCATCTACATATACCTGAACTATGATGAGATCTTTACTCAAACTTTTGGTAAACAAGGTTTGATCCACTTTACCTCTGTGGTAGCCCTTGGCTGATCAAAAATTCTGTCAGCCTCTCATACTAGGCTCGAGGAGCCTACTTTAGACCATACAGAGCTTTATTCAACCTGAAAACTTTGTTAGGATGTGAATATAGTTGAAATCCGGGGGGTTGTTCTACAAAGACTTCTTCTTTGATAACACCATTTAAAAATGCACTTTTGACATCCACTTGATGAAGTTTTATGTTTTTAGAACATGTAAAAGCCAATAAGAATCTTATTACTTCCATCCTAGCAATAGGTGCATAGGATTCATCAAAATCAACTCTAAATTCCTAATAGTAGCCCTTGGCTACGAGTGTCCATTCGGACGTTCTCCTCCCTTGGAATGTGCACCATCTAAAAGTGAGAGAAGCCGAGGTGGCTACCTTGGCCTTTCTGAGATACTTTATGATCGTCGGCTCCTAGGCTTCGAACTCTCCTCTAAAGTAGTTAGTGACAAGCATGGAGTCACTGAAGGCTCGTAAGTTAGTCGCTCCGAGGTGCTTAGCCATCCGCAAGCCTGATAGTAGCGCTTCGTACTTGGCCACAATATTAGTGGTCAGGAAGTTAAAGCGGAGGGCATATTGTAGTTCTACTCCCTCTAGTGATAGTAGGATGAGTCCTGCTCCGCTGCTGGTAGCACAGGATGAGCCATCTACGTAGAGTTCCCATACTGGTCCCGAGGACTACTCGGGTGGCTCTTTCGCGGGTAACATGCACTCGGTGAAGAAGTCGGCGAGAGCTTGTGCCTTAAATGCGGTCTTGGGGTGGAACTTAATATTGAACTCACCCAGCTCGATGGCCCACTAGATAAGTCTTTCCAAGGCGTCTAGGTGCTGAAGAATCCGACGCAAGGGTTGGTCAGTAAGAATAGCGATCGAGTACGTGAGGAAATATGGTCACAACTTATGTGCAGCCGTGACTAGGGCCAGGGTGATGCGGCATAGCCAAGTGTGCCACAGGATGACCCAACGTCCCTCAGACCTATCCTTGCAAGCACATAGACAAGAAGTAGCGGACTCAATTTTGGTGAGCTCACTCATGCGACATACACACTCGCCCGAAGGCAACTCGGGGATGGCCGTGAGAGTCTAGGGTGGGACCTTGCTATTCTAGGGTTTGAGTCTGTTTGGGCTGACCTCCTTAGGGGTTGGGATTCCAACGTTTCGTGGGTGGCCAGCACACCATGGGCGTGGGATAACTAGTGGCTCTCTCATCTCTCGCCACGGTGGGGGATCAAAAGTAGGTATGTCAGAATCGGGCACTCACTCTCCGTCCAACGGACAGTAAGAAATGATACTATATGAGCAAATGAAATACCAGGAAGCGGGAGCCAAATGCTCACCTGATCGGTTTGAAGAAATCAATCCCGACTGGAGACGAGGCGAGTGGGGAATGTGCGGTGCCCCATACTTGCACCGGAGAAGCTTGACAACCTTGTTTAGTACAACCAGCGACACCTCTCACTGGAGGGCCAACTTTGAAAATCGAAATGGGAATTACAACCAACCCTACCTCCACATCGGGAGGGGCTTTAAGGCGGCCAGGCAAGGGGGAGATGGGAGTGTGGGGTTACGATGAGAACCCAACCTTTAGTCCTTACAACCTCTTGCGAGAGGGCATGATGACCCTATTTAGTACAACCTGCGACACCTCTCACTGGAGGGCTGAACTGGAGAGATGGCAGCTTCTATTCACCAGCGGGGTCGAACTAGATGCAGAAGTAGGGACACAACCCTAAATTACTGGTGTTGTAGTTCATCAGTCCGGAGTTAGATCTGGTTGATACTAATCTTGATGCAAAGAGAGGCACCTCAGGGATGCACCGAAACTAGAATGACTCTGATCTGATGGGAAGGAAGCCGACACCACTCGTTCTCGTGAGGGGATGCAGTTAGGTCTGTCTACGGCACAGAGGCACCTTACTGGGGATGGTACTCTCAACCACGATGCCAGGTTAAGCCAAAACCAATGCCGACTCGTAGAGGAGGGGCCAAAGTTGATCTCCAACAAATGGATGGAGCTAAAGACACCGCATGAAGAAATGGTGGCTTCTACAATGCAAAGGCAGTCTACTGCTATTACTGTCTGAACAACGGGGGCGAACAAACAGCGTGTGTTGCAATAAATGGTCGTTCTAGGGTGCTCCGGTGTCCAAATGGCTCCCTTCCTTCTAGTTCTGGAAGAGAACTCACTAGTGAACATTTCAGACAAATGGCGCACCCAGAAGCTCAGAGAGGAGGTCATTGGGGCTTCTGCAACTCACCTCTGGTTACCTGCCAGAGTCAACTCGCGCAGTTGGATGAAAACTACTCTCCCGATCAGCTCCGTTGTCGGATGAGGACGTTTGAGCTATTGTTTTGAAGCTGACAGAAAAAGTCAAGGTTAGGCGTTGAAACCACTCGCTTTCGATGCTTTTGGTGCCTTTTGGCTCCATTTTAGTGGAAGAAGGATGAACGCGTCCAGGACCTTGGACGCGTTTAAAGAACGCATCTAGAGTGGTGGACGTGTATTCTTGAAAATAATGGATTTTTAATTAAGGAATGCATCTAGTCAACAAGACGCGTTCACATGAACGTGTCCCTTACCATGGACGTGTTCTCCACAAATTTTCCTATAAATGGTGGACCCCCTCCCTCAGAATCAGAGATGATCCAAATCCTTTAGAGGAGGGGGGAACGCTACCGAAACCACTTCTGAGCTCGTGAGCTTTTTAAGGAGAGGTTCTGCCAGATTTCTGAGTGCCTACACACCCGAGAGAGAAGGCCATCTCACCACCACATGTGCACGCTATCCTCACATAGCCAAAAGGGCTTCATGATCTTAAAAGAGGAGGGGGAAACTCTGTCCATTTGGCTTCTGAGTTCATGAGATTTCAAGGGGAGGTTCTGCCAGATTTTTGAGTGCCCGTGTGCTCGAGGAAGAAGGTCGTTTCATCCCACCGCACATCCACACCGTCCTCATGCCACTGAAGCTCTCCTCGAAGCCTGCCATCAGTGCCCCCAATAAGCTTTTCTTTCTTTGTTCTTCATTTATTTTTGTGTTATATCTCTCTCCTTGAGAGAACTCTTTGTTCGTGCATTTGTGCACGCCGTTTCATTCATCATATCATTTTTCACCTTTTTGCATTCAAGAGGGGTTTAAAGTAACACCAACCAGATGTGTGTCTATTTATAATTTCATTGCTTGCATCACAAGGGATTAATACTACACTACTTTTATTCTGATCCACTTGGTGTTTGTTCATTTTCTTACAAGGGTAACCAAGAGAAAGCCCTCTTTGTCGGCCGACCGAAGGAAGAGGAAGAAGGAACCCACACAGTTTCCCACTTCTGAGGTATAAACGCGATCACTCTCTTTCATTTTTGGGGTCCTTGACCTCTGGCAATCACACAATCAACACACACGCACTCTCACGTAACTTTTTATTTTCTTTATTTTCATTCCTGTTAAAACCCGCAGAGAGTAACATCCCGCAGCGGTCCCTTCCCTTTTATTTTTATTTCTATCAAAACCCGCGGAGAGTGACTTCTCGCAGCAGTTCCACTTCCCTTTATTTCCATTCTTGTTCAAACTCATGAAGAGTAATTTTGCACAGTGGTTCCCTTCCCCATTTTAATTCCAGTTGAAACCCATGGAGAGTAATTTTCCTCCCCCATTTTAATTCCAGTTGAAACCCATAGAGAGTAATTTCCTACAGTGGTTCCCTTCCCCATTTTAATTCCCACTAAAATTTGCGGAGAGTAACTTTCCGTTGCGGTCTCTTATTGCACAATATCCATCATGCACATTTTTGATCTCAACCCGCGGAGAGCAACCTCTCGCGGTGATTTTTTCCATATTTTCCCTCGCCCCGCGTGTGTTTCCCCCTTTCCATTCCCGTGACATTGTTCACATCTCTTGGCGATCATGGTGGAACTTCTTTTCTTTTCTTTTGGTTACCCAAGTATTTTCGGCACCAATGTGTGCCCCTCCATTTGGCACCTACGTGTGCCCCCTCCTTATTACGCCTGTGCGCACTACAGTTGTGCTCTCAGCAGCACTTTTACAATTTTATTTTCATCCCTCATGCACTACGTGCACTCCCCCATAGTCCCTTGTGATTCATCGAGAGGTTTACGTTGTTTCGGAAAGGAGAACAGGTCCTAAGCAATTCATTTATTTAGTTGATTGCTATATCTGGATGTGTTGAGTTGTGGAAGTCATTCTCTATTCTCCCTATGATCAGTTCTGGAAAAGCAGGCTATAATGACCCAGGAGATCCGGATACAGATAAATCGATATCATCGGTTTACCGATACCAAGAACTCGGGGAAGCCACCCAAGAGGCTGATGAGGCCCCGTAAGGGTTGGAGGAGTTTGTCGACGGGATGCATAACGAATGGTAATTACACACGCAATATTAATTAAACAGGAAATAGAACTGGTGAGAACACAATGGTTTATGTGATGATTCAAATGCAACAATAATATATTTGCAATTTTTATTTTAACTATGGTCTATTTCTGAGAGAACTTTTGTTTTTTTAAAGTTTAATTTGCTCTTAATGAGCCTAGACTCTTGGACTTTTGACATAACTCTTGGACTTTTGACATACTATCTCCTATCCAAAGATATCTTGGCAGGTGCTTGGCACCGTCTCGTAGTGGGAAGACATCATGCAGACAGCCAGTTAGAAACTTCTTGGCTTCTTGATTGTTGATACAACCTACCTTCTTCTTAAGGGGAAATGGAAAAAGTCTTGGATCGTTTGGTAGTTCCATTAAACTGACTTGACCCAGAATGTTGTAATAAATCTATGATGATGATGAGACTATTCTGCATTGATACATGTATATATCAAACACTTTTTGTTGTTGGATGCATGCAAGGGAGATGTTGCGCATTTCCATGAACATACATGGGCATGCGTGTTGATCCACTTTCAAATTAGGGATTTTGGGATTCCTACAAAGTAATTGTCTGAATTTTAAAGTTGATTCATTTTCTTAACTTTCTACATCATCATTTTGAACAAAGTTTAAATTATCCTACCTGAGTAGATGCATTCATGAATACAAGGGTTGCCGTATTCCACTTGTGTCCTTGTCTCTGGTCTTTGGATTTTGATATGTTTGGCAAACAGTGTTTTCATACTTTATGAGTCCATATAAACTTTGTCATAAACAATATAGAATCTTTAACTGCTTACACCTACGCTCATGGTCTTCCATTTTTTTCTAAGTTCACTATATGAGTATCAGCAACTTCATAGGCACTAGGGATCCACTTTCTTAGAGGAAAGGCTAAAAGTAATAATGAGACAAGAATATCTGAAGTGCCATAAACTTTGCTAAGGCATGGGTTTTAACGTAGAAGCTTATCTATTCATCAGCTTCTGTAAGTTGCTCAAGCCAGAGACGATTTCATTAATTTTGAACAGGACTGCCTGGCAAGTGAGAGCTTCAGAAATGGGATGTTTTCCACTTGTCCCTTACTGGATGATGGTTTCTAGTCCTTTCTATTATTGCTTTCCTTCTCTACCAAGCAGGTCACAATGAGGGTTGACAACTGCAGGATGTGCCTCTGAGGATTTCCGATGCTGATATTGATGTATCTCGGCATGGAATATCTCTATTCTTGTCAACACATACAGCTTATGACTTGCTTCCAGATTCTGGCAAGGTTTGATATTTGTAAATTTTTGGAGCTCATGACATGCACAATTTCATTTTGGTGCTTCATGTCTTTGCAACTTCTGAAGCATTCTTTGCTGCTTTGTTCAATGACATGGTCGTTTCAGGTTGTTGCCCTTGACGTTAATTTGCCTGTGAAGCAAGCATTTCATATCCTGTATGAGCAGGTACATTACTAACTTGTCAGTCCCCTGAATGACACATTCTCCATTTTTAATTGGGTTAGTTTGCGAAGGAAAAGAAACTGATGCAATGACCAAAAGATTGGTAAAACTTAGTCTGGGGTCCTTTCTTTTGAGAATTCCATTGACAAACTGATAGTACATGCAACATAATTGATTTATTTTGGCTATCTCAGCTTTTTGCTAATTTAAGAAAGTTGAGACACAAACTTTCTTGAATGTTCAGGTCTATGCATGCCTATTGCATTACATCAGTAATGAAACCCACCACCATCTCCAACTTTGAAAAAATGTCTTCCCTTATGGCCATTAATGGCACGGAATTTCATATCTTGCGATCCCGGGAGAGAGCAACCTTGCATTAGTTCAAGTGTAAGCAATCATGGTTTGAACATTAGATGCATTGGTGTATGCATTCTATAACATTAACTGAGAGCAAAAAGTATCCTGTTCCCGCTGGTTCCAGGAAGCGCTGACCCCCCTGAGCTACCGGTTAACCCGTTGCACATCTTTCCTTGTTGCATACCCCTATTTCCTACCACTAACATCTCACAACATGCCTTCTCTTTTCGATTGTCAATTCAAGAATTCTCTTCCTCCAATGTTTAAAAATTGTTTCACCATTTCATGCCACCTGGAGTGGTACGTCGAAAGCCTCCGATGAAATAATGGCATCCGAAGCCGGTGTCATCAAATGATCAGTGGTGCCGTGTTCCTGAAACATAATTCCAATAAGCACCCGAGGTGACAAAATAAATGAAAGACTATGTTGCTCGGCAAAAGGGGCGGACAGAACTTACCCTGATCATGGAATCCATCTCCTCAAAAACCTGTACAGAAGATGACAATTCCGCAGTTGAGGCAATAAAGGGAGGGATTATCCCCTCTTCCATGTCAGTTCCGACAAATTCCTCTTGCAACGTCCCCTCCGATGACGGTGCCAGCAACTTCGGAGGGCTAAATATCGAAGGACCACTCAGTAGTCCAGGAGGTGTCACTACCCCTTCGCTAATGGTCTCATATGCTTCCTCCTCACCCTCAGAGGAACCATAGTCAACTTCTTCATCAAAAGAGGAAGCATAACTACTAGAAGAAATGTCTATACTATATTCGGGTTGGCTTGTTGCTTCTGCTGCCTTTCGAGTTGTTGAATGGGTGGTTATACGCCGCAAGGGGATAGCACCCTTCTTTAGCGCGGTCTTATGCCCTTCCTGCGACAGAGGGACATCCACAACCGGTGCCCTAACCTCAATACTGACTACTTCAGCCACTACAGCGCAAAGATATGCATAAAGTGGGGTCGAGAGGTCATCAAAGAAAAAGGAAGAGTGAGAAGATTAAGGTCACCTAGCTCACCTTCGGCTTCACTTGCTAGTGTAGGCGAAGGCAGTCTGCTATCCTCCTGAACAACAGAGGATTCTCTCTCTATGCCCGCTGCTGCTTTTGCAACCTCCTCAGTAGTCGCAACAGTAGTAACTGCTTCTTGAGCTACTGCCAAACAAAGGAAGTGTCAAGATGAAAATGGGGCAGCCTGAAGGGAATAATTCTGTAATTTACAAAGAAAAGCAATATCACCTCTGGCTGCTTGCTGGGTAGCCTCTTGCTAAGCGATAAACTCTTCATATGATGGCATGAGGCGCAAAGGAATATCAAGCACGTCAGCTGTAGAGGATGATTACTTTGATGAGGCTTTTCGAGCCTTCTTTGCTCGTCCCAAGGCAACTTTCATCGAAGAAGTCACCCTCTTTCTGCCAGGAGGAAATAGAGTTGTGGTTGGCGCTGGTGCAGGAATGTTAAAATATTCAGGCTTCTGAGCTTGGAAAATGATTTTCCTATAAAGCCCTTGCTGTTTTATGTCCGGTCTATCTGCCAAGGAGAAAGCATATCATGATAAAGAGGATCGAGCAATGAAACAAACACCATGTCAACCGGAGAAAGTCATACCTGCCCGGCCATTGTAGAAAGATGAGAGGGGACAATACAGTTAAGCCACCTCCTTGCTGCGGGACGCTACTTCCCGGACAAGCCAGCAAATGTCGCCAATTTTCTTGCACTTCTCAACCAGATCAGCCAAGTCTATATAGCCGTAGGAAGCAAGACAATGATACAAACTGAGGTGGTCAATACCCCAACCGTCAGCATATTGAAAAGATACAAATAAGGGCTTGTCCAGGATGCTCATTATAGGATTGTGAAGGGTCAGCCCAAGATTATTCATCGGAATGAACAACCAAGACATATGCTGATAGTACATCGAGGTTCTATCCTCCTTCCTGACAAACGCCTGATATGGGTAGAAGCGGTCAGTCTCGCACTTCCAAGAAGCTGCTTTGGGGAGTGGTTTCTCGATGGGAAAAGGGTATTGCTGGGCCTCCAGGTGAGCGTCACCAACCTGGCATAAATGTTCCAAATTCCTCATGAAAATGTCTTCATTTATGTCAGCAAGCACAGGCGTCAATTATTTGGCTACATCTTCTTTTAAAGCCTTCCTACTTGCTATATATGCATTCGCCTCCTTTGGGTGCTGAGAAAAGAGCCTCTTCAGAAGGGCTTTGTCAATATCAAATACCGGCCCAGGCTGTTGACTCAGAAAAGTGGGTTCAGCCCCATCCCAGTAGGTTCCTCTGGTGTTACGGTAGAAGCTCGTGCGGGCATTCCACCATTTTATATACTCTGAGGTAACTCGTGGAACGCAATTTGTGACTCTAATGTATATGAACAAAAGTTCCCCCCAAAAAATTATATGCTCTTTATACTGCTTGCATATTCACCATTTTTTGAGATGATAGGACAGTACCTTAATAGAATATAAGTGGCACATTCCTATTTAGTGACTGTTGTCCATCTCACTGTCGATACTCAAACTGTGTCTTGAAAGTTTTGGAGAATTGAATCATGTAAGAATTAAAGGAGGTAGAGGTATAATTTTTCTCTTAATTAGAGGGCCTCTATATATAACGAACTCTTGTGATGAGTCTTGACAATAATTGTCAGATGGCAAGATACAATAATGAGTTTGAACATGGGTCAGCAGTTGCTTGGAAGAAGTTTATATTGTACTAGAAAAGGCTTAAAGAATGATAATTTAAATCTAGCTCACAAACTCCAAACAACCTTGAAGGAACTTACTGCTTTTTGTGTGTGTGTGTGTGTGGGTGGGGGTGTTGTGGGTGGGAGGGAACTATTGTAAGAAAATGGCCATGTACATGCCATTGATATCCTCTGGGCCCCAGGTTTGCTTGCTCCCAAATGTTTCCTATCCCAAAAGCCTTGAAGTATAATGCAAGGGTAATCACATTGCTCCCCTCCCCATCAAACAAACAGCAAAACCAGAAGCCAACAAGAAATCCCCACCAATTGCTATAAATTAATGATCTCACTCCCAAGCATCTCACCCCCAACATCTTCTCTCCCACCAACATGCCTTCTCCAATTATGAGGCCCCTCAGGACACCACTCTCAGTCTCAGCAACCCCCCTCCTCATCCTGTGTCTCCTCCTCTCCTCTGGTAAGAACTCCCCCCCCCTCCCACAATCCCATGCCATCTGATATCAGATTTACATAGATGCAGCTATACAACAGATTTGTATTGTGTGGGATCACATATGGGGGAGCTGACTGGTGCATTGATTTGCTGTGCAGGCCATTCTGCAGAGGACCGGTCCGTGATCACCTTCCACATCAGGAACAAGTGCCCCTTCGCCATATGGCCGGCGGCGGCGCCAAATGCCGGCCACCCCGTCATCGCCGCCGGCGGCGGCTTCTTCCTCCCTTCCGGCGTGACCAAACGGATCCAGGTGCCTCCAGTGTGGAGCGGCCGCATGTGGGCGAGGACCGGCTGCGACTTCTCCTCCGGATCCAAACCCGGATGCCGGACCGGCGACTGCCAGGGTCTCCTCGCTTGCAACGGCTCCGTTGGGGT
Organism: Amorphophallus titanum; assembly: GCA_024336825.1. Taxonomy (NCBI): domain Eukaryota; kingdom Viridiplantae; phylum Streptophyta; class Magnoliopsida; order Alismatales; family Araceae; genus Amorphophallus; species Amorphophallus titanum. The sequence goes on along the minus strand of JANBPO010001714.1, from coordinate 4,846,475 downwards.
CCCGCCGGCGACTCTCCTTGAGGTGATTAATTATCCAGCTACTTGAACTTTCAATAGATACGGTAACGTACAACTAGGATGGATGAATACATATCCAACCCATGTCAAGCTTAAATAATTAGGATGGATTAAAGTGAAAAGACATGGCTTGGATCAGATTGAGATACGTTTAGAACAATTTTTTTTGACTTCTAATAAAAAAATTTGGGTCAAAATGACATGATCTAACATTAAAAAAATGTTAATACACCGTACTGGACGGCGCAGCTGTCGCTGCAGGCCGGCCCGGGCAAGTCCAGCTTCTACGACGTCAGCCTGGTGGACGGCTACAACCTGCCAGTGTCGGTGTCGGCGAGGCCGGCGGAACCCAGCTGCTTCATCGCCGGATGCAGGAGGAGCCCCATGGCGGAGTGCCCGCAGGAGCTGCAGGTGATGGACGAGGCGGGCCAGTCGGCGGTGGCCTGCAAGAGCGCCTGCCTCGCCTTCGGCCTGGACCAGTTCTGCTGCCGGAACGCCTACGGCACGCCGGAGGCCTGCAAGCCCACCGCCTACTCCCAGGCGTTCAAGGAGGCCTGCCCCTCCTACGTCAGCTACGCCTTCGACGCGCCGGCGCCCCTCGCCAGCTGCGCCGCCAAGGAGTACGCCGTCACCTTCTGCCCCTCCCAGTGGAGCAGCGTGTGAAGCTGGGGATCGATCCGCTTGATCATGGCCATACATGGGAGAGGAGACAGGGTGGTTTAGGGTTTCGCGTCGGTTACTCTTTCTGAGTGCTTGCTTGCTTGCTCGCTCGCTCGCTCGCTCTGTGAAGGCTACGGAAGGGGGGGGGGGGGGTTCGATTCGGGTACCAGAGTGTAGACTTAGGCGGCTGGAAACTGGCTTCCGGGGCACTGACTCCCTCTTCCTGTGGCTCGGAGAGTTGGATATTTTAAATTCCAAAAGTCTTAATTTCATATTTTTCATAGAATTGGAAGCTATTTTGAAAAAAATTATAATTAATTGGCCATTTTAGTAAGAGTTTGGACGTAAAAGCATTTTTGCTTCTTCCGGGGGTTTTTGGCAAACCCCAAAACCTCTCACCTTAAACCCCCGCGCACGCCCCCCCTCTCCCTCATTTCTCTCCTTCACCCTCTCTCGTTCTCCCTACTCTCCTCCTCTCCTCACCGACTGCAGGCAGTGGAGTGCGGGGCGGCGTGTGTGGGCGACGACTAGCGGCTGGAGGTGGGCTTGGGCGTGAGACGGTGGTGCATTCATGCGTGGGAGGTGATCGGATTTGGTTCGAATGATTTCGGGATCTCCGCGTGGATCGACGGATTTTGAGGTGGTAAAGCATCGTTGAGGTAGGGGGACGGACTCTTCACCCTCCTCGTGTGTTATTTCGCCATTTGGCGTTGGTTTGGGCTTGAATAAGTGGGTTTCGTTTACGTTACGGGAAGATAGTATGTTTCGTGTTGAACAACGATTGTATTGATTCGAGCGGTGTTTTTTAGTTTGAGTGTGACGTTTTAGCAGTGCAGAGGTCGGGAAAGGGTTTCCCATGTCGCCCGCTCGCAATGGGGCGAGTTGGGCATGGTTCGGGACTCTTGGAAGGGGGTCTCGCGCCGTAATCGTCGGAATCGGTCGACCGTTTCAATGAAACGGTCGACTGTTCTGACTGGCACAAGTTGAGAGGGAGGTGGTCTGGCCGGTCGATCGACCCTTGGGTTCGGTCGACCGACCAGGAAATCGGTCGACTGCCCTTTGAGCAGAATAGTGCCCCTATGTTTCTGGGAAATTCGTTCGACCGACCCAGACCGGATCGGTCTACCAATTTCCCTAGCCAGTCGATCGACCATGCCCAAAGGTCGACCGACCCCTGTATAATTTGGCCATTTCGGTCGGAAACCCGAGTTCCCATCCCGGAACAGCAATTCAATGTTTCTAACAATAAAAATGGAATAAGTAATGGCCGCTTAGGCCTTATGAGGGCAACCAAGAGGGTGGATGCCTGATGATCCGAATGTCGAGATAGAGGTTATGTGATCTTATAAAATATGAATTCCACTCGTGTTATACGTTTCGTTGATCGACGGATTAGTCGTGTAGCTTTCTGTCATTGAGTTCAGTAGGCACCAGGCCACCTCAGGACTCGTGATACGCTACGAGTGCATGTGATTTAGTGATACTACTGTGATTCCTGTTTCACTATGAGCTCTTACGTCGAGTGACCTCCCACCAGTTATAGCCTTCTTTACGGTATGCTGGTGCGGGCCCACTTGGGAGTTGTGGAGCGGCTGTCTTGGTTGAGACGGTTTTGGGCTGGTTTCTGTAGGGCCTCCCATTTTGGTAGCGCGAGTTTAGGCTGTGAGGAAAATCAACTAGAGAGCCTGATGTAGCACAGTCAGTCAGTGTGTGCACATGTGGTTGGGGGCATCGGACACATGTTGACAAGCACGACCCTAACTAGACTCTTGTCTTGAGTTCTTGAGTTACAGTGTTACAGTTACCGCCTTCTAGGCATGCGGGTGACACTTAGGACACGGATTAAGACGTCAGTGGACGTATCCGGCCTTGCTTTTAGCGGGTTCTTCTCCTGTCGAGCGAGACGTAGTGACTCTCGTAGTTACTCTTGTGACCCCGTGTTTAGGTGTCCTTGAGTGTTGTGGGTACCCGAGACATCGCGTTACTATATGTGGATATGTGTTCTACTTGACACGTGGGACGAACGACAGAATATAGTTAATTTTGTAGTTTATTTAAGTTATTCTTCTAGGGCAACTTTGATAGGCTAGCGGGGTAGCTTACTCAACCCAACAGGGTCGATTAAGCTCGGTTAGGGAGATGTGTGTGAGGGGGGGAGTCGGGCCCGCCCCACGAAGAGCCGACACTCCCCCGACCAACCCGCTATCAAAGCGGGCCCTACTCCAAAGTTTCATCTTTGGGGAGTTCTATGATCAGAGGAGAATCTTCAGGCACCGGGTGTACTATAAAGAAATCTGCAATGACCTGGCCTTTGATGGCCTTTTGCGGCACATAAGAAATGTCAAACTCCATGAGGATGACAACCCATTTGCCTAGTCGGCCTTTCAAGACCGGTTGGGAGAGTATATATTTGACCGGGTCAGCCCTGGATATCAGTTTGAGTTCATGCGACAACATGTAGTGCCTCATTTTCTTGGCTGCAAACACAAGAGCGAGACAGACTCTTTCAATAGGTGTGTATTTTGCTTCGGCCCCGACCAACCTTCAGCTGAGGTAGTACAAGGCTTGTTCTTTTCCTTCTTCATTGCTTTGGGCTAGCATTGCCCCCAGGGAACATTTAGTGGCAGCTATGTACAAGATCAGTAGCCGCCCTTTAACAGGTGCCCCCAGGACTGGCGGGGTCTTCAAATATTCTTTCAGTTGATCAAAAACTTTCTGGCATTCTTCGCTCCATTGGAATGGGGCATTCTTCATGATTAGCTTGTGGAACGGCTGGCACTGGCCCGACAGGTTAGAGATAAACCTACGAATGTAGGCTAGCCAGCCTTGCAACAACTGTAATTCCATCAGGTTTCTTGGAGGAGGTAGCTCCTGAATAGCCTTGATTTTTACAGGGTCTATTTCAATTTCTCGGTATCTGACGACAAAGCCCAAGGACTTTCCACTGGAGATGCTGAAAGTACACTTCATCGGGTTCATCTTCAGTTCATGCAGGTGCAACCTTTCGAATATAATTCTGAGGTTAGCCAGATGATCCTCCTTCCTCTTTATTTTGATGACCAAGTCATCGATGTAGCACTCGACCTTGCTGTAAAGTAGCTCGTCGAATATTTTCGTCATCACCCTCTGGTAGGTGGCGCCAGCATTCTTAAGGCCGAAGGGCATCCTCTTGTCATGGAAAATCCCTTTAGGCGACCGAAAAGCTGTGTGAATTCTGTCATGCTCTGCTATCCAGATCTGATTATATCCAGATGACCCATCCATGAACGACAAGGCCTCATGGCGAGTGGTGGTATCGATCATCACTTCGGTGATTGGCACTGGAAAATCATCCTTCGGACAGACTTTATTCAGGTCCCTAAAATCCACACAGATTCAGATCTGGCCATTTTTCTTCTTAATAGGCACAATATTTGCCAGCCATGTGGTATATTGATTTTTAGCTATGAAGTCGACATCTTTCAGCTTGTCGACCTCCTTGCAGACTTGACTTACCAATTCGGGCCTCATTTGCCTGGGCGATTGCTTCACCAGCTCGACTTTAGGGTCAATGGCCAGGATATGCTGGGCAGCTACAGGACTAAGGCCTGACATCTCCTTATAATTTCAAGCAAAGTAGTCTCGAAATTCTTAGAGTAGTTTCACATACTGCCCCTTCTCTTCAAGTGACAAGAGGGCGCTGAGGAAGGTTGGCCTGGGATCATTCTCGGTGCCGAGGTTTATTTTGACTAATTTGTCGATAGTGGCTTGACCACCATCTTCTATTTTTGGAGGGGCCGACTGCAGGTCCACAAAGCCTTCATCATCTTCTTCGACTTTGAGGGCCTCATAGATGTATTCTTGTCTTGTTTTGCCTATCGGCGGGACTTCAGCTCTGCCTTGCCCCGAGCCAGTTGGCTATTGGTTAGGCTGGATGAGCAGCCCCGGCACTGACCGTGCATGCACTATACGGCTTGGATGCTGGCTTATGGATGTGGCGTCCTCAGGGACGGGATGACTTTCTTCAGCCTGTGACCCTTGCGAGTTGCTGCTGGGGGTTGTAGTTGGTTCCATGGAGATGGCCTCCCAACATTTACATGGGGTGACAACTCCATGATCATTGTGCGCCTGTGGCCAAAAGGGGCTCGAGCCTTTTAATTCAGCCGATGGTTGAGCTATGTCATAGTCTCCTATGTATTCATCATAAATTGCCCCTGGGGGGTCTTTACTTGTTATAGTGTAGGTAGAAATCATACTAATTTCGTCATAATCTTCAATGGAGAAACCCAGCCGTAGGTGCTGAGAAAATACTCAAAATAGATAAAGGGACCCAAATAACATGATGCTCAAGCTCAATCCAATCTCGGGTGTGTGGACGACCTGAGCCAAAGGGAGGTAGTGGTGATGCCTCCATCAGGCCAGGAGCTAGAACTGGGATAGTAATTGGAGGTGGGAACTGGGTTTGGGACTGGAACTTATTATTGGGACTAGGATTGGAACCGGTGATGGGGACTAGAGCCTGAGCTGACTAGCTAGTCATCGGAGGTGTTGTAGCCTGGACACTGGGACTGGAGGTAGGTGGCTGGTCTATCGAGGCGTTGCAGCCAGAAATTGGGACTGGAAGATGGTACTAGAGCTGGGTGACTGCCCTTTGAAGACATTGCAGCAAGAGTTTGGAATTGGAAACTAGGACTGGTCCACTGGCTTGTGAAGGCGTTGTAGCTAGAATGCTAGAACTTGTGCTGCAACTAGACTGGAGCTGCCCGACCGGCCTTTGAAGGCGTTGTAGCCGGAATGCTGGAACTGGAAACTGAGCAACTGGACTTTGAAGGCATTACAGTCGAAATACTAGGACCGAAACTGGAATTGGAACTGGGCGGCTGGCCTATGAAGGCGTGATAGCTAGAATACTGGGGCTAGAACTGGGACTGGAATTGGGTAGCTGGCTTGTGAAGGCGTTGTATCCAAAATATTGGGACTGGTCGGCTGACTGTTGAGGTTTGCAGCCGAAATGCTGGAGTTGGAGGCTGGAACTGGATCTCGCCGGCTAGCTAGTGATGCGTAACAATCGGAAGGTTGGAGCTAGTCAACTGACCTTTGAGGTGTGTAGCTGAATATTGGAGCTGTAATTGGCGATGGCTGACCCTCGGGGGTGTAGTGGCCACCATTGTGGTTGAGTGATGCTGCGGTCGCCGTCGGCGGGATGTTGCAGTTGGCGGCTTTCGTTAGTGAGGAGTAGAGAGGGAGAGAGTTTTTTTTTATTATTCTCTTTACCATCTCTACGGCCCTTGCGGGTTTTCGCTAGAGCTGACCCCCTTTTACTTTTTTCGATATGCCCTTGCGAGTTTTCACACTGAGGGGTCACCCAATTTTACCCGAGACGCCCTCGCCGATTTTCACCTTAGCTGGGTTGATGATAATTTTTATCCTTAGTAATCCCGTAGAAGGGATTAATTGAGGCCGCTGAGACATCTCTATTTTTAACCTCATTTTTTTTCTAATTTTTTTGACCTGGGAACCTTGTGGCTGTCATCCATAGCATGCTGCTGTCAAGGGACGCAACCTGGAGTTTGTGTTGTTGATGGCTTGCAGCCGTTGTGGCCATAATTGTGGCTCTTATTTGTTGCTGGGTAACATGGAGTTTGACTGGTGGTCTGGGAACTGGTAAGCCTTGGTGGCATAGTGCTGGAGTTATGATTGTGTTCATGGTAACTCGACCATGATAGGCTGGTGATCGAAAATAATGGGTTGACAGATTTTCATGATAGATGCACCCAAGGTTGTTGTGGTGTAGAGGCCAACCGAGGTGGCGTGTCGGCTGAGATTTGCTGGGATGAATGATTGGAATGGTGGATGAGTTGCTGGTGTATGTGGGCTGACCACTGTGATGCGTGGTCAAAGATGGTATGAGCCAACTGGAGATGTGTATGGCTAACAGGGAAGTGTAAGATTAACAAGCTGGAAGGGTGTACTGGCCGGGGACTGGCACAGGCCCATCATGCATGCGTGGTCCAGGGGGGCCGGCGTAGGCCGAACGTGATGGTATACAGCCGGCAGGGAAGTGCAAAGTTCACATGCTAGAGCAGGGTATTGGCCGAAAACTAGTGTGGGCCACGTAGAAATGTATATGGTTATGGGAAAGTGGGTAACTGGTTTTCCCCAAATAGAGGAGGAGAGAGTTTTTTGTTCTCTTTACCAGCTCTGCCGCCCTTTCGGGTTTTCGCCAGAGGTGGCCCCCTTTTGCTTTTTTCGATGCGCCCTCATGGGTTTTCACATCGAGGGGTTACCCAATTTTGCCTGAGGTGCTCTTGTGAACTTTTACCTCAGCCAGGTTGTTGGCCTTTTTGCCCTCAGTCGTCTCCTTGCCGCGTCTCGATCAGCGACCGTCTGGACTAAAACCGAGCGAGGAGAAGAAAAAACCCCAAAATAGGTTGGTCACAGAGTTTTAGAAAAAAATAAAGTTTGATTCAGACCATTCTAGGATATCATCGCATGTTAGAGGAGTCAAGATTGAGATTACTAGGCATTTTCTTCACAAAGTCTTTAGGATTCCTAAAGATGGAGTAGTTGAAGGATATTTTGAATATGATGAACATGAAGCTTACTCCATGCTCACAGACAAGCCCTATAATCCTAAGGACAGTAAGCAAACCAAGCTGACTCAGTTCAATGCAAATAAATTTTTCCCTCTAAAAAGACTTCTGCATCACATGTTCACTACAATTATAACTCCACAAGGTGGAGGTGGAGGGAGATTGACTGAGTTGCAGAGGTTTATTTCTATTGCATGTTCAAGAAAATTAGAATATGTCTACTAGAGTTTATGATACAGATTATTGGAACCGACAAGGAATCTAGAAGACACTTACCCTATGCAGCCCACTTGACAGCTATTTTCAAGAAAATGAACATTTCTTTAGAGGATGAGACAGTCAAGGAAATCCCTAAAGTAAATGTATACAATATGGACTTCATCACTAAATTTATGAAGCTTAAGCCATCAGGTGCAAGAGTCCGAGGTCAGTGGCCAACAGATCAGACTGAGCAGGAAATGGTAGAACAGCATGTCCAACCAGTGGAAAAGGAGCAACAACTAGTGGAAGAAGAACTCCAAACAGTGGAAGATGAATAACTAGAAATGCAACCCGAGTCAGAATTTGAGAAGCAGCAACAACAAGAAATAGAACATGAAAAATAGCCAGAGTCTGAACAGTAGTAGTAGCAATAAGATGTGGAACAGATGGAACAGATTTAGCAGGATGCACATGGTCAGGGGGAGGACTAGCCACAAGTAGCTGAGCAGGAAGTGGCAGTGCACATAGAGCAACAGGTTAATGATGAAGATTTGCATATTGAGAACCTGCAAGAGCAACGAGAACATGAAGCAGAACAAGTCCTAGAAGAACCTATTCCAGAACTTCAGGAAGAACCTCACCTAGAGCTACAGGAAGAGTAGCAACCTGAATAGCAAGTACAAAAAAGGGAAGAGCTGGAAAGAGAAGTAAAGTAAGAGCAAGAACTACATGAGTTAGAACAGTAATTTTTGTTAGATGAACAAGTTATGCAGGAGCTTGATAACACATTGATCAACTAATTGAGCAGATAGAGCAGCAACAACAATAGTTTGTAATGCAACCTGAGCAGTAAAACGAAGAGATAGAAATGCATGACCAAGAAGACCTATAGGAGCAGCAGCCACATGATGAGCAGCTACTTGTTGAGGAGCATCAAGAGGAACAAGGGCTGGAAGAACCACAAGAGCCACATGCTGAGATTGAAGTGCCACAACAAGACTATCTGGGCACATATCATAGACCTTATCACGGACCTGTGATGGCACTAGGTATTCAGCCACCCTTATCTCTTGAGGAACCTCAAGTTCCACCAAAATTTCAGGCCTCAAGTTCAACTAGATCAAGCTTAGGTCAACATGCTGCTGAAGTGCATCCCTCACTGGTAAATCTCTTGATGAATCAGTTCAGAATCATGAATGCTTCTTTCATGCATTTGAATATGGCAATAGAGAGGCTTGATGCTAGAATGGTCCATGTAGAGCAAACAGTCAACAGCCAATGGGAAAAATTTGTCAGGAATAAGTATAGATCTGATGAGAAGTTACATGGATTTTTAGATTCTCTATTGTATGTATGTGAATAGGCCGGTACCCTTATGAAAGATCTTAAACTGAACCAAGCTGAGACACATAAAGATAATTCAAATGTTGGTTCGTGCTTATGACATTAGAAGGGAACAGCAAATAGTCAGAGAAGAACTGAACCTCATCCGCCAAAAATAGCAAGCTTTGTCTCAAAGAATAAACACCATGACAGGAGAAATCCAGGGCAGTATTGATGTGACACCACTATGGGAGATGGCAGCCACAGACCAATGCCCTTGGACTTATAATTGCAAGCAAGTAACGTACCCATGTATTATAAATGATTGAAAAGAGAGTAGAATAACTTGCCTCATGAATTGATTAGTTGTGTATTTCTTTTCTGTTGCATATAATTCAGAATTTATTTTAAGGTCATGCCACCCAGTGGTGATGACTGGACTGTTCACACCCATTTTTCGCTTGTGTCTGAGCCTTAATTCTTGAACAATGAATGCCTCTCCATCGGATACTCCTTCCGTCAGACTAGGTGTTCTTGTTTCAAGGCCTCCGTAAGCTCCTGCGAGTCTGGGATTTCCACAAGGACGCGGGGCAGGTTGTACTGTATAGCCTGAACCTTGCCAACTCGATCAAAAATTGTGATTTTGGGCAACCAGAGTTCTGACTGACTCAGTCCATGATGCGGCCTTAGCTAGACCGCTACTCGATGTAGCGGCCAAGCCCTTGACTGCATTCCCCTTCCTATATGGTTTGTGAACTAATTTATGTCTAGCCACCTAGCCCATTCTAGGTCGACTCGGCTCAGTCTAGGTCGATCCTAGGTGACCCCAATTGACATGGTTTGGTAGACTAAACTCTATTTTAGTCAAAGTTTAGCCTAGGTCGACTGGGAGATCCTAGAAGTCGACAGATTCTCGTCCAGGCATGTGACCATGTGGCGGTCTCACCTAGACCATTTTTACTCAATTGTAGTCTCCCATGGACTATTTTCCACCTGTTGCGGTACCAGTCCAACTACATACTTGCCGATTTTCCAAAATCACTATTTTTCATGGCTTTCTTGTGTGTTTAACCCTTACAGCCTCTCCAGGCTATTCTATCTTGAGAATGTGACCTTTGAGGGGTCTACATTGTAATCCTTTCCTTGGAGGTCATTCTCTCTAATGACTTATTTGTATATTCTGCTAGTTGAAGAGCTTATTCGTGAAAATCCTTCAAGAATTTCATCTCCAACATGTATCGCCTTGTCTACATAGCTTGACCTTGGAACTCGTGGCAATTAAATATTTTGGATGTCTAGATTTCATTGGATCTCTGATCCAATCAAATCAATGCCATGGCAATCATAAAAAAAAGGGTCCAGTCTGGTCCTTGGAGGAGCACCCGAAGAGTACTTATACCCCGGAGAGGTGTAATGACTAGGTGGGACATTGCACCGAGTACTATCTAGCATGTGAGTCTACGACATTCCACATTCTCGTGAAACTTACCATATATGCTTGAATGTGTGAATTACTTGCTTGCGTTACTTGACTCGACTTGATAAATGGCCATTCACTGGAAAGTTCTAGTTATTTGTGCATGATATCTCGACTTGCAATATTCCCATTCCATTTATCTAGCAATTACTTTCTGATCTTGTTAGTTATTTAGTCTGCTTTATTTAAATTTGTCACATCATTGTTGCATATTCATGAAAATGGTTAATTACTTAAATTCTGTCTCGTGATAGAGAGTAATTCCTACTGAGCTTCTTGCTCACCCCCTTTACTTCTACCCTTTTTCAGGTAATGCGGTAGATAGAACGCTCAAAATTGGGAATGGGTCAACGTGATCGAGTGGACCTGGAGCCCTGAGGCCTGAGTCTTTTCATTTCTTGAGTCTATTTAGTGTAATAAGTCTTGTTCTTTTCTTTTCTTCATTTTACTTTTATTAAGTCTATTATTAAAATCGGGTCTAATTTGTAATTTAAATTCTTAATTCAATAAAATTATATTTTTATTAAATTAATGGCCTCCATGTGTTTGAAATGTTATTTATGCGTCGATTAAATTTCTGCTCTGATTGACATAACTGTTTCGCTGTCACATTCCTAGCAATGCTTCCTGCTACTATCGGTTTGGGGCGTGACCGAAGTGGTATCAGAGCCTCGGTTGTTTGAATCCTAGGTTCTTGTCCATAAGTATATGTTACCCTAAGTGATAGGTCATCTAGCCTGTGTCATTCCTGTAACACCCGTACTTTAGTGGATCCTTAATGGTGTGGATCTAGAATTCATCTGGTGAATTTTGACTATTTTTAGGAATTTTTTCAGCTACTTTTAGGTGATTATTTGAATTTGTTAAAGCATATGTATAATAATTTTGGACATTTTATCCTCTTCCTTTCATATTTTCCTATATCTTTCAATCAATTTGAAAGTGGAAGTCGGATGAATGATTTTTGGTATATCTGATGATCTATTTTTGGATGTTACATCTTTTTGCCCCCATCACTGTGACTTTGAGAAGAAGGGTTCCCTGGACTGGGTGCTCCCAGAGGGGAGCTTTGTTGATATTGCTGTCAGCGACTGGAGACACCGCATCGCTCACGCGATCGGGTTAGCTGCCCCGGTAGAGTTTATCTCTTACATCGAGCGTGCCTACACACTGAGAGATGTCAGGGAGGTAGTTGCAAAGGCCGCCCGAGTGCTTGGATTGAAATTGGAGCAACTGGTTCCTCTACTATTGACTCCCTTTGGTGCTTCAGGTGAGACACTTTCTTTAGTATATTGTCTCAGTATTATTTTATATTATTATTGTTATTTTTTATACATATGATTGAGATGTTGTGTATCAATGTATCTCTTTGACAGGTTCCCTGGTAGGGGGAGATCATCCCTCCGCGGAGGCATCTTCTGGAAGCGGGGACGGGGCTCTTCAGCCTAGGTAGAAGAGACCCCGAGTAGATACCGGAGCGGCGGGGGATAGTGAGTCCTCTCAAGGACTCAAGGTAGAGCATCATATAGAGGCAGAATCGGCTTTGAGTAAGTGCCATGCCCACCCTTTGTCTCTCGTCGGTTTAGCCATTATGATTGACTAACCTTGCACTGCTTGACTAGTTTTCTTGTAGCTCTATTAGAGACTGGGGTGGAAGTGGCTTTCTCACTGCCCTCAGAGGCTGACCCTTTGCCGGACGATGAGGTCGAGTGTGACTTTGACATCGACGAGGCTCTCTGCATGATGGACGAGACTGGCCCCAATGTCGAGACGTTCCCTGACTTTGTGTCATGGAAGGCCTCCGAGGACACCTGGCCAGGAAGACTTTTCTAGGACTAAATATATTCTGGTTATGGTTGTGGCTGCTTTCGGAGGATAACGTAGCCATGTCTTTTATGCAGAGACGATAGGGATGCTGGGGGCCATGGCCCCTCCCAAGATGTCACGCCCTGAACCGATAGTAGCAGAAGACATTGCTCTGAATGTGGTAGCGAAATAGTCATGTCAATCAAAGCAAATCATAAGGCACAATATAATTGGACAAAATATAATTTCATTTAAAATATAAGTTCATCACAACTTGGACTCCAACTAGAGGACTCAATAAATGAAAATTACAATGGACTCATGACTAACTAAACTTGACACATGACTGTCAGGGTTGTCCAGGTTGCAGGAGCTCTCCTCAATCTTGCCCTTGCCCATCTTGATCGCTAATATCTTGGTTATTAGCGAAAAAATATGAAAAAAATATTAGGTGAGCGAATACTCAGTAGATCTTATATCTCTTACTCCAAGCTAGCTTTAAGTAATTAACAATTTAACTTGAATATGTAGGCCATGCGATGGTACAAGATAATCAAGAACCATGATGGCAGGAGACAGATCAATAATTTGGAGATAATTTCAAGAACTACAAAGGTAATAGACAGGTCAACATTTAGAGGAATAAATTCAAGTACAATCATGATGAGACAATAACATACATTTCAATAAGGTGCTCGCTTTCACAAGAGTATAACATGACACTATCACTTGTAAGATTTGGCCATATGTATAATATTAATTCAAACATTTGAGTCGTGAACATGTAAATCTTTTATGGAAGTGTGATAGATCAATCTTGCTTTTCATTGGTGCAATGTCACACTGATCAATCATGATACCAGTACATGTTTGGACTTTACCTCGTCCATGGGATCAGATCCGGACCCCGTCACTTTTTGTTTCTAGCAGTGAGTATCACGTTTGTTGGACCCATGGCCCCTTTTAAGTTTTAGAGTAATTCCACGTCATTTAATGGCCAAAGAGTTTCAAGGATTAAGACATGTAGGAACATTAAGGTAGATTCACAGAATAGAGATTTCAAGGACAGAAATTTGGACAAGATGACATGGCTATAAATGTCACATGAAAACCAAAACATTCATGAAACTGGGTAATTGGCGTCTACTAAGGCCGCCGCCATACACAGAAATAGCGTCCACCACGGTGGTCGCCAATTCTGTGAACAGGACAGACACGAATGAAATAGCATCCACTATGATAGCTGCTAATTCAATTGGCGTCCACTAGCATGGTCGCCAATTCCTGGCATGGACAGACTCTCAAAGAACACTACAAACAGTGTCAGTTCCCTCCTTGCACTGCAGAACGGAGATGGAGGGCTTGCTGGACGAGTGTATATGGGCTTCATTTGCTTCTTCTTCGTTAAGCTTCTCTCACGTATGCTTCCTGGAAGGGGAAGTTCTCCAATCCTCCTACAGCCACTCCTCAACCTCCGAGAGCCTGCTAAAAATAGTTCTCATGTACACACCTTCTCCAAGCCACCTTGGCCCCCGTTCCTCTACCCATTAGAGTGCCCTTTTTGGTCTTTTTGCCATGCTCCCATCCAGAACACGTGCCTGGCAAAAGTCAAATGTGCTAACCTTGTGTTCCCCACTGAGGTTTAGGGCTTTATCCTTCCAATGGCTTTCAATGGCTTTATCCTTCCTTTTAGAACTATCACCTTGCCACTAACTTATGAACCAATCATAAGGCTCATGTCCCGATCGCTACTGCCTCGGTTCCAACACCGTTGGGTCCTAGAATACGAGATATAGGACCCATTAGGGCTAATACCAATAGGACCGGTTGTACCAAGGAGTAGCCTTTCAGAGGTGTCGACACTTCCAAGTGGGGAGGTCGACACCTCCTAGCCAGACAGAATTAGCTATTGTGGAAGCTTCTGTGGTGTCGACATCTTCGGATGGAGAGGTCGACACCTCCAAGGCCAGACACAGCTAAATGGTTGCTGGAGGGTTCTGTGGTGTCGACACCTCCTTATGGAGAGGTCGACACCTCCAAGGCCAGACAGAAGATAAAGCTTCTAATGCTTGTGCTGAGGTGTCGACGCTTGATGATTGAGGTGTTGACACTTCAGTGCTTCCAGAGTAATTCCCTTTAAGGCTTTTAAAGAAGGTCTACCTATCTTACACACTAGAAATTTGATTAGATATCACAATTGCAACAATAATTCATTGTATGTTATCACCAAAACCTGGGGACACAACAAGGATCAGGCTCTATAAAAGGCATCTTGCACTAGAACTCAATGGATAACGAAGTGAATCAGAAGGGAAGAAGAAGATCAGAGAGCAGATTAGCAGAAGAGGAGAAAAGAGAGCGAGAAGGATCTGAAGAGGTGAAGGAGCCAGTTGTTGAGAGTCAGAAGAAGAGAAACAGAGCGTCGTTGAGTAGATCTGAGAGAGAAGAGAGTTTGTGTGATACTGCTATGTACTGACTTCTAGATCAGATCCAGAGTCAGATCACTCCAGTAGAGCAACATTTTCAGTTCGGTCATCATTTTCCTCATTTCTTGGTTTTTATCTTTTATATTCCTTGTAAACTGTGTATCAGCAGAGCAAGCTGTGGTGCTCAGCAGGCGAGGTGTGAACCTTGGACAGTAAGCTGTGAAGCTCGACAGGTTGTAGGGATTTTATCCCCAAAGCTATAGATCAGCCATTTCAAGCTGTCTGTCAGCGAAAGCCTTACCTAGTTGAGTAAGGGGTGGACGTAGACCTCAAGCCTGAGATCGAACCACCTAAAAACCTATTGTCTCCTGTGTGATTGAATTTTTGTGTGATTGCATTTCTACTCTGCTCTCAGTTAGATGAATGCTTAGGATTGCTTATGGGAAAGCATGTGTTTAATTGTCTGATTTGTTCATCCGCTATATATATGCCTAAGTCCTTCATCCAGTAGGTATATAAAAAGGAGTGGCTGGAAAGATAGGTTACGCCTATCTGGAAATCCACCTCTTGCGTGAGGAGATCTCTGATCAAACCTCCACCACGTACCAAACCTAGATGTCTGACTAATTTCTGATTTGAATTGTGAGCTTGTTATACATTGTCATCACTAAGAATTATTTTGTAATTTTTTCATCTTGTACTTGCACTGTGATCAATTTTCAGTGGTATATAAAAAGGCTCAGTCAAAAGGATAGGTCATGCTTATTTGGAATACTAACCCTTACGTGTGGAGATCTTTGATCAAACCTCTGTCAGGTACCTTACTAGATTACTTGATCTTTACATTTGGAGCTTTCAATTTCTGTCTGCCATTCATCATTAATATTTTGATAGCTACATCATATTGTCTTGGTAGTTTTCATTGTTAGTTGTTCTCTTATTTCTGCACTTATTTTATCTGGTTGTGTGATCTTTAATTTTTGGGGTAGATCTATTCACCCCCCTTCTAGATCCGTGTTCATCCATTTTCACACACATCAATGGAGAGACCAAATGATCACCCTATAATTGAAACTAAGTGGGTATTATTGAACATGTTGGATGAGGCGGGAGTGATCACTAGGAATAAAACCAGATTAATAGCACAAGGCTACTATCAAGAAGAAGGAATTGATTATGATGAAACATTTGCGTTAGTTGTAAGACTTGAAGATATAAGAATTCTTTTGGCATATGCGACTGCATATGGTTTACGACTATATCAAATGGACATCAAGAGTGCATTCTTAAATGGATACATCAAAGAAGAAGTATATGTAGAACAATTACCTTGGTTTGAGGATTTAGTCCTGGCATTTCTTTGTAGCTCCAGTCAAAGCGATCCCAAAATTCTTATAGTAGCTAGATGTATAGCTTCTGTTCTTCTGAGGAGAGTTGGGCACTGAGGAAAGTTGGCCTAGGATCATCCTCACTCCCCAAATTGACTTCTATTAGGTCATCAACCATGGCCTGGCCTCTATCTTCAATCTCTGGGGACGCCGGTTGGAGGTCAATGAAGTCTGAAATATCATCTTCAAGTTTAAGTACCTCGGCCCTTTCATTCTGTTGCCCCTGGACCTCATCGGGAGCTTCTAATTCAGCTAGTGATAGCAATGTGAGCTGTTCTATCAATGGGCCTTCGGTAGCTTTAGCTTCAGGTGATGGGCTAGCAGCTTGGAGAGGCTAGCATTTGTTTATTACTGGCTCAGAGGAATAGTATTCTGACTCCGCAATGCATGGGGATGATTCTACTTTCATGTTGCCTTGAATCGTCATGTCTTTAGTGGAGGTGGCTTGTTCTCTACTGGCCATAACTTCAACGATGGCTATTTCTTGATCGGTCTCAACAGAAACCTCTTCGATCGGTCTAAGGGGTACTGATATTACCACCAAGGGAGAGCTACATGAGAGGGAAGCCCCTCCTTCTTTAGTGTCTTCGGCTTCGCTATTGCTTGTCGTGTCAAATTTAGCTTGTAAAGTCATCTATTCATAATAAACTTGTACCCAGCATCTGTAGGAGGTCACTATTTCTGATCCCTAGCCTTCTGGTCGAGGTGACCAGGCATGTTTAGCTTCTACCGAGTATTCATCATACGTTGACCCCAGTGGACTACCTTCAGCTGAGAAGAAAGTGGAGATGGTGTCCACTTCATAGCGCCCACTGTAATAATATTCTTCAAGGGTAAAGCCCACTCCCGGATGCTGGGAAACATGCCTTAGCTCCTTGTCCAAGCTGGCAAGATACCATAGCTTATTGAATGCTTTCTTTTCTTTGTGAGGTTGGCCATAGGGGATGTGTTGCTCCTTGTCCAGACTGCCACCTTGTCTGTTGTGAATATTAGCCCTTGAATAGGGACCATTGGGTTTTCCAAATCTTCATGAAGGTGATAGTCGGTATCCTCCTGTACAGCATGTTCTTCAGTCGCATAGAATAGACTATTGGGGCCTTCAGACTGGGCCACCTCCAGTGTCTTGAGAGGTAGGACAGTAGGATGATCGAGGCTGGCTTGATAAGACCCTCCGGGACCTCGATATGGTCGTGATGTTGGTCGACCTTGGCTTCATTAACTTCAGGGTAGGTGGCTAGAGGTGTAGCTGTACCCACGTCCCATGTGCTAGCAATGTGTGACACCGTCTTGGGACTCACATATCCCAGTGGTGGTGGTGGAAACATGTCATCGCCAGAGGTGCTTCTTGGAGCCTTGACAGGGGCCTTTGTTTTGGAGGTCTTCTGTGACTGCTCCACATATAGAGAGGCATCCAACATATGACACTCGAACACCTCGAATGGATGGAGGTCGGCAAATATCCTTTCTTCCTTCCCCTCTTGATTGTATTTAATACATTGGTGTAATGTGGATGGCACCACTAGATTTTCATGCAGCCAGGGGCAGCCGAGCAAAGCTTTATACGAGGTGTTGGAGTTAATAACATGAAACTGTACCCTCGTGGTGAAATATGCCATAGTGAGGGTGAATTATGCCACTCCCAACGGCACTTCAAACTTTTGATTGAAGCCGGCGATATGCATATCTCTGACTTTATCGAGGCTTACATCAAAGTAATACCTCTGGTAAATCCTACATGAAAGAATATTGACGACTGCTCTAGGGTCTACCAGAGTTCTGTTCAACTACCGGCCATTCAGCTGTCCTTTCATATACAATGGTATATTGTGACTGATAGTGGGGAGTAGCATATCCTCCTCAGTGAAGGTTACATTTGCTCCTGGCAATGTCTCAGCCAGGCAGGCTTCATACTGGGCAGGAGTCTACAAGGTAGTAATAATTGCCTGCCGGGTTTCTTCACTCAGGGAGAGGATCTCCCAGATGGTGAACCTTGTCGGGAGTTTCTTCAGTAGCTTCATCACACGTTGGGAATAACACCTTCCAGCACCAGAAAAACCATTACTCCCGTTAGGTCAGCACCTCTGATACACTCACCAAGTGTCTTGTCGGATCACGATCACAACACCTCTCGATGCACCACCGCTACAATTTCTCGAACCACAACACACCATGCCTCGAGCCGCAACACGAGCCATAATCGGCACCTGCCAACGCTCATCCTCGAGCCGCAAGCTCGCCATTGAGGCTTCACATCTCGAACCAGATCGAGGGCAACCACAGCCCAATCCAAGAAGACCCTCCGCCTATCCAAGCACGTCTCGTAGATGAGAAATGGAAACCTGGGACACGACAACTCACGTCACGTGACGGGAGCATCACCCACTAGAAGAATGACCAGATGCGTCCCCTGACGTCTTACACCGCATCACAAGTGTCTTGCTACAATGCCTCGGACGCGAGACTCAGACACACTCAGTAATCAGAAGTACCACAAAATAAGGACTAGCTGAGGTCGCACTCATCAGCGCGGGCCTGAACCCTCAGCATCGTGTGCACACTCAGACCATACGCCCTAGGTCTATCTTCTAGCTGATAATTCCTCCACCAGCCTAGACTCGGTGGTACGCGGGGGCCCTACGGTAACCAGCTTACTCACCATCTCTCTCGGGTACGCCACACCTACAGTAACCAGCTTACTCAGACCATACGCCCTATTAAACTCAATGGTCCCTGAGTCACAAGACTCGAGTCAAGACCGTCGAACGTGACGACACGACACCGTAAATCTAGCCTAGTCCCTAGGTCTGAAACCATGATAATACGGAACCCACGTACACCTCAAAACACGGACACGAAACCTCCGGGGTGTCCGAGACACTCACAAGATCAAAAATCGACGACTGGGTCACAACCGGGTCAACCGGAGGCCAACACAACGCTCAAACGATCATGGGACAAGCCACTAAGGCTAACCGACAACACACAGGGATGAGCAGTTCTAAGAGGATCGCACAAGGGCATGAGCGGTCTGGGACAGCCCGCCCAAAAGGGGGATGGGCAGTTAAGGGCATGACCGCCCAAGGGGATGAGCGGTCAAGGTCTGGCCGCTCAAGCCAACCAACCCAGAAGAGTTCCTGGTCCAAACGGTTTTGACCAAATCGCTTAACGGAACCGACATACAACAGTGTCAGTCAAAACGGTCTTGACCAGACCGCCTAACGTGATCGACACCCAAATGTTGACCAAAGGTCAACTGGGATAAGCGGTCAAGCCATGGCCGCACATCCCAATGGAAGGACAAGTGGCTGAAGGCTGACCGCCCAAGAGGGGATAGGCGGACCTCACTTGGCCGCCCATACCATGAGTGGTCTAATGATAGACCACTCAACCTCAAAACCAGACGAGGATAAACGGTCCGAGGCTTGCCGCTCATATAGATGAACAGCACCTGGTTCGACCGCTTAACCGTTACAGTGAGCAAACCATGGGGTTGGCCCAATCTTGGCCTTCCCACTCCCCATTCGTGCCGAAACGAAGGGGATACAGCCATGGACACACATACAATCACATGGACTCCAACCGGAGTCAAAACGACTAACAAATGGTGAGAAACAGATGATTCTAGCAAAATCACCCAAAAGGGACAACCGGACTTCCTGGGCTCCCCACGGTCAAACGTGACCACCAATCGACGCGAAACTGGTATCAATGGAACGCTGACGTTCTCAGAAGTCCATTGACTCTAGCTGATCTAGAAACCGTCGCCATTTTTCGACGAAGCCTACAAAACCCACGAAACCCCAATGAGCCTGATCTCGCTCGTTCGAGCACCAAACGACGTGCATGGACAGGAAAAATGTAGAGGATGAGTGAGTGATCCATCTCCCTACCTCCACCGAAGAAACCATGCGCTAAAGTGACTAAATCATGCCAAAAACTACCCGGAGCAAGAACGATGCCTTCTCGAAATCCACCCTAGGATCGCGCCACGCCACGCTCAAACCGACGCTCCATCCCGTGAACTGATCTCCTCAACGCGTCCCACATCTTGGCTATTTGTCTTGCTAAACGTTCATGGGGCTTTTGTTCTAGTAATTTTGAGTGTAGACACTCTTGTTGCTTTCTTGGTTTCTAACACTTCTGAAGTTATTTACTTTAAATTCTTCAATCAATAATGAAAAACCATGAAATGCTCTTATGGAGGAAGATGTCAAAACTTGGAGTCAGTCTTGCACAATAATGAGATATGTATTAGGCTTGAATCTTTTCACTAGGTCAAACTAACCAGTCAATAGAACTCCAATCTCAGTCAACTGAACTCGCACCAATGTTGACTGATTACTCAACTCCACAAGCACTCTTGTAAAACCCTCGTTCTAGACACCCTGTGGAATCATCCCTCACTACTTCCCCACATCAACCTGCCAATCATTCTTAGTGCTTTGATGATGTCGAAGGGGGAAAAATGTGAATGAGTCATAGTTTGTATAGTTTGTAGTTAGTCAATTTCATCTGCAATCAGTCAGTTAGATCACATGTTGATCTTTTTATAAATGGAGTGCTTATGTTATTCATGTTGTTGAATTGCTTTTACTTATAAAGTGTTTCTACTATTCATGTTGAAAGTCTATTGTTTGCCAAAAGTCAGTCCTAGACTTGAATATCAAAAAATGTGAGCACAATGACTCATAGTTGTTATCATCAAAAAGAGGGAGAATGTTGGGTTTAGTGTTTTGATGATATTCAACTATGACTCATTATGAATTTTTTTGTGAGGCACATAAAACATAGTGAAATGCCTTAAAGTCAAATTCACAAAGTGTTTGAATTTTAGGCAAACATGTTACAAGTTCAAGTCCACAAATACAAAAACCAATCAACAGACATAGAACTCAGTCGACAGATATGCACACAAGTCGACTAACTTTTTGTTGAGTCGACAGACTTCAGAATAAATTGGCTAGCCGGTCGATCGATAGGAAGTTGAATTTCCTAGAAATGAAAAATAAGAAGATTGGGTTGACTCAATGAAGCTATGAAGTCGACGCAAGAACAAATCAGGCTATCAGAGGTCAGGATGTGTCGACCTAATCTTCATGGTAGGTCGACATAACTGGCGGTCCAACAGACAAGAACAAAGGCAACAAGAAGATTGGGTCGACTAAGTGTACTCAATGAGTCGACGCAACTAAAGAAAAAATCCAAGCAGAATTGAAGGGTGAGTCGACGCAATGTGCTTATGCGTCGACACACTTTGGAACATATAGTGCATATTCATCAAACCCAATGAATGGTAGGTCGATGCAACAATAGCGTCCAGCAACAATAGTAACAATAGTGCAAGCAATAGCAGCAGCAACAGCAAAGGATAGGTCAATAGCAAAGGACAGGTCGACTTGGCCATAGCAACAAGTCGACTCAATCCCTCATCTAGTAAAGATCTCATCTGTCGAAGTACCAAGCAATTCGACTCAAGTTCCACACCAAGTCTACTTACAGACTCCCAGAAGCTTGATCCTCGCATAGCTCAAAGAGCAAGTCGACCCAAGCTCAATACCAAGTTGACTTACAGACTTCCAAAAGCCTTGAGCCTCACCCAATTCAACAAACAAGTTGGCTCAGCATCCAAACCAAGTCGACTCATCACGGCAGTAGAGGTTTACAAACTTTAAATATGGGCCCTCTTGGGCACATGGTCCAAGGTCCAATCGTTGATGTACACTCCAAGGTCATGTGCCTAGGTTTCTGGAAAGATCCTCAGATAGAAGGTTCCACTCTTTTCATTGGACCAATCAAAAAATAGCTTGGAAATAGAGGTTTATCCAATTTGCTCAGCTATAGATAGCACCCTTTCACTTTGGAAAAGAAGTAAGATGCTCAAGAAGGAAAGTGCTGCCCTATGTGATTCAGATAGGGCATCCTTGAGGAAAGTGGAGAGGATCTTCAGAGAGCACCTAAAAAGGAAGAAGATTGTGGAGATAAGAGAGAGTAGCCACCAGAGATAGCGTGAGAGCTCTTTGTGACTAGGCATGAGGGTTTTTCCGGACTCGACTGAGTGTCTTGTGGTTGTCCATCAGAAAAGCTCCCAGATCTTCATCTGGAGAAACATTGTGTTTTCTCATTTTCTTTTTCCCATCTTCCCCAAATTCCACGATACGAGAGTTCTTGCTGCCGGTGAGAGAGTGCACACCAGAACCGATCCCCTCGGTATCGGTCCACCTGGTTGAAACCGGCACCCATCACTTGTCCCCGGGTGGGTCACCACCACCCTCCGCGCTACTCGGATCGTGTCCAACCCCGTCGTGAGCCACAGCTCACCGAACAGTCACTACGTGCCCCGAGTGGAGTTCGTCACGTGCGTGTTTATTAGCTTCATCGCTGGATGACTTGCGCTTTGTTGACTGCTGGCTTAGGGTCCCACATCTCGACTGGGTTCGTCCCGCGTCAACCACAAAGGGAAATCCATAGCATTTATTCATCCATAGGAGATATTACAGATGATACATTCATGAAAACCAATATGGCACAACAAAGAAAAGAAATCCATATAAACAGAGACAAGAGAATAGGGGTAAAGGGGAAGCAACTATCAGACCGTATAGGGGAGATCGAACCCACCTTCCTTCAACCTCCCTCTCTGCTTTCTGCTCTCCTTCCCTTCTTGTCGTAGCTCTCTCTTTTTTTTGTTCTCTCTATCTTTTTTTGTGCCCTTTGTATCTATTTTCTGTTCTCTCTTCTCTCTCTATCATAGCTCTCTATCAAAATTGTAGGTTTTATAGGGGGTTTAGTACCTCTGATGCAGCGACTGGGGGAGGAGACGGCAGCCAAGGAAGCGGCACCCTGCTGGCCGCTGGATAGGCTATGAGCCGCTGGATGAAGTAGGGGCTACCGGGTAGCTTGGGTGCGAAGGCCTTTTGTGGCCCATTTGTTATCTTTAGCCCATTTGAGCATTTCCAATTCATTTGCTCATTTGTTTAGCCCATGCTTTGGCTATCTTAGCAGCATTTGGTCCCTTTTGGGTTAATTTCTTCACACTGTCTGGCATGACATTCTCCATTGAGAGCCATTCTCTTGGAGGTAGCTCCAATCATATCTTGGCTATTTAGACGATCGAGAGGTTGATCGGGGGTTTCAAGCAGGGAGATGGTTGCCCGAGGATGCTTGACAAATGGTTTAATGATTTGTTTGGCTTTAGTCATCCCGGTGACGGATGATGATTTACTGGATAGCAACTTTGCCGAGGAGACAGAGTCGGGTGCGATGTATTTGTGATGCTGTTAGCTCCTCCTGATATCCAATAGTATCGAGGCTGACAGAGCAGGTTCTTCTTGCAGTCTTCTGAACTCTAGACAGCACGGGCAAAGATTCGATGGGCTTCAGACTTATCGTCCTTCCTTCTGTATAATCATTTTCTAGGTGTCAGGTGTCAACACCTCCATACCCAATTCAACACATTTGGAAACCCAAGGATAAGGCCGTAATTTGGTTCACACTCCATGAACTTCATGAAACCTATTTGTCACACCTGTAACTGACTTGGACGCACTAGCAACCGATGCTGGTCTTGCCAAAAAATGAGGCCATTTAAGCAAGTGTGGATTCCAAAGAATTTATTGCATGATTTCAACAATGATTATGGACCCAAATTTATTTGGGTTCCAATAGCTTCTGCTTAATATGTTCTATGCAGGAATGCCTAGTACCTCATCACAACCGATGGCACTTGGACATCGGCTACTCAAGGCACATGACAGAAGATAGAAAGAAATTCAGTCATCGGATCAAGAAGGAACGAGGTCAAGTAAGATTTGGAGACAAGGACAAAGGAAAAGTCATTGGCATAGGTACAGTGGTTAAGAATTCTTCCAATTTCATTGAAAACATCATGCTTGTTGAAGGCCTTGAGCACAATCTGCTCAGCATAAGCCAGCTGTACAGCCAAGGCCATAAGGAACTGTTCGATGCCAATGAATGTAAGATATTTGAACAAAACTCTGATTCTGTTAAATTTACAGGTCATAGGGTAAATAATGTTTACATGGTAGACCTTGATAGTTCTTTTTCTAAAAATCTTTACTTATCTGCCAATCAATGCAATGATGCATGACTTTGGCACAGAAGATTGGGCCATGTCAGTTATAGTGTTTTGCACAAACTAGCCAAGCATAAAATGGTAAGGGGTCTACCCAAGCTATCTTGCACTAGTAACTAACGTACCCCAGGCTTGGAGAACTAGCATCATACCTCTACCCAAATCCCTGAGGGAAAGAAAAGAAACATGCAGCTATAGCTTAGCACCAAGATTGCAAAGCAAAGCTAAAGAAATTTTATTGCATAAAAGATACATGGAGTCTCAGAGCATGCTTCGATGTACATGAAATTTCAAAAAAAGAAAAAAAAGAAAAAAAGAAAAAAAATACATCATTGGCTGGGGCGACGAAAAATATCATCAAACTCTAGAAACCCGATAGAAGGATGATCGACCAGGTCTTGTAGTCGGCGCTCCTCAGCTTCCAGCTTCAATAGTTTCCCCTGAATAGAGCTAGCGCGCCGTGCCGCCAATGCAGCTTCATTTAAACTTTGTACCTGCTGCTGCTTGGTGCGTGCCAGATCCTCTTCGGCTCGGGCCAACTCAGCGCGAAGTCTAGAAGTTCACTTCTGCAGTGATGAAATCTAATTAGTAGCTCCCTCAGCAATGATCCTCTGTTGATTGGTAGTTTCTGTGGAGGATTGAAGCACAGTGTGGCACTCTTTCCGTTGAAGCTTAAGGGTGGTCAATTGATCCCTCAGTCCGTGGTCAATAAATCCCCGACGATTTACATACTTGAGTAACAAGATCACACGAGGCATCCAATGTTGCATAGGATGGTCGAAGGCCATGAGGGTACGCGACATATGCTCTACCAGCACCCTCAATTGTGCGTAAGATAGGTCCCGGCGAGCCAGCACAGTCTACTTCAGCATCTCCAAATTTCACCACACCAATTCATCAGATGACTCTAAGCCAAGTGATGGTGTGTCAGGGAGATGAAATTCCACCCTATCGTCGACCTCAGCCCAAATATCATCAGTAGGCTTTGAAGAAGATGAAGGCAATGCCAGTAGAGAGGAAGACGATTCCACCAACTCCTTTCCAAGCTGCTCGATGGGCTCAGTACCGATTGGGGTAGGGACTTCAGGCTCGTCCTCTATTGAAGGACCAAAGTCTTGAACTTCATGGCCTGCACCTTCAGAGATGAATTCTATATATTGCTCTGGCTGCGTCACCTTTTCTAGCTCGGTACCAACGGTGATCACCAAAGCAGTTGTTTCGCCAACTATTTCTCCCTCAAAATCTGCACCCTCGGAGGTGAATTCATCATGTTGTCCTGGCTGGGCCGCCTGTTCCAATTCAATACCGGCCTTGATTACCAAAAAGGAAGTGTCACCTGTCATCTCTCTAAGCTCTGTGCCTTTTGACATCTTGGTAGTAGCAGCATCAACTAATTCTGACCTGATTTCTATGGACTAAAGCTGAAGCTGCTCTGTAGAGGGTTGACCGAAGCTCAGCACTAAAATAAACCCACTCGGGAACTTTAAAGCAATTGGCCTCAACACGGGAGCCGTGCCTACAATAGGAGTAAAAGCCGTGGCCCTCACTTGAAAGGGGGAGAAGGCAGCCATGGTATCCACTGTTGGCAATGTCAGTCCCATTGAAACCACGGGCTCCTACAAGGGACCAAATACAAAAGAGGTGGAAGGAAAGAAGCATGTCAGATCTCCCGCTAGGAATGGCGATAGACATGAAGAAAAGTCATGAACAAAGGAAAATCTCACCTCAACTGGCACGAGGCCCAACTCATTAGTTATTGGGGCCTCCAATGCTGGCCGTGGTAGGCTTGAAGTGATCCTCCCTTCCTCTGTAAGGGGGTTGGGCACACTCAAGGGCCCTAACATTAGTCGAGGCAGGCTGAATGTAGGGAGGTCACCCCCATAAGAGAAGGACTGGGTACTAGCTCCCGACTCTGACTCTTGCCTCTCTTCATCACTAGAGGGTTCATAATCAATGGGTTCTTCGGAAGGCGAACTCTCGGACAACTCAACAGCTGTCACGCTGAGGCCCTCCAAGCACACCGAGCTGTCCAAAGCTGCCTCCGAAGAAACCCTTTTTGCAGCCAAGGTGGCCAACCACTCCGAAGATCGTCGGGTAGACAACACACCTGGAGCTGAGAACTTGGGAGAATGAACTACAACAAGCTCTGAAGGGGTGATGCCTGGCCAATGATCCTTATCGGAGAGCTTTCGGATCGCTTTTGTGGGTCCTGAGTTGAGTTTTACGATCCGCGTGGGTTTTTCTCTTGTACAAGTTACGGAACCCAGTGGAGAGCTTATTTCTCAGTTCATCGACTTGAGGATGCTACAGTTGCGTTGTGTTCTGTCCGAGGATCGTTTTGACTATTTTTTTGTATTTTTCTGAATTAGTGAATTTTCGGACACAAAAAATTAGATTTCCAGAAATTAGAAAAATTCTTAATTTCTTTTCTATTTAACCCTCTCTCTCCTTCCTCTCTCCTCACCACCGATCACTTACCCTCTCTTGTTCTCTCTCCTCTCTTCTCCTCTCTCCGTGGGACGCACGACTGTGGCGAGATGGGCGAGGCGGGAACGTCGTGGAGCTGACCTGGCACGTGATGGGGCGAAGAATGGAGCGTGGCATTGGCACGATCCCTCGGTGGATTCAAAGCCAGTGTGTTTGGGTTTGTCGTGATTGTTTCGGTGCGATTTAGTCGGTTCGGTGCGCAAGAACTTCGGTGGAGGTAGGGAGATGGAAGCCCTACTTCTGTTCTGCATTTCCTCACGATTTCAAGCCGAACGGTGTGAGAACGAGCGGGTTTTGTCTCGTTTTGGGTGGAGCATGCGTTGGGGGGTGTGAGACAGGTTCGCCTTTCTCAGTGACCGTTTCTAGCCTAATTACAGTCAACACAATCCCAATCATGTTAGCATTCCATTTCCGCAAGTTTCACCGCGATTGGTTGTCATTTGGGACCGGTGTGAGCCTGGGAACCCATGTGACTCAATTTGGATCGATTCACTAGAATCGCCCATTTCCTATGTTTTTGGTGTCGAATTGATCCTTTCCGGGCTGTGGAAGGCGTAGATCGTCATTAGGCTTGTTTTCTCATCGTTTAGATGCGATTGGGGCGTGGAATGGCCGGATTTGGTGATTCCCCTATTTTTCCCGTCGTGACGCCTGAGCGGTCGTACAGAGACCATGTTCAAGCTTTGGCGGTCCAGTGGAGACCATTTTTGTGTTTGGAGCGGTCCATCAGGAGATCGTCTCCATGTCTTAAGTGGTTCAATTGCAACTGTCTGATGTTAAGTCAGTTTAGGTCTTCATGGTCATATGATAGACTATTTATGTGGCTCAGCGGTCCCACGATAGACCGTTTAGCTAGTTTTGGCAGTTTGAAAGATGACACTTTATATTTGGTAGTTGGTTCAACGGATCTCAAGTCGGTTAGACTAGCAGTCTAGCCCAAATCGTGTAGTGAGTTGGGCGGCCCATTGGGGGACCGCTCAGCTTCTTGGAACAGTTCTTGATAGACCGTTTACGTTGGTTTGACTGATTAAGTCAGTTTAACTGTTCAGGGGTTGACTGGTTTAAGCGGCCATCTCCATGACTGCTACTATCTCCAAGCGGCCCTTCGATGGACCGTGTACCCCTATGGTTTTTGAGTGAAGCAGCCATGTCCTAGACCGCTTAGCTCAGTGGAACGGCCTAGGTATAGACCGTGTATGTTTTGAACGGCCTTCTCTTGACCATTCAATGTTGTGTGCCCTGTGTGAAGGTAGCGACCCTTAGGCTGACCGCTTAATTCACCTAGCGGCCTAGCTGGTGACCGTTTCTTTCCCAAAGCTTTATTTTTCGATGATTGGCCTCCGATTGTCTTAGCTTGACCTAGTGGCTTGTCCATTGTCCCGTGGATGTCTTGGATGTCCTATAAGGGCTATAACCACATTATAGGCCGGTTGGGAATGCCATTATATCGAGTAGTGTTCCATGCTGCTTTAGAATCATTATTGGTTTCTGGTCAACCTAGTGAGATCCAGTGGTTGACACGTGACCTCGTGAGTGTCTCGACTATTCTGAATAGGGTGAGACATGGTCTTGGACACCTTGAGGTATTATTGTACCTCGGTTTGCATGCCATGTCAGTTGAGGGCTCTAGTATCCACTCGTGTTCCGTGTTTTGTGTTATACGGAATCATAAGTCCATGGTGCAGCCTAAGGGGGTTGAGAACCTATATTTTACCGTGGCTTCAGCTTAGGAATTAGGCTTGATGCCGGAGGAAGAACAATACACATATACAGCAAAGAATAGTATGATACTAACAACAAGCTCATAGATGATGAGGCTTTTTCTTCATTAAGATTTCAATTCGGCTCTGCTTGATGGCGATAGTCTCCTGGACTTTCAAATGCCGTGTAAGGAGGGTACTCTCCTCAGCTTGTGCATGATGTGCTGCCTCGGCATGTGACTTCGCTGCTGCTTGCAGTTCCTTAATTTTCTGCAATATGCTTTGGACGGTTTCCTCGAGCAATGTGGCTTGATTTTTACTTTCAACTTCTGCCACCCCAAAAGATTTTCGGCGACCTCAGACCTCTTCAACCTGAGTCTCCAGCTCCTTCGCCTCCCCTGATAAAGCACTGATTTCATCCACAAGCTGCTGGATCTCTAAGTGATAGACCTCCCAAGCCGTAGACTAATGCAGTTGGCGAAATTCTTCTCAAACATGTTCTATTGCCACCATCTAGGGCTCCCTGGGCAGCCCTAATGCATGGTAACCTCTAGTTCTAGTCTGAAGGACCTCGCGCATGGCCTCCACTGAGGGAAGAGTCTCTCGCTGGAGCATAGCCCATGCACCGCTAATAAGGGTATGCAGCATTGCCTCAACCCCCACAAAGGCATACGCTAGGGGCCGTCTGGCCAGTCAATCCCATGAGCTGGAAAGTCAGGCACCAGTAGCGCACCCCCCTCAATATTCTTCATGATCGGGAGGGTATCTCCCTGGAGGGCTGCAAAGAAAAAAAGAAAGAGAACAGCAAAGTCATCATCATATTCAGAATCAAGGCAACCAAAACCAACTCAGAAATGTTTTTGCATAAGTTAAATTACCATCTCCCTACCCAATGAAGGGAACTCCTCAATGGTCCTATCTCATTGGCTGGGCTAGGGCGCCCTCTCTTCTATGACATTCAGATCAATAAGTGAACAGGGTATCACCTCATCTGTGTCAAGCCCAGGGGTGCCTAGAAAAGTGCAAGAACATAATGATGGTCAGAAACATGCAAATGGACTGAGAGGTGATAGCTCAAAGGACTTGCATACCTAATGATGTAGGGCCTTCATCTCTCGATGAGGTAATTGCCACTTTACCTGCTCTAAGCAGACAAGGAAGAACCTCCTCCATGTTCGGGCCACCCTGAGGCACGTGCATATCTCTGATATCCTCTGGAAGGTGAATGATGAAAGTTAGTCTAGCATGCCTAAGTGGCCAAGAATAAACAAGGGGGGATATGAAAAAATATAACCTTGCAAGTCAATGTTGTCACCCCATCAGAAAGTGGGATTATGGACCCCGAAGCAGAAGGAGAAACTGCCATATGATTTTTGAGTTCCTCCTCTGCTGGGATTAAGGTGGGATTCTCTCTGAAAAGGCCGCCACTCTCGCCCTCGATTCTTAAACTCTCATCAGTCTCAGTGCCAACCCCTGAAGCACCAACATCTGGGTCAATTAGTAGAGTATCTCTGCCAGTTTCTTCCGAAGTACCGAGGGGATCTGAGACAAGGGGACTACCTGTTGCACAAGGCAAGAAACCAACAAGATTTATATAACTATCCCGACAAGGCAGAATGACTTAAGATTAGACTAGATGCACTTACCAGTAGAGTGAGCAGTTTGATCTTCTACCGGGGTCTAGGAGGCAACTGGGAATCCACTTTCATACATCTGGGCCTCAGGCATTGGGGTCTCGTCCGAACAAATTTCAGCCAGGAGTGGTTGGGAATACTGGGTTACCAATCCCCCATTAGCAGGGAGGCTTGCAGAAAACTCCGGTAAATCTGCATTCAACCGAGAATCTAGAAGTGCAGTAAATTCTCTCATAGAAACCGCCATGTTTATAGCCAAGTACCCTAAAAGTGAGAACTGTTAGCGAAGTTTCTCAAACCAATGAAAGAATTAGAAAGAGAAGTTATAAGGAAATTTACTCGAGGACGCCGGGTCGGTGCTTGATCCCGGCTCCCTTACCAAGGTTGTCAGTATCGATTTCGGACTCGATTTCGGCCGAGTCCGAAACCAAAACCACTCAATTTTGGTTTCGATTTTGGCCGAAACCCAGTCAGCCCCATTTTCCCCCTCCCTCATCTTGGTTAGACCCCCATTGACCCCCCTAACACTCAAGGGATGCCCCAGGCCATTCCCACTGAATTTCCCCCTCCTCATCTCCCCACGATCATCCCCTTCTACCACCATCCCTTGTTCAGATCACAGGCAATAGATCTGGTGCCTAATTACAGAGGCTGCCTCGGAGTCATCGCGCTTCTTCAGGTGGCGTCCCATACATCTCTGGAAAGCTTGTCGAGGCAGCTTTACATCCAAGGTGGTCTCGTCGGCATCTGACATCCCTGCTGCCCATAGGATCCATTCTCCCCCGACTGCGCAAGATCACTCAGGCAAAGAACCAGAGCCCTAGAGAAAGTTCAACCACGGACACTCCCTTGCAAGTCTGGGGTGAAACGTGGCTGAGAGCATCATCTGCCACTCCTCTATCATCCCAAAGAAGTGGAGTGAAGTTTGGACCCCGGCATCAAGAGTTCTAAATTTCTTCCCGGAGGTGCGCCAGGTCGGTTCCCCTATTCCTGAACTGACCCACCCCCACCATGATGGCCAGTACGATCAGCCCTGAAATCATCTAAGGATTCTGTCAATCCCGTCTAAAAGAAGGCTTGTCTGCGGTCAGAACGGTACCAGCCACGCCTCCAACTGAGTTCAGGACTGTCCGTGGTGCCTCCCTCTTCCAGCAGCACCACCCTATGAGCGACCAGAACCATAACTCTCTAGTGTTGTTCCAAGTCCTGCCCCAGCTAGTGACCTTATCAGGGTAAATCAATAAAATTTAGACGTCTTCTCGGGCCAAGTCAAAAGGTTTTGGCACTAGTCTCAGCTCATTTGGAGTTTGTTGGCATCCGTGGTGGTGCCCACTTCGACTGACTATCCAGTGGTTCCAAAAGCTGGCAGCACTGACAAGGAGCTCGACACAACAAGTCTCTAGCTTCGTCCCCTACCCTCGCTTGGCTGGCTGAAGGCCCCTCCCTGCGTGGAGGCAGTTTTAGTTGTAAATAACTTAACCCCCACCCCAAGAACTACCTCCTACGCGAGGTGTAGTGCTGCAACCATTTCATTTCCACGTCAAGCACCTCTGACGCGACATGCAGGTACGTACCCACGCTTCCCTGCTCGCCATTGTCTTTGATCAGGATCAGTGTTTTCACACCGATCAGGTGAGTGTCTGGTACCCTTGGCTGGTTGCATTCTTTACGCGTTTAGTATTGTCTTGATTGCCCGTCGGACGGTGAGAAGAGACCCCGATCTCATACACCACTTGAGTGTGCCCACCGCGGACCGTAAGTGAGCGCCATCCAAACCCCCACCCCGGTGGGCCGACCGCCCACAAAGTTGGGAAACCACATGCCCTTTGGGGTCAGTCTAAGCTTGTTAGGTCTCTAGAATTGATTGGGTCCCATCTCGGGCTCTCGCCATCATCCCCCGGTCACCATCGGGACGTCGTGTGCGCCGTACTAGTGAACCGCTAGCGTGAGTGCGTGTTCTTCTTTGTATGCTGGCGGGTCTAAGTCCTAGGTTCATCAATTCATCCTTTACCACCCTTGGGCTGTGCCACATCAATCAGAGCTCGGGAGCGCTCGTGGCGGCCTCATCTTCCTGCTGTAGTGGTACCGAAGCAGATAGAACTAGAAAGTAGGGACCCTGTTCACGGCCCTTCCCCGACCAGCACCGTCAACCATAAATTTCCCCAAAAATTGGTCATCATCCTGATCCAATCCTAAAGATTTTGAAACTGATTTCATCAACAGCAGAGTTCGGGAGTGGTCGCAGTGGCACTGACATCGACTACCTGTCCCCTATTCTAGAGGGCGGACAGAACCGGCATCCTCCGTTCATTTAGTTCCTAGTTCATTTTACCCTCCCCGCCTGGCCGGCCTACCGCCCCTCCCTATGGGAGGTAGTGTTTGAATGTAATTCTAGCTTCCCCTCCCTAAGTTCAACCCCCTTGCATGGGGAGTAGTGGTGTAAATTCTTGAACAGGTCGAAGCTTCACCGGTGTGGCATGTGGGGAACCCACGCTTCCCCGCTCGCCCTCGTCTCCAAATGGGACTGGTTTATTCAAACCGGTCGAGTAAGTGCTCTACCCCTTGCTCACATTTGGATGCCCTGTTCTTTCAATATTAGTTCATAGCTCCGCTGGCCTGTGAGAGTGAGTGCCAGGTCCGCAAGCTCCTTTGCTTTGAGTGACCGCCGTGGGAGAGAGTGTGACCCGTGCCCCCGGCACTCGGTCAGCCCCATTGAATTGGGCCTCCATACCCTTGGGAAGACCCTTGGCCTTGCTGGCCCCCTACTAGGAAGGGTCCAACCCTCACAACCTCGACTCAGCATCGCCTAGTTACCCTCAGATTTTGGGTGAGTGCCGGGTGAGTGGCCGCCGATATTAGTCCGTTCTACTTAGGAATTGTGCTTGCTTGTTTAGGTCTAAGGGTGTGTCACATCACTTCTTCCTTTACTCCTTTTCTCTATATACCTCTTGTTCTCTCTTCTATGTGTTCAGCTCCTCCCTCCTCTTCCTTCCTCTCTTCTTCTCTTCTTCTCTTCTATACTCTCCAGAAAGCCAACCAGAGAGAGAGAACCTCCCTTCTTTTCTTCGTCACGAGGGGCTTTTATACGACTGATGCAGGTGACGCCATGCCGACGATCGAAGCAGGTGGGGTCTTTGCGTGTCAGCGCCAGAGGACGACACCTCAGCCAAGCCCATGTTGGCCCATGCTGGTCCGACGTGCTCCCACTGCGCGCCGAGGGCCATAGGTGATGGCCGGTGTGTCTTCTGCCAGTCACATCGATTAAACGAGTGCAACATGTCACTGGGTGAAGAAGAGAGTAAGATGCACTGGGTGGAGGGGCTGCCAGGTGCATGCCAGATGTAGGGCGCTCGGGGTGTGCCGGATGAAGGGGGCACGGGTGTGCCGGATGAAGAGCCCAGATAGTGTGCCGTGGAAGGGCACAACAAGTGTGACGCTAAAAGGGGCACCAGGGGCCTGCTGGCCAAAGGCTGAAAAGGGTGTGCCGTTGGGACACTTGCAGGGGTGTGCCGCTAGGGCTTCAATGTGGGTGTGTCGCTGGGGGCTTGAGGAGGGTGTGCCGTTGGAGGCATTCACAAGGGTGTGCCGCTGGAGGGCACCAAGGGTGTGCCGTTGGATGCCGGATGAACCCATTACTGGCAACGGTTGCAACCTGTTGATTTTTCTTCAGGAACTCTGGGATTGTGAGTTTCCTGGGGGTGGTTCTTCTTCGCTGTCGGGACTCTGATGATGGCTTCACAACAGTGTACATATTCAGGGAGTTGTTTCATGCTTCTCTGCAAGGGCAGTACCATTCTTCGGAGTTCAGGTGTCCCATTTCTCTGGAGCCTCTTCATGCAGTTTTGTTGTCAGTGCAAGACTGGTGTGGAATGTATGGACGTGAAACTTTACCTGTCTACAAATGCCCCCCACCCATGGGTAGCACGGGTGAAGGACGAGACAAGCGGTGCACATAGGGTGTACCCTTTCTTCTTTTCTTCTCTCTCTCTTTTCTCTTTTTTTTTCTCTTTTTCTTTTCTTCCTCTATTTTTCTTTCTTCTTTTTCTTTTCTTTTCTTCCTCTTTTTTTTCTTCTCTTCTCCTCTTTTCTTTTTTAACGACGACTCGGGACAGTTGCCAGCAAGGATGCTGATGGTGAAGAGCTGTGGCTCGAGTGCCAATAACTGGGAAGCTGTCGACTTAGAAGCTGATGATTAAGAAACTATCGGCATAAGAGCCAATGGTTGAAAAGCTATTGGCATGGGAGCCAATAATTAGATAGCTGTCAGTTTAGGGGCCGATAATTGGATAGCTATTAGCTCGGAGGCCAATAATTGAGGTCGAGAAATCGGGCCACGTGGGTCAAGACCCGGGAAGTGGGCTAGAAAAGCTGAAGGATGTTAGGAGGTGGGCTATAGAAGTCGAAGTTGGGGAAGTAGGCTGTAAAGCTGACAGATGTTGGAAAGTAGGCTGTGACAGCTGAAGTTGTTGGAAGGCGAGCCATGAGGGCGGAGAGAAGGGTTTATTCCTTTAATGATCTAAAAGGAAGGTCTGAATCAAAAATGGGTACTCATCGTCCAAAGGGACAGAGAGAAGAGTTTGTTGATTCAAAAGGGATATTCGTCGCCCGAAGGGACGAAGAGAAGAGTTTGTTGATTCAAAAGAGATATTCATCGCCTGAATGGACGGAGATAAGAGTTTGTTGATTCAAAAGGGATATTCGTCACCCGAAGGGATGGAGAGAAGAACTTGTTCATTTAATGACCTAGATAGGAGGTCCAAATCAAATGGACTATTCGTCACCCGAAGGGACGGAGAGAAGTGTTTGTTCATTCAATGACCTGGACAGGAGGTCCAAATCAAATGGGCTATTCATCACCCGAAGTGACGGAGAGAAGTGTTTGTTCATTCAACGACCTGGACAGGAGGTCCAACTCAAATGGGCTATTCGTCACCTGAAGGGACAAAGAGCAGAGTTTGTTTATTCAATGATCTGGACAGGAAATCCAGATCAAATGGGCTATTTGTCACCCGAAGAGACGGAGAGATGAGTTTGTTCATTCAACGACCTAGACAGAAAGTCCAAATCAAATGGGCTACTCATCACCCAAAGGGATGGAGAGAAAAGAGTTCGTTGATTCGAAAGAAGTGTTCGTCGCCCGAGGGGACGGGGAGAATTACTAATGATAATAATATAATATATGAAAAGCATTGGACTGTCTCCAAACTCCTCCAAGACGGCCTAATCAACACACTCTTCATCATGGCCGGCGAGCTACGCCAACTGAAGAACATTCCTGAAAAGTTACTAATCAGGTAGCACATCAACAGAGCACTTGGCAGCATAACGCTACAGTTCATCTCCACACTACCAGAGTGGATTGACCATGAAGCCGACAACGAATCTACATCGCAATATCTAGCATCATATTCAACCATATTCTTCCAGCTCGGAAAGCATATGGACTGGATTGGAACCAGAAGCAAGTGATCTAATACAATCACGAAGCTCAGTTTGACCCGAGCCAAGGCACTAGCGATCCAACGCATTGAAGACATGTACTATGACGAGATGCGGATGCTATGCCAGACATCTTCGTATGAAGTTTACGGACCATTATACTACAGTTCCATTTCACCTGTTCGACGGATTCCAATGTCATACGAAGTCGAAGCCGAGTTGAGCTGGGTCAATTCAGTAATAGCGGCCTTAGAGAACAACACCGGTGGAGCCAGTGACAGTGAATATGTTAGTACAGACTAAATAAACTTCTCCCGCAAGAAGACTTCTCTTAGCTTCTTCAATAAGGAAGGCATCTCTCCTGTTCCCTTTCTTGTCACTCTTTTGTAGAGGGAACCATGCGTGGCAACCCTATAATGTCGAGTCTAGGTCATAGAGAGTCGAGTCACTGAGTCGTGACGGTCCTTCAGATATGGCTGTTGAGCCTCGGGGGGCCACAGCTTTTGACAGAGACCGATGTCCCTCTCTCTCTCTGTTAAATTCTTTTGTCTTCTAGTACTTTAGTTAGTAGTGGCTAGTCTACTTTAGCTTTTTACCCTTATCACTACCTTTCTAGCCCTCTTCTATAGCCTAACATTTTCTTAGTAGCTATAAGGTAGGCTACTTTCTAGTCCACTTTCTTTAGTGGCTACGTAGGCTACTTTCTAGCTTTCTTTTTAGCCCTTGTCTTCTTGTTGGCTTCCTTCGTTGAGAAGTCACCCTCCTTGGCCTATAAATAGAATCCAAGGGTTCCATTCTTGGAGCATCGGAAGATCATCGAAGAGCCCAAGGAATTCCAAAGCCCTCCAGCTCTATTCTCTTCCTCCATCGCCACCGCCACTTCTCTTCCATCGCCACCTCTCTTCCACTTCTCCATTTTTTAGCGAGAGACCTTCTTGCACCCTGTGAGAACTCTTCTCGTTCCACTTTCTTCCACCATCAAGGCATCCTGCCTTCCACTTAACCTTCCATCTTCTTCCACCTTCACCGTGCCTTCGTCTTCGCCTTGCCTCCGATGCTCCAAGGAACGAACCCCTGGTCTTCTCTTCTCTTCTCTGTATGTACCCTCAGTCTCTGTGTACTTCTGTTCTAGTGTCTCCATGTTGTAATTGTCATAGCCTTGTAATTGTCATCGTGTCTCCGTAACCGTCAGTATCTGTAACCGTCAGTGTCTTTGTAATTGTCAGCTTATAAACATGTCTTGTATCGAGTCTTTGTAACCGTCAGTGTTTATAATATAATCGAGTCTTTCTATAAATGAAATCTTCTCTGTGCATATTTGTTACCATGTGTGAGTAAACTCCCCCTACACAAGTTAAGAGGTCTGTTCTCTTTTTCCGATGTTTGATTTCTATGCATGACTTGTCTCTATGCCGAGATATTCTAAGTTTATTTGCAAGTCTCTTGCTTGTGCTAAAATCCAAAGGATTCGGTCGATTTCGTCTGGGTTCGAAGTCATCGCTACGTAAGCAGTACGTGGAATTGTGACTCTTGGTCAAGAAATGGTATCAGAGTCAGCCCTTTTATTTATTTGATGCAACCACATACCGACAGGGATCGTCACTGTTAGTTGAGACTCTTCGGAGTGCCCGTGCGAAAGCCGTTGTTAGCTGTGTGATGGCGTTGTAGGCGTGTGCGCCTAGCCTTATGTCTCCTTTCCAACGGTCATGAGGGAAATGGTTTCAAAGAATAGATAAAAGAGTTGTGAAGGTCCAAGATTAACGAGTTATTGACTTTCGAGCAGGAGTGCTCGTCTCTAGGGAGTTTGGAAGCTACCTTTATTTTCGAGGGGAGCAGGAGTGCTCACCTCTAGGAGACTTAAAACTCACATTCATTTCTAAGGGGAGCAGGAGCGCTCGTCTCTAGGGAGCTTGGAAGCTACCTTCATTTCCAAGGGGAGTGGAGTGCTAGCCTCTAGGTAGCTTGAAAGTGAGGGGAGGGGAGTGCTCGCCCCTAGGGAGCTTGGACACTACCTTCATTTCTGAGGGGAGCGGAGTGCTCACCTCTAGGGAGCTTGGAAGTTACCTTCTAGTATTTTAGAGGTGACCGTACGTCTGTCTCCTGAAGAGGAGAAGATTATTGCTCCCTCTTGCAAGCTCGGAAGCCACCCTTTTGTATGTTGGAGGTGAGCGTACATCCATCTCCTGAAGAGGAGAGGATTATTACTCCCTCTTGGAAACTCAGAAGCCACCCTTTTATATTTTGGAAGTGAGTGTACGTCCATCTCCTGAAGAGGAGAGGATTATTGCTCCCCCTTGGAAGCTCAGAAGTCACCCTTTTTTATTTTAGATGTGAGCGTACATCGGTCTCCTGAAGAGGAGAGGATTATTGCTCCCCCTTAGAAGCTCGAAAGTCACCCTTTTGTATTTTGGAGGTAAGCGTACATCGGTCTCTTGAAGAGGAGAGGATTATTGCTCCTCCTTGGAAGCTCGGAAGTCACCCTTTTGTATTTTGGAGTCGAGTGTACGTCGGTCTCTTGAAGAGGAGAGGACTATTGCTCCCTCTTGTAAGCTCAAAAGCCACCAGCATTTTCAAGGGAGCATGAGTGCTCACCTCTAGGAGACCTTGAAGTTGCCTTTATTTTCGAGGGGTACAGGAGTGCCTGCCTCTACGGAGCTTGGAAGCTACCTTCATTTTTAAGGAGAGCAGGAGTGCCCTCCTCTCGGAGACTTAGAAGCCACCTTCATTTCCGAGCTTTGGTATCCTGAAGTCTGAGCTTTGTCTCATGAAGTCCAAGCTTAGTTGTGTTAGACTCGACTCTCGACTGACCTCGCTCGGCATGCCCTCCTTGGCTTCACTCGGAATATATCTTTCAAAGCATGCCCTTCTTGGCTTCGCTCGGCATGCTCTTCTTGGCTTCACTAGGCATATATCTTTCAAAGCCTGCCTAGGAAACCACCATAATTACTAAGGGAGCATGAGTGCTCGCCTCAAGAGGCTTGGAAGCCACTAGTATCCTTGTCCAGGGAGACTTTTGGTGAGTGCTCTTCTGGTCCTTCATAGACTTCACAAATATCTAGCTTTGCTTCGGAGATGATCTAGCATTTGAGGAGGGCTACCAATGGTGAATGCCTAAAGTGGCATCCGTCGCTTGAGCTTTTGCTCATTGGGCCTTCGAGCGATCCTTCGCGCTCATTGGTGAAGAAGGTAGTCCACGATGGGGTCCATCCTTGATAGTTCATAATCAACGGCATTCAACTGGGATGCTAGCTTTTTGATGCTCGGGGCCGATCGCTCTTCTACCAGGATGGCCCTCGAACTAGAGGTGGTAGTCGAGGACGCCAGGCAGGACAAGGCATCTCCTCGGACATTCTCTTCCCTTGGTATGTGTGCTATCTCAGGGATGCAACTTTAGCCTTCTCTTGCTCAGACAACGTTGCCCCAATCTAGAGTGTTTTGCCTGAAGCCTCCTCAACTTGGGTGTGACATAGGTCTTCCACTGGGGTGCTTGTGCTCGGACCCGGGTCATCCATCCTAGCCTTTTTCTCAGGTGGGGCCTCCTCAGTTTGCCATGCCCTATGATGGCATTGTACCCGATCATTCCCCGCACTATCACAAAATCTGTTTGGAAGATCTCATCTCGTTGTGCGGGCCCAAACGTGATTGACAATGAGATGCGTCCCTCCAGGAGGACGATTGTGACAGAGAATTAGGGTCTGCGTAGTGGTGCTATTGGTGATAACTCCACACCCATGAGTACCAGGTAGTCAAAAGAAATAACATCGGGGGCACTTTCATTATTCACTAGAATACGTCGGATGGTACATTGATTGTCAGTGGCCGAGGCTACCAGAGCGTCAGGGTTGATGTAGTTATGCATTGAAATTCTAAACAATAGCAGGAAAGAAAATCTATATAACTAATCTATAGTTTTAATAAGAAATAAATTAAAATTTTATAACAATTAAATAACTACAGAGTCCAATCCACAAGTACAGTCAACAGGGAAGAGAACGTACCCAACGTCGAGTGGACACTCGATCTGGTGAGCTGGCAACTAAAGAATCTCCGACAGGGATGCTCCACTCCGAGCAGGACGCAGTACCTGAAACGCAGGGGGTGACCCTCATCTCAAAGGCTCAGTAGGGGTCCTGTGGAACCCCACTAAAATAAAAGTGGTAACTAAAGTAACAATAGTAAGGGAAGCTGTGAATAGGCACGACGTAGGAACAACAAGTAAAGACAACAGCGACAGCAACACTACAACCAAGTTGGTACGACCTAACAACGGTGACCAGAACTAGAGGACGGTCAACTAGGGATAACACACACACTGGCACTCTACACAACCCCGACCCCAAGGTCGGACAGTCCGTCCTTGCCGACAAAACCACGGACAAGGCCACATGGCCACATGCCAAACCAACACCCTCGGGAGAATCTCTGGATCCCGAGATAAAGGGAAGAATCTCTCGAGAGAATCTCTCGATCCTGAGCTAGAACCAAGGGGAAAACCTCTCGGGAGACTCTCTCGATCCCGAGCTGACACTAGCAGAAGAACCATGCCCACACCAAACGGAACAGATCAGAACGCCAGCACGGTAAACCACATCGAGGAGAAACCCACGCTGAAAACCCCTCAGGTGACGGGAGTACTAACCCACTGACCACGAGACCAAATGCATCCTCCGACAACTTATACTGTAGCCTCACGTGTCTCTCTACACGCCCTCCGGCGAAAGCTGAGACACCCAAACTATACACAGTACTAGTGTACCACAGAACAAGGACTAGTTGGGGTCGTGCTCGTCAGCACGCGTCCACTGCCCCCGACCACGTGTGCACATACAGACCATCTACTCTAGGTCGGTCCTCTTGCGGGTTTTCCCCCCAGTCAGATTCTAGCTACAAAGGCAAGGGGCCCTCAGGTGACCGACTTAAAAATCACTACACGGGATAAGCCTCCACCACTCCCTGGTGGGTCGGCACGCGTACGTGCCCAAGTCAGCTACGTCAAGTGGGTAGGGTCACCAAGAACCAACTACAACTACGAAAACCACCGGAATACCACCGGCTCGACCAAACCATCACGAGGTGGCTCACTAGCACGAGAACCAAGGACCACCAATCTAACAGTCAAACCATGACTGTCGGTCCATGGGAGGCTAACCAAGCACGAGACGGAATGCCAGGACCCCGGTCCACTCTCCTACCAAAGCACCTAGCTGCGATCATAGCCCTCACGCAGGAACACACCTTCCACAGTCACTGGACTCTCGTGGGGACAGTCAACACGAGCAGCCTGACATAAGAATGATAGTCCACAACCCAACTATAAAGCCATACACTTGGGTAGTCCACACCACCCCGCCTGACTTGACAGAACCTCGATGATCCCGCCGACACACGTCACGCGAAGCCCCAACTCCCAGGAACACTTCGGGCACCAAACGCTACGTAAACCACGGGACACAGTCCTTAACCCAAGATCAGCCCAGAATATACTCACAGAAATCCATACGACAAGGGACCGCGTGAATACCTCTACCATGAAACCACGTGTGACATGGACACCTCGAAAATGCGAGACACAACACAACTCGACCCGGGGCTGCAAGGGACAGGGCGGCCACCCTCCTGGCTGCCCAAGGGCCTGGGCTTCCTGGGCCTGGGTGGCCACATGTTGGGCCGCCCAGAGGGGTGGGCTGCCACCTATTGGGCTGCTCAGGGGTCGGGTTCAAGAGGAGAGGGCGGCTAGGGTCATGGCCGCCCTGCATCCTGGGCGACCAGACCCTTGGCCACCCAGTGGCTTGGGTGGCCTGGGCGGCCAGAGGGTTGGCCGCCCAGTCTAGGGCACAACGGCCACGACGGTGGCTGCCTCCTACTGATTTTTCAAGAAAACAGAAACTCTCCCGTGGACGTGTAAGCCGCAAAACACTCTCCAGGACTCCTGAAAGCGATCCGAAATCCAAGGATCCTGATCTGAAAAATATCTGAAAAACTCAGGACATTGTAACCCTCCCCCTTATAAGAATTTCATCCTCGAAATTGACAAGTACCAAGCCACAAGGGGAGAACGCTTGAACCGATTGACGACACCGTTAGAGGCCCAACCAGACCTCGATACTCGTAAAAATCATGATCCTGAGGGACACAACCAGATAACGATTACGGTCAATGCATCGCTCACAGTCCAACGCACATCGATCATCAAAGTAGGCACATGCAAGAAGTGTTGTCTGGCGTCGCCTCAGCCAACACGAAAACAAACCACGGCACTACTGCCACCATCTCGCTCACTGAGGACACGCACTCCTCGTCATGAGAACCAACATCGGTCAATGCCCATGCTCAGCAGACCAACCAAACTCCAACTTCACAACCCGCTGACCAATCTCACACCTTGCACCCGTGGCAACTAACACTGAGCTGCCACCATCTCACACCTGACAAGCCAAACGCTAACAACAGCACCGGACCAACTCTGCCAGAAGATAAACTTCCAGCAAATCCCAGATACAATCCGAGAAGGGGCACCTCGTGATCGGCCACCCAAGGCCTCGCTGGCACACGGCTCATGCCATTCTCGAGCCACAAGAATCATCATTATCCATGAAAGACCATCCACTGGTCACCAGATACTCGTCAACGTGAAACCTCCACCGACCCAACAGACACGATCTGAATTGCGACAGGCCATCCGCTGACCATCCACAGACCATTATTGCATCTCAAGCCAAATCTCGCTCAGACGCCACATCCGATCTGAGCCTCACGCCAACTCTTCCCTCTCAGGAGAGCACGGCAAAACCAATGACAGGATTCCACAATCCTCGATCCTCACATCACTCGACTCAGGCTTACAAGAAAATCCTCCCTTGCTGGTCACAGACCAGGGATCACCATATCCAACGCCAACGTCCCATCAAAGACCTCCACACACAGGCACCGTCCATTACACAATCGAATCCTACCTCATCTCAACTACTCTCTAGATGGACGCCTGCCAATCCTCGACTCTGCTCTTACCACAGAGCCACAAGACACAACCTCTTACAATCCACAGCACACTTCTCCAGAATCGACAAATGCCGCCTGCTATCACAGCAAGTTGGTCGATAACGCTGCGACCAATGCACACGGGTCCCCAAGCAATACACTTCTTACTGTGGTCGACCGCTCGGTCAACCTCACCAGCCGCTCACGGCCACCAATCGGACCCATAATCTCTCAAAGATCAGTCCTCCAGAACACGATCTCATCCGAGGATACAGCTTCCAACACAGGGACAGAGTACTCATGCGGCACACTTGTCAAGACATTTCCCCAACTCTCCATCCAGCTAGTGCCACAAACTGTTGTGCCCCTGCGGTCATTGGTCATTTGTATCTCATGATTTTGATAATGGCTAACACTATAAGTCATTGCTGTTTTCCACTCTTATATGACTGACATACGTGATGCTTTGTTCATGACAGGTAAGCAAATGAATGCAGTAGGAATGGCGTGGAGAAAGCAAAAGTGAAAGCCCAATGATCGCGCCCACGTCTGATACCACATGGCACCCTTACTTTTTCTTCATTGCACATAGTCTGGAGAAAGTAAAGTGTTAAGTGTGAAGCCCGAACTTGTAAATGTGCGCCCTCACACGTGGATCGACCTGCCCGTTCAGGTCGCGGGAGTTTCGGAGGGCAGCGCCCCCAGAACAAAAATTAGTTTCAATGAAGAATTCAACACTTACCACAGTCAAGAGAACATAAAAGCCAAGACCCAGTTGACACCTTCAAGACTGCCA
Organism: Amorphophallus titanum; assembly: GCA_024336825.1. Taxonomy (NCBI): domain Eukaryota; kingdom Viridiplantae; phylum Streptophyta; class Magnoliopsida; order Alismatales; family Araceae; genus Amorphophallus; species Amorphophallus titanum. The sequence goes on along the minus strand of JANBPO010001714.1, from coordinate 4,803,478 downwards.
AGGTTGATGCCACAGACGAGAACAGGCTGCTACAACAAGAGTTAAGGAATGGAGCTAAACGGGTTACGGAGCTTAGAGAGCGAAATCTAGAAATGGCCCAGATTTCGGTCGACTGCCAGCATAGGATCGGTCGACCGAACTTGGTGGTCAACCGCCAGTCTAGGGGCGGTCAACTGGAATTTCCAGATTTTATGTTTTCTCCTCTTTTTTGGAAAAAATCTGACCCCTGAGAGGTGGCATCTCAAATTCAGTAGGCGGGCCCTTATGTCTATATATGCAAATTGTGTTTGCCCTCCTTTTTTACTCTTTTTTATTTATTTATTATTTATTTTTTTGGTGTCTGTCCCCTAAAATGGGCCCTTTCTTTTCCTCTTTTTTTTCTCCTTTCTTTTTTTTCATTTGCCATTCTTCTTTTGGTTGGAAAGCGTCTACATTCGAGCTACGCGAGCCTGCTAGACATTGACTTCAGCCAGATTTGTGAGGAGCAGCTGAGGCGATGACGCCACGCGGGCCAGCTCTCTTCCAAACGGGCATTTGGTGAGGGCGAGATGGGTCCACCTTGTACTCGCCCATCTACAGTTCACCTATCTTGATCATGCCCTCAATAACGTCCTTGAACACGTAGCAATCCTTAACGGGATGTCCCAACATTTGGTGATAAGGATAGAAGCGTGGATTGTCTTTTCTTTCGGCATCGCCTGGTTTCTTCGGCTCCGGAAGGACCACTTTGCCGCATTCACAGGCCCACTCAAAAAGAGCCCCAGTCTTATCCTTCAAAAAGGAGTATGGTTTCATCATTTTACCCCTTAATGAGGGCCCTTGTTTCTTCAGCTCGGCGGAAGATGCCTCCTTCATTTTCTCCTTTTATTGCTCTAAGGTTTCAAAATTTGAGGAGCAAACTTCTTCTTGTACTGGACGTTTATTGGTTGGTTTATTCTTTTGGCTCGAGGCCATAGAGGCCGGGCAAAGCCTTACCAGAACTGCTTTGGCATTGGCTGCGATATCACTTAGCTGTTCAAAGGTCATGACTTCAATGCCAATGACACATCGTAGAATTTTCATTCTCAAATTTTCTTTATAGATTTGAACAGAGTCCCCGTAGCTTGGCGGATGTCGACACTTTTCATGAAGATTCCTCCACCTTCTTATGTAGTCCATGACGGACTCATCATCCTTTTGTTTGGCTGCTTGTAATTCGACCTCGGTGACTTCCCCTTTGGCCATCTTTGTATTTATTATTTGTTCTGCCTTTAGCCTGTCCATTGTTGTCAGACCTGCTGAGCTTGGGCATAGGGCAGTTGGTTGCATATGCGGCCTTATTGGCATCATCGTCTGAGACGCTTCGACTGCCCCTTGACATGCCCGAGGGAATGGATATTGGAGTGGCTGAGGGGGAATGCCCTCTGTGTGTTCAAACATCATTCGGAGCATGGCTGGCCACATTGAAGCTTTAGGCGAGCTAGCACTAGCTTATTTTGTCTCATGTAGATGTCCTGCTGACTGCGGCGTAGGTGGACTTAGATTCATTTCATTTAGCCGCCTTTGTAGCATTTCAATTTCCTGCTACTTCTGGTATAGCAGTGCAACCATGGCCTGATCTTGCCAGGAGGGACCGGAAGTGCTATCTTCCGCCTCTGGTTTCACTGGGGCGAGTGGCATCCCGTCATTTTTGCTGGACGGGTCCAGTTTCTTTGAGATAAACTCCCTAGGTTTTATGCCTCTGAGCCGAGGAGGAACATGATATCATGCCGTCTTGTTGACTGGTGGGTGTCTTGATATTCTCCCGGATCCGGCAACATGGTGGGAGGCAGGAGCTTTAACCTGATTTGTTTCTTTTAGCACAAAGCAGATTTCTTCATCTTCCTCATTAGTAGCTTCAGCCACGCTGGATGGTGCTGACAGCATGTTAAAGGAGAGAGCAACATATTTTATTTTAGCCATTGTATTCTTCTTTTCCTGCCCCTTTACGGCTGGCATCTGCCCCCACGGTGGGTTGCCGGGTGCACTGAACACCCTTACATTTTCTTTAGTTCTTTTTATTAGCCAGTGGGACTCATTGAGTCTTTGAGGGGCTTACTGCACAGGCTGGCTGTTGAGTTGCTCACACTCATATAGCATGTCTGTAGAGGTTTGTAACCATTCCACGGTTGAGTTGATTTCTTCATGCACCCACATCGGGGCTTGTTTATTTGTGTTGTCCACTGGCCTTCTGATAGCCACAGGAGGGGCTATTTGATGCCAGGTAGGATGATTTCTTGGTTGAGAAATCTAGAATGTGTATTGTCTTTAATCAAGTCTTTTAAACACAATGGGAAGTAAGTATATGAAATAGTTTAAAATGTATAGGCAGAGTAATGATTGAATACACTGAGAAACTGGGTACAACATCAATGAAATGTAGATACACTCATGTCATGAAGTGCTTCAAGTTATCTCTATTCTAAATCAAAACAATATGAGTAGTTTCACTGAGTAACTAGGAGTACTAGCATCTGATAAATGTGTACACTTATGCAAAGAGGTGCAAACTAGGTCTACTACTCTGATATATGAGACAGGAAGGTATACATTGCTGAGTAACTAGGGGTACTGGCGTCTAAACTACGTGTACCTTTACGATAAATGGCATGTATCATGCCTCACTGTTCTGAAAAAGTACAAGAAAATGATGAACTTGCTGGAACCCTAAAGTGTAATTTCATAAATGTCAAATTGATTACCTTCAATACATATCCTGGTTACTCCGAAAGAACTTTACTATTCATTGAGTAAGTAGGATATAGTAAGGTTTAATCCTTCATGTTTCATGAGAGTCTGGTTTATTACTATTAACGGTCATTGCAGGATTGTTCATGAAATCAGTGAATATACTCTACTCTTTATTATTTTTCAACCAGAACTCCATCTAGAATGCAATACATTGAATGTTATGTCTGACAGTTTTAAGGTCTGTATGCTAAGATTCATGAACCACTATTCAGAATGTCAGTCAGATATTTCAAATCTTTCATCATCCCTTGCTCCCAATTCTTATCAATTCCTCCTCATTGTTTCATCTCCGTTACCTATTTGTTGATGACAAAGGGGGAGAAGAAATCTATTTTTCATGGATACTTTTTGCTAGGATTTGCTGGAATGGGAAGCTGGCAAAGGGGGAGAGATAGCTGGCAAAATGGAAGAAAGTGTCATTGCCTTGGGTTCATGCATGATAGTGATAGCTTGCATATTTGCACTGACTGTATCAGACTGAAATCCGGCATATTCTGACCAACATTGAAATCAGTGGTACCATCAAAATATAATTAGATTGCCATCATCAAAAAGAGGGATAATATTGTGTCTCCTCTGGATTTGATGTGTGGTTGTCTAGTTTTAATGATGGCAATGATGTGTTGACTTCATTTTGACTATGTGTTGACTTTTCTCTAACCGTGTGTTGACTTTATTTTGACTTTGGCAACATTGCTACTTTAATGCCATTTCTTCAGTCAGTGTATGCTTAAGTCATTGCATGAACATAATAAGTGTGCTTAATGGGCTAAGCTAGCATGTATATTGTTACATACCAAGGTCAGTGCACATTTATTCTTCATGCATATCAAGTCTGTGGATATTTTGCATGTCTACATATAAGGTCGATGCAGATCTTGTAGCAAGCATTTGAAGTCTGTGCACATCTTGTATGACTTACAAGGTCAGTGCAAGTTTCTATAGAAGTGCGCAAAAAGGTCAGTGCATGTTTTGCATTACGCATATAAAGGTCGGTGCACATTTTGTATTATGCACATAAAGGTCGATGCATGTTTTGCATTACGCATATAAAGGTCGGGGCATGTTTTGCATTACACACATAAAGGTCAGTGCATGTTTTGCATTACGCATAAAAGGGTCGGTGAACATTTGCCATATGCATGTAAGGGTCGGTGCACATTCTGTAGTGTGCATAACAAGGTCGGTGCACATTCTGCAATGTGCATGACAAGGTCGGTGCACATTTTGCAGTGTGCATGACAAGGTCGATGCACATCCTACAGTGTACATGATAAGGTCTATGTACATCTGCCTTGTGCCTATACCTAGTCGATGCACATTTGCACATAGCTTTTCAAGTCTGTGCACTTATTTCTTTTAGGTCATTTCACATTTGCCCTTTACTATATCAAGTCAATGCATGTACTATAGCAAGCATATTTAGAGTCCGAGCACATGCACATTTCGTTCAGTTAAGTCTGTGCATCTTTCATTATAATTGTGAGAATCACATATTGTGAGAATCACATATATCATGCTGACTTTATTTTTCACATCAGGAGGAATATGCTAATCATAGCCGAAGTTACGGCCAAAACGGAAAGGATAGTTTGGCTCTAAAAAGATAGTCCCACCTTTCCGAAACACTAATACACTTGGGCAGATAGCCAATGCCCACTCAATCAGCTCAGGTTCTAAAATGGGCCAGGTCACAGGCACTCCTGAAATAGGATGGGTGTACATTTCAGTTGCTTCCATCTTGCACTCGCGTTGGTGATTAACCAAGGGGCTAGAGTGTGTGGCCAAGCTCCAGAAGTGAATAGTTCCAGCGAAATCCACTAGGACCTTTGTCAACCGGCCCCGGATGGAGAAAAGCTATTGTGTAGTAGTATCTGACTCTACGCTGGCAAATTCAAGCATCCTCGGATACAACGTCGGTGCTTGGAGTGTTCTTGGTGCAAACTCCGAAAACAACGTGCATACCTAAGCATTAAAGAAGTGGATGGACCCTACAGTCCTGAGACTCCGTGGGGTGCGGGGCCTACGTAGCTCCCCCAACGTCTTGTAAATTAAGCAAAGTGTCGTTGGACATAAAGCTAGCTTCATACCCTAGGCCATCTGACAAGCCGAGTAGATTGCTTCTGGGCAGATAACTATTTCATCTACCTAAGGGAGAGCGAAAGAACAAAGCCAATATGTCAGGAAAGCTACACAAGTGTGTCACAGCATCAATTCCGGTTGGATTTGGTCCACTCTGATATGCCTGGCGAAGGGAGGACGACAAGCTCACTTTGAATCTGGCCCTTTTCGCCTACTGAGTAGCAGCTGGTATTACGAACGGATAGTTGGTGTACTTTAAGTTGCCCTGGAAGAAGTATTGGATCCATAGGCCCATCCAAACTTTCTTTCGGTCTCCTTTATTCCTGCTCTGAGATGAGGAAGCTCTGGATGAATCTTCATAATAGGACAAGCATAATGTCCTGTATACTTTCATGAAATAACGATACGACAGGCCAATGAAGTATCGACCCTTGCTATTGGATTCATCCTTCAGGTAGTCAGTGAGGCAAACTTCTTCATGTGGCTCACCGTCAATGGGCAAGCCGCTAAGCTGTGAGAGGCTCCATAAATCTAGCGAGGTCTCACCTTCAGCTGTGTAAAAGGTGTTGCATTCAGAATTGAAGACCTCGATCATGCCACAGCACAAACCATTCAAAATGAGGTACCGAAACCGGGAGGCGTAAACACTATTAAAGACTCCCGCTATGATCAAAACTAGGGCGTACTCTTTCAAGACATAGTCCGTGAATTTCACTACCCTAGTGCGGAAGGAGTGTGCATCTACAACCTTCAAATCTGCGAACCAGCCGGTAGTGAGTTGATATTTGAAGTGAACTGCCGGGCAGTTTAGAATGAAGGGTTCTTCCTGATATCCCCACTTCGTCGGCGCCAAGAAAAGGCCATAACCCAGAACTTCTTTCTGCACACACCCTACGACATAGTCCCACCTGGCTGGGGTAAACTCATGAGCTCGAGTCAGCATATTTTGAGCAGGCAGCAGCTCAGCAACCCCTAGAACATCCTTCCATTAGCGAGGTTCCCTTGAAAGATAGATGGCTTCATGGCGATGGACCACTCATCTTAGGTTGTTTCACTCCACGAGGATAGCCTACTCGGCTCTCTAAGCCATCATCACATCTCTCCTCCCGACAATAGTGAGGCAGCAGATGAAGGACAGAAGATGCTTATCTTTCAGAAGATCCCGATGGTATCTTTCGCTACGGTGATAGTGGAAAGTTCCAGCTGCAACTGAAAGAAGTGAAGGGTCTACAGTATCAGTCTCGGAGTCTAAAGACTCGTGAAGCACTGCTATCTTGTCACGGCCCATATCCAACATGTGAATATTCGCCCAAGTCACTGTTGGGCTGAACGGATTGGTCATGGGAGCATGAGAAGATGAGCCCGAAGCAGAAGCCATCTGGTCTGTTAAAGATATGCTAGAAAAGAAGCAGGTCAGTAATAAAGACTTGAAATATATATATAAGAGCCAAAGTAATTAAAAAAAAATCGACAGAGTCTCCCCTTATCCGGGGATCTACCAAAGAAAAAATAGGAAGTATGTGTTGCTTGCCTAGCTCTAATTCCATGTTCCTCACTCAGTAGATGTTTGATAAGGGTAGTGTAAGATCCATGTTATAGAACCGGTTCGGTCTCAGTAGTTCTTGCTAAGTAGTTGGTGGCTGTCTAGCTACTGCTTGTTCTAATTCCGCATTAGATTCTGCTACTGCCCAAAAGTTTTAATCGGGTGACAAATCCATTCAATCCCCCCTTTTTGGATCTGCTACAGACATTCCATCTGTAGGATTTAGTCTCTAGGCATCCATATTGTCTTATCAGTAGGATGTTGACAGTTGCACCGGGATCGACCAGGATTCTGTTCAGCTCCTGTCCATTCAGGTGTCCTTTCATGTACAGCGGCCTGTTGTGATAGATAGTAGGGAGTAGCATGTCATCCTGAGTGAAGGTCATGCTGGCCTCTGGTAATGCTTCAGCCAAGCATCTTTCATATTGAGCAGGCGTCTATAAAGTAGTGACGATCGCCTGTCGAGTCTGTTCACTTAGAGAAAGGATCTCCCAAATTGTAAACCTTACTAGGAGCTTCTTGAGTAGCTTCATTATCCTGCTTCCAGCTCAGACATCAGACAGCTTCATTTCTTCTACCCACGTGGGCTTGGAAGGATTTTGAGTTGCGACCTCTGACAGACCTGCCTCATCGGGCTCCGACTCGGCATCCTTCTGCTTGGCGTCATGCTCTTGCTGCCCTTCATTGGCTGCTGTCGGGAAAGCTTCATTTTCATCCGGAACTCCGAAGGTTGCTGGGGCTGCGGGTGGGTACCCCTGATTGCAGGGTCGGCATCCTCACATGGTTGCTTTCCTTTTGACATTTTTAGAAATTCGAGGAAGGAAGGGGTGGGAGTGCTACCCCCACTCTGGTTGTAAAGGCCTAACGGAGGAGGGATTTGGGCTCCCTTGACCTCCGGGGGAGGTAACATATAGGGCTGCTCACCCCTGAATATAATATTGTGGTTAGCGGGTGGCTAGCGCCCCCATTTCCAGCCTGACCGAGTTGCATGAGTAGCAGTTGCGGCCTTAGCCCGGCTTCCCCTGGTAGCAGGTGTGAAGCATATCTCCTCTTGCTCCTCTTCGCTAGGCAAATTGAAGGGAGTTGAGAGGGTATTGCAGGAGAGGACCAGCGATTTCTTGGCTTTGCTGGCCTTTCTCTTCTTCTTTTGTTTTTTTCTTCATTTCTTCGGCTGGCGCGTGCCCCAAAATAGGCTGCCATCCTTGTCAGATGCCTTGTCAGCTTCTTCCTCCTACTTAAGTGAAAGCTATTCTAACTCCTACCACGGGACGTGGTCCCGCATTAGGAGGGGCTTCAGTTCAAGCTATACATATTTATCTAGCCCGTTTATGTAGCTTTGTAGCCTCCAGGCTTCAAGGCTGACTTCCTTGGTCACTGGCAGCAGAGTCTGCCTCCTCCGATTGTGTGTAGGTATTCTGATGATTGCAGGTGGGTTGATCCACACAAGTGCTGCCACTGGCAGAGTTGGTCAAGGCGTGATGCCACGATCATGTGCCCCCACCTTGGAGTGAGGTGCATTCTTTTTCTTACTCTTTGCAGGGACTTGCTGCCATCCCAGTTGCTCTTTCATTGGTGCCAAGAAGTAGGCTTCAAAAGTGTGTTGGGTACTGGCTTTCGCAATCTCCTCAGGCAATGCCTGCTACAGGGCGACCATGTTAACCGTGGCTCTTCTTAGAGGGGCTTCATGCGGTTGTCCACCTTGTACTCCCCTAGATCTATCTCTTCCTTTCTTCACCATGCCTTCAATGATATCATTGAAGACATAGCAGTCTTCAATTGGATGCCCCAGCATCTGGTGATAGGGGCAAAATCCTGGGCTGTCTCTTCTTTTCAAGTCCTCTGGAGTCTTCGGCTCAGGCAAGGTGACCTTGTCGTATTGGGTTACCCAATCAAACCAAATTTTGATCTTCTCTTTTAGGAAAGAGTAGGCCTTCTTCATTTTGTCTGGGAGTGAGGGACCCTCTTTATTATCTTCGATTTTAGCAGGCTGAGGGGCAAGCGCCTTCTAGCCTTTATCCTTCTATTGCTCAAACGCCTTGATATCAAGGGTGTTAGCTTCTTTAGGCGCTTAACGCCATTCTACTGCTTTGCCTTTTTGTGTTGTGGCAGTAGTTGATGTAGGGGCAGGCCTAGCTAGGAAGGCTTCTACCTCAGCCACAATGTTGTTTAATTAATCGAACGATCATATTTCCATGCCAATCATCTTTTTCCGCACCTCCCTCCTGAGGTTCTGCTTGCAGCTTTTTACAACGTCCTCCTGGTGTGGGGGCTGCTTGCATCTCATTCCGAGGTTTCTCCACCTCTTAATATATTCAAGGGTTGTCTCGTCTGCCCTCTGTCTTGTTGAGTAGAGTTCGGTCACTGTGACCTCCCTCTTTGTGACATGAAATCTTTCTATGAATTTCTTTTGCATGTCCGGCCAGTCGCTGATCGACCCGGCCGGAAGGCTTGAATACCATTCAAATGCGAGCCCCGTTAGTGAGGACCCGAAAAACTTTAGCAAGTATGACTCGTCGGCAGCTAGATCACCTATGACGGTCATGTAGTAGGCGACATGTTCTTTCGGGGATCCCCTCACATTGAACTTTTCGAATTTGGGAGGCTTGATGATCCCAGGATGGAGCCGCTTCGCAGCATGGTGTGGCGGGTGTGGTACCTGGTAGGCATCAAATGCGACATAGTCGCCTTCACTTCTTTCGGCAAGCTTCAGCTTGATCATCCTTTTCACCATTAGCTTGTTTATGGTGGTCGAATCATCCGGTTCTGGGTAGAAGTGTGCCAGCTGCAGGTATGGAGTAACCAGAGTGGTCGCCTGTGGAGGAGGACACAACAGTGGAGGCGCCGGGGGTGTCTGGTGCACTAGCGACAGCACTGGCGGCATCAGCAGTAGTGATGTGCGCTATTGTGTAGCTGCCAAGTTGGGCTCTACCGACTGGGGCAAGGTGTAGAGTGGTGGGAAGTCGCTCCAGTTGGCCACTCCCCACGATGATTCGCCCTGCATCTCGGGCTGCTTGGAAGCCGAAGACTGTTCTATCTTCTCCATTAGTTGTTTCTTCAACAGCTCTATCTCCTACCGATATCTTTGAAGCATCGTCAGCATAGCAAGGTCCATGGCCGTTGTGCTGGGGATGGCTTCTGTTGTTTCCCTAGATGCGCCTTCAGGTAGGATGTCGAGCATCACATCCTCCTCTTCCGCCATCACCACATTAGTACTTAGAATGGCGGCTTCATCAAGTTACAGGTGGTGAGCTAGGTCTTGATTTCCCCTAGCTACTTCCATCATCTCCCTCGCGGCTTCTACCCTTCAGGTATTCGGCCCTGGCCTTTCGACCAATTGAGCCAGCTCCAGAGGCTCCTTAAGTAGTCTTCCATATCGGCCAAGCACCCCGGCCATATTGCAAGTGAAGACTTGCATTCTTTTCCTCTGTCGATGGACCTTCATTTTCACATGCTCCGAGAAGGTCAACCTCTCAAACCCGAAGATTCTCTTTCTTTCCTCCTGCCGAGGGGCGGCTTCATTGGCTTCAAGCCCCAAGTCGTTCTCACATCCATTACCGTCCACAGATGACGTCATTCTTCTTTCTTCTTTTTCTTCTATTGCCGTTGATGGTCGACCTTCTTCTCCTACCATGGCTGCTTGTAGCAGCCGTTGTTGGCCTACTGAGGGGCTGCCTAGACCCTTGAAGTAGTTCCTGACTAGATTGGTCATCTCTTCTTGCCCCCGCTCCTGATGTAGGACAGGGGATAACTGTCGACCTCCTGTCGGTGGGATGTATGCTAGCCGGGCTCTTCTGGCGGGTTGCTCGAATCTTCTCCCCAGTGTGGGGATGATAGCTTGTCAGGCGCATGCCCTGAAGCTTGGACGGCATGGAGGATCCGCAAAAACCTCTTATCTTCTTGGGGCCAGGCCCCTCTCTTTGTCCTCTTTCACCTCAGAGCTTAGAGTGGTAGTAGTCTTGCGCCTCGTCGCGAACAGGTTGGATCCTCTTGGGAACCCACACTTGTTTGAACATCTTTGGCCTTGGGGCCAGTTTCTTCTGGTCATAGTGACTGACATCTTCTTTTTCTGCCCTTCTTCCTCACAGGGCCTGGAAAGCATTGCGGGTTGGCACAGCAGCGACCACCCAATCTGGGACTACTTGGGCTTCACGTCCGTCCAGGAAGATCTGGACGCCCCCGATCAAAATAGTTTTCCCAGACATTGAGAGTCATCCGATCATAGGGGACAGTAGTTCTTTTGCGGAATTCCTCTGGCGTGGATTCCCGAGCTTGTTGTAGTAAGTGGGGTGAGCCCCCTGAGCTACATGGTGCACCATACAGCTCATCAGTTGAGTTCGACTTGTCGCCAAACTCTTGCAGCTTCGGGCATTGTAAGCCCTTGTCTTCACGCCGGCCTCTCCCTTCATCCGGAAGCTCGACATCTAGCACGTCGGTGAAGGCTACCCCAAAGAAGTTGGGGAAGCCGACCACTAGTGGAAAGGAACCAAATGTTGTTGGTACCGCCAGGTACCCCGTAGCAGCATGGCTGGCCACGATCTCGGGGCCGAACGTCAGTGCAACGAATCCAACAGCGATCGTCATTCTTCATGTGCAATTATAGAAGAAGCAAACAATCAGCAGTCTTTGAGAGGGTCTCAGGAACCACCATACTAGGTTCCCAGGAATCCTTATCTTATCAGCTCTTGAATTCTATGCCTCAAAAATTTCTCAGTGTCGACCCCTTTCAACAGGAATTCGGTATAGCTATCCTGGAATCTGCCATTGAGGCAAATTGACCTCTTGTCGCTTCATTGCTCCAATGATTTCTGCCCCTTTTGGACATTTGCATAGCTATTCTGGCTGCCATGAAAGACTCACCACTTTCACGCACGTGGTATCATGTACGTAAAGCTATTGGCTTTCGTCCAGCATACGGTTAGTGTGCATTTTCCATCTCCATGCATTGCATAGAAAAATCGTAAAAATTTGAAAAATGGACAACCAAAAGTAATTGCTTTCAGATTGCATTACTTTGACATGCTCACATCTCATGCTCATGTGTACCTCCATGATTCACAATATGTTGTTTTTACTGTGCCTTCACGACATATGATGCATATTTGTGTAAATATGTTTCTACCATGCCAAAAGACCTAACAATTTACATTGTGCTGGTCATTACCAATTGGTATCACTTGCTCTCTAAAACGCTCAGCATCACTCACTAACAAGTGGTGTCAACTCCATGTCTACACGGTCTTCTCTCTACATAATTCTTACTTTACTAGCATTCATGAGGGACCATACACTCCCTTCAGGGACCCAACAATTGTCAACCTTAATCAGTGTACAACCATTGGCATGTAATTCCACATCAATTTTTGGAACACTGAGCAGGTATCTCAGGTTGCTGCACATTTAATTGCTCCCTCTAGGTATGTATATCATGTGCTAATAATCCCCTACTTTCCTCCCTTCCTTCCTAACTATGCCATATATTCTGTCTATTATGTTCTTTTGATGATGTCAAAGGGGGAGAGAATTATATGTGCCATTAGCTAGGGTATGCATATGGGGGAGAATGCATATAAGGGGAGTGACTTATAGGGAGAGAGAAGGGGAGAGAAAGTCTTTGTGCTTCAATTCATGATTACATTTCGTTACATCTTGACTTACAACGTACTCATAATGACTCATAGTTTCCATCATCAAAAAGGAGGAGAATGTTGGGCATATATGTAACATACTAAATTCTACTATTTTGATGATGTCTGACTATGACTCATTGATGAGTTTGACCTGCATTTGATAATGTCAACATTCGTGCATTTCAGGTCAAGCCAACATTGGCAACAAAATGTGTCTCCTAAGATAGACAGAAATCAAGGCTAAACTGTAGATACATGGTGGCACAAAAATCAAGGCAATTGGCTACACAAAAATTAAGACATGTGATATTACTGATAAGTGCACAGAAAATGAGGTAGCTGGATGCACAGAAATCAAGCCAGAGAGGTTTCGCAGAAGTCCATGCAGTCAGGTCAGTGCATAGCATCATCACTTCCAGAACAAAGGTCGATGCACATATTCATTTTGGACTAGTAAGGTCGATGCACATTTCAGTCTGCTACAAGCGAAGGTCGATGCACATTAGCTACTTCTAAAGGAAGGTCGATGTACATTACTGTTTATGGAGACTATGGTCGATGCACTTTCTGCCAATTGCTGAACAAAGGTCGACGCTACTTCAAGTCATGAAGATTAAGGTCGATGCACATGATGAAGACTGAGGAATAAGGTCAATGCACATCAAGCCAATGCAGAATAAAGGTCGACGCACATTTGCCTTGTGCATATAGAATGTCAGTGCACATCTTCCTTGGTCATTTAGAAGGTCGATGCACATCTTGTATCTTGCATACTTAGGTCGATGCACATTTTACATCTTGCATTATAGGGTCTGTGCACATTTGCATGATAGCATGCTAGGTTGATGCACATTTCACTTCTTGCTTTGTAAGGTTGGTGCACATGTGCATTTCTACTCACATGGTCGATGCATGTTTTGCCATCACTGCTATAAGGTCGGTGCATGTTTACATTATAGCACTATCAGGTCGATGTGCATTCCTCTTGTTACATACTAAGGTCAATGCATGTGCATAATGGTTGCATACCAGGTCGATGCATGTTCATTCTGGTGCATTAGAAGGTCGATGCACATATGTATTTCTGACTAAGCCACCACTCGTGGCCAGAGATAAATCTCCCTTCTTTTGTTACCGCAGAAGGGACATGAACAGTAACCCACTACTCACCAAAACCCAGAGGATTAGATCCTCTCTTCCTCTGAATCCACAAAGGGAAATCGTGAGTGACACCCAGTCACTCACAATCAGAGACCCAAGTCTCCCTTCTCCTGAACACATAGGAGGAACCTCGAACTCCAAAACAGAGTATCGGAAGACACTAAGGAAGTGGAAAAAGAAAATAACAAAGAGAAAATAGAACTGACAGAAATAACCCAAAACCAATATAGCTCACGCAGGAGCAAAACTGTTCTAGATCTGATCCAAGAATAGATAGACACAGATCTTCAAGTAGGCTCGGCTCCCCTAGCTTCTCTGGCTCTCTTAGCTCTATTTTTCTCCTTTCCCTCACTGACTGGCTCACCTTCCACGCTCAAGTACTCTCTTTTCTTCTTCTCCTTGATGGCCACTTCTCTTCTTCTCTTCTGTATATTCTCTCATTGATTTTAATCGCAGGAGAGGGTTTTTATAGAGCATCAAGCTTGGGTACCACGAGCTTACGCTTAGGGCGTGTGGAGGGCTCGTTCCTGCCTTTCCAGAGATGCCTCGCATCAGGTGCAGATGATGCAATGATCCATGTGGCAGAATATCAGAATAGTATTCACCTTGGATCACGTGCCGACTCATAAGCTTCCTGGTCCACGTGTCTTGAAGTATGAACTAACGTACCCATGTGACCACTATCCTTCAAGTGTTTGATGGAGTTTTTGTAAGTAAGAGTTAAGACATTTCATCAAACACTTTATTATTATTAGTGGTTCATAAGATATTTAGGCAAGTGTGAAAGATCCATAGACTTGACTAAGCATTATGCACACAGGATGCATTGACATGATATGAAACCTTGACACACTAGCATCGACCTTATATTTAGTATGCTCAGACCTTAAAGGTGCATGTGCATAGACCTGGAGTTCTGAATGTGCATAGACCCTAAAATGTGCACAGACTTTGGTCTATACATGTGCATCGACCTTGATGCAACATGTGCACAGATAAAAGTGTGCTCAGACTCTAAATGTTGTATGTGCACAGACCTCAAACATGCATAGACCTATATGCACAGACTTGAAACAGGCTCAGACCTATATGTGCACGGACTTCTAATGTGCACATACCCTAGACATGTATAAGGCAAATGTGCATCGACCTTGTCTATGTACAAGGCAGATGTGCATCGACCTTATCTATGTACAAGGTAAATGTGCATCGACCTTCATGACTAAATATGTGCATATCCACTGACCTATATGCATAAGACAAGAATGTGCACCAACCTAATGTGCTGACTAACAAAATGTGCACCAACCTTGATTTGCTAACAACCAAATGTGCACCGACCTTATAACCATATCAGTGCTATGTGCATCAACCTTATGATCATGACTTCTACATGTGCACAGACTTATTACACATGATGGCCTATGTGCATCAACTTTATGAGCAAGCAGTCAGAATATGCATCGACCTCTATATACTAGCTACATGACATGCATCGACCTTCTAAACGCACACGTAAAATGTGCATCGACCTTTGTTAACTGAAGTTCAAATGTGCGTCGACCTTACATGCTTAGAAGAGATACATGCATCAACCTTCAATGCACTTGCTAACTCATATGCATCGACCTTAATGCGATATGTATGAACATGCACGGACCTGCATATGCAACACTATGAGCATGCACGGACCTTCATATGCAGCACTGATAAAATGTGCACTGACTTTGAGTTGCTACCCCTGTTATACAAGCATCGACCTTAGCATGCCGTCTAAGAGAATGTGCACTGACCTTGGATGCTGATTAACAAAGTATGCACTGACCTGTGTGAAGGTGTGAACAGGGATATGCATCGACCTTATGACACACTATATGTAAAGATGCATCGACCTGATATTGTACTATGACCAATGTGCACCGACTTGCATAATGCATGTGGTTCGACTTTAAGTGTGCATACGTGTACATATGCACTAACTATCAGCCTGTGAGGCTCGGGACGACCTAGTGGTCCTTCTAGGGACCACTAGGGTGTGAAGCGGTCATGTGGAGACCGCCAGGGTCCCCCTTATGTCGGTTCGAGCCTTGCAGTCACGTGATGGACCGCTAGGAGGGCTTAGCGGTCTGGTGAAGACCGCCAGGCGTCGCTTAGCGGTCACGGTATGACCGTTTGTCCGTGTTTTGATCGTTTGAGGTCAATGGGGTAGCGGCCTTGCGACTGACTGCTAGGTTACGCCTAGCGGTCAGGCGGAGGAGTGCCACCCTGCTTGGCGGTCCAGGACTGACCACTTGGGGTTTGGTTTGCCTTCGGCCTTGCAGTCCTGGCTGGACCACTAGGCCGAGCCTTATGGTCTGGAGGAGACCGCCAGGATCCCTTGCTGTCTAGAGAGGATCACTAGGTGATTTTTCATGCTCTCCGTGTCCGTTTTACATTTTTTTGGTCTCTGGTCGGTCCGGTTGAGACCCAATGACCGACCTATGACCTCGCGAGTGTCCCGAATGCTCCGTGGGGACTGTGACCATATTTTTGGGTGTCCGGAGGTATCGTATTTACTCGATTAGTGTGGTCGTGGGTTTAAGGGTCCAGGCGACCCTCTTGTGTTCTGAACTTTCGTGATTGCGTTAAATCGAGTCACCGTGAGTCAGCATGAGTACGGGGGGTCTTCTCCGTGCGACGTGAGTTTTTGCGAAAAGTGATTTTCGAGTGGGCCGTGTGTATGGCCTTGGACTGTGAGTCCAGTTAACCAGCCTGGGGCTGGAAATTTTTCGTGTGTCTCGTGGATGAGAGATCCACTCGGCGACTTGTGAGCTGCCTTGAGAATCATGTCACCGTGGTTTCAGACCTAGGGATTAGGCCGGATTGACTATGCTGTGCCATCACATGCAGCGGTCTTGACCCAAGTCTCGTGACTTAAGGCCCGTTGGGTTATTAGGTCTAGTGGGCTGTCCAGAGTCTGGTGGTCGCGAGCCACCTATTTCTTCGCATTACTCCAGATAGATGCGTGCGTGGTTTTCAGTGTTCACGTTTTGTGAGTCCCCACTAGTCGTAGCTTTTCTGCGCACGTGGGTGCGGACCCACTTGGGAGTGGTGGAGAGCGTGACCCGAGTGAGACAGTTTTACGCTGGTTACCGTAGGGCCCCTTGCCTTTGTAGCCTGAGTACGGCTGGGGAAAAAATCAGCTAGATGACCCGACCTAGAGCAGATGGTCTGTGTGTGTACGCGTAGCTGGGGGCAGAGGACTCGCGCTGACGAACTCGACCCCAGCTAGTCATTGTTCTGTGTTACTAGTACGGTGTCTCAGTTCTCGCTGGGCTGGAGGGAGACACTTGAGGTGCGGACTAAGACGTCAGTGGACGCATCCGACCTTTCTTATGGTGGGCGGTACTCCCATCACATGACGTGAGTTGTCGTGTTGCAGGTTTTCATTTCCCGTCTGCGAGATAGGGTTTCGTGTGTAGTTCGGACGTTTTTCTGGAGCTGATGTCTAGGGTTTTCAGTGAGCGTCATCGAGGGTTTTCCCCTAGACGGTGTGGAGTTCAAGACGGCGAGGTCGTGACCGTATTTTCGGACTGCGTGATTTCGGAGTGGGCCTTCGCGTGTGAGCACAGGCCTCCACGATAGAGGTGCCATAGCGTTTTCGGAGTAGCGTGACTAGGGCGGTCCGTGTTCTGGTAGTCCCCCGACTGTGGGATCAAGACGTTGAGTTTCAGTACTGTAGGAGTAGCTGTAGAGCCGAGATTTTACCGGCCACCGTGTTTTCTGTTCTTACTTTACTGTTGTTCTTGTTGTAGTTGCTACTTTCTGTACCGCCGTTGTTTTCGGTTGGGGGTCTGCGGGAACCCTACTGAGCCAGTGATAGGAGGCTCACCCCTGAATTTTAAGTGTTGCAGATCTTCCTTAAGATTCGAGGGCGATGCGTGGAGATTTTTAGTTGCCAGTTCGCCGGGCTGAGTGTTCACTTGGCATTTGGTACGTTCTCTGCCTTAGACTGTACTTTCTGTTGGACTGGACTCTGTTGTACTTAGATTATTTATTTCTATTAATTATTATAGAACAAGAAAGTCAACAATGAAGGCTTCGGTGCTGGCGGTCGATCGCTTCTGGGCCGACGGTCTACCGAACTCTGCAGACAGGGGGGTTTTTACATTCTGGAAAGTTAGGTTGATCAATTTTGGTTTGGCGGTCGACCGAACTCTGCAGACATGCCTTCTTTTCAATTCTGTTATTTTAGGTTGACCACCCATTGTGAAATGGTTGACCTAAAATCTCCAGTCTTGTAAAACTTAAATGTTAGCCCAATAGAAACTAGCCATAGGATCGATGCTTGGATTGAGCTTGTGTCATTATTGATTTTAAGTCCGTTCAAGCTCTTTTTAACACATTAGGAGGATTATGTTCATTTAAATGAGTTAAGATGGACTTAGGCCTTGATTGTATAAAACCCTCGTTCTAATGCATGGCACGTGATAGACATATGTCCTGGAGTTTTGTTATCATCAAAATCACTTAAATATACCCAACAGAAACAACAACAAAAATCCAACAGAATGAGAAATCCAGTAAGGCTGCAAAGCAGATCAAGGCTGAAGAACACGGCTGACTGGTATTCTAGTTGCACGCTTTCTCCTCCTCCCTTCCTCTCAGACCTTCTACTGTGAGCTCTGGATGGGCACTCTTTCTACTCTCTTCTCTCTATTTCTCACGTCCAACCCTTCTCCGGGCTTCACCAGTAGCAATGGTAGTAGCAGTCCTCCATGCAGGGTGCGTCCAATTTATAGACGTAAGCAACAGAGAAATTTCCCTCCAAAGATTTACCATTTGATTGGCTGGAATAAATAATTGAAGTTTGACCGAGAGTCTCTGTAGCATCTCAATTTTCATTGGCTGGCATGCAAGAAGAACGTCCTTCTGTCCTAGAAGATTTTCCAGACCCATCTCTGATTGGTTGGACGCAAAAAGAAGGTTACCATGAAAGGTGACATTTTCCACATTTGTAACCTTACAAATCTTCTGTCCAAAAAGTTGTTTTGACAATCAAATGATGACAAGGACAGTTATCTATCCTAGGAACCTTTTTCACACCTCAAAAATTATATTTTTGGAGGTTTGCGGTTCCTTTTTTTGGTTCCTGGATGGTTTTCAAAAAGTACAGTTCTCACAAAATTTTTCAGAGGTTCCTTGAGTGCGTCGACACAGCATCACCATTGCGTCAACGCATCTGTTGACGATACTCCTTTGAACGGCTTCTGGAAGGCCCCTAGCATCGATACCCTGATAAGATAAGGTCGACACAGCTGGGTATAGTTTGGAAGGGACAGAGGTCAAGCAAACTGGGGTCGACACCAGGTGTCGACACCCTCACTTTCCATACAGGTCTGTCGACGCAACAAACAAAGGGCGTCGATGCATCCTTTGCAAGATGTGATTATAACGGCTTCTGTGAGGGCCTGAGGTCAATGCTCTGAGACCTTGAGGTCGACGTAGTGTGGCTCGACAGAACACAACCAATGAGGGGTCGACACCATGGGTCGACACTTTCAATTCCCACACTGGAAATGTGATCAAGAGGTCGAGACAGTGAGTCCATGAGGTCGACATAGCTGAAGACCTATTTGGATTTTTTTTCTTCCTCGTGTGATCACATGCGTTAACGTATCCTTTGGTGAGGTCAACGTAGCCTTTAGTCTTGGTTAAGCTTCTTCGTATCTGGCCAATCAAAGGATTTTTCATGAGTTTCTAAATTAATTTGCCAATGACTTATAGTAAGACATCATCAAAACATCATTTATCCAACACCAACACCATCCTCATAGCCACAGGCTGAGGATGTCCAGTACTAGCCACAGTGCCACCTTCAGGCTCTTAGAAAAAAAAAGATAAAAGAAAAGAAGAAAAGAGGTTAAAAATGGAGATATCCTGGCAAACTCAGTCATTCTCTTCACTCAGAGGTGACTGAGGGCAAAAAGGCCAGTAACCCGACTGAGGTGAAAACCCACAAGGGCACTTCAGGTAGAATTGGGTAATCCCTCAGTGTGGAAATCCGTAGGGATGCATCGGAAAAAGTAAAAGGGGGTTGACTCTGGCGAAAATCCGAAAGGGCGGTAGGGCCGGTAGCACTAGAGGGGTTTTCAGATAATCTTCCAGCTTGTCAAAGGCTATTTGGCATTCTTCATCCCAATAAAAAGGGACATCTTTCATCATCAACTTGTGAAAGGGGTGACATCGCCTGACAGGTTGGATATGAATCACCGGATATAAGTCAGGTGGCCTTGTAGAGATCTCAACTCGAAGAGGTTCCTTGGTGGAGGTAGCTCCTGAATCACCTTGATCTTTGTGGGGTCTATTTCAATTCCTCGATATCAGACAATGAAGCCCAAGAATTTACTACTCGACACTCCAAATGCATACTTCATGGGGTTCATCTTCAGTTCATACTCTCTAAAACTCTAAAATATGACTCAGATGTCCTGCAGATGGTCTTGTTTTTTCTTGGTCCTGACCATCAGGTCATCTATGTAGCAAATGACCTTGTGGTAGAGCAGTTCGTCAAATATTCTGGTCATCACCCACTGATAAGTTGTGCCAGCGTTCTTCAATCCGAATGGCATCCTTTGTTAGTGATAAATGCCTTTGGGGGTTTGGAAGGCTGTGTGGACCAGATCATGCTCCGCGATCCATATCTGATTATAGCTTAACGACCCGTCCATAAATGACAGAGCTTCGTGGCCGGTTGTGGCATCGACCATGACTTCCATGATTGGCACTGGGAAGTCATCCTTGGGACAGACTTTGTTCAGATCTCAAAAATCTACACATATCTAGATTTGCCCATTCTTCTTTTTCACGGGCACAATATTAGCCAGCCACGTGGTATATTAGTTTTCTTTGACGAAACCCACATCAATGAGTTTGTTTACTTCTTTGCATATCAGAGTGATGAGTTCTGGTCTCATGTGTCGTGGTGACTGCTTTACCGGCTCGGCCTCCGAATTTATAGCTAGCTCATATTGTGAAACTGCGGGGCTGAGTCCTGACATCTCCTTGTAAGTCTAGGCAAAGTAATCCCAGTATTCTTGTAGCAGCTGGATATACGGCTTTTGTTCTTTAGATGACAATTGAGCACTAAGGAAAGTTAGCCTAGGCTCATCTTTAGTTCCCAAGTTGATTTCTATCAGCTCATCAACCATGGCTTGGCCTCCGTCTTTTATTTCCGAGGGTGCTGGCTGGAGGTCTACGAAGTCTGGAATGTCATCTTCGAGCTCGAGTACCTCGGGCCCTTCACCTTGTTTTACCCGGACTTCGTCAGGGGTTTCTGATTCAGCTGATGGTGGCTGTATGAATTTTTCTGTCAGTAGGTCTACCGCAACTGTGGTTTTAGGAGCCGTGCTAGCAGTTTCAACCTTTGCTGGAGTGTCGGCAACCTTGCCAGGTCGACAGTTATTTCTCGCGGAGCTGGAGGAACAACACTGTGATTTTGTGGTATATGAAGACGACTCTGTTCTATCGCCTCCTTGAATCACTATGTCTCCAATAGAGATGTCATGTTCTCTTCCAGCAATAGGCATTTCCCGATCAGTCTCAGTAGAAACTTCCTTGATCGGTATAAAAGGTGGTGATATCTTTGCTCGGTGAGCACTATAAGAAAAGGCTAGGGATAGCCTTGTTTCCTCAATATCTTCGGCTTTGCTACTACTGGCCGTGTCAAATTTGGCTTGTACAACCATTTCTTTGGGTTAGACCTGCTCCCAACACCTGCAAGGAGTCATGGCTTCGAATTCTAAGCCTCCTAATTGAGCTAGCTCAGTATATTCAGCTTCTGCCGGGTATTAAAAGTTGCCCCTTGTGAGCTGTCTCCTGTTGGGTAGAAAGTGGAGATGGTGTCCACTTCATAGCACCAACCTTCAAGGGTGAAGCCCAACCCCGGATGTTGGGAAACGCATCTCAATTATTTGTCCAGGCTGGCAGGATACCAAAGCTTCTGGAATGCTTCCATCTCCTTGCGAGGCTGGCCGAAAGGGATATACTATTTCCAGAACATCTTGGTCATCCGGTTTGTTGTGAACGTCAGCCCCTGCACGGGGACTAATGGGTTCTTTATGTCTTCAGGGAGATGTGATAAGGACACCAGAGCTAGCCGTCGTTATCAGACACGTAGCACGACTCGAGCGACGCCTCTCAGCCAGGGACCACCCCATGCATTTTCCACCCCATTTCCCCCTCTCATCCTCCCCATTTCCCATCTCTTTCTCTTACTGCCACCCAGGCAGACACAGCAGTAGATCGGATGCCCTATTGTAGTAATGCCCCCACCTTCCCTGACGAGCTTCTAGTGTCCAAAATTGCATCTGAAGATTCTACTCTGAAGTGGCTTTCCAACAAGTGGTCGTGCACCCTTATCCGAGGTCGGAGTTGGGCAAGAGGCCCGTTTCCGTCAGGTAGTGTAGATCAACTCCGGATAGTGGCAGAGATGGGTTACAGAAGCTCCCACACCCACTCTTATGAGTTTCCTAGCATGCCCTTTGGTCGATGCAACCCTCCTCCAACCCTATTTCAGCTCCAAGAAGAAAGAGGTCATTCGGATACCAGAGCACCCCGTTTCGATCGTCGTCCCCATCGTGTGCGGACTGCTCGCCTATGCTCAAGAAGCACTGCACCAGCCAGATTGCAGAAGCCATCTCCTCCCCAACTAGTGGCCCTGGCTCCCCACCTTTGCTAGAGGTCCACCTTGGTCTCCCCTCTTCACAATGATAGTGGGTTTGGCTTCATCCGGTGACGAGGCTAAGAGGACCAACCCAGATAAGGCTCCCCTATCCAGCCGACGACCCTGACTGCGTAACCTCGCGAGAATAGACAGTGCTGGCACCTCACCTAGAAGACTGAGGCCATTCTAGTTCTGGAGCATCCCTGAAATGCCCCTCTTTTTGTCAAGGCTAGACCTGACTCCATTAGTCTCTGGATCAGAGAGTTACAGTACCGATAAGTCGGGCCTACTTTCCTATTCTCACATTCTACTGTACCCAGCCAGTGAGCAGAAAGTCCCATTCTATCATATGGGTGGGTTTCGAGGTGAAACTCAATGTAGCCAAGCTTGAGTCATCTTTCTTTCCAACAGAGCTAGTCCCAGTACATTTTGACATCCTAGCCAGGAGTGATGCCGCAAGCAAGGACTCTCTGGCATGCGAAAAATGGCAGTGGTGCAATCTTGCGAGAGTGGTCACTCTGGAGATCACCGACCCCAAAACATGCTGGATCTTTGCTCTCGAAGTTTCACAAGGCGAGCAACTTTCTAGTAGCACTAGCCTCACCTTCATCAGACATTCGGGCAGGAAGTTTCATCCCCGACAAGTTGTTGGGACCTGTGTAGACCACCGGGACCAGTGACTGTGTAGACCGATATTTCGGCCACCTCTATAACGTCGCCGAATCCCCTCCCCACCTGGCCAGCTGATCACCCCTCCCTACGTGGAGGTATAATTTGGTTGTAACTCTTTCTCCCCGCCCTTGAGCCAACCCTCTTGCGTGAGGCATAGTTTTGTATTAAAATATTACAGGTCAAGTGGCATCGGCGCAGCGTGTGGGTTGTGTTCCCATGCTTTCCCACTCGACTTTGTCTCCGATCAAAATTGGTGTCTTCACACCGATCAGCTGAGCATCTAGTCCCCCCTTGTTGGTTGACTTTTGCTTGTTTAGTATCGCATCTTAATGCCCATCAGACAGTGAGGTGAGTGCCCGCCCCATATTCCACCATTTGTGAGCCCACCGTGGAGTAAGTAGAGAGATCCACCACATAACCCACTCCCTCAGCATGCTAGCCGCCCACAAATTGTAGGAATCCCAGCCCCTCTGGGGGTCAACCCTGGCATAACCAAGTCGTCAGAATAGCAAGGTCTTGCCTCGAACCCTCACCACCATCCCGAGATGCCTTCGGGAAAGAGTGCGCACCACGTGAGCGAACCCGCCAAAATCGAATCCGTTGTCTTGTGTATGTGCTTGCAGGTCTAGGTTCGAGGATCATTTGGTCATCCCATTGCACCCCTAGGTTGTCTCACATCACTAGCCTAGAAGTAGTGAATACAAGAGAGACCCAATCATACCTCAGTATGTTTTGGAATCTATAGATTTACCATTCTCATCCGCATCTAGAGAAGCATTTATTCCTATGGGTGTGGATATGCATTTGGCTTCCTTCATTCCAAATCATTTTAGGTCTTTCAATGCATATTTGTACTGGTTTGAAAACCTGACATATTGCCCCTTGAACATAGAACCCATAATCTATTTGGCGGTCATATGAGTTAGCACGATCTGGGCAAAGAACCTTTCTAGGCCAGTAATCTGAACGGCAACAGAGCAAGAACAGATAACAACATTAATTGTGAAACCCTGGCAGGCAAGGAGATTGCCACCGGCCTCGCTCGAGAAGAAATTGGCACTAATGCGAGGGAACTCTTCTTGACAACTGCCCTTCGAAACATAGGCTCATCAACTCCGAAGTAGCCAGAGACTAGGACACGGATTGACATTCAAAAGATAAAATCTTGAATCTTGATTGGAACAACCAGCACTGATCGCCCTGACTCAGCTCATTGTCTCCCTGGGAACCAGACCCAAGGGGCACCAAAGGCAATGCACACCTGCTCCGTGGGGTGGAAGTAGATGGAAAAGTGGGGATAGTAATAGGTTCAGAAGATGTCATAGGCGAGAGGGATATAGTGGTAATGAAAGGCATGGGTGAAAGTGGAGGTAAAGATGGCGAAGGTGTAGGTGGGCGTAAAGGCGAAGGCAAAGGTGGAGCTTGCTTAGGCTCAGGCAATGATAGAGAAGGAGATGGCAAAGGCGGTGGAGATGGTGGAGGTGATGGAATAGGGGTCTTTGGGAGAGATGGCAGTGAAGACGACGATGATGGAGGTGGCGTTGGGGGTGAAGCGAGTGAAGAGGAAGATTGCTGGGTCCATCGCCGATGTATCGACACAATGCTCCGAGTGGCGTTGGGAGTAAAGGTGGTGGTAACAAGAATGGAGGAAGGAGGAATGACACTAGCATGAGCAGAGGCTTGGGTTTGTGGAGATTGCGGGGATGGGGTAGGAGATGACGAAGGTAACGAGGTGGGTCGAGATGGAGATGAGGGTGATGGAGTGGGTGCAACACTAGCCAAAGAACCACAGGGGTGCCCCTGGTCTTGCAGGGACGGATACGGCTACCTGGGCGGTGCTTCTTTATGCTGCTTGCTACGAAGATCTAAAATAACTTTATGCATGGTGGCCCAATCAATCCTCTTCTTATCTTCCAGGTCATACACAAACTCCCAGAATTCGGGACAATCCTCGACCAAATGTCCCTGCTGACGATGATATTCACAGAAC
This sequence comes from Amorphophallus titanum, assembly GCA_024336825.1. Lineage (NCBI taxonomy): Eukaryota > Viridiplantae > Streptophyta > Magnoliopsida > Alismatales > Araceae > Amorphophallus > Amorphophallus titanum. The sequence goes on along the minus strand of JANBPO010001714.1, from coordinate 4,778,930 downwards.
TGGAGTAAATTTCTGACCGCATGTCGGCAGGGCACTACTGGAGGGAGTTGCAATGTGTGAGTGGCCGTCAAAGCTTGGAAGATATCGGTAAAAAACTCCAACAACGGAGAGCGAGGATCCCGCCTCAGGCAAGGTGGATGCCGAGGGGTATGAGATGAAAGAGGTTGTGGAGGTTGTGGTGATGGAAGTGAGGGTTGTGTGGGCAATGGAACGTGATGGCTAGCGGAGGGATTTGGTGAAGGCATATGTGGAGCGAGATGAGGGGGTATATAGATGGCATCCACCTGCACGGGGTGTGATGTTTCCTTGACTGGAGGTGGAGACACATGTGGGTATGAGGAAGCAGGAATCAGACTCATGCAAGGTTGATATGCGGAAGGTTGACTCGGGGAGGGTTGATATGTTGAGGCATAGAGCTGACTTATGGAGGGTGCGATGTAAGTGGAAGATTGACTCGTGGAGGGTGAAGGTTGATATGTGGAGGTAGATGCCGATGGCAAGGTATATGTGGATAGCGAGGTATAAGTGGTAGTAGATAGTGGAGGGGACTTGGTGTCAAGAGAACCTTGGAGTTATTGGCGAATGAAGTGGGCTCGACTATAAAGTTGTTGCCAAGAGAAAATATCATTAAGGGATAAGATAAACCGATACCCGGGTGTTGCATTGGATATTAACATCTTGATTTGCTCCAGCTCTAGAATGTGCCCTAGGACTTGCGCGGCCAGGCAACACCAGCGGTCAGCAAAGGTGCAGAAATCCTCTTCGGGTTTCATCTTCTCATGGGCCAGATCCACCATAGAATACTTGGGCCCAACCTGGTCCTGATATTGCTAGATGAACTTCTCTTAAACGGCTTGAAAATTCACAATCTACTCTTGCGGGAGAGAAAAGAACCAATCCTGAGCTCGACCTTCTAAAGACAGACCAAATACAATAAACGAAGAGATAAGAGTTGGCGACCAGCTGGATGGGAGCCAGCCGGAAGAAGCAAAGGAGTTCGACAACGAAGAGATGGAGAGGGAGGCAGAACCCACTCTTCTAGGACAGAAGAAAGGAACAGAAGTACTCAGAGCGAGAGTCCATGCTCGTCTCATGAGGGGCAGAAGCCGCGAAATGGTACTTCCAAGGGAAACCGTACCGGTACTCCAGCCGCTTCACCTCCGCCTCGTCCAACACACTGCGGCTCGGAGCCGGCGGCACCAACGAGGTCCTCGAAGCCCGCCCACTCCCTTGCTCCTCAGCCTCCCTACGCTGGTCCGCCATGGAAAGGATAGGAGAGCTGGAGGTAGACGATTCCGTCGACTCCGGAGGAAGAGGAAGCTGCCGAATCGCCGCCGCAGTAATCTTTGCCTACTCCGCGAAGGCTGCCGCAATTCTCTGCTCCTCCGAGTTACCCTCGCGGCGTATGAGAGAACCCCGAAGGCAGAAGCGATGGAGAGCACAACCCTAAACCACGGGAGTATGGAACGCAAACAGCGCACAACGCTTATAACCCCCAGCAGGAGGCGGCGCGACGTTCCGGTCCCCAAGAAGAGGGGCCTCCTCGCCTTAATCCGTCAGGATTACCATCATTACGGGCACACTTCCAGGACAGCCGCGTCATGTGGCCCCTGCCAAAGTTGGATCTCCACCCGCCTGAACCACAAAAGTCCAGCCCAAACAGCTACTCGACCGAGCCTAATTTGGTTCGGGAGTAGGAGGGGGACAAGTGGAGAGGAGAATTTCCACAGCCCATGTACGAGCGGCCAAACAAGGTCCTACTAGACCAAACGAGGCCCGACTCCCTCAAGTGACAGCCCTGCCGGGCCCACTTGCCTAGTGAAAAGCCCAATAAAATCACTCGGGACCCAGCACTTCCTAGGCGGCCTCTTGGCTCGGAAGTCCGAACGTTGGTCCAAACGGGGAAGGTCGCCCACCGCTGCCTCATACCCCCTAGCCCGAGCTACGCTTTCCTCGCTCTGGTAAGAGCTAGCGCCCATGCTCGGGCCGACCGACGAATGCTTATCCCCATAGCCATTGAGAGTTCTTTGATAGCAGGGAGTTTACAAGGATAAGAGAGACCAAGAGTCCTTAGGTCATAAAGAGCCCACGTCGAGGACGTAACTCCCTCCTGAAACTCCTCTGCTCGTAGGACTCATGTAGCTGACGCATTATTTAAACCTGGGAAACCCTCTGGTGGTAGGTAAGGCCAAACTAAGCCTAAACTCCCTGAGCAAGAACCACTTCACCACTTGGTGGAGAGGAATCTCATGCCCTCACCCCTTCTTACTCCTCGCATCAAGGCTCTACTGACTTAGGTATTGAAGGGTTTTCCCCCAGGGAACCATCCCTGGGCACCTCTAACCCATTTTCCTATCTTGCAGTTCGTACTTCGTGGTCATCATCTCTAGCTCAGGACCAGCACAAGATTATCCCTCTTCATTTGGCGCCGTCTGTGGGAAACGAGTGAATAGCCGGCATGGTGCAATGGAGTTCTAGCAGGAGGGCCATCGGTGATAGAGGGAAAGCTACGGCGACGGAGGAGGGTGCACCGTCCCAACCTACGAGGGACACCCCCTCTCACGCCAGTGACCCAACCGGTAATCTACCCCCACCCACGGTGGAGATGCAACCCCCTGCCGGGAGCATGAACCCCCTCCAAACCCTCAATGCAAAAATGGATAGCCTCATTGATCTAATGAGGACCCAGGCGGCTAGGGAGGAGCATTCGCGACTCCCCCAGGAGAGCCCCCACCGTGGGGATGCTTCCCTGCAAACTGCAGGAGGCCGCTTCATCCTCCAGGGATGATAGATAATTTGCAACCGGTCAGGTGGACCGTCACAAGCCCCTCCACCGGAACAAGAAGCCTCCTCTACTCTGAGGAGGGAGAAATCTGGAGCGTGCCAACCACCTCTGGAGACAGAAGCTCTCGAAGGGCATCGAGGCAGCCTCTGGGTGCTCCCTCATAGCCCCTCGACCCAGCGACAACCAGAGTTGTCCCTCTGACTATGAGACTTTTAGAGGCGTTTCACAAAGCAACAACGTGCCCTCCGCACCTTGTAGAAGACCTCTCCTGAGGAAGATGAGGAGAAATCCCCATTCTCCAATCACGTCTTGAAGGCAGAGATCTCTCCCAGGATCTCCCTCCCGACCTTCAAGTCATATGACAGCTAGGGTGACCCGACCGGCCACTTCGATAGCTTCGACGCCCTGATGACTCTCCACGGGGCTTTTGACTCCATCAAGTGCCGAGCATTCATGACCACACTGGTCCAGGGTGCTCAGGCTTGGTTTAGAGCCCTCACCCCAGGCAGTGTCCAGGACTTCAAGTAGTTTGGGCGGATCTTCAAGGAGAGCTTCACCGGTAGCGACCCCCCTAGGTTGGTAGCAGGGCTGTTGGCACTCAAACAGGAGCAGGGGGAGAAGTTACGGGCCTACATTAACCGATTTAAATCGGAGGCCTTGTGCATCCCCTGCCTAGATGTAGCCTCGGCCATAACCACGTTGACTGGAGGCACCCACGATGAAAACCTCCGGCGCGAGCTAGTCCTGCATCCTCCCACCTCCCTTGCCAAGCTAGTGACCTTGGCATTGCGCCACGCTAAATGTGAGGAAGTCCCCAATGCCTACCATGGCACAACTGGCTCGGGCCAGGAGGGGGACAAGAAGTGAGCATCCGAGCCAAGCTCCGGCCAAGGAAAAAGGCAGAACCGAGACGGGGAGCACAAAGAACCATCTCGAAGGTACGAGCGGTCCACCACCCTAACCGCTACAGTTTATGAGATCTATTAAGACATCAAAGGCTCGGGCCTCCTCCGCCAACCCGAGCCTATGAGGGCGAAATGTCACAACTGTCGCAAGCACTACCTCTTCCACAGCCACCACAGGCACCACACTGGCGACTGCCACCATCTCCAGGATGAGATCGAGCATCTCGTCCGTCAGGGGCACTTGTCCCGGTACATGTCCCGGCAGACGGAGGATCGCGGCGCCCCCAAGGAGATTGACAACATCCCCCATGGGGTCCACATCAACGTCATTGCTAGAGGATCTGCTCCAGGAGGAGATAGCAGCCGAGGAAGGAAGCGTCATGCCGAGCGGGCGAGCCGAACCTCTGAGCCCTCTAAGGCCCCACCAGCAAGCAAGCCGCAGGCCTTGGTATTCTCTGACTAGGACCTGGAAGGGTTAACAACCCCGCACGATGATGCCCTTGTTGTATCGGCCACAATAAACCAGTGTAATGTAGACAAAATTTTAGTCGACAATGGTAGTGCCCCCGATGTACTTTCTTACGATTGTTTCCTCAAGATGGGTGAGAATCCATCAAAACTCTGCCCGATCCGAACTCCGCTTTGCGGGTTCAACGGCTTGGAAACCTATCCCAAGGGAGCCCTGAGCCTGCCAGTTCCCATCGGCACCCTGCCCAAAACCGTTACGGTTATGGTAGACTTCATCGTGTTCAAGGGAATGACGGCATACAACGCTATCTTCGGCAGAGGCATCCTTAGCCGGACGAAGGCCGTGCCCTCCACCTATCACCAAAAAATGAAGTTTCCTACCAAAAGTGGCATAGGGGAAGTCTGAGGTAACCAGGCACTGGCTAGAAGGTGCTATAATATCTCGGTCGAAGCCATAAGTCTGGAAGGGAAGAACAAGGGGACGAGGGGAACCGAGGAAGGACCAGCAACGTCCGAGCCTGGTGGCAAGTTGCTAACAATCTTCCTAAAAGATAACCCCACCCTAGGAGTCAAGATCGGAGCTGATCTCCCGTCTGATGTTCAGGAGCAATATAAAATCTTCCTTTCTAAGTACATTCATGTCTTCGCATGGTCTAATGAGTAACTTCCTGGAATTCCCGGAGATATTATGATGCACAAGCTCAACCTCGACCCCACGGAGAAACCCATCCAACAGTGCAGAAGAAAGCATGCCCCGGAGAAATAGGCGATCATCAAGGAGAAACTCGCCAAGGGGAAGGAGACTGGCCTCTTCCGCACGGTCCTCTACACGATGTGGCTCTCCAATGTCATTCTGGTACCCAAAGCTTTGGGGAAATGGCGAATGTGCATGGACTTCACCGATATCAACAAGGCCACACCGAAGGACTGCTACCCGCTGTCGAGTATCGACCAGCTCATCGATTCAACCTCCAACAATGAACCGCTTAGCTTCCTGGATGCCTACTCTGGCTACCGTCAGATCCGGATGGACCCAGAGGATATTGAGAAGACCACCTTCATCACTGACTCCGGTGTGCACGGCTACACCCGGATGCCTTTCGGGTTGAAGAACGCTGGGTCAACATACCAGAGGCTGGTCAACCAAATCTTCGAGCAACAACTCAATTGGTATATCGAAGCCGACATAGAGGACATGCTCGTCAAGATGCCAAAGGCTGAGGATCGTCTTACCGACCCAGTCGAGACCTTCGGCACCCTCCTCAAGTATAGCATGAAGCTCAACCCCGCCAAGTGCACCTTCGCAGTCAAATCAGGGAAGTTCCTTGGCTTCCTGGTGACTCAGCATGGGATTGAAACAAACCCCGACAAGGTCCAGGCCATCCGAGACATTCGGCCACCTACTTGCATCAAAGACGTCCAGCGTCTTACTAGGCACATAGCCGCACTCAACTGTTTTTAGCAGCCACAGACTACTTGTCCAAATGGCAGAAGCGATAGCGCTAAGAGAACTGACGGGGGAGTTGGACACCAGATTCTTCTGGTAGAATATAATATTCCGGTTCGGAGTCCCCAGTCGAATTATCTCTGACAATGGCAGTCACTTCAGAAACCAGAAGGTATATCGACTGGCTGATAAACATAAAATTGATTGGAGGATGTCCTCCCCCTACAATCCCCAAGCCAATGGGCTTGCAGAAGCCTTCAACAAAACGCTCTGCACTTTGCTGGCAAAGATTGTTAATTTCAATAAAAAGGATTAGGAAGAAAGGATGTATGGAGCACTGTTGACTTATCGTACAGTCTATAAAACCCCAACTGGCTGCTTACCGTTCTCCATTATATATGGGTCAGAGGCTGTAGTGCCAATTGAACTGGAGGTTCCATCACTGCGGGTTGCCATTCAACATGCGTTGGTTAGAAGCGAACAAACCAACATAGAAAGAAGACTGGAGGAGCTTGCTGAGCAGGAGGGTAAGTGACTCCGGGCACAATAGAATATCCAATTATATCAGGCTCGCATGGCCCGTGCTTTTGATAAGTTGGTCAAAGAGCGAGAATTCAAGAAATGTGACCTTGTTATGGTCAAAAGGAAAGAAGTAATGGTAGCTAACTCCAAAGGAAAGTTGATCAAAACTTGGGTAGGTCCCTATGTTGTACATCGGGTCTATGAAAGAGGTGCTTACGTCCTGGTAGATCACAAGGGCGCAGTTTAGTATTCCCCTCTCAACAGGAAGCACATGAAGTTATATCGGGTGGCTGCACCGGCACCTGAAGATTGAACAAAGCTGAAAAGAGCTTCATAAGCTCAAACACAGTCCCATTGGGTCACGATGCCCCCGACGGACCTTACGTTCACACGGGTGAAGAAAACCTCTTCCTTGCATGGGCATTAACCCTATACCTGTGAATATATATATCTATGCGGTGATAGGCTTTATGCCTTAGCCAAAAACTATGCAACAATGCCCCCGATGGACCTTACGTCCACGCGGGTGAAGAAAGTCGTTCCTTGCATGGACATTAACCCCATGCCCGTGAAAACATCCCTACGGTGATAGGCTTTAGGCCTTAGCCAAACACCATTCAACGATGCCCCGATGGACCTTACGTCCGCACGAGATGAAGAAAACCTTGTTCCTTCCACAGACATTAGCCCTATGCCCGTGCATGCTACCCTACAATGTTCCCGACGAACCTTACGTTTGTAGGGATGAAGAAGACCTCTCCCTTACATGGGCATTAACCCCATGCCCGCGAACACATTCCCGGCACAAGGCTTCTTGCCCTAGCCAACTTTCACACTATATCATCGTTATGGGCCTTACATCCGAATCGGCGAAAACTCTTCCTTTGCATTGGAATTATCTTCTTGCCAATGAATAAGTCCCTTTCTCGGCGCAAGGCTTCGTGCCCTAGCCAACTTTCACACAATATCACCATTACGGGCCTTACATCTGAATCGGCGAAAACTCTTCCTTTGCGTTGGCATTATCTTCTTGCCAACGAATAAACCCTTTTGATTGGAGCAAGGCTTCGTGCCCTAGCCAAATTTCATACATCACTGCCATTACGGGCCTTACGTTTGAATCGGTGCAGAAATTCTTCCTTTGCATTAGCATTACCTTCTTGCTAACGAATAAACTCTTCTCTCGGCGCAAGGCCTCGTGCCCTAGCAGGAATCACACAATATCGCCATTACGGACCTTACGGCCGAATCGACATAGAAATTCTTCCTTTGCGTTAGCATCACCTTCTTGCTAACGAATAAACCACTTTCTTGGCGCAAGGTTTCGTGCCCCAGCCGACTTTTACACAAAACCATCATTACGGGCCTTACGTCCGAATCGATGGAGGAATTCTTCCTTTGCATTAGTATTACCTTCTTGCTAACGAGTAAATCATTTTCTTGGCGCAAAGCTTCGTGCCCCAGCCGAAATCTATACAATATCGTCGTTACGGACCCTACGTCCGGATCGGTAGAAATTCTTCCTTTGCGGTGGCATTAACCCCTTGCCAGACATTCTAGTTCTGGTCTTGACAGTGGATAATGTAAGAGATGCATTGGCTTGCTGGTTTTATATATATATATATATATATTTAAGAAGCTCCTGTGACACAGTGCAGAGTGGGAAACATACAACGTGGGAGATCAAGGAGAGAAAATCTACTAAGCTTGTTGGGTAAGAAACCTCCTTCCGTGTGTTGCTGGAGAAAGTGCAAGATAGAAGATCCTCTTCCTCCAATTGAGGAGCTAGCAAGGCAAAGGAGACAACATTCATCTACAGCTTCATCCACTGGATTGATAACTGAGGAGCGCATCTACCATTCCCCTTGCAGTCTCGGTGAAGACCCAGAAGAACGACAAAGAGGACACAGGCTCCGTCTTTTCCTGTCCAGATAGGAGTTTTCTTCTTCTATAGAGCCTCCTTGTTATACTCTGTCTGGTTGTTCATTTTTCTATTTGGTTTCTCTTCAAAAATGATCACTCTTATAACTGTACCCTACCTATGAGTAGGAAGACAGACGGCGTGGTCACCAGTCTGTGGATCTTGGGTTGTGAATCCTCAAGCTGTTTGGCAGTGGAGTTGTGAGAGTTCATCTCTCTGTTAGAAGCTGTGAATCAGCGATAGTGCATTTGCACTAGTGAAGCCTCACTGTGTTGTGTGAGGGGTGGACGTAGGTCTCTGGTTAGAGACCGAACCACCTTAAATCTTGTGTCTTGTGGCCTGCATTTTCTTGGGTACTAACGCTAGATGCTTGGTAGAAACGTTGTTGATCATCATCTGTACATCTAGTCTGGTATCTTTCATCCATCTCTGTTTTACCTAGTCCTAGTACTAGATCTAGTTTTTATTTCGACATAGAAGGGTAAAAAGGGGCTGATCTATTCACCCCTCCCCTCTAGATCTGTCTGTCACCACTCTACAGACTTCACTTTGGGACTTTCTGGTTTGGGAGCTGCACAGTGGTGGCCTTGCTGGTCACTTTGGGGTCCAAAAGACCATAGAGTTAGTTGAGAGATAATTCTATTGGCCCAGTCTCAAGAGGGATGTGGCCAATAATGTGGGTCAATGTCGCACTTGTGTCTCAGCCAAATAGGTGAAGTAAAACACTGGACTTTACACACCCCTTCCCATCCCGGATCGACCTTGGGAGGACTTGAGCCTAGATTTTATCCTTGGCCTACCTTGGACCTTGTGCAAACATGATTCCATTTTTGTAGTCATTGATAGGTTTTCCAAGATGTCCCACTTTATCCCATGTTCCAAAACTTCGGATGCTTCTACGATCGCCTGTTTATTCTTTGATGCGGTGGTCCGACTCCATAGACTACCTAAGACCATTGTGACCAACCGAGATGTGAAATTCACTAGTTACTTTTGAAAAATCCTCTGGCATCTGATGGGAACCCTCCTGAAATTCTCTACTGCCTATCACCCTCAAACTAATGGCCAAACTAAGGTCATCAATCGAAGCCTTGGGAACTTGCTCTGCTACCTAGTCGGGGACCACCCCGGAAATTGGGATCTCCTCTTACCTCAGGCTGAGTTTACTTACAATGATTCTGTCAATAGGTCCATAGGCAAGAGTCCATTGGAGGTTGTGAATGGCTATAGGCCTAGAAAGCCTTCAAATCTTATTCCCCTCCCCTCGCATGCTAGAGTGTCAGTCTCTGCCGAGTCTTTTGCACAGCATATCAAAGAGTTACATGATGACATCCACAAGCATATAGGGGAGAGCAATGAGGTTACAAAAGACAGACGGATGCTTGACGGTGCCACTACAAGTTTCAAGTAGGAGACTCAGTGATGGTGAGGACGGAGCGGCTCCTTTCGGGGCCTGCCTCCAAGTTGAGGGCACGAGAGTCGGGACCTTTTTGAGTCCTGAGATGACTAGGCAGTAATGTATATGAGCTGGACCTACCTAAGGATTTTGGGGTCCACCCTACCTTCAATGTGACAGACCTGGTACCCTACTAGGGCCCCACGGTGGGACCCAGTGAGGAGCTTGAGCTTTTACCCTCCCATGAGAGAGATACCCACGGTGGGACTCGACCTATTACAATGAGAGGCCAACGTCTTGACCTCCGCGCCGATCATCCTTTCGAAGATTTATTTCTTTAGGTTTTGCTTGCAAATTTGCACTGCGTCCTCCTGATATGGGGGGCGCCTGCACCTCATGCTGAGGTTCCTCCATCGTTTGATGAAGTTGAGTGCCGACTCATCATTTCTCTGCCTCGTGGCATAGAGCACCGCCACGGTGACCTCCCATTCAGCAATGTAGAATCTCTCCTTGAACTTCTTTTACATATCAGGCCAATCGGCAATAGACCCAGGCGGTAGGCTCGAATACCACTCAAAGGCAAGCCCAGTGAGTGTCGAGCCGAAGAACTTCAGGAAGTAGGCTTCATCAGCAGCCAGGTCTCCCATGTCATTCACATAATTGGTGATGTGCTATCTAGGAGACCCTTGCCCATTGAACTTTTCAAAGTTCGGCGGCTTGGTAATGCTAGCTGGCAGCTTCCTCGCGGCACAATGAGCTGGATAGGGGACTCGGTAGACGCCAAACGACGTCTGATCCCTGCCGCCCCTTTCTGCTAACTTCATATCTATCATTTGTTCCAGCATCAGCCGGCTGACTACTATCGGGTTGGCTGGGCTTGGATAGAAGTCGGCGGGCTGCGCAGCTCGGGTGGTCAGCATAGTTGCCTGAGGGGCCATGGGGGACCCCTGGGGAGGTGAGATCTGCGGCGGGACCAGTGCCGGGTACTGTGCTTGCTGTGGGGGCATGCCCGTCGGGAAGCTGGGGGTTAGTGGGAACGCTGCAGCTTACAGAGTTGCTTCAGAAGACTGCCCATTGCCCCCGGGCGCTTCCAGTAAAACCTCGATCTGTCCAGACGTCAAGGGCTGGGCATTCACTTCGTTGAGTTGTTTCTTCAGCAATTCAATCTCCCACTGATATTGTTGTATCATGTATAGCATAGCGGGGTCGGTTGTAGAGGGAGTGGGCATGCCCCCTATCTCTTCGGCTGGGGCATCCTCGGATGATGTGGAGGGTCTGCCATTCGTGCCCCCGGTAGTGATAACATTGGCTGTCAAGGTCGTGGGAGGTTCTTCGGAGGAGGTCGCCTCGATGCCTACCTACGTCGCCTCACTCGCCGTTCTTCTTCTCCTGGTGAGGGGGCCGGGCCTGGCAGTGAGCCTGGCCACTTCTTCGGGGTCGGTTGGTAGAGCCCCGTATCGACTAGAGGGTCCTGCCATATTGCAGGTGAAAACTCTCCAATCTCTGTTTCTTCTTGCCATCCTCCTTGACGGCTTGCTCGAGAACACCAAACTGTCGAAGACCGACTGTCGGGGCGGCGCTTCCTCCCACATAGGGGACTGGCGCCACCTGAGCTGGCGGAGCCTGCTGGGCCTCCTCCTTTTCTTTCATGAATTCGGCAAGGTTAGGGATGTTGTCAAATTCTCCTACCGGCTGGGATGGGACCGCCGCCGGTAGGGTCAGAGGATTACTTGCAGGCGGAGCCGGGAGGCTGCCGGCTCTCTTGGTTGGCCGTGGTCCTTGCGGGCGCACCTGCTTTTCTGTGCGGGCTTGAAGGAACTCGGCGAAAGAGGGAGTGCCCTGACTTTTCGACTACTCAGGATAAAGACCCGACAGTGGGGGGATTTCCGTACCTCGAACATTGGGTTTGGGGACTTGGTAGTGCTACTCGCCTCTTAGCATGATATTACGGTTGTCCTGAGGAGGGCGTCCCCATTTCTTCCCTGATCGGGTGGCATGTTGGGAGGCAGATGCTTCGGCCTGATTCGCATCTGGCGGGTCACAGGGTGCCCCTTCTTCTTCTTCCTCCAGAGAGAGGGTGGTGTCGAACAACACCGAGAGGGTGTTGCAGGCGACGACGACCTCCTTTTCCTTTTTACCTCTGGACCTTCTTTTTTGTTCTTCTTTTCTGCAACAGCCGGTAGCTGCTCTTGAGGGAACTCACCCCACAGGGGAGGCTATTGTTCTGTCCGAGCTTCTTCCTCGGAGGTCAGCTCGAGGGATTCGAACTCCTCCCAGGGGACATATTCTTTCAGCTCAATAGGCCGGATCTCGGGCTGTTCATAATCTTCAAGCCCATCAATGATGGCCTGGAGTAAAGAATGCTGATTGTTTGCCTACTCTGTGATCGCATAGAGAAGTTAACGTTGGCTGCTAGATTCACTGCATTGATCTTTGGCCCCAAGATCGTGGCTAACCATGCTGCTGCTGGGTACCTAGCAGCACCAACTGTCTTTGGCTCCTTCCCGCCGGTGGTTGGCTTCCCTAACTTCTTGGGGGTAGCCTTTTCCGATATGCTGAAGGTCGAGGCTTCAGAGCCAGTTGGAGAGGAAGTCAATCAGAAGCCTAGGGCCCACAATGCCTGAAGCTGCAAAGGTCTGACAATAGGTTAGACTTAGCTGACTAGTTGCATGGTGCACCATGTGGCTCAGGGGGCTCGCCCTGCCTATCGCAACAAGCCCGGGGGTCGTCGTCAAGGGAATTCCCGCAGAAGGGTAGCTGCCCCTACTACCGGATGACTATCAATGTCCGGGAAGTCTGTGCTGATTGGGAGAGTCCGTATCTTCCTGGACGGATGTGATGCCCAAACAATCCTAGACCGGGTGGTCGTCGCTGTGCCAACCCGCAACTCCTTCCAGGCCCTTTCCGGGAGGAGAGCTAAGAAAGAAGAAGAAGGCCACCGAGGCCGGAAGGAGCTAGCCCCGAGGCCAAAGAAGTTTAAACAAGTTTGGGTCCCTAAAAGGATCCAACCTGTTCGCCGAGAGGCACCTGTCTACTACCATTCCAAGCCCGCCGTGGTGGGGAAGAAGAATGAGAGGGGGTTGGCCCCGGAGAAAAGAAGAGATTGTTACGGATCCTCCTTGCCGCACAAGTTTTAGGGCATGTGCCCGACAAGCTGATGTCCCCGTAGTGGGGAGAAGATTTGAGCAACTTGTCAGAAGATCCCGGCTAGCTTACATCTCTCCGGTGCAAGGTCAAAAACTCTCCCCAGTCCTACATCAGGGACTAGGGCAAGAAGAAATGACTAGCATGGTCAGAAACTATTTTAGGGGTATGGGCAACCCCTCATTGGGCCAACAGCGGCTGTTGCAAGCAAACATGGCGAAAGGAGATGACTGTCCACTGACAGCAGTCGAAGAAAAAAAAGAAAGAGGAATGACATCGTCGGTTGATGATAATGGACATGAAGATGGCTCGAGATTTAAAGCCGATGGAGCTACTCCCCGGCAAAGGGAGACAAGCAGAATCTCTGTGTTTGAGAGGCTAACCTTCCCTAGGCATCTGAAAAGGAAGGTTCATAGACAAAGGAGATGCATGCGGGTTTTCACCTGCAATATGGCCGGAGTGGCCGATAAATGCCTGATGACCCCCAGGAGTTGACTCAATTAGCCGAAAGGCCAGGGCCGAACACTAGAAGGGTGGAAGCCGCAAGGGAGGTGCTGAGAATAGCAAAAGAAAAGCAGATATTGCTTGAAGAAGTCACTACCCTCACTACAAATGTGGTGACTGCTGAAGAGGAGGAGGTATTGCTGAACATCTCGTTTGAAGGAGCTTCAGGGGAGATGACCGAAGCCATCCCCAGTATAGTGACAGTAGATCCGTCAGTGTTGATGCTACTCTAGAGGTACTAGCAGGAGATAGAACTCCTAAAGAAGCAACTGATGGAGAGGACAAAGCAAGCTTCAGCCTTTAAACAGCCTGAGATGCAAGCCAAATCATCGCGTGGAGGTGCCAACCCAAGTGACTTCCCACCACTGTATACCTTGCCCCAGCCGGCAGAGCCCAGCATGGCAACCACTCAGTAGCGTCTACCTCAGATGTTGATGCCACCAATTCTACCACAAGTGCACCAACCACCTCCATTAGTGCGGACTCCTCCGCAAGCGACCACCTTGGTCACTCCCTACCTATAGCCGGCGCACTTCTACCCAGAACAAGCCAATCTGACTACTATCAACAGGATGATGGTGGAACGGATGATCGAGCTGAAGCTTGCTGAGTGCAGTGAAGGTGACTATGTCATATTTGATGCCTACTGAGTGCCATACCCGCCACACCATGCAACCAAGCGGCTCCTTCCAGGGATCAGCAAGCCGCCCAAGTTTGACAAGTTCAATAGGAAGGGATCCCCGAAGGAACATGTTGCATACTATATGATGGGATATTACAGCCTTCTCTCCTTCAAGAAATTTCATCCTCAAAATTTAAGGACTAGCAAGAAGGAAGAAGCTGGGAAGAACAACCCGCCGGATGCAACTACGAATCAACACCAACCGCGAGAAACACAGCTCAGAGGAACACTGTCAGACCACAATCACAACCACATGCTCTAGAGTGAGTGCGACACGAGTGAACACATGTCCGACACCTCCGAAGCAAGGCAACGTCGCTCGCGTCTCACCCGAAAGGAGACACGACTGCTGCAGCAACAGATACCGAAGAAACAAAATGACAACACGGCCATAGTAGCACCGCACCACCAACATAATCAAGTCAGCTCTCAGTCGGGTAACTCATCCGATCGAGTCGTGAGCCAACGCCACTAGGAAAGGAGAGTACAACAAAGCTAACTGAAAAGAATAAGGTCCACCAAGTGCTGGGACCGATAGCCAAATTCGCAGAGACACAGCATTAGAATGACAACTCAACAACACTTGCAGGATCCTGGCTCCGTGCACCACACAGAACCACAGAACACCACTGCAAGCAAGGTCACATCAAGGTACAACAGTAGCTGAGCACACGACCACCGAGAACTGGTCAGGCATCAGACCGCTCACCAAGGAAGGACCCACAACCACAATAAAGCAACACAAACGACAATCTCAAGGGACGTATCTCAAGGACCACAGGCAATGTCTCGAGAGTACAACACCCAAGAGAAAGAACATAAGGAGCAGAGGGTACTCATTCAGCAGACAAGCTGACAAATTCCCCAACACTCGCAAATACCATGCTGGTGCCAACCGCAGAAGGCCAAAAGACAACAACGGCACGGCAACAGATGACATCAAGGCACGAGAAGCCAAGATGAAGTCACATCGAGAAGAGGCAAACCTCTCGATCAGTGAGAATCTTACAACATCGATCCTCGACCAGTGGGTAGCCAGCCCACACGCCTCCGCTGTGCACTCTAAAATGCACACAAGCATCAGAAAATATCCCAGTATCTGCATCTCAGCACACACCAGGTGCCATCGCAATCCATAAGAATCGTAATTAACACACCATGAGTACTGATCCAGCGAACAACCGATCACAAGGAACCTAAGTGCAACAAAGGAGAGTACCAGCTTCAGCATAAAGCACAAGGAAAAGAAGCTAATCTCAGCTTACCTTCACGTCCTAAAATGACAAATGAGCCTTCTCAATACATCAGCCATTGGACACGGCACGACAAATAAGGTACGTAACAGCTCTTAACACCATAACGGAGTCCAAAGCTAAGCAACCATAACAGAAGGAATAGATCAGGTTCAGAATAAAACTGTCCACCGTTAAGCAGACACAAGACAAAGGCATCACTAAGATAGCAATTCCATGGCCAACCTTGAAAAAGATTCCACCAACGGGATGAGAAGCAACAAGCTCAACCACGAAAGCTCACCAGGGAAGGGGAAATCCTAGTTCGCCTGAGTAACTTCTCACATATGGAATTGAATCGAGCACTCCAACAGGAGCAAAAATACATCAGGAGCTGAACAGACTCAAGTTGGGATGACCCAACCAACGTAAAAATGTGTACAGCCATCACACCAATGCTAGAAGTCAATAGCAACCTGAACAACTTACAAGAAAACCTCAAACAAGGTACTGCAGATTCAAGCCTTTTGGCGAACACTGCCAAGTGCGACCTGATCGAGACAGACATCATCACAGAAGAGAAGCACCTAAAACATCTTGACGGGAGTAGGATCAACAACACACGAAAACACAGCAATACGGTATCACGAAACCAAATGCCAGAAATTCCATCCAGCCATCAACTGGGCGACTGTACAGGACTTTTACAATTGTGAAAACTGTATATCTGAGATCCCCATGTACTTCACACAACAACGCTCTGATACCACCTCTGACGACCCGGATCTCGGATACCGAATATACCCAGTAGGACTACCAAGTATACCTGATACCACTTGGAACCCGCGAGGCCTCCCAAGAATGGTAAAGCTCCGAAGGGAAGAAGGATTGTTGTGTAGTACTTTGAACTGACAGAGTCCGCTCGAGTGAAGCTACCGGTCTGTGAGTTACTTGCTTGCTAGGTCCGAGGGTCATTTGGTCGGTCCCTAGGTTGTTTCACATCAAAGAAGGCGGCAAAATGTGTTGTCGTATCGATGCCAGCCGGGTTAGGACCATCTTCGCGGCTCTTGAAGACTGCGACTTCCAGATCTAGCTTATTTCTGCCCCGCTTCTTTGAAGTCACCGTGGCACCAATAGAAGGGAAGTCATCATGCTTCTACTCCCCTCGGAAGAAATAGTGTAGCCACATTCCCCTGCGAACGCGTCGCTTGTCACTGCACTGTGGCTACTTCTTCCTGTGGTAAGACAAGCAAAGCTCTCGGTATGTTTTCATCAGGTACCGATAGGAATTACCGAGGGTGTACGTGCCTTCCCCATCTATTTCATCTTTAATCATTTTCGAGAGGCACACTTCTTCATACGGCTCCCCATCAATGGGCAAGCCGGTCAACTGGTGCAAGCTCTAGAGGTCAATAGAAGTTTCCCCTTTGGCGGTGTAGAAGGTGTTGAATTCTGGAGTGAAGACCTCCATCATCATGCAGCACAGCCCCTTGGCGATGGGGCACTTAAACCAGGATGCATACACACTGTGGTAGAGCCCGGCTCTGATCAGCAATGGGGCATAATTGTATAGTAAGTGATTGGTGAACTCCATCGCCCCTTCCTAGAAGCTGTGTGCATCTTGAACCTTGAAGTCAGCAAACCAACCTACCGCCAGTTAGTGCTTGAAGCGAATAGCCAGGCAATCTAGGACATACGGATCCTCTATGTACCACCATTTCAGTAGGGCCAAAAATAATCCAAATTGGAGCTGCTCATTGCGCACTCGCCTAGTCGCATTATCCCAGCACGCTGGTGTGAACTCTGGGGCCCATACTAGCTTCCCCTTGGATGGTGTAACTTCCTCTAGTCCTAACACGGGCTTCCACTCCCTGGGCTCTCCCATCAAGTACATCAATACGCTCCTCCACACGGTCTATGCAAAGCTGCCACTAAATTTCAACCCAGCATGCTCCACGTCTCAGATAGCCCTAATGTCTCGCTTGCCTTGGGAGCTAAAGTACTTCAGAAAATAGACCAAATGCTTGTCCTTTGGGTGATCCCGCCGGTCTCCCCAGTCTTGGCTAAATGTGTAACCCACATCAGTTAGAGCGAGCCGCCCGAAATCCATGGTGTCCATATCGGAGCCCGAGGACTCTGCCAGTGCAGCTACTTTTACATGTTCCCTATCAAGGTCTAGCACTGGCAACAGCTAAAGGAGCAGAAGGAGAAGAAGCGCTTGGAGAAACGGAGGTGGCAGGCCTGGCACTGGGAGAAGCTGAAGGAGAAGAAGTGCTTGTAGAAGCCATCTCCTACAAGAACTTCAACAAATAGATTATCAGAATGGAAGACCATAGTTGGAATAGAAGGCTGGAAGAAGAAAGGGCTATTACTGAAAATAAACGAATAAAGTATAAGAATTCTGATGAAATTTCGGCAAAGTCTCCCCTAGGCTGGAGGTAGAAGGAGAGAAGCGGGTGCACATCCACAAGGAGTGACGGCCCCAAAAAAGTCATGGTGCGTATGGAAACGGCAACACCAAATTATTCTTCACCCTTTGGGGCTACCCATTGGCCTTGAGGCCTTAGCCACTGCCACTTCCCTTCTGCCGGGTTGATCCAGTGACACTCTTAAAACCCACTGATACGGTGGCTACCCCCCTCGTGCTCGATACGGTGGCTACCCCCTCGGCGCTTGATACAGTGGCGCCCCTAATCCACTGATACGGTAGCATCTTCAGGCCTCGATCTAATGGCACCCCAAACCCATTGTCCTGGTGGCACCCCGCAAGCCTCCATCCAGTGGCATCTCGCAGGAGGTGATCCGGTGGCATCGTGAGGCCCAGTGATCCAGTGGCTACCCCTCGGCTCTTGATATGGTGGCACCCCTAATCCACTGATACGGTGGCTACCGCTCCTGATCCGGTGGCTCCCACTAATGCCCCGATCTGGTGGTGTCCCTAGGCCACTAATTCGATGGCATTCCCAAGCCACTGATCTAGGGTGCCACAGGTGTCGACTCCTAAAGTTGACACCTTCTGGCTCACGTCTTTTCACGAACCGGTCCGCAAGGGTTTTAAAACCCATTCGACCCCCTTGAACCCACTCCTCCTTATGCCCTAACGCCCCTACACAACCCGTGCCGCACTCCTTTCATCCCCCAACCTCTCCTTGCCATTCTTCTCACCCCTTTCCATCCCTAGAGAGAGCAGACGATGCCGCGGCACCCGCGACCTCGCCTTGGAAGAGCATCCGTGGCCGCTTCTTCGGCCTTTGTTCCTTGGAGTGTGGGTGAATGTGTGGAGACTCCTCCCATCAGCCGTAAGGGCTCCATCGTTGAACAGAATGATCCACCCTTCTCCTCTTTTCGTTTCCATTCGAAGTGTGTCCACATGGCTTCAAAGAGGCGTGCGCTGGGAAAGGAACCGATAGAGGAATCTAGCCGAAGAAAGGAAGTACGGGCTAAGAGCAAGGAAAACCAAGCCCTCTAGCCGAAACCCACACCCGCACAGTTCAAGATGATGGATCGGAAAGTTCTCCGACCGCGAGCAATTGATTTTATTGATCTCCACAAGGTACTCCTTGAACTGCTCCCATTGATAGAGCACCAACCGAATCTTGCTTCGTTTATGGCAGATCACCACAAAATCCATCATTCCCTTGTCCTTCAGTTCTATGGAAACATGATTATCAAAGATAACAAGTATATGACTCTGGTGAATGGAAAACCTATTCGTATTTCACGTCATAATTTAGCTGTTGCTTTTAACATGCCTGATGCTGGAGACGTTTATGAAGATGCCATGTGTGATGAACATGAGGTATATGAGCTCCTGACAGGGGAAGAAATGAAAGACAGATCCGTTAGTGGCTTGAATGCAAATCATTTTCCCCCTTTACAGCACATTCTCCATCATATGGTGACTACCATATTACTTCCCAAGGCAGGAGGCAGGGAAAAAGTCACAGACCAACAAATGTTTATTATCTCTAGCTTACTGCAAAGACGACCGATCAATTTCCCTGCTCTCTTCTTTGCTCATATCACTAGCTGTCACCACAATAGGAATAGAACCTTCCCATATGCCGCCGCTTTAACTACTCTCTTCCGTGCGGCTACCATTATCTTGAGCAAGGAACCTTGTCAAACTTTAAGAGAGGGAGATATTCACATTGTTCACTCAGTCCGCAAAAATATGGGATACGAAAGAAATGCTTAAGGACATTTGGTTCGGACTCTCAAATCTGGAAAAAAAAAGGATCCTGATGTTGAGTCTATTGACGAAGAAGAAGTTGCTCAGACTGAACAAGGTGGGACCTCCAGCCCCCAAGCCGCCTCCACGGATGTACATGGGATGCAACTCACATTGGAGACCATGAGTGGTGAGGTGGGTCACCTCAGGGAGACGGCGGATGTTCTCACTCACGATGTGGCGGACTTGAAGCTTCATCACACCACGTATCTCCAGGCTTTTCAGTCCATCAACACCTCCATTGATGCTCTCAAAATTGCCATGGATGCTCAAACCCAGCAGTTCAATGTCATAACTGATTATATACGCCACCCTCCTCCTCCCCCCTCATCCAGTTCTGACTAATTCCTGCTCTTTCATGTTGGCACATGCTACTTGTACTCCAGTTCCCCCTGCTTTTGTTGATGCCAAAGGGGGACATATATGTATTTCTATGTTGCTACTTTCCTTGTTACTACTATGCTACTTGGGTGTGTGCATGCCTACATGCCTGCATGGTTACATGCTGTCTGTAGTTGAGTCTATTGAGTCGTCGTGTCGTTCTGAGTCAATGTAGAAGTCTTTACATGACATGTATGGTCAGTGGTGTTAGTTCTATGAATATGAAACACTTAAATATGGCTATTGAAGTCCTCTTTTATTTTTGAATGCCATTCCGATCAATTTATATAAATGCTTGTGGTTCATTGCATGAATGCCAATTTAATGAAATGGTTGTCATGGATGCTTGATGGATTGCTACATGGAACACACATGGTCCTTGTGACAATTACTCACTGATTAGTCACCTTGTTTGAACCGTAGCAGAAGGGAAGGGCTACCAATTTCTAGTGGAATTACTGCCTCCGTACCATATACCAGTTGCAATGGAGTTTCACTTGTGGCAAGTCTTGGAGTGGTTTGGTACGACCACAGTACACTAGGCAGTTCCTCAAGCCAATTATCATTCGCTTTCCCAAGCCTGATTTTGATGCCTTTGATGATAGTTTTGTTGGCATTTTCGACCAGTGCTTTAGCCTGAGGGTGGGCTACCGAGGTAAAGTGGTTGCGAATATGTAAGTCGACACACTTATTCTTAAAATAAGTGCAGTTAAATTACCGACTGTTATTGCTCACAATCACTCGGGGGATGCCCAAGTGACAGATGATCGACTTCCACACAAAGCTCCAGACTACAGCCTCTATTATCTTGGTGGTAGCTTCAATCTCGATCCATTTGGAGAAATAGTCGATGGCGATGATAAGTAACTTTTTCTTAGCCTGGGCCACAGGGAATGGACCCAGGATATTGATTCCCCGCCCAACGAAGGGATAAGGCTTGGTCAGGGTCACAAGTTTTGAGACTGGTTGGTGGATTAAAGGGTCGAATCATTGGCACAGGTCACATTTCCCAACGTATGCTGAGTAGTCATGCTGGAGAGTGGGCCACCAATAGCCTCGGTGTAACAAAATTCTTGTGATCGATCATCCTCCATGATGCACACCGCAGATTCCTTCGTGTACTTCCTTTATTGCCTGATGGGCTTCTAGAAGGTCGAGACACTTGAGGATGGGGCCGACAAAGCATCGTCTGTAAAGGGTCCCGTCAAGGAGGATGATCCTTCGAGCTTGATACTTCAGTCTCCTTGCTTCCCGAGGATCTGTGGGTTCTCAGGAGTGGCAGAGCCAGGCCATGTATGGGGTCCTCTAGTCGTCGAGTGATGCTTGTATGGTGGCCATGAGCTCGGTTTCCATACTAGGTCATTCTAACTCCTCAAGGAGGATCGACCGGGTTCCTTCTGGGCTAATAGAAGAGGCTCGACGAGAGAGGGCGTCTGCCCGGGAGTTTTCTTCCCAGGCTATCTGGATCACCTGAATACTCCTAAAAAGTCAGGCTGTCTCTTTCACTAGCTGAAGGTATTTGACCATTTGTGGTTCCTGAGGTTCGTAGTCCCCATTGATCTGACTAGCAACTAACTGAGAGTCGGTGTAGATTCTGACTCATTCTGCTCCCAAGCACCTTGCCATCCTTGCCCCTAAAATAAGGGCTTCGTACTCGGAGGCATTGTTGGACACCAGGAATTTGAACTTCAGAGCATATTAAAACTCCAGTCCTTTTGGGGATGTGAGGAAGATAATAGTGTCGCTGCCGGTTGAGTTCAAAGATTGGTCCACAAAAAGGTCCCAAGGCTGGTCGATTGTCAGTCAAGACGTCTCCTTAGGCGGGACAGCGTTCTCAGCGATGAAATCTGCGAGAGCCTGTCCTTTGATGGCGATGTGGGGCCGGTAAGAAATGTCGTAGACTCTAAGCAAGATTGCCCATTTAACGAGACGGCTAGAAGCTTCGGGATGGGCCAAAATCTTCTTTAAGGGTTCACTAGTCAGCACCACTATAGTGTTTCCTTAGAAGTAGGGCCGAAGACATTTAGCTGAGGTCACCAATGCTAGCACAAGCTTCTCGACTACAGGGTACCTCTTCTCGGCCTCAAGGGGCACCTTGCTGACATAATATACTGGCCTTTGCACTCCTCGGTTGTCATAAACTAAGACTGAGCTCACTATAGAGGAGGTTGCCGAGGGATAGAGATATAGTGTTTCCCCTGGCACCGGCTTTGACAACACCAGAGGCCAGGCTAGGAATTCCTTTAGCTCGGCGAACGCCTTATGGCACTCTTTGTCCTAAGTGAAGGTAGCAGACGCCAATTTTGGCCCTTTCAACGATTTGAAGAAAGGTAGGCATTGCTCTGCCACTCGAGATAGGAAAACTTTAAGTGTAGCAGTCCTTCTTGTCAGGCGTTGAACATCCTTGACACAAACAGGTAACCGCATATCTAGGATGGCCTGGATCTACTCGGGGTTGGCCTCGATCCCTCGCAGGGTCACCAGAAACATATTCCCCATACTCCATAAAAAAAATTTAGCTCCAAAATCCTTCAATGTCCATTTTTTCATTTTCCTGCTCTTCCCCCTCCCAGATCTGCCTGCAATCTGTCACCTGTCACAGCAACCTGCTATTCCGCTAATGAACCCACCTTCCTCATGTCCACATGAGCTGAAATTTTTACTGGGGGTTCTGTCCACCTAATCCATCGTCCACAAATTTTATTGGGAATTTAGAAGTTCTTTTATATTTTCTAAAAATTCTTCTCAGATCCCAAATCAGCTCTGTCTGCCACCATCCAGATCCGACCACCCATCAGTGGAAAATACTTTTGCCTAACCAAATCTCCACCAAACCTTTCATAAAAAATATCTCCGTCTTCCTCTCTCTCCCCTCTACAACGTCTATGAAGAGCTCAACACCTGGATCGGAGGTTTACATCGCGGTCAATGCCAACTCTCAGGAAACTTCACTTCTGCCTAGCCAGATCTAAAATCGAGGCCAGTTCAGTTCTAAAATTTCCCATCAGAAGTACGGCCCCAACCAATTTTCTGGATTACAGAGGGTCGAAGGATTTCAAGAGAGCTTTCCGATGGCACTAGTTTCGCATCGATCCAACGTCATGGTAGATCACAGCGACGGATCTCGTCGAACCGCGTGCTGAAAAAATAGAAGCTTCATGTCAGGCACAGTAAGCTCCAACACTTGGCAATCGGAGCCGCCCAGCCTCCGACTGGTGTTCCAACCCGACCGCCATCCAGGGGAGTGCGCCATCAGGTGTCACCATCACAGCATGACCCTGTCAGGTCCGGAGGGTTGGGCAGCACGTGGGCCCCATGGACCTGGACAACACTAAAACGCGGGTTTCGGCACCGACGGAGCGACATCAAGATGCTGCCCGTCAACCCACTTCCCATTACTCTCGGGCCCCACATGTGACCTGTTACCTCCCTGTGTGGAGTGGGTCGAAACATTTGTACCGCTGTAAAATTTATTAACCGGGAGTACGGATTTGGCCGGGGTCATCTTCCCCATGCTGGGAGCGTGGAGGTAACGGTCTAACTTCTTGGCTTTATTTTGCTTAGCTAGTATAAGGTCATATGCCACTGTGAGTGCGATAGGATCCTAGCCCGTGAGTCCATGTCACCTCTGTGAGTGAGAAAGTGACCGTCCCATGACTCGATCCGAGCACGGAAGTGAGTCGACCACCCTTCACTCTGTCGGTTTCTCAACCGTGCGGATCCACGCTATCCCTCGCTTGGGACGACGAGTGAGCTTGTGTTTCTGTTAGCGACGTATAGCACATAGGAACTCTTAGTTTCGGGCCAAGGCGTCTCTAGTGTCTAAGTGTTGCTGGTCACGTCTCCATCTAGAGTCTGAGGTTCACATCACCTAGAGTCGGTCCCTCATTCCATCCCGCATCAGTTTGGTATCAGAGTGACTTAGAGTCCAAGGTCGTGTCTCATTGCTAGGTTCATCTTTGTTTTAACCAGTGTACCCCAGTCAGTGTGTCTTTTGCATGCCCACCAGTCAAGGCACCTAATACTCGCCACCACCACCTATGGTGGACTCTCGAGCCCGTAGCTTCGATGAGCCCTCGACGGCCGAGATGTTTCGAGCCCTCAGAGATCGTCTCGATACGTGTATGGATGGCCTCAGTACGCGTGTAGACGGCATAGGCACGCGTCTAGAAGGGAGAATGAAAGCCTTGGAGGATCAGGCTGAAGCCTCGGATCAGTCTATCTAGGGTCTTGTGGGGAGAATAGCTGTCCTCGAGAGGGCCCCAGTGGCGGTGCAATCCGCACCGACAAATGGCCAACAAGAGTCGACTCAGCACCATGCAGCGTCAAGGGCTCACAGGGTAGATGATGGGAGACAACGAGCACCCGAAGTGGATGACTATGCATCCAGGAATGAACATGGAGGATATGGTAGTGGCCGTCGTGCTCCACGATGGAACCATGACTATGAGGAGAATGAGCGGACCCTTAGGACCGTTCGTCTGGACCCACCCACATTTGACGGTTCCATGGCTATGGAACCAAAAGTCTATTTAGATTGGGAGGCTAGGGTGGGCCACCGAAGTGAAGTGGTTGTGAATATTGAGGTCGACACATCTGTCTCTAAAGTAGTGAGAATCAAATTGCCAACCATTATCGCTCACAATCACTCGGGGGATACCAAAATGACAAATGATTGACTTCCACACGAAACTCCAAACGACCGATTCGGTGATCCTAGCAGTGGCCTCAGCTTCAATCCACTTTGTAAAGTAGTCGGTGGGGATGATGATGAACTTCTTCTGGGCCTGAGCCATAGAGAATGGCCCTAGAATGTCAATTCCCCACCGAGCGATGGGATATGACTCGGTAAGAGTAACGAGCTCTGCGGCAGGCTGGTGGACCAGATGGTCGAACCATTGACATCAGTTGCACCTCTGCACGTAGGTCGAACAGTCATGCTGAATGGTAGGCCACTAGTAGCCTCGCCAAAGCAAGATCCTGGCAAGTGATCTTCCTCACTGGTGCGCGGTGCAGATGCCTTCATGAACTTCTTGAATTGCTTGGCCGGCCTCGTCGGCGCTAAGGCACTTAAGGAGGGGACTGGAGAAAGGCCTTCGGTACAAAGCATCGTCTAAGATGGCGAAGTGCCGGGCTTGCTACTTCAATCTCCGAGCTTCATGAGGGTCAGGAGGCGCTTGGGAGTCTCAGAGCCATGGGACGTAAGGGGTCCGCCAGTCGCTCGGGGTAGTCAGGCCAACGATCATGAGCTCAACATCGATGCTTGGTCATTCTAGCTCTTCGAGGAAGACCGAACGGGTACCTTCCAGGTCGATGTAGGAGGCCAGCGAGAGATGGCATCCGCTCAAGAGTTTTCCTCCTGAGCTATTCGGACTACCTCGAAACTCTTGAATAACTGGGCCAACCCTCCGACCGTTTAAAGGTACTTAACCATAGGTGCTTCTTGAGCTTCATAGTCACCGTTGACCTGGCTGGCGACCAGCTGGGAGTCAGTGTGAATCCTGACTCGCTCAGCCCCTAGTCGTCGTGCCATCCTGGCCCCCGAAATGAGGGCTTCATACTCGGAGGCATTATTGGACGCCTGGAAGTTGGACTTCAAGGCGTATTGTAGTTCCGCTCCTTTGGGTGACTTGAGGAGGACACCAGCACTGCTTCCGTCTGAGTTGGATGATCCATCTACGAACAAGTCCCAGATGGGTCCTCGGGTGGACGGTGACTCTTCCTCGATCGGGATGGTGCTCTCTGCGATCAAGTCCGCGAGGGCCTATCCCTTGATGGCTGCACGGGGGTGATA
The DNA here is from genome assembly GCA_024336825.1 of Amorphophallus titanum. Lineage (NCBI taxonomy): Eukaryota > Viridiplantae > Streptophyta > Magnoliopsida > Alismatales > Araceae > Amorphophallus > Amorphophallus titanum. Next base: position 4,753,518 of record JANBPO010001714.1, on the reverse strand, counting down.
GGAGATGTCGTAGGCCCCGAGCATGATGGCCCATTTAACAAGGCATCCCGAGGCTTCAAGATGAGAGATGATCTTCCTCAAGGGTTCATCGGTCAACACGATGATAGAGTGACCTTGGAAGTAAGGTCGGAGGCGCTTGGTCATGGTAACCAATGCTAGAACAAGTTTCTCGATTGTAGGGTACCTTCTTTCGGCCTTGTTGAGCACCTTGCTGGTGTAGTAGACCAGCCTCTCGACTCCCGCGTCGTTTCGGACTAGGACCAAACTTACGGTGGAGGGAGTCGCTGAGAGATATAATTGCAATGCTTCGCCTGGGATCGGCTTTGATAGTACCAGGGGCGAGATCAGGAATTCCTTGAGATCTTCAAAGGCCTTCTGACAATCCTTGTCCCAGGAGAACGTGGTAGATGCCATTTTGGGTCCCCTCAACAGCTTGAAGAAGGGTAGGCATCGTTCGGCCACTCGAGACAGGAAACGGTTGAGTGCGGCGATGCATCTGGTAAGGCACTAGACGTCCTTGACGCAGGTGGGTGGCCGCATGTCCAGGATGGTCTGAACCTTGTCAGGGTTTGCCTCAATCCCGCACTGAGTTACCAAGAGACCTAGGAATTTTTCCGATCTGACTCTGAATGCACATTTGGCGGGGTTGAGCTTCATGGTGTAGTTGAGGAGGGTGCCGAAGGTCTCGGCTAGGTCGACAAGATGGTCATCAGCCTTTGGTGTTTTGACGAGCATGTCGTCGATGTAGGCCTCGACATTCCGACCGAGTTGTCCCTCGAAGATTTGGTTGACCAGCCACTGATATGTCATCCCGACGTTCTTTAACCCAAAAGGCATCCGGGTATAGCAGTGCACACCAAAGTCGGTGATGAAAGCGATCTTCTCAATGTCCTCTGGGCCCATCTTGATCTGATGGTAGCTAGAGTAGGCGTCCAGAAAGCTAAGCTGCTCATTGTCAGAGGTTGAATCGACGACCTGGTCAATGCTCGGCAGCGGGTAACAGTCCTTCGTTGTGGCCTTGTTAAGGTCGGTGAAGTCCACGCACATTCGCCACTTTCCCGAAGCTTTGGGTACCAGAACGAGGTTGGCGAGCCACGTCGGGTAGAGGACTGGATGGAAAAGACCAGTCTCCTTCCCATTGCCTAGTTGCTCCTTGATGATCGTCTGTTTCTCCGGGGCATGTTTTCTTCTGCACTGCTGGACAGGCTTCACCATCGGGTCGAGGTTAAGCTTGTGCATTACAATCTCCCTAGGGATCCTGGGAAGCTACTCATCAAACCATGCGAAGACTGGATGTACTCAGTAAGAAAATGTTTATATTGCTCCTGAACATCGGACGGGAGGTCAGCTCTGATCTTGACTCCTCGGACAGGGTCATTTTTGAGGAAGAGTGTTAGCCGAGATTATATAGCACCTTAGACCCTTTATTTTTCCCTTCCGGCCTTATGGCTTCGACCGAGATTATATAGTACCTTCTGGCCATAGCCAGGTTACCACGGACCTCCCCCACGCCATTTTTGGTTGGAAATGGTGATAGGTAGAGGGCATCACCTTCGTTCGGCTGCGGAGGCCTCGGTTGAAGATGGTGTTATAAGCTGTCATCCATTTAATCACAATGAAGTCCACCATAACCGTGATGGTTTTGGGCGGGGTGCCGATGGTGACCGGCAGGCTGAGGGTTCACTCGGGATAAGTTGCCTGGCCGTTGAACCCACAAAGCAGGGTTCGGATCGGGCAGAGCCTAGATGGATTCTCACCCATCTTGAGGAAACAATCATGAGAAAGTACATCAGGGGCACTACCATTGTTGAATAATATTCTGTCTACATTACAAAGGTTTATTGTGGCCGATACAACTAGGGCGTCATCGTGCGGGATTGTTAACCCTTCTAGGTCTTGGTCGGAGAACACCAAGGCTTGTTGTTTGCTCGCCTGCGGGGCCTTAGGGGGCTTATAGGCCCGGCTTGCCTGCTCGGCATGATGCTTCCTTCCACGGCTGCTGTATCCACCTGATGTCACGCTGCCAGCAATGACGTTGATGCAGGAGATATTGTTGATCTCCTCAGGGGCGGCATCATCCTTTTTGTGCTCAGACACGTACCAAGATAAGTGCCCCTAGAGGACGAGGTGCTCGATCTCATCTTGTAATTGATGACAATCACCGGTGTGGTGTCTGTGGTCGCTGTGGAATAGACAGTGCTTTTGGCGGTTGCGGTGCTTTGCCTTCATGGGCTAGGGCTAGCAGAGAAGGACCGAGCCCTTGATATCTTCATAAATTTCATAGACGGGGGCAGTCAGGGGGGTGTACTGCTCATACCTCCGAGAAGGCTCTTTGTAGTCTCCGTCCCGATTCCGCCTTTTTCCTTGTCCGGAGCATTGCTCGGACTGTTGCTTCTTGTCCCCCTCCCGACCCGAGCCCGTTGCACTGCGGCAGGCGGTGAGGACTTCTTCGCACTTGGCGTGGTGTAGAGCCCGGGTCACCAGCTCAGCGAGGGAGGTGGGAGGATGAAGGACCAGCTCGTGCCGTAGGTTCTCATCATGGGTGCCCCCGGTCAGCGCGGTTGTGGCCGAGGCAACATCCAGGTGGGGGATACGCAGGGCCTCCGATTTAAATCGGTTAATATAGGCCCGGAGTCTTTCCCCATGTTCCTGTTTGAGGGCCAATAGCCCCGCTACTGACCGTGGAGGACCGCTGTCGGTGAATCTCTCCTTGAAAACTCACCCGAACTATCGAAAATCACAAATACTGCCCGGGGCGAGTGCTCATAACCATGCCTAAGCACCCTGGACCAAGGTGGTCGCGAACGCTCAGCACTTGATGGCATCGGATGCCACATGGAAGGTCATAAGGGCGTCGTAACTGTCGTAATGGTCGGCCGGGTCTCCCTGGCCATCGTATGCTTTGAAGGTCGGGAGCGAGATCCTGGGGGAGATCTCAACCTTCAAGATGAGGTCAGAGAACGGGGATTGCTCCGCATCGTCCGCAGTGGGGGTCTTTTGTACGGCGCGGAGGGTGCGCTCTTGCTCTGCAAAATGCCTCTCAAAGTCTTACAGTCAGAGGGACAGCTCCGATCATCGCTAGGTCGAGGGGCTGTGGGGGCGCTCCTGCATGCTGCCTCGACACCCCTCGAAGGCCGAGCATATGACGTTGGCTTCAGGGGGTTTCCCCGCGCGATAGGCACAAGGCTCGGGCAGGATGCATAAGGCCTCATAGAAGCCTCCCGATTGACCTGACGCTCGGACTTCCGAACCCGAAGGTCGCCTAGGAAGTGCTTAATCCGAGTGGGTTATTGGGCTTAGTGGGCTTTCAGAGGGCTGTCGCTTGTAGGAGCTGGGCCTCGTTTCGTCCGTTGGGACCTAGTTTGGCCGCTCTATTTGGGCAGTAGAAATCTCCCTCTCCACTTGTCCCCCTCCTACTCCCGAGCCAAGATTAGGCTTACCACTCGAAGTCATCGAGCAGGTGATCAATGCTACCTTCCAACTACAACAATCGGAAGGTGCCTGGATTGAGATCTGGGCAAAGTGGAGTTGCCGACCTCACCCTGCCAGCTCATCGGCTCGACGGTATCCCCGTGCGGACCTGTCAGCTCCGGTTCCAGTGCCTCCTCCTCCTACTCCCCTAGAGACAGTCATCGCCAAGAAACAAGAAAGGAATAGAAGGAAGAATCTCAAAAGGCGGCTCAAGAAGCAAGTCGAACAAGCGGATGCCTTGCAATCCCCAGCAGAGCTGACGCCTCTCCAGAGGTTACAATGACTCATTGACAACTTAGAGGAATACATTCCTCTTCGCCCTACCGGGCCTATCCCACTCGATAGCTACATCCCGTGAGAAGACATGCAGAAACGAGCTCGTCTACGGGACTGGGTCCAAGAAATGATCCAGAATGTCAAGGAAGGTGAAACTCTCCGCGTCTTGGAAGAGCTCACCTTATTCTATAAGGACAAGGAGATCACCGTGGAACAGCTAGAACAGATACTTCGTGGCTGCACCTGCAACATGGTGGCCATCCCACCTCCAGACAATATCAACACTTCCCGGCGAGGCGAGCTGGTAGCGTCCAGAACTAGACAAAGGGCTGCGGCTCCACACAGACCACAACCAGCCCCAGAGCACATCGGTCGTGGCCAAGGTTGCGGTCGTGGACGTAGCAGAGGCCGCAGAAGAGTCCCTGAGCCATCTCTCCACCCGTCTGCCTTTGATCCTGAATGGGTTATCCTCCTCCGAAGAGAACAACCTACCCCTATCCCACCAGTGGAGATCCGGGGGCAACCGAGCATCTTCGACCCGACTGGCGTCGAGGGGACTGTCGCTATCATTCCAGTCCCAACACCAGCTCTGACCTGCCCTACAGAACAAGCAGGACCATCTGGCAAGGATGGACCAGCCCCTCAGCCATCTTCGGAAGAGTCGTCATTGGCCTCCCTCGTCCAAGAGTCTGTGGCTGGTCACAGTCAGCCTGATCCCAGTAACAAGGGCAAGGCGGTGCAACTCCCTGACGAGGAGCGGCGCGACAGCTCACAGCAGGTCCAGCCCGACATATTACCGTCACTGGAGGATACTCGAGCTCGAGCTGACCGGAAGGTCCTCCACCAGATGAAGTGTTTCCCTGCCAGCATCAAAATCTGGGAAGCCATTGCTTGGAGTAAAGATCTGAGGAAAACCTTTATCAAGATACTTCAAGAGTCGGAAGTCTATGAAGCGCACGCAGCAGAAATACAAGCTGCCACGTATGAGGCTTTTGCAGCTGCTGTCACCTTCACGGAGAAAGACTTTCTACTCTATCCTCTGTGCCATAATCGACCCCTCTACATGAAGGGAAAAATCAATGGGCATGAAGTAAACCAGATTCTGGTGGATGCCGATGCGGCTGTCAAATCTGTTGACACCCATTTTTTACCGATGAGTTGGGTCATTCCTCTTATCACCATTTGTTGATGTCTCAAGTTGTCCATTACTCATTAGGCCATTTCCAGACATGTCTTTGGGCTTATTTTATGAGTGTCTCCTTCCCTGGCTAGGTCTGCTTAAATTCGGGGCTTAATAGGCCTTGATGTCGCTCAGTCTTCAGGGTAAATGGGCCTATTCATCTCCATCTATCAATTTTCCCCGTCTAGCTTGAACACGGTCTAGCGATAGGCCGTGTAAATATTGGACGGTCCTCTACAGACCGTGCATGGTTCTCATGATGATTTATCCCTAATTTTTCTGAATTTTCATCGCCATTGCGTACACGGTTATGATTGGGCCGTATAGAAGTCGGGCGGTTCATTTAGGACCGTGTACACTTGGTGGGAATCCCCCATTTGACCCGTTCTTTGGATAATTGAGTGAATTTATGTTCTTTTATTTTTCAACGGCCAGCCTAAAATGGTCTAGGATGAGCCGTGTGCAACTTTGAACGGTGGTCATCAGACCGTGTTTATCTTGAGGGTTCCCCGCCGGGTCAGCCGGGTGTAGACAGCGTTGTGTCGTAGTGCCAGCAGTAGTCGAGCCACTTAACCCAATTAACCCAAGGGTATAAATGCAAACTAAGGGATACAAATATAAATAAAAATTAGATGTCTTGCTCCGATGTCCCATCAATTCTTCTCGGGTGGGAAGAACTCAGCCCCGTCGAGTAAAGGGTGCGGCTGCTCGTTCCTGCGGAACTGTATCTCTGTGGCTGTACTCTCCACTGTACCAGGTAGTGCGGGTACCCTCCACTCTTAGGAATCGTCACTTGCTCATCCCGTATATATTCTATATGCTCACGTTGCTGTGGGAATGAGGCTAGTGGACACTCAGGGGTGGGGTCACTCATAAAGGGAGGGGACGGCTCAAAGTCTCGCTAGGCATCACCGCTGGGTCCCTATTGGTGACTAGACCCGACACATTGAAGTAGAGCCGATCCCATATTCGTCAGGCAAGTCCACAATGTACACATGAGTTCTGACTTGCCTCACACAAAAAAGGGACTGATACCGCGAGCTTACATTAGACCGACTCAACTTGACGTATGCAGACTCACTATGCACTCGACAAATGTATCCATAGACTCTTGACAAACTGAGCAAATAAAGAAAAGCACAGACTTACACATGACCCTAGTAAAACCTACTATTAGACTGACCCATGCACATGCAATGGTGGACCAGGACATCGGAATGTGTGCCTTGCATACACACGACACAACCTAATATTAGTGGAATGGAATATTAGACATCCTAACATGCACTATTCATATACTGATGACCCTTTGGATTTGGAAGGTTTGGGTGGACTACGAGAGCCGAATTTACCTTCTTAATCACCCCTATATGCATGTGTCTCTTGCCAATGAACGGGCTCGATGAGCATAGGTGGATCGATGCGTGAGAAAGGGGTGTGGTAGTGGACTCCTTTGAAGAAGGAGAGTATATATGGTGGGTCAAGAAGCTCCTTAGGGAAGGGGTCGAAGGGATCAAAGAATGTGTGAACCCTCGAGATGGGTTCCCTCATGGCATAGTCCCATGTTTGGAATTCTTGAAGGTGTAGGTGGTCACCTTCATGCACTCGGGTAGATGGGACGGTGGCCTCATATAATAGATATGGTTCCTCCCTCAAGAAAAGTGGAATGAAATCAGGCTCGACCGACATGGGGAGGAATAAAAGAACCTCTGTGGTGACATGACCCACGGTGCAGATGGAGGTAATAGACACCAAAGCGGGACGGGTGAAGCTACGACCTTTGGGTCAGTCGAAGCCTGGGGCCAACATGTGTGTCAACTGCAACTGTCGGTCTAATCCCTTAAGAAGGTCGTCCAATGTATCAACATGGTGACAAGTCTGGAAGGTGGTATGAAATGAGTTGATGGACACTAATGGTAGCGTAGGGTCCATGGATGGGTAACAATGTGCTCTATGGACCAAGCCTTTCTTGAGCCAACTAAGTAGTAGCTCGACGATGATTAGCTTTCCCGTTAGAAACACGGGTAGCTCTGGCTGAGATGGCTCTAAATGAAGTGGCTCTGAATAAAGATCGAAAGGTGAAGTAGGTGGCAAAGGAGCTCTAGGGGAAGGGTTCCCCGACTGGGGTGGGTGAGGCCGTGGGACAAGAGTGTCCTGCCTCGTGGGCTCATGTGATCGCCTGACTGGCTCGGCACTCTGCTGAGAGGTAGATGCTCGCCGAAGGGCAGCATCAAACCTTGACTCAAAAGGCTCAACTTCTAGAGCCACCTGATAAGAATGCTCCAGAGTGGTCACGTCATGGCAAAGTAATTCAAACTGGTAGTGAAGTCGCAAACCTCTTCGGAAGCACAATACGGTCGTGGTGCTCTTCTCTCCAACTCCATATCACAACTGGTACTCATCAAAGTCCCTAATGTACTCAGGCACAGACTTGTTGTCTTGGACGGGATTGATCGGGGCTTTCTTTAGGGCGGGGAGTCGTCTAGCCAGACCATGGATAGTTCGGTCGGTAGCGTCCATCCTATTCTCGATGGCTTTAAACCTACCCTCGGCATGGTAAAAATATTCCCGCGTGTCTCGGTCAAACTTGTCCATTCTATCCATGAGGGTATGCACCGTTTTAACCAATGAATTTAGTGTTGTACTTTGGTTATGCAGGAACCCCTGATACTGCTCCTCCTGTCTCAGCAACAGGAGACAACGCCAAGTCCACTTCTGGGAGTGGGAGTTCCATGGCTTCTGACTCCCTTACTAGAGGGAGTTCGAGTTCTTCTTCAGGTGCCAAGACCTCGAGCTCTTCCCCAGGCGTGAGAAATTCCTCAACCCCATCTGGCTCCCTAGAAGATGGAGAGTTGGGGGCTACTTGCGGTGAGCATAGACGCATTCTTGCCGTTTTTCACCCAGCTTCTTCTTGTAAAGATCTATTTGTCTCATATGAGTCATCATTGCATAGGAATTGACCTGGCCACCCTTACGGAGGAATTATCACAGCTCATGGAATCCGGCTCATTCATGGATCTCCTGAATTGTGGGGATGCTGCAAAAGCTACAAAGGCCGTGGAGGTGGCAGGTGTTGAAATCGCGGCGCCGAGGGACCCTGATATCACAATGCCAACACTTCTGCCGGGGAATTCCCCTTGTGCCGATGCCGACAAGGCCAGCATGGCTGATCTTTCAGGCAAGAAATCTGTGGACTTGTGTTGCATCTTTTTATTTTTTCATTGCTGAGTTGACTAACACCTGTCGCATTGTTTATGTAAATAGCGGCAAACCAGGCTGTCGAGGATGGCATACAACAGTTTGATGGGGCTACCCCAAGAGGGGAAATTCCTCAAGGCTCGCCAGGGGGCCAGTGCCGTCCCGGGCATAGCGCCCTACCAGTGGACCCCCAGCTTACAGTTATTCCTTGCATCTGCCAATGAATGACTCGGCTTATGTCCGCATTTTGTTTATGGTATTAACCATTTCCTCATATCTGTCTTGCAGGTTCTCCTTCCTTAGAGCCGATGGCTGAGATCCCTGCGACAGAAGAGTCTCCCTGTGAGGCAAGGTCGCCCCCTGTGAGTGAGCCAGCTGACTCCAATAGGGTCCCCGATACGGAGTCCTGCCCTCCTAGCATAACGGAGGGAGGCGATGTTGTTGATATAGGTACGTGGTCGCCCTTTGGAGCTCACCACCATTTGCATGTCACTTCATACATGGACATTCATGAATACATGCTGTTATTTGAATTGCAGGGAGCTACGCTATAGATGCACCGCCTGATGGATCGGCGTTAGCCCCCATGAGCGCTCCCTCCCTGGCCGTTGGGGAGGAACATACTTCCGTAGCCATCCCTGCACACGAGGCGGTTTCAGGTATATCACCATGTCGTGTCTTTCGTGGCTTTCGTGCCTATCCTCTTGATTGAGAACAAACACTTATTCCACTTTTCTTTGATTGCATCTCCCTTGAGAGAGGCTCCAGAGGTACTCACAGACTTTCCTGCTTGGGGTTGAGTGGCCTGACACCTCAGCCTGGGGTGGCGCTAGTAGATGTCGATATAGTTGGCCGGCTTCTCCAAGGTCTTGAGCAGCTGATCCGGGCAGATCCCCTGCCGACTGCGGAGGCTCTGAGGGGCAGCCTGGAGGCCTTTACCTGTGGTTATCACACGTTTGGCCTCCCCTGAGATGCATGGATGGTGAGGCTGACAGCTTTGTGGAGCGAGTTCGCCCGCCTTCATATCGCACAGGAGCAGAGGTGGAGGACTCAACTGATGATCCAGCAGGAGGAGGAGCGGCGGCGGACTGCGAGCAGCTCGGACGGAGGTCGAGGCTCGAGCTCCGTCCGTTCGGGAGCGTGACCAGGCTATCTCCCTGAGGGTAGAGGCGCTACAAAGGGAGATGCAGGTTCTTTTTCCTTAGATGCAGGAGGCTGAGGAGGAGCGCAATCGCTTGCAGGCTGAGGCAGAGACTCTTCGCTGTAGGCTTGAGGGACTCCAAGAGGAGACTCTTCAGTGCGAGACTCGCCTTGCTGACCTGAGGCGGAGCGAGTTTGGTGTTTGATAGGCCTTGGTGCCCTTTTGTACCTACGCACAGGGCTTTTACACTTTGCCCATTCTCACATTGGTTATCCTGAGAGCTTGTCTCGGGTTCCCTTTTTCTTTGATGACAGAAATGACTAAAGGACAGAGGTCAATATATATTTTTTGCTTATTTTTTTATTTTTTGGTACATATACTTTTTTGCGTTTTTCTCTTTTCTTTCTTTTTTAGATTTTCGGTTCTCTCAGGAGGAGAAGAGAATAGCCACAGGGGAAGGTCTTCTCCAAGGACTTAGTGGGAAGCTCACTCAAACCCAAGGGTTAACTACATGGGTCTCCAATTGGTACAACCTGCCTAGCGACCGTGTGGGAACCCATGGTTCGCGAGGACTCACAGAGGTTCCTGATTGAAACGAGCCGGTTGCACCTGAGTGGGAATCCTCAGGTGAAGGGCCCAATTCCAACAGGAGGGTGTTCTTACAGACTGTGATGCCGGCTCTCCCTAAGCCCACCCTCACGTAGACCTGTTGAGAATAGCAAAACATAGATAGGTGCAAGTGAAACAAGCTGTAAACAAAATACGGGATGTAGGACAGGGAACACACAGAAGGCGGCCATGGCGGTGGCCGTTTGAATCCCTGGGTGGCCAGGTCAATGAGCGCTCAAGGGGAGTGGACGGCCAAAGTACCGACCGTTGGATATGGAGAAGGTGGCCAGAGTCTGGGTCGTCTTCCTCTGAGGGCGGCCAGCTTAGTGGCTGCCTACTACTAGCCTGGACGGCCACTAAGTGGGATGCCCAGGAGCCTAGGAGGCCAAGAATTTGGCCATCTTCTAAGAACTATAAAAATAGAGACCAACTACAAGCTTAAAATAACAATGCAAGGACCTTCATTTCTTGGACTTTGGCATTTAGGACTCACAGTAGGTAGTAGCCAGTCCCACCGTGATCGCCAGAAAATTGGTTGTAGGCGCAGCCGTTGCCAGGACGGTGGGCGAGATGCGTGATCTGACGTCAGGAGAGTGTGATGGGCTATGGGTGGTGAGAGTTGGGATGAACTATCCCTCTCACACCTCTTTCCTTTCCCGTCGTAGTTCACATCCTCGTTCCTATAACGCAGGGGGTTAGAACATATGGAGAACGTGATCGCTAGAGGTGTTTACCTGAACCTCACAGGGAGAAGATGATCGCTTGGGGAATGCCTTCAAGTGGGGAGAACGTTGAGGCTCAACTTCTCCATCCTCGGCCGGCCAAGGGTGGAGAGCCCTGCTATGTCCCGAAATGCCAAAATCCTACAAATGGTCACAAAAGCTCACAAAAACAAAGGAAGGAAGGTCATTAGTACCACACAGTGTAGCAACAATCCTAAGGATCAAGGAGAGATAGATTATGACATCGTGATTATGTAGGGGTGGTGGGAAGGGGGAATGGTCGAGACTTTCGACCACCCGCCTTCCCGTTTGTTTAAAGGGGAAAATCTCTTGACATGGTTCTAGTAAATCCTAACGTGATATGAATGCAAGTAGGGAAGGGGAATGCGAAACGAAATAGGGAATCAGAGAGATGGACGAATCAAACTCGGGAGTGGCTAGAGTTCTCAGCCGACCAGTAGTTGTATGGAGAAGACAGAGGGTGGCCTTCTTCAGAGCTCCAATCTGATTGCAGGTTGTTCCTCTTGTTGGAGATGGTCTCCACCACCTTCCACCCCACCTGCAAAACAAGCAAGAGGAAGAAGAAAGAGGGACTCTCCTGCTCTCTGATTCTCCTCTCACCTTCCTCCAACTTACCAGCCTGCCAGTCGCCAATCCTTCAACCTACCCACCAAAAAAACCCACCCCCTTGTTCTGTCGACCTGAGAGGAGTTTTGTACTCCGAGGCTCCATCTAGAAGTCTCGGATGGGGCGTGTGGTCGATCGTGGGTGACGAGGAACAATGGTGCCAGACGTGGTGGTAGAACAACCCACGTTCTTTGACCAGTAGTTGCCAGAAGGTGGCCAGATGACTGGCCTTCTACCAGGGGGTAGGCGGCCATCGGTTTGGCCTTCCATGGACCTGGGCGGCCAACATAGTGGCCTTCTAGATGGGGGAGGGTGGCCGGGGGTTGTGCCTTCTATCAACTTAGGCGGCCAACCTAACGGCCTTCTTGTGGTGGAGGGCGGCCAGGGGTTTGGCCTCCTAGAGGCAGTGGGCGGCCATCGCCCTTGCCCTCTAGGGGGATGGGCGGCCAGTGGTTTGAGAGAGAGAGAGAGAGAGAGAGAGAGAGAGAGAGAGAGAGAGAGAGAGAGAAGATCTCACGTCACGTCTTGAACGTGAGGGGGGCCGATCGATCGGGCAACGAGTTAAAGTTCTGGGTGGGCGATGCAGGCCTTGGGCAAATGAGGCCTTAGAGTAAGTGGACCTCACAAGGGCTATCCCTCGATGGGCTAGGTAGGCCTCGATGGGCCAATTGAGCCTTGTGTATAGTGAGTCCCAAATCTTCTCCTCTCCACTTGCCCCCTACTCCCGAGCCAAGGATGGGCTTGGAGAGTAGAGATAGTTTTCGGCAAGGGCGGGAATTTGGCCCTCCTTAACTATCCTAGTCTCGCTTCTCGGGTCCATAAATGTGGTTGTCCTAGTGCGTGGGGGCTCGAGTGCAATGATCGCAACCTTTTGGCACCAGTTTGGGTGCGCCGCCTCGGGATGTGCCAGGCGGTAAAAATCGTAGCAGTTTACTTAGGGCTGCCCAGGGCTATAAAAGCTTCCTGGCCTTTGCCCTTCCCATCCTCCTGCTAGGGTTTTCGTGTCTCCCCCACTCTCGCGAGTTCTTAGGGAAACACATGTTTCAGGAGAGGGATCGAAGGGAGCGGGACATCGCTAGTGCCTTCGAGGAGCTCACAGAGATTACTGCAGAGGTGATTCGACAGCTTCCTCCCCTTGCGGTTTCCTTGGAATCAGGCATTGCTTCGTCTTTCCCCACATTCTCCATGCCGGAGCACAGTGAGGACATCAACGGCCAGGAGGTGGAGCAAGGAGCGGGAAGTTCCGCCCCGACATCATGCTGCCGACACCGCAGCGAGCTCACAGAGGCAGACATGAAAGAGCTTGAGGTTCGCTTCCAGCTGCCCTAGCGGTACTTTTTCTCCCCCTGCCAACCATATGAGTCCAGCTTAAGCACTCGCAAAGACTCCATCTGCAGCTACCTCCTAGTCTAGAAGTGTGGCTTTCGCATCTCGCTCCACCCCTTTGTCGTCGAATTATTGGCCTCCTACCAACTGGCTCCCGTCCAGTTGGTCTCCAACTCTTACACCTTTATCTTCTCCTTCATCGTCTTATCTGGCAAATGCGGCCTTCTCTTATCCCTTGACCTTTTTCATGCCTTTTATGAGCTGAAAGAGAATACACAGGCCAGGAGGGATTTCTTCTTTCTTTAGGCCAGGAGGGAGATGAGTTGTGTCATTCTCTCCCCCCCGGGATTCTTCGCATAAAGGGTGGAAGGCCCAATATTTCTAGGTAACGTTCACCAAGGGCCCCTCGTGGCGCTTCCTGGTCCAGCCAAACTTTCATCCGACAATTCCTTTGAGGCCCAAGGCGATGTCCCAGGAGGTCGCAGATGGTGTTAAAATTCTTCAAAGCCACAAGCAGTCGACCGCGGAGCTCATGTCTGAGGCCAACCTTCAACGCTATACTCGCGTCCCCTTGCTCGCAGGAGGTAAGAACTTGAGGGAACCAAGTCTGCTTGCTCAACCTTGTAAGCTTTCTTTAACAAACTCTTTTTCAGTTTGTAGAGGCTATTCGTGACGCGGAGGAAGACCATCTGGCCGAGGCCGCATCTAGAGAGGGGGCCGTAGAGGAATCCACTGTGGTTGCTGGGGACTCTCCTTAGATGACTCAAGAGATCAAGGGCCCCCTACTGCCTGAGATAAGGGCAAGCGGGCCCTCACCGGAGACGAGCTAGAGCGAAGGGAGTCCAAACCAAAAGACCCCGAGCAACAACTGATGTTGGCGTCCATGAAGGCCATGTCAGCTGAGGAGAGTAGGTGAAAGAAAAAGAGAGCTCCCCCGCTGACAAGGCCCCCTCCGTCTGGAGTGCCACTAGCAGGTTCTTCGGTCCTCCCCGTCCCTGCTGAGGCCCCGGTGTTCGAGCCCCCAACGGGGCAGACCCTGATCCAGTGATGGGAATCGAGTCCATGCATCCACATTTTATTTTTGCCTTTATGTACTTTTATTTTTATTTATGTCTTTGCATAAATAGGTGTGCAATTATAGGGCTTTAGTAGCCAAAGGGTCATTCTTTAGAAGTCTTTGGGTTTATTTGTATATTTTTAGATTTTAATGGATTTTTCAATAAGACAACCAATAATAACATGAACGTGACATGAATATAAATGAGAAATATAACATAATAGAGCAAATATGAACGAAACATGACACAAGATAACGTAACGAAGATGGATGAAACATAACAAACAAATAAATGGCAAGCATGCATGTGACTGAAGACACGGTGGGATAAGACAACACACATGCGGTGGGACAATACACACAATGGGACAAAGAAATGGAGGGACAAAAACACGTGGGACAAGGACACGACGGGACATTGACACGTGGGATAAGGACACGACGGGATATAGACATGACCAACATGGGGAACAAAGACACGTTGACATATACGGAGGGAAAAAAGACATGACAAATATACTCTTCAACCAAAGCCCAAGATCAGATGAAGCAGAACCACCAGGTTCAAAATCGTGAGGCAATGCCCTCTCATGGAAATATGATCAAATGACACCCACACACTTATACCTTTCTATTCTCCACCTTTGAAGCCACCATACTCCTAGAGGAGGTGGAGATCCTATTAGGATTGAAAAGATTGAAGCAAGGTGAGGAAGAGAGGATGGAGGACATGCCAAGGAGATCAAGCACTCAAGAGGTATTGGCGAGCCTCATAGTGATCCAAAAGATGATCGACCAACTTCGTGCCGCGAAAAGAGTCAACTTGAAGAAACTTGCGGCGTGGACTTACAAGGCATTGGGACAAGCTAAGGTAGAGGACTTGGAAGAAATCATGAAGGTGTTCATGATATGCCTCACGGGAGCACTTCTCTTCCCTTCGACGGATGATTTCCTCGAAGAAGAACAACTAAGCATGATATGTGGGATTTGGGAAGGCAAGAGGATTGGGCTGACAGTCATAGCCAACCTCTATAGTGTTAGGATTGGTGATCCATTGAGAATGAGATCCAGAGGAGGGGTGAATAGATCCTAGACTCACTTTTCAGAATTTTAAACTTAAATCTAGCTCTTAAACGAATTTGAGCAAGGACACGGTAATAGACTGAGGGAAAGGAAAACTGCAAGTATTATTTAATTGATCTAAGTAATCAATCAATCAAATACATACTAGGCGGAGGCTAGCCTCTACGCAAGAGATGTCGGTCCAGATAGGCATGACCTAACTTTTCTGACATGCCTTTCTATATACTTCTTTGATTGATATCAGACTTGGATCAGATAAGTGATCCTGCATTCATAATTAAAAACAACTAGAAGCGTTCCTAGTCATTCATCTAACGAAGTAGATTATCTATGAAACAATCACACAAAGACCAGGGAATTTTTAGGTGGTTCAGTCTCTGCCAGAGACCTACGTCCACCTCACACTCAAATCTGAGTGTGGGTTACTGCTGCCTAACAGCTTGAAACCACTGCGCACCACAGCTTGCGTCCGCTGAGCGTCACAGCTTGCTTACAAACCACTGAGCGACACAGTTTGCTGTCTGAGGTGTCCACCTCACCCGCTGAGCGTTACAGCTTAGCTCTGCTGACACACAGCTTGAATGAAATTGATAAGAAAAAGACACAAGCAAAATAAAATTGAATACAGATGCTTCGATGAAACCAATGTAGCTCAGACGTAAGCAAACGATCCTAGATTTGATCTAGAGATCGTGACTGGAAGCCTCTTCTTCCTTCTCTTCTTCTGGATATATGACACTCTGTTTTCCTCTTCGAGCACCCTTCTTCTCACAGCAACGCTCTCTCTCTTTTTTGAACTATTCTCTCAGATTCCTCTTCTCCTCTCAATTCCCTTTCTATCTATCTCTTCCTCTCAAAATTCTTCTCTCAGAATTCAGGCAGATCTAGCTTTTTCTCTGCTTCTATTCTTCCTTCTTCTCTTCTTCTTTTCTTCTATTGTTGTCGTGTACAATTCATCTTCAGAGATCCCTCTTTTATACCAGAGAATTAGATAGGGTGGACCTCACTTGATTCTCTCCTGGCGCGTGGAGGGAAGACTGTTGTGTCCCTGGTTTTGATGAAGACAACGTCTTTATGCTAAAGGGTTGGTTTTGATGAAGACAACTTCCTTATTCAATGGAGTGCAAGGAGAAGTATTGCACAGACATACCTGATGCGCTAAAGACATTGCACCGACTTGGTCGTGCCCAATGCACCGACTCAACGAACGCATGCGACTACTGTTATTGCAGACTCACCTAATGCATTGTTATGCTTTCACGACCTATCCATGTGCAACGGCTAATGTTGCACAGACTCAAGTGTGCATGCAAGTACTTATGCGCATGAGATGCAACCTATGCACAGACTCTACTCAGACTTAGTTGCGTGCTGCAGCTAAAGGATTGCACCGACTCAATGCAAACTAGACAATTGTTGCATCGAGTCAATCTTATGCATAGACTAAATGTAAATGTGCAGACAACATTTAGATGAACATATGATAAATAAACAACATCAAAATACATACACCATCACTTCAAAGAAAGGTTGACAAAGTCAACTACGTAGTCAATGAAGTCAGGCAATAATGTTGCCAATCATCAAAATAGGATTTACAACACAAAGAACCAGATATGGCAAGTTGAGTACACTCTCAAAACTCACTTGAGTGTAATACTCATAATGCCAGTGTGTAGGTGTATGCAAAAGTGTGTCGAATCCTCATTGATCTATCAGGTTGAATCTTAACAAATTATTAAGCATGAATGCTCCTCTTGGTGAGATTGATATTGTAATTTATATAGCAAGTTGAATATCAAGAATTTGGAAATTCGCTCACACTCACCGATCACACAAGTATTGGAATGGCATTCAAATAGACAAGCAAACCACAAGAGAGAGGATTTTTTAGGTGGTTCAACCATAGGCCCTGTGCGCTTAGGTCCACTCCTCACCAGATTGGTAAGGCTTCCACTATCTTGCAAAGACCCTTACAAGATAGTACACCCGAAGTTATGCTCCACCACACACGCAGGCAAACACCTACACACATAGGATACAACCCCCAACCACACACGCAGGCTATTCCTGCACACATGGGGAATGACTTCCCCAACCACCGACAGACACGTGGAGATCCAATCTCCGAACACACACACACAATATATTCATTTAGAAATGATCAAAATGTGCACAAATAGATACAATGAGCTCAAGATGTACTCTAAAGACTGAAACAAAGATAATCTATCAAGTGTAAGGCTCCCCCTTCTATGGATGATTTGGTTCTTCTTGGTGTTGTAGATAGATGATCACGATTTCAGCATCATCTTGTTCCTTTCTTCAATTCGCTCCTCTTTTTCTTCTTCCACAAACTCCAGAAAAGTCTTGAAGCAGATGAAATATCCTTCTCTTCTTCTCATTCTCTCATTCTTCCCTTTCTTCTCCTACAAGATTGAAAAATGTTAGCACATTAGGGTTCTCATCACCAAAATTCACAATATGTATGTTTATATAACTTAGAGAGGCCAAATGACCCATCTACCCTTTCTAGAACATGTTAAAAACACTCTCATAGGTGTAGGAACAATCTAGAGCCTAGAGACTGGCATGGTGATATCATCGTGTGTGAGTTCAGGCACTGCCCCGACCAGTAGCAGTGCCTTTAGTACGCCCCCACCTGGCCCCAGTACTTCTCCCAACGACATCAGAGACATAGTCTGAGCAGAGATATCTGATTTGCAGCGGCAGATGAAGACAGAGATGTCCAGCCAGGAGGGGGGGCATCTTGCAAGCACTCGCTGGCCTCCTCTCCCCGGCGGGAATTCTCCCTCATGGAGCACCCTCGACCATGACATAACCTCCTCAAGTGAGTGTTTTTTATATTTTCATTTTGGTAAAATTTCAACTTATAAAATCAATGAATATATATGAATTTAGATTCAAAATAACAAGAAACTCTTTGATGTAGGAATAAATCAGGTTAAGATGGTTTATATGAGATAGAATGAGTTTATATAAATTAGGTGCTCAAATTACTCAATTCAGAACTAAGTTAGTTTTTAAAGCTAACTTTGTTTAAAATAATTTAGATAACTATGGGTTCGGGAGTCCAAATGTAAAATAGCAGCCTGATCAGCATGCCAATCATTCCAACGCGACTTGGGTGATGAGAGTGACTTGGGAGAGCTGCGAACATGATGGGCAAGGGCAAGAGTGAAGAGAACTTGACATCTAGATGAACCGTCTAGTTTGGTTATCTTGCGTCTGGTGATTTAGTCTAGTCGAGTGTCTCATTGTAATTTTCTTTTATTGAGTCTTTATTTTAATGGGTCCAAAATGTAATAAACTTATAATTGAAAATGAAATTTCTATTTGTTCCATTATCTGAGTCTTATTCTGTTCTGATCGACACGACTGTTTAACTACCACGTTCCGAGCAACGAACACATTCTACTGCTATCAGTTCGGTGCGTGACAGTCTGTCTTAGGTTCTGTTGTAGGGCGATGTCTGTGACAGCTCACTCCCCGACCGTCACCTCTGTGTGGCGCATCCTTATTAGACCGCCACAGTCCTGTCTCCTCTAGAGTGTAACGGCTCATCCTTAGACCCTCACCTCCGTGTAGCGGTCTAAAGGTGGAGCGTTACAGCCCAGGAGTCCTACTTTTCGTCGTTTCGGTTTCTGATTGTCTTGGCTTGTCCTTGTGGTCCGCCCGCTTTCCTGTGGGTGCCTCCTGACATCCTATGAGGGCTAAGACTACTTTATAAGGCAGCCAGGAGTCTTCTTGCTTGTGGTTGGATTCTCTTTCCTACTGTTGACTTGTCATTATCAGGTTCCGGTCAACCCGGGGTCACCCAGTGGTTGATAGGTACCCTTGTGTGTCTCGACGATTCTGTCCAGTTCGAGACATGATTCTGGCTGCAGTGGGCTATCGTCTTACCTCGTTCTGCATGTCCAGATGTGCTGAGGGTCCTCGATGTTTCCTCAGGTCTTCGCATGTCATTTCCTCCGATAGTGTCATTTTCTCTGGCTTAGGTTTAGACCAATTGGCACCTTGTTCCGCTGTGTATGATGATCTTGACTCAGAGTCGTGAGACTCAGGGATCGTTGTAGTTTTAGGTCTAGTTGCCTTGTCCTGAGTCTGTCGGTAGTTTCCTATACTGCCATTGGTGCTTCGAAGTATGTGTGATAGTGCTCTCTTGCCTATCTGTACTTTCGCACACGTGTTTTGAGTCTCTGTGTCTTGTGAGCCTTCACTATTCGTTGCCTTACATCACGTTACAGCGTGACGGCTCTTGTAGCGGGGCACCTTCTCGATATACGATTTTTAAGCTAGTTCTGTGGGCCCTCGGTCCAACCATAGCGTCCAGCGGAGGGGGAATACTAGCTAGAGGCCTGGCTTAGGCAAGAGCCAGTGTGTGCACCTGTGGTCAGGGGCTTTGGACTGACATCGACAGGCATTCCCATGTCTAGTCACTCGCAATGGTACTTTGGTTCTAGTTCTGACAGTGTCTTGGTCTCGGCCTAGTCCTTGCGGTAGGGTACGCAGAAAAGACACTAGTAGGCGCAGCATAAGACGTCAGTAGACGCAGCTGGCTATTCTTCTGGTGAGAGGCACACCAGTCACGTGGCACGTGACTCTTCGCGATTCTCTTCGCGGTTCTTGTGCGTCGTGACCCTTCGGGATAGCCCTCTCGTGGCTGCACTCGAGGTCAGTGTCCTGTCATATGTATGGGTCTTTGTCTATCTAGATTTTTCCTAGGTTTCTTTGTTTGTTTTGCAGGTCCCTTGCAGCGTCGATAGATTGACAACTCCAGACTTCGTCAGCTCAGAGTCGCCTGCCTGCTGCTGCCGGGAGTAGTTTGGGGTGCCGAGGTTAGTTTGGCAGCCGCTTGTCTGGTATGGCTTCCTCCCCCTTTTCCTAGACTGTTCCCTACTCCTGCTCCCTGTCTCTTCTTTTACTGCTTTCTTGCGTAGTGTTACAGCTTTGTAGTTTAGTTTTCCTGCTTTACTACCTGCAGTTTTACTTGTTCCGTGTTACTGCGTATTTTTCAGTAGGGATCCGCGTGACCCCTACTGAGCCAGTGACACGAGGCTCACCCCTGCTTTTCAAGTGGGTCGTTGTTCGTTCTGCTTTCGCGGGTCCTGGTGTGCGAGTTAGTAGCTGCCAGCTGGTACCTTCATCGGGCTTCCCCCGACTTTCTTGGTACGTATTTCCTTTCAGTCGACTTGTAGGACTGGACTCTGGTATTCGATGGTGAATGAGTGGTAATTGTGAGTCACCCAAGCGAGCATGCCCTCAACATCAGAACCTATGTAGAGGACTTTAAGATTTCTTTGACAGTCAAACAAAGGTGTTTGGATATTAGGCCGATGTAAATCAACACTGATTGTGGTCAGTGGGGAAAGGTCCAACACCCGAACTTAAGTCGTTTGATACGATGCGCACCCACGGAATGAACCCTCATATAAAAATATTTCTTTTCAAAAAGAACACCAAAAAAAATTAATTTTGAATACATATTCCGTGGCCAATAGACTGGTATGCCCGGTAGAACCTTTCCCGCCTTTGTTCTTTTTGTCAAAGAGATATCCAAACCTTCTTTAAGGTTCTGATTGCCCATCTTCCTCTTGCAGGATGGGAAGAGGAAGGCACTTTCCTTCGCTCACTTGAGGGCTCTTTGTGCACTTGCACGCCACTCCATTTGTGCTACGCACCACCATCGACAACAACGAAATGACGATGGTAGCCGTTACCTATGTCCCCCAGGTCATCGCCAGCCATGTCAGGTTCGGATACCTGGCGACTCCACTCGTCTTTGGCGACTTCCTAGCGGTCGTCGGCTGGCCCTTTTTCCTGGGTGTTGTACCTGTGGCTGAAGCCAGTTCAGCCACGCCTGTAACAACTACCGGGGGTGTCAGGCCCTCAACTTTAACAATTGGTCGGGTCCAATCGGTCAACAAGGCCACCGTCGGGGGTGTCAGGCCCTCGGCTCCAGCAACTGGCCGGGTCTGCTCGGTCAACAAAGCAACCGTTGGGGGTGTCAAGTCCTTTGCTCCAACAACCGTCCGGCTTCGCCCGACTAACTCTGTACTGACCAAGGGCGTTAGACCCTTCCTCTCAACAACCGGTCGAGTTCGCTTGGCTGTCATGACAACGGCCGAAGGTGTCAGGCCTTCTGCCCCCGGCAAATGGCCGAGAAAAGGCCGAGTTTTCTCGGCTAATCAAGTTATTATCTATCGGTGCCACTCCTGCTCAACGGGGGCAATGCTGACGCCGCAACGACACCAACTCCATTGCGGCCACCTTCAGAGGTGCTGCTCCTGCTCAACGGGGGCAGTATCGCCGCCACAACGACGTTGTGCCTACAGTAGGCGTCACCACTGTCGCTCTTGCTCAACGGGGGCAGCGTCATAGCCGCAAGGGCGTAAAGCCTGCAGCGGCAACATCCTGCTCCGGCAAGGCTATAATTGTCGGGGATCTTCGCATTCGGCTCAATGGAGGGGAGCCAATTGTTCCTCGGGACCGGCACATCCCAACCATCTCTACCTCCAACCGTTTTGAGCTTCTCTGGCAAGCCCAGGAGGACGAAGCGAAATTGAAGAAGTCCGTCGTACCGGCGGCAAACCAGGGTCCGATGCAATAGCCCAAACTGCTAGCTCCCCGATCGAGGTCAGGGGGCGACCCAATTAAGGGGCGTCAGCGCCGCCTGAAGAAAATGTGGGTCACTAAGGAGGAGGCCCGAATCATCAAGCGAGCAAGGGTGGAAGGGCCCTTCGGCATGTCGGACCTGCGACAGATACAGAGTTCGACAAGCATTGAGACCTCGACATCCCCGAGGTCCACAACCCAGTCCCCAGGTAGGCAAAAGCACTGAGGAGCCAACAAAAAGGTGCGGCCGACCTCCCCGTGGACTAGTTCAACGCACACGGACGAGGATTGCTCGGCACAGGCTTCCACATCTTAGGTGTCTGTTTTTGACAAACTAGGGACAACATCTATGCTCAGCTGACAACCGCCTAGGAAGAAGCGGGTGATTCAGGTGACCAATGACGTTGTCAAAGCGTTCACTTGTTACACAACCTCCACTGATAAGCAGCCGGAGGACACCTCGGGAGAAATGAATCAGCCTCTCCAAACTGCAGTGGCTAATTGCGTGAATGTCGCTCTTTGACGTGAAATGTTTGCATATATACCCCTCCTAAGGCTCAAATTGTCTTTGCACCCATAGTTAATACCAAGTTGCCTACATACCCTTGACTGGTGTCAAATAAACCCTGGGAGGTATCAAATTGCAAACATACCCTTGCTACTGATTGACGGACATTAGTTCCTCATCTGGAAACTCTGAGCGAACAGGGTCAAATCTAGGGAGAGGGTGATGAGCATGATGTTCTGCTATGGCATAGCCTTTGATCGCTTTTTGCTGAATGTAGATGATATCGAACTGAGAAAGGAAGCTTTGCCATCATGCTAATCGGTCGGTGAGGACGGATTTTTCAAGGAGGAATTTGATTGGATTCATGCGAGCAATAAGATGAACCTCGTGAGTTAGAAAATAATGCTTCAACTTCTGCACTACCCAGGCTAAAGCGGCACAAGTCTTCTCCATGGCTGAGTATCTCTGCTCACAGGGGTTGAGAAGCTTAGACAAGTCATTGGCTGCCCTCTCCTTTCCTTCTTCATCCACTTGCGCAAGGACGGCACCTACGGAGTCATCCAGAATAGAAATACAAAGAACAAGCTGTTTGCCCGAAACTGGCGGCTTCAGGATAGGAGGATTGGCCAAATAATCCTTTAGTGCGTCAATAGTTGTCTGACACCTGTCATCTGAATTAAATTTGACTCCCGGCTTAGTAAGCTCATAGAATGGCCTACACCTTTGTGAGTGTTGGGAGATAAATCAGTAAATAAATTACAACCTCCCGATTAATCCTCGAACTTCCATCAAATTCCTGGGACGAGGCATATCTCTTTTTACCTTTGTCTTATTAGGATCAATCTCAATACCTGTCTTACTAACAATGAATCCAAGCAATTTTCCCAATGAGACGTCAAATACGCACTTCTTGGGATTCATCTTGAGCTTATATTCTCGCGACCTCTGTAATACCTTGGCTTGAACCCCAGGATGCTCAATCCTTGTCTTTGACTTCACTACCAGGTCATCTATGTACACCTCTATAAAAATGTGGATCATGTCATGAAAAATTACCATCATTACTCTTTGGTAAGTTGCTCTGGCATTCTTAAGCCCAAATGGCATGACCACGTAGCAATAAGTTCCCTAAGGTGTAGTGAATGAAGTTTTCTCCTGGTCTTCCTCAGCCAAGCGAATCTGATTATAGCCAGAGAAGCCATCCATAAAAGAAAGGGTCTCGTACCCTACCGTGTTGTCAATGAGCACGTCTATGTGAGGGAGGGGGAAATCATCCTTTGGACACGCGCGGTTAAGGTCTCGAAAATCTATGCAAATTCTAACTCTTCCATCCTTTTTCATCACCGGGACAATGTTAGCCACCCAATTAGGATAGAGAACCACTCTAATAAATCTAGCTTTATGAAGCTTATCGACTTCTTCTTTCATTTTTAATGCCATGTGTTGGTGGAAACACCTTAACCACTGTTTGACCGGGACAGATCCTGGCTTAAGTGTAAGACGGTGTTCAACAAGCGCAGGGTCTAGCCCCGTTATATCTTCATAACTCCATGCAAACGCGTCCTTATATTCTTGAAGAACTTAGACAAGAGCCTCTTCTTCGGAAGGTGGTAGATTTTTACTGATGAGGACAATCGTAGGGTGTTCCTCAATACCCAGATTAATCTCTTTGGTGGGTTCCTCTACTGAGGCTGACGGTTCCTCAAATCTCCTCATGCCACTAGTAAAAGACTCGTCCTCATATTCCTCGTAATCCTCATCCCCCTCTTCGATATGGTCTTCATCATTTATGATCTCATAAATGCCAAACCCCTTCATCGATATAGCACATATCCTCACATTCTATATCCGCCAGGAATATTGGATCCTCCAGAAACGCGGGAAGAGCTAAACATGCCCGGCATGTCTTTGCTA
The DNA here is from genome assembly GCA_024336825.1 of Amorphophallus titanum. Taxonomy (NCBI): domain Eukaryota; kingdom Viridiplantae; phylum Streptophyta; class Magnoliopsida; order Alismatales; family Araceae; genus Amorphophallus; species Amorphophallus titanum. The sequence continues at coordinate 4,729,770 of JANBPO010001714.1, read as the reverse complement.
GATCTAGCAGGAACCTACGGGGAATTCACTTACCCTTGGACTTTCTAGTTGCTACCCTCGAACCCCTAGAACTAGAAGAGTACGAACAACTAGCATGATTACTAGACTCTAAGGAAAAGGAGGGAGAAGGTGACAAAGTGGATACAATTGGAGATACAGAGGAGGACCCCTCACCCGAGGGGTAGAGAAGGTCCGTTAATGAGTCCTGGATGAGCGGCCCCTGGGTCGGGACACACTCAGAAAGAAGATAGGAGGTCTCTTCAACAGAGATGGAAGATTGGAAAGTTAGAATTTTGGCAGTCGTGTTTCCTTTCCTCCCTTAGTTAGTCTCTCCAGACATGTCTCATCCATGTCAATCATTCTAGGTGGTTAATTAAACATTTTCAGGAGAACTCCTGTCACTTATTAGTTGCGACGGGTGTCTTTTGTCTTGATGCCCACTTATAAGTTCTCTCCACTTTATCTCTGCTTCATCTTCATTTCACGTCAGTGTCTCTTTCGCTCCACCATTCCATTTCACCTTCGCAGCGCTTTCACTCACGCCCTTGCAAAGTAGACATCAAGGAGGGGCAACTGTTGACACCCATTTTTCAGCCTACAAGTCGAGTTATTTCTCTTATTCATCTTCCGTGATGCTCTGAATTATCCATTGTTTTGGAATCATGCTTGACTGTGTTTCGAGCCCATTCCCTGATCATTTTCAAGCCCATTGAGCTTTAGAGGCTTTTATCTTTGTTGTGCTCTCCTTGGTTTTGATGATGACAAAGTTCCTTAAAGATCAAACCACAAATCTTGTTTGGACATCCTCTTAATTGAATTTATATGATGCCAACTCTTGTGATCTCTTCATCAGTTATCCAATCATGTGATAGACTGTACAGCAAGCAGAAAATTAACCATGGCTCCATGTGAGATTCAGCATGTTGGAAGAAACAAGAAAAGGTCACTCAAATTCCCACACCAAAGAAGAAAGTGAGTGGGATGCAAAGGTAATGAATAGAAGGGTCCTCATGAAAGGTGAGAGGAAGTGATTTATTCAAGTCAGACATGGTAAGAACTTCGTCCAAAATAACCATGTTTTGCATAGACTACTATTCCTTTTAATTGGCTGTGCTTGATGCTCCATTCTGGACTAACCTAAAGTGGGTCGACCCCCCCTTGGCAGATGGGTCGACCCCTGTAACAACAGAAGCTGTTCTATTGCCTCTGTTTACAAATGGGATGACCCATCTGGCAAAGGGGGTCGACCCCTGTGGAAACAGAACCTATCTTTTGGCCCCTGTCTAGAGATGGGACGACCCATCTGTCAAAGGGGGTCGACCCCTGTAACTAACAGAATCTGGAAACAGAATATGTTTGATACAAGGGTTGACCCACTTGGTAGATGGGCCGACCCACTTTTGGGTTTTACTTTTTTCCCCGAATTTCGCACTATAATTTCTTCTCTAATTTGAGTGGGCCATACCTCCTGTGCTAATCACTTAATTACAGATGAATCAACTTATTAACATGTGGATTAGCTAGTTAATCACTCCTAACAAATATGAGCACAACTAACTCAACCTTTATGTGTTAATCGCAGGTTGGAGGCTCGGACGAGACACGAGCCACATCCCTTCTGTAAGGCCAATCAGAGAAGAGATTTCTCTTCTCTTTCCTCTAGGTCAGATCCCTATTGTCCAAGATATAAATGCTAATGATTAGGGCATCCAAAAAGGGAGAGACGACCATAGAAGTGCCTGCTGTCGTACGAGCCTGCAAAAGTCTCATCTGAAGAAGAAGGGCAGAGGTGGATGAACCAGAGAGAGGGTCTGCTCCTTGAGGCAGCTGCGATCATTCTCCCAGCTTCATCATCTGCCGTGGATCTGCCAGCAACCATCTCCTTCAGTCGGAGCCTTCTCACGCCAAAGCTTGGATCAAACAGGGGGAGTCATCCATTGTTGTTCTTCACTTGAACGTGGATTAATTGTATCTCTGATTGCAATTTCTCTAGATTTTAGATTATCATGTGTGTGTGTGGTCGGAGATCCTATCTCCGAGTCTAGTTCATATTCTTGGAAGTGTGTGTGTGTGGACAGAGGTCATTGATCTCGTGTGTGTGTGTGTGAATGCGATTGCTACCCTTGTGCTCATACATAGTGGAATCCTCTTGAGTTGAGAGGGGTGGATGTAGGATCGCACTTGGGTGCATCCGAACCACCTAAAAATATTCGTCTCCTATGGTTTGATTCTTGGTGTGTTTGCTTCTTTCGATCTGCTTATGGATGCTCACTTGATTTAGGTTGAATTGCTTGTTTGAGCTCTATTTAGTAATTTTTAATTTGCCGGTAATCAATTCACCCCCTCTTGTTTGCCAATTCCGGATGAATATACTCTTCAGTTTCAAATGAACGGCACTGCCACATCTTGTTCACCAGTGGACTTGAATGAGCCGCCAAGCTCCAAAAATATAGGACTCCGGGTAAATCCATTGGAACCTTGGTCAACTTGCCTCAGATGGCGAATAGCTGCTCCACTGTCGAAGACGGTTCAGCACTGGCAAATTCTATCATCCTTGGGATGGGGCGGTCTGATTGTAATGCCTGAGGAGCAGCTTCCAAGAATAGGGTGCAAACCTAAGCATTGAAAAAGTGCACCGGACTAACAGTCCACAGATTCTGGGGGGTACGTGATCGATGCAAGTCCCCCAACATCTTATAAATCATGCACAAGGCCACTGGACAAAGGGACAATCTGGTGCCCCAAGCCATTAAGCATGTGGGGTAGATGGCTTCTGCCCTGATTACTGTTTCATCACCCTAAGGGAGGGCAAATGAACAAAGCCAATACGTCAAGTATGCAGCATAGTGAGTGACTACATCAACTCTGGTGGGGTTCGGGCCTCCCTGTCACCCTCCCCTCGAAGTGGACGAAAAAGCCACCTGCTGACGGACCCTGTTATTCCACCCTGCTACCGTTGGAGTCATGGTGGGGAAGTCTTCATACTTCTGCTCACCACCAAAGAAGTGTTGAAGCCATGTGCCCATCCACACGCGCCTCTTTTCTTCGGGCTTGCATGCCTCCCTCGTATCATGCGTCGAATGACACAACGTACGATACACTTTCGTGAGATAGCAATAGGCGAAGCCTGTCAAATATCAGTCTTTGCCATCAGTTTGGTCCTTCAGCCAGTCTGGAAAGTAAATTTCTTCATATGGCTCTCCGTCGACCGGTAGGCCGCTAAGCTATGAGAGGCTCCAGAGGGCCAAGGAGGTTTCTCCCTCTGATGTATAAAAAGTGTTGTATTCCGGGCAGAACACTTCAATCATTCCACATCATAGACCTCTGGAGATTGGGGAGCAGTACCTTGAGGTGTACACGCTATGATATATCCCAGCATTGACCAAGATTGGAGCGTAGTGTTGTAGTACATAGTCAGTGAACTCCACAACTCTTGGTCTGAAGGCGTGGGCGTCAGTAGCTTTTAGCTCTGCAAACCATCCCAAAGAAATCTGGTGTTTGAAGCGGACCCCCAAGCAATCCAGAAGAAAGGACTCATCTCTGTATCCCCACTTCAACAGGACGAGGAACAAGGCAAAAAGGGGTTTCTCCCTGTCAACACGGCCTACTGTCTCGTCCTATCATGCTGGTGTGAATTCAGGGGCTCTTATCAGTGGTCTACCCTCTGGAGGCAGATCTTGCAGGCCAAGCACGGCATCCCACTTTCTGGCTTCCCTGGGAAGATATATGGGCCTCCCCCGCACAGCAGATTCACTCAAGCTATCTCTTTCTACAAGTATAGCTTGTTCAGCTCTACGGATGAGGAACAGATCCCTCTTCCCCTGAATATTGAATTGTCTAAGGAAAGCCAGCAAATGCTTGTCCTTGGGATGATCCATCTGGACGGTGTCTCCGCGTTCATATCTGAAGGAGTCGCCACTGATAATCTAGAGACGACTGGTGTCCACAGTGCCAATTTCTGAATCAGAAGACTCTGCAGTTGCGGCTAGCTATCTAGACCCTCGGTCCAAAGATTGAACGTTCTCCCATGTTACGAACGCCCGAGAAGCGAAAGAGGAAGATCCGGATGCCATTCTATCTGTGGAAAAGCATCGAAAAAAGAATAAACAAGGTCAGAAATCAGTTGATCAAGATAAAATTTCTGACAAAATTTTGGCAGAGTCTCCCCAGCTCGGGAGATTGCCAGAGAGAAGTGGGAACACATCCACCAACGGAACAGTCCCTAAAAGAAGGCCATAGGCATTACACCAAGGCCAAACGAGACACCCGGGAGAGTAGCTCCGAGGGCAAGCCCTACTAGGAGCCTCCCAGGGCCCGAAAAATGGGTTTGAAAACTTGAATAATTAACACTCCACTCACCCGCTAAGAAGACTCGCCCACACCCTCAACTCACTCGGCGCCGCGAGAGGAGAAGAAAAGGACTATGGGGAGGCTGAAAGTGGACCCTCTTTGTTCTGCAATCCACCATCGCTCCATGGGCCTCGAGCCAATCCATGTCCAAAATCACATCATAATCCCAAAGGTGTAATGCATAAAGCCTGTCTGGCAAGTTCCGCCCCTCAATCTACACTGGAACCTTCTCAAAATAATATGGGGTGAACATAAAATCGCCAAAAGGCCATTCCACAACCAAATCACACGACATCTGGGACACCGGGTCCTCTACACTCAGTGCAAAGTCCTCTGATATAAATGAATGTGATGCGCCAGAATCGAACAAAACTAGAGCTGCGCAACCCAAAATCATAACAGTACCTTCCACAAGCTGCGACGACTCAGCCTCTACCCTGGTCATGTGTGTGATCTTGCCTCGAGACCTCTGCTTGCCCACACTCGCTGACCGTGGTAGTGGCGGATACTTATTGCTGAAACTGCTACTGCTGTTGAGGGTACTGCTGCTGCTACTGCAGAGGGTGCTGGGGTGGTTGACGCAGCCTCTGAGGATAGTCACATGCCATATGTCCTGCCTGGTCACATCTGAAACAAATCACTGGCGTCGTGCACTGCCTGCTTGGACACGATTCGCTACACCGGGGACATGACCCTCGAGAACCACCAACTGATCCCTGACGCTGATAAGGCATCGGCTTCTAAACACTACTTGAAGATGCATGCCTCTGATCTTTGCCCTCCTTACACTTCTTACTAAAGTTCATCCTGAAGAACTTCTTAACCTTGGAGCAAAAGAAGCAGATCCTGCCGCTGATGTCACTGGTGCCGAAGCTCCCGAACGACCCGTAGAGTGCTGAAAGTTACTCTGCTGCTGGGCCGTCTGCTGGCTGCCGCCTGACTGGGACTGCCCCTGGCCAACCTATCCCTGGGTCCTCTGCATATCCAGCTCCAATGACGTCACTACACGGGAAGTCGTCTCCAAATCAGTGGCAGCGTTCGCTATCAGAAGGTGCCTCAGCTCCTGTCTCCAGCCCTGAATAAACTGCTCGGTCTTTAGCTACACATTCTCCATGATATGGGGAGCATAACGTCCCAACTCCACAAACTGAGCCCTATACTACAACACTGACATGTTGCCCTGAACCAGCTCCAGAAACTGACGCATCTTCTGTGTACCAACAAAGGATGGGCAATAAGCACGCTCGAAGGCCTTGATGAAGTCCTTCCACACAATCTGCTAAAGTGGACGAGACTGAAAGGACGTCCTCCACTCTAAAGACCATCAAGCTCGAGCCGTACCCTGCAACTGGTTGCAAGCCAACATCACATTGTCCTCCTCGGAGCAGTTCATAGAATTAAACACTCTCTCCATCTCATCAAGCCAATCTCTAGCCACATTTGAGTCTGGCTGACCGCCATAATAGGGTGGATGGAACAGCAAAAAGTCCCTCACTGTACGCCCAGGTCCACCCCTGGACGACGAGTCCTCACCAGCATCTCCGTCGAACTGCTGAGTCATGAACTGAAACATGCCCCGAGTAAAATCCTCTGTCCTGAGAACTCTCGCTGCATCCCCTGCCTCAGTGGTAATAAGTGGCACTCTACTCTGCTCCTCCTGCTCATCCTGAGCCTGTGCCGACCGTCCCTGCTGGGAGCGAGTCCTCCGCCTCGACGCCATGCTTGCCCTGATGCAAAAGACAAAAGACACAGGCAACGGTGAAGTCAATAGAACATACGATGCCCTAAGCTAGTGCCGACTGTACATCATTATTGTGGACTAGTGGACCACTACAATTATTTATGATTCTTATGTATTTCCACAATCGTGCTCTGATACCAACCGTAACGAACCGAGATTCGAATACCGGGAAAGGCCCAATAATCTGAATCTCGAACCGCCACCCACGAGTCCGAAGACTCGGAAGGGTTAAAGGGATGGTGTGGAAGTATACGAGAATCTAAAATAATTACACAATTACACAATTTATATGAATAAGTAGGAAATAGAATAAACATTAAATAAATTACATGATCCACAATATAACAACAGTTCATAATACAACAGTAGTCTACAACTGAAAGAAAAGAATTCAGCCTCTTGGGTGGCGTCCCCAGGTCTTGGTATCGGTTTACCGGTACCCGGATCTCTGGGTCGTTACAGTTGGTAGACCTTGGGGAAAATCAGATAGACTCTAGGGGGGTGAGGTAGGCTTGGAATGAATGAGGTCTATGCAGGTCTGGACAAAGGTCGATTCATGTTGAGGTTAAGGTTTAAAATGGCGCGGAGGGGGTTGGTGCATGCTTGGACCAAGGTCGACGCATGTCTGGGCTGGGGGTCAATGCATGTTGAGGTTAAGGTCGATGCTCGCTAGGCAAGGTCAGTGCATATCAAGGGTAAAGGTCGATGCATATGGGGGTTAAAGGTTGACGCCTGCGCGATGAAGGTCGATGCATGCGGGGGTTTGAAGGTCAGAGCAGGTTGAGATATGTGTAGTGAGGGTCGATGCATGGGAGAGACTAAGGTCGATGTAGCTAGCGAAGTTGGTGCATGCATGGGGTGAAGGTCGACGCAGGTGGGTGAGGGTTTAAAATGGCGCGGATGGATGCAGAGGGATTAATCTGGTGCGGGGAGTGAAGAGCAAGCCAGATTGGGGCGCGCCGGGTAGCGAAGGCTGAGGCTACGAATGCTTTAGGTGTGAGGTTAAAATGGCGTGGGGGGGTGCCGCGCTAGATTAGGGCGCGTCAGGCTAGCGCGCTCCAGATTAGGATAGACTTTCCCATTTTTTCTGAGTTGTAGAGTGGCCTTGTTGACCTTTTGATGTTAATTTGGTTAGTTAATGAACAAATTCAGGTTCTAATTGTCCTAGAGATCGGGTCAAGACTAGTGCGAGGTTCATACTCGAGCACTTGCTAGTTCAAAGCACATTCGAAGTCATCATAATTCAAGTTAGAGTGGTAATTCGTTGAATTAACCTGACAAAATTTGGGCAACATCTCCCCATATCCAGAGGGTTACAGGGGAGAAGCAGAGGCATACCCACGAAGTTGGGATAAGCTCCTTAATACTGGGAGGCCAAGACGGCGACCGACAGACCCAAATGGATGGAAACCCCGAGGGCTAGCCTACAAGGGGCACCAGTATTCCATGGGCCAAGGCATGTCTAAGAGGGACAACCAAGATGGGAGGAAACCCCGAGGGCTAGCCTGCAAGGGGCACACAACCCACGGCCACCGCAATTCCGCAGGGGAATGTGGATTTAATGTCAGGCCATAAGCCCTATTCTTATTCACCTTTAATGGTCCATAGAGGTACATGTCATATGAAGACAAGACTCTATGACCTTATAGTGATTCAGAGTAAGATTAAGGGCATGAATGCCCATGGGGAATGTCCCCCCTCCCCCGTCACTGGACTGTCATCCTCAAGAAAACAAGACATAGTATTGCAACCCGTATATAGGGTAGAAGAAATGCAGCGATTAGTTGCTCGACAACTAGACTGCTTACGGTTAATTAGACAGAATAGAGGGTTAGCAGGTTAGCATACGAGGGTTAGTAGGTCAGCATTCGGAGAGTTAGCAGGTTAGCATTCGGGGTTAGCAAGTTAACATATGGGATATGGAGATTGTAAGGGGCAAACCCTCGAATAGCCAGCAGGTAAGATACAGGAGGATGTTTATACCAAAAAACCCTGCGCCCAGGTAATAGGGACGGCTATGTTCTCTCCGGTTCATAGCTATGAATGGATGAACCACAGAGGAGTAGTCCCAGGGATATCCCCAGATCAAGAACGAGAAGGGGTAGGGGGAGCAAAAGCTAAAGGCTAAGGGAAGAACTACGGGCTCATCTCATCACCCAGCTCATTATAGAATCCACAAAGGAAATATTAACGAAGAGGATAAGGGAGGAGAATGGGAGAGGTGCTCCACACACCCACCTCTATTATATGCAGCAAAAATAGAGTATCAAAAATCGCCAGTAGCTCTCCTTCCCCAAACCTCTCCTTTCCACCGGAGAAGCACTACTGGTCACCTAGAAACCCCTCTCTCCTTTTTCTTCCTCTCCAAGCTTTCTCACTGGCCTTTTTCTCTTCACCCTCCTGAGATTTCTTCTCTTTTTTCTTAGTTCACAGGCGATTGGTTTTATAACATTTGCATTAAAAAGGGGGTGTTTGTATGGACTAAGACTGTAGCCACGACATTTCAGGACATTAAGGAGCGTATAACCTAAGCAGTTGTCCTTGCATTACCTGATTTTTCTAAGGTGTTTGAGGTCACCTGTGACGCTTCAGGAGTGGGTATTGGTGGAGTGTTGAGCTAGGAGTCCCACCCCATCGCATTCTTTAGCGAGAAGCTAAATGATGCTAAACTGCGTTATTCCGCATATGATAAAGAATTTTACGCAGTCGTCCAAGCATTGAGGTATCGGAGGCACTATCTTTTACATCAAGAGTTTGTCCTCTTCTCTCATCATGAGGCCTTACGATTCCTCCATACCCAGAAGAAGCTGAATGCTCACCATAGCCGTTGGGTGGAGTATCTCCAGGAGTATACTTTTGTGCTTAGGCACAAAGCGGGGGCGAAGAATAAGGTAGTCGATGCACTGAGTCGGTGGATGATGATGTTGACCACCATGAGTGTCAAGGTGGTAGGATTAGAGAGGCTAAAAGATGCCTATGTTGACTGCCTGAATTTTGGTCCGATCTATGCTGTCCTTCAAGCAGGTCTGTCATGTGACTATAGCGAGTTTGTGCTTTAAGAGGGTCACCTATTCCGAGGTGACAAGTTGTGCATCCCACGGACTTTTGTTCGTGATTTTCTCACATGAGAGATGCACGCGGAAGGTCTTGCTGGCCACTTCGGCCGGAACAAGACCATAGAGGCGATTTAGCATAGATTTTATTGGCCTAGTCTGAAGAGGGATGTCGCTCATATCGTGGCCCAGTGCCGCACTTGCACTATGGCAAAACAAAGGAAGTAGAATACTGACCTCTATACTTCCCTCCCCATCCCGGATAGTCCATGGCAAGACATTAGCATGGACTTTGTGTTGGGACTGCCCCACACCCTCCGAAAGCATGACTCCATCTTTGTGGTCGTAGACAGGTTCCCCAAGATGACATTATTCATTCTATGCTCCCAAACTTCTGATGCCTCTAGAGTTGTCTGTCTATTCTTTTCTCACTGTGTCTCTTGGTTTGGACTCCCATGCACTATAGTGTCAGATAGGGATGTGCGATTCACTAGCTATTTTTGGAAAACCCTTTGGCACATGATGGGCACCTAGCTGAAATTTTTCACTACATACCACCCCCAGACCAATGGTGAAACTGAGGTAGTTAATAGGACATTGGGGGATCTTCTTAGGTGTCTAGTTTGTGATCGTGTCAGGGATTGGGACTTAGTCTTACCATTAGCAGAGTTCGCTTACAATGACTCGGTCAATAGGTCTACAAGCATGAGCCCCTTTGAGATTGTTACTGGCCGTAGACCTAGGAAGCCCATAGACCTAGTCCCATCTCCCATCTAGTCCCGTGTGTCTGAGTCGGCAGAGTCCTTCGTTGATCATATTAGGCAGTTGCATGAGCATGTACGTCATCATATTGATACCAACAATGCACGGTACAAAGAGTTGGCTAATGCTCATAGGCACCATCGTGAGTTTCAGGAGGGCGTGTATGTCATGATCAGGGTCAGATCTGAACGATTTCCCTTTGGAATTGTGAAAAAGTTACACGCTCGTGGTGTCGGTCCCTTTCAAGTAGTGAGGCGAGTCGGGTCTAACAGATATGTTGTGGACTTGCCAAAGGACTACGAGATCAGCTCCACTTTCAACGTGTCGGATCTAGTCGCTTACAGGGACCCGGCGGTGATACCCAGTGAGCCATTTGAGCTGTCTCCACCCCTTGTGAGTGACACCACCCCAGAGCATCCACCTCCAGCCTTGTTACCTCAGCAGCGTAAGTAGATAGAGCATATACTCGATGGGTAGGTAACGACTACCCAAGGTGGGGTGTACCAGTGCTACCTGGTGCGATGGAGGGGACGGCCCACACCCGATGACACTTGGATCACCCGGGCAAAGTTACAGAGGATAGATCCAGATCTACTGGATCGATACGAGATCGACTTGGACCCCTACTCGATGGGGTCAAGCTTCTCACACCTGGGGAGAATTGGTGAGGACACTATAGCTGGAGATCGGCTCGACTCAACCGCCTTCTTGCCTTTGTCTTTCTATTGTTCAAACGCCTTGATATCAAGGGCATTGGCTTCTTTAGGCGCTTGACGTCGTTCCGCTGCTTTGCCTTTTTGTGCTGTGGCAGTAGTTGATACAGGAGCAGGTCTGGCCAGGAAGGCTTCTACCTCTACCACAATGTTATTTAATCAGTCAAATGAATGGATTTCCATTCCTATCATCTTTTCCCAGACCTCTCTCCTAAGATTCTGCTTACATATCTATACAGCGTCCTCCTGGTGCGGGGGCCGCTTGCATCTCATTCCGAGGTTCCTCCACCTCTTAATATAATCAAGGGCTGTCTCATCTGCCCTCTGTCTTGTTGAGTAGAGTTCTGCCACCGTGACCTCCCTCTCTATAACATGAAATCTTTCTCTGAACTTCCTCTGCATGTCTGACCAGTCATTGATTGACCAAGCCAGGAGGCTAGAGTACCATTCAAAAGTGAGCCCCGTCAGTGAGGACCCGAAAAATTTCAGCAAATATGACTCGTCGATGGCCAGATCACCCATGATGGTCAAGTAGTAAGTGACATGTTCCTTTGGGGATCCCTTCCCGTTGAACTTTTCAAACTTTGGTGGCTTACTAATCCCAGGACGGAGCCGCTTGGCAGCATGATGCGGTGGGTATGGCACCCTATACACATCAAACGCGTTGTAGTCCCTTTCACTTCTTTCAGCGAGCTTCAACTCAATCATCCTTTCCACCATCATCTTGTTCATGACGGTTGGATCAACCGGTTCTGGATAGAAATGTGCTGGCTGTAGGTATGGAGTGACCAGAGCCGTCGCCTGTGGAGGAGGACACAATAGTGGAGGCACTGGGGGTGTTTGGTGCACCTGCGGTAGCACTGGGGACATCAGGGGCTATGATGTGCACTGTTGTGTAGTTGCCAAGCTGGGCTCTGCCTGCTGGGGCAAGGTGTAGAGTGGTGGGAAGTCGCTCGGGTTGGCAGCTCCCCGTGATGATTCGCCCTACATCTCGGGCTACTTGGAAGCCAAAGACTACTCTGTCTTCTCCATCAGTTGTTTCTTCAGCAATTCTATCTCCTGCCGGTACCTTTGAAGTGTCATCAACACTATCGGATCCATGGCCGCTATACTGGGGATGGCCTCGATTGCTTCGCCCAATGCACCTTCAGGTAGGATGTCGAGCTTCACATCCTCTTCTTCTGCCATCACCACATTGGCAGTTAAAATGTTGGCTTCATCATATCGCAGGTGGTGGGCCAGGACTTGCCTTCTCCGAGCTACTGCCATAATCTTCCTTGCGGCTTCTGCCTTTTGGGTGTTTGGCCCTGGCCTTTCGACCAACTGAGCCAGCTCATGAGGCTCCTCTGGCAGCCTCCCATATTGGCCGGATATCCCAGCCATGTTGCAGGTGAAAATCTGTATCCTTCTTCTTTGTCTGTGAACCTTCCTCTTTGCATGGTTCGGGAAGGTGAGTCTCTCAAACACAAAGATTCTTTTTCTTTCTTCTCGTCGAGGGATGATTTCATCGGCTTCAGCATCAAAGCCATCTTCATATCCGTTGTCGTCGATCGATGATGTCATCCTTCTTTCTTCTTCTTTTTCTTCTACTGCCATTGGCGAGCAGTGGTCTTCTTCAGCCACAGCTGCTTGCAGTAGTCGTTGTTGGCCCAGCGAGGGGTTGCCTAGACCCCTGAAGTAGCTCCTGATCATGTTGGTTATTTCTTCTTCTCCTCGTCCCTGATGTAAGACTGGGGATAGTTGTTGACCTCTTATGGGAGGGATGAGAGCGAGCCGAGCTCATCCGGCGTGGTGCCGAAATCTCCTTCCCACTGTAGGGATGTTGGCTCATCAGGTGTAGGCCCTGAAGCTTTCACAGCATGGAGGGTCCACGACCGTCTCTTCCTTCCTTGGGGCTAGGCCCCTTGCCTTCTTCTCTTCGGCTCCGTCACGTGCAGGGTGGTGATGGACTGGTGCGTCCTGGTGGGCAGGTTGGATCTTCTTAGGGACCCAAACCTGCTTGAATATCTTTGGCCTGGGGGCCAGCTTCTCTTGGCCATGGTGGCCATTCAGGGTTGCTACAGCGCCCGTGGGGTTGGAACCTTCTTGCGACTGCTCGACTCCCACCCCCGATTGCTCGGGTGCCATAGCGTGCTCAATCTTATCATTTAATTGTTTCTTCTGCAATTCTATCTCCTGCTGGTACCTTCGCAATGTCGTTAGGATGGCAGAGTCCATAGCTATTTTTTTGCTGATACCCTCGAGTGTGTTACTGAAGGCACACTCAAATGGAGGAGATGAAAATACTCCTTTTGATGTGACACACCCTATTGCTCTGATACCAATTGATGTGACACCACCTTGGGGGTGATAGCCACTAGACCGATGCTCCTTGGACCTAGATCCGCAAGCAAGCAACGAAGCAGTGGACTCGTTCTGGTGAGCTCACTCACGCGGACTCACCTGCGTAGCGCACACTAGTGCCCGTAGGCAACTCGACGATGGTGGAGAGGGTCCGGGATGGGACCTCACTATGCCGGGATTTGGCTAGCTTGAAGTTGAACCCCTAAGGATTTGGGATTCCCAATTCCGCGGGCGGCCAGCACGCCAAGGGCATGGGTTGCAGGGTCTCTCTCACAACTTGCTCCGCAATGGACACTCGATTTGATGGTTTGGTTGAATGGGCACTCACTCACCGTCCGACGAGGCTAAAGGCTATACTAAACCAGCAAAGTAAACTAGTGGAGGGTTGTGACCAGGTGCCCACCTGATCGATGTGAAGATGCCAATCTCGGCCAGAGATGAGGGCGAGTGGGGAGGCGAGGGTACGCACCCGCACGTCGCGTCGGTGCAGCTTCGACCTGAAAATGGCAAGGGTACACAACTACTCCTCACACAGGAGGGGGATCTCGGGGTGGGGGTTAATCTTTTACAACAAAAACTACCTCCACGTAGGGAGGGGCTTTCAGCCGGCCAGGCGGGGTGAGGAATAAGCAGAAGCCTAATCTGTCCCAATGTTGGTTCTACAGGGATAGCAGGATGACTGTAGGGTCATCACAATCACCTCTGATTGCTGATGACAGCGGGACTGATGCAGAATCGTACGGGACTAGTCCAGGAATGCGCCGTATGAATTTGGTGCCGATCGGAGTCTTGCTGTGGCCGGGGCAGCCCGGGGATCAAGACTGGTCAGATGTGGCTCTATCAGTTCCAGAACTGTAGTTGCCTGAAGAAAATGTCTCCACGGTCTCCTCTATGCTCTGATGAAGGTGGGACTGGCACTGACGTACTCGTGGGAGAGTCCTCTCTTAGCATGAACCGACGGGACTCCGAGAAGAGGTCAGAGTAGAGTGCAGGAAGCAGAATAGTGACAGGGGGTCTGACCTGGTTCTGAAGAAGTTGATCTACACCAGTCGGGGAAAACAACTTGAACATCTTCCCCCGGTGCTCAAACAGCCTCCTTCCTTCTGGGGCTTGCAGGGGACTTGTAGATGATGACCTCCCCCAAAAGCCACGTCGAGATCTTCACAGGAGCAGCCGTGGTTGCCTCTGCACTCAGGCTCAGATCTGTATCCTGATGTTGGATGTGCAGTACTCAGAACCACAAGGGCCTGAGAAAACTGCTACCACGAACTCCCCTAGGATCTGATGAATGCGAGGCCGGTGTCATTGTGAACGTGTGGAAGTCCTCTTCGTAGTGGAAATGACGAGGAACCCATAAGAGGTCGGAGAAGAGGATGGCAAGCCGAATAGTAGGATAGGATCCAACCTGATTCTGGCAAGTACTGTTGGCGCAAGTTGGGGAAGACGACCGGAATAGGATGCTCCGGTGGGCGAATGACTTCCCACTTCCTCGGATGTGAAGGGTACTGGATAAGGTAGCCCTCCTTCGAAGGGCGTTCCAAGAAGCTTGCCATGTTGGAACTCTGGTTTTGATAATGACAATCTATGAATCATGTTGAAACTTAAATGCATAAACACCTCAATCAAATCCGTTTTGTGCCTAAGTATCAGAACACAGGTCAGTGCATAATCCTTTAAGAGTATATATAGGTCGGTGCTAGTTGCATAGTGCATCTATCTAAGGTCGATGCTAGTCATCTGTCCCATGCATAAGGTCGATGCTACTCATAAAGGGCCATTAAACATTTATTCTCAGCAAAAATGTTTTAATCATAATCCCGTGATCCTTTCTACATAAAACACCCGCTCCACGTATGGAACCCAGATACCTTCCATAGCATTGTTGTAGTCTTTGGAAGCCTAAAGGTGGTTGATAGAGAGACCATGGATGGGGAGAATCTATTGTTTGCTATAATTCTTGTAGTAAGTGGAAGATGGCCGCAACATCCCCACTGCAATTATTGTCAGATTAGGAGGTTTGAGGTTCAAGGTGTCTATCGAAGTTGAGTAGTTTGCCTGTCCCGTAGCTCCGCCAATGGACTGGACTTGGGAGGAAGCTGGGGAAGCTTATAGGAAGCTCTGCCAGGGTAAACAGGGGTCATGGACAACAGGGCCACCAGCGGTGAAGGAGTGGCCAATTGCACTTGATGATACTTAGCTTCCAGAAATTGGTCTGGTCTCTGTCGGGGTGGGGGTTCTCGCTGTCAGCCTCCTAATGAGTCGGACCATGTATGCGCAAGGATCCCTCCGTGCTATCCAGAGATTTGCAAATCCTGGGTCAGCGGGCCGCAGGGGAGTCAGTCTCTCTTTTTCGAGCTAGACTTCTTCATCTCGACCCCAGACGGTGGCTTGGGAAAGTGTCGAGGATGCTTCGTTGGGTTCCGAGGTGCCTCCTTCACCGGTTCAAATTGTTGGTGGGACTGGGGGGCGCGCAGATGCGGGCCGGGAAGCTATATAGTGCCCGATTTGGCCTGACCTGGCCAGATCCGAATCTTCCTTAGCGAAATAGGGTAAGTCACCAGGTCCTCCACTGTCGGGAAAGGTAGCTGGTAACCCAAATAAGCTTCAGCTTCCTTGGCAGACCTCCATGGTGCTCACGACACTAGCCCAGCTCAATGGCCATCCTTCTGCCGCTGGCGATCCCAAGGGAGGTTCCAGTTTCTCTGCTGCTGGTTGTCCTTCAGAGAGGCCTTTCCTCTTCCTACCTGTGGCCCCGGGAGAGGCCCCTTTCCATGACGGGCTTCTCTAGGGAGCTCCCGCCTGCTCTGTGGGGGAAGGTCACACCGTCACAGAGCCTTCTGTTCCGGAAGTCCCTGGGTCCGCAAGGGGCCTGTGATGCCCTTGCTTAGCAGTGTGTTGGAATTGAAGGGAGGGGGAGGAGCTGTGTTTTGCCGGTGATGGTGCCACTTTCTCAGAGGTCTGATCACACCACAGCACTAGGTGGCAGTGGAGGACATTCCCTTGTTGCTTCTTCCCTGGCTGAACAAGATAATGGGATTGTTATCTGGGAAGGGAATCAGATGCAGGTTGAAGAAGTGGATGCACTGGCTTCTTGGGGTCTGCCTAAGGAGGAACAATGGTCAGATGATTGTGTTAAGGAGATTGGCATTCTGGTGGATATCTCCTTTGAGGGCAGAGAGGATTGTGTCAGGAAGGCACTGAGGAAAATTAAAAGGGACCTCAACCTACAGCCAAGTGCAAAAAAAAAAAAGGGATTGGAGGTGGCCAGAAGATTGGCAAGAGAGAGATCTTGTTCCTTCAAAACAATCAGTTGCTAGACATAAGAGTGATGAGGGAAAAGGGAAAAACATTATGTCCATGAAGATTGTTACCTGGAATGTTAGAGGTCTCAATGGGGCTTAGAAAGTCAGGGAGGTCCATGCCATGATCCATAGACTTGGTATTGATCTGCTTTGCATCCAAGAGACTAAGATCGAAAATCTGGATAGTGAGGGGATCAGAAAAATAGGTGGATCCAAGCTTCAGGGCTGCTGCTTTAAACCAGCTGAGGGGCTGAAGGGAGGCTTGCTTATTCTGTGGGACTTACCTCTGCTAGAGAGCTGTGAAGAAGCTGTCAATCGATTCATGATATCAGTGAAATTTAGAGTTAAAAACAGTGGGTTCAGATGGAAATTTACAGGTGTATATGGGTCTGTGCTGAACGATTCAAAATGTTTTTTTCCAAGAACTGTCAGGCCTTTATATGAATAACAAGGAAGTATGGTGTGTGGTGGGGGACTTTAATGCTGTTAGACAGCCAGGGGAGAGGGCTAATCAGCAAAGGACGCGTGTCTGAGTCTCGCGCCCGGGGCGTTGTAGCTAGACACTTGTGACGCGGTGTAAGACGTCAGGGGACGCATCCGATCGTTCTTCTAGTGGGCGGTGCTCCCGTCACGTGACGTGAGTTGTCGTGTCCCAGGTTTCCGTTTCCCGTCCGCGCGATGGGGTTTCGTGTGTAGTTTTGGGAGTGTTACCATAGCCGAGGTCTGGGGTTTCCGGTGAGGGTCACCGAGAGCTTTCCCTAGATGGTGTAGAGTTCACGGTAGTGAGGTCGTGACTGTGTTTTCAGACCGTGTGGTTTCGGCTCAGGCCCTGCTGTGAGGGCAGATTTTCGTGATCGAGGCGTCGTATCATTTTCCTAGTAGCGTGACTACGGCGGTTCGTGTCTGGTTGTCCCCCGACCGTGGGATCGGGATGTTGGGTGCATGGCTTGGTTGTCCCCCGATGGGAGACCGAGTCATTTTTTCTGTTGCTAGTAGGAGTAGCTGTAGTGCCGAGTTTTGATCGGCCACCGGGTTGCTGTTCTTGCCGTTACTGTTGTTTCTTCTGTGGCTAGCGTAGCTTTCCTTTCCGCCGTTGTTTTCTCGATTGGGATTCCGTGGGATCCCTACTGAGTCAGTGATAGGAGGCTCGCCCTTGATTTTAAGGTGTGGTGGTTCTTCCTCGGGATTCGAGGGAGCGGTGTGGAGGTTCCTAGTTGCCAGCTTACCAGGCTGAGTGTTCACTTGGCGTGTGGTACGTTTTACTGCTTTAGACTGTACTTTCTGTTGGACTGGACTCTATTGTGATTTGTTATTATTTCCATTATATATCTGTTGTCCTGCTTTATTTTCTATTTCTATGTACACCACACCTATCCTTTTATCCCTTCCGTGTCTTTGGGCTCGTGGGAGGTGGGCCGAGGTTCGAGTCGCGCCGGTTCTTTTTCGGTACTCGGATCCCGGGTCGCCACATAGTTTCTACTATCAGTCCCGATATTTCACGTCGGGACGTGACAGTTTGTTGGTATCAGAGCCTAGGCTTTCTAATATCCCTAGGTTTTCTAAGTTCTAGAAATTCTAAGTGATGTCGTAGGACCTATAACCTTGCTATAAGTCTAAGGACCCAACCTGGTGAGAATTGGGTAGAGACTTGGGTTGAGTTAATAATACAATTACAAGATTATCCATTTTAAATGAACTTAAAATGATCTATTCCATGTGTAGGCTTTTGCAATGGCAGCAGAACGCGCGGAATGGAGAAACTTGCAGCGTACGGTTCAAGGACTTACTCGGGCATTGCAACAAGTGGCCCAAGGAGGAGCTGCGAGTCATGGCACTGGCGATCTGTATCGGAACTTTCGTGGGATGAATCCCCCGCGATTTGGTGGCTCGACTGACCCTGATGAAGCCGAGCACTGGTTGGCAGAGATGGGGAGGATTTTCGAAGTGATGCAATACAGTGATCAAGAACGTGTCCTCCTGTCGACCTTTCAACTTGAACGTGATGCAAGGACATGGTGGGACGCAGTAAAGGCTACCCTTGGCGATAGACAAGTCACATGGGAGGAGTTCGAGGAATTCTTCAATGGTAAATACTTTTCTGATAGAGTACAAGAGAAGAAGGCGGCTGAGTTCGCGACTTTGAAGCAGCGAAATCTATCCGTAGCAGAATATGAAGCTCAGTTCTCGCGGCTATCCCGTTATGCTACTCACTTGATATCTACTGAGAATATGAAGGCTAAACGCTTTCTTAATGGGTTGAAGCTGCAGTATATCAACCAACTGGCACCGATGGAAATTCCAACTTATGCTGAGATGGTGAGAAAGGCTCAAGTGTTGGAAGATACTCTAGAAATGACGGAGAGAATCCGTGGGAAGAGTGCTAAGAAAGAACAACCTACTAGTTCTGGGAGTATCAAACCCGATAGTGGCAAGAAGAGGCCCTATAGTGGGTCTGGTTCATGGAAGGGCAAGATGCTAAAGAACGAAGACAAGAAGCCTGGCCCGATTGTACCATTTAAGGGCGTGTGCAAGTTTTGTGATCGTCCAGGTCATAGGATGGAAGAGTGCTGGTGCAAGTTGGGTGCTTGTCTACGATGTGGCAGTAAGGACCACCACATTCCCGAGTGTCCTCTTTTGTCAGATCAAGTTACCCCGGTGAAACCGTAAGGAATCAAGAAGCAGCAAGACAAGCTCCAAGCACTACAAGCAGATGAGGCAGGAACCACTAAGGAAGGTGGACTCGTCGAAGGTACTCTTATTATACATGATAAGTCAGCATTTGTCCTTTTTGATACTGGTGCCACTCATTCTTTTATTTCTCGAAAATTTACTAAGTCTTTAGTTGTGAAGCCTGTTTTGATGAATTCACCGTTAGAGATTTCAACCCCTATTGGTTCCAGATCAGCAATTGAGTATTTCTATCCTTCTAGTAAGGTCATGATTAATGAACAGAACTTGCCAGCTAATTTAGTTTGCATGGATATGAAGGATTATGATGTAATCTTAGGAGCAGATTGGTTGGCTAAACATGAGGCAAATGTTCAATGCAGTTCTAGTTCTATGTCTTTTTCTAGACACCCTGGGCTTTCTTTTAATGAGGTTAGACATCATAATTCTGTGCCACTTATTTCAGCTCTCAGAGCTGATAAGTTGATGAGGAGAGGATGTAAGGCTTTTCTAGCCTTTATTCATGAGACCCCTGAGCAGAATATCGAGATCGAGGACATTTCTATCATCCGAGATTTTCCAGATGTTTTCCCTGAGGAATTGCCAGGACTTCCGTCTGAGCGGGAAGTTATCTTTTCTATTGATCTGATTCCTAGCGCGACCCCTATTTCCAAGGCTCCTTATCGTATGTCTCCTGTGGAGCTGAGGGAATTAAAGCAGCAATTGATGAAATTACTTGAGAAAGGGTTCATTCGTCCAAGTACTTCCCCGTGGGGAGCCCCTGTATTATTCGTCCGAAAGAAAGATGGTTCGATGAGGTTGTGCTTCGACTATCGGCAATTGAACCAGTTGACAATCAAGAACAAATATCCACTGCCGAGGATTGACGAATTATTTGATCAGATAGCGGGAGCTCATTATTTTTCTAAGATCGATCATCGATCTGGATATCATCAGTTGCGGATCAAGGAAGAGGATATCTACAAAACAGCTTTCCGCAGCAGGTATGGTCGTTTCGAATTTGTCGTTATGCCTTTTGGTCTAACGAATCTAACGAATGCACCAACAGCTTTCATGCAGTTGATGAACAATGTGTTTCAGCCCTATCTTGCTCAATGGGTCATGTTGTTTATTGATGACATCCTGATTTATTCCAAGAGTGAAGAGGAGCATGCTGAACATCTGAAGATGGCATTGCAACTACTGAGAGATAATCAGTTATATGCCAAGTTCAGTAAGTGTGATTTCTGGCTGCAAGAGGTGTCCTTTCTAGGACATATTATCACAAAGGAAGGTATTTCTGTTGATCCTTCGAAGGTAGAGGCAGTAAAGAATTGGGATAGGCCTACTAATGTAACTGAAGTGAGAAGTTTCCTAGGCCTAGCAGGTTACTACCGAAGGTTTATTTAGGATTTTTCCAAGATTACAGTACCTCTGACAAGATTAACCCGCAAGGAGAACAAATTTGATTGGTCAGAAGATTGCGAGCGAAGCTTTCAGACATTGAAGGAATGTTTAACTACTGCACCTGTTTTGGCTTTACCTTCTGGAGAAGGAGGTTTTGTTACGTACACTTATACTTTAGGTATTGATTTGGGTTGTGTACTCATGCAGCACGGTAGCGTGATAGCCTATTCTTCTAGGCAGTTGAGGAAGCATGAAGAGAATTATCCCATCCATGACTTGGAACTTACTGCAGTAGTATTTGCCCTAAAAATATGGAGGCACTATCTGTATGGAGAGACTTTTACAGTATTCTCTGACCACAAGAACCTTAAATATCTATTTTCTCAGAAAGAGCTTAACATGAGGTAGAGAAGGCGGCTTGAGTATTTAAAGAATTTTGATTTTTCCATTGAATATCATCCTGGAAAAGGTAATATGGTGGCTGACGCTTTGAGCCGCAAACCGATAGCTCAACTTTCAAGTCTTTTGTTGCAAGAGTAGAGGCTGCTGGAACAGTTAGCTAGCCTAGATCTTAATATTAGTTAGGATCGGATTATGGTTGCTCAATTCCAGCTTCATCTAAAACTATGGATGGAAATCAAGTCCCTACAAGAGAATGATCCGGTATTAGTAGAGATCAAGGGAAGTCTGAGTAAAAGGCCAGATTTTGGGTTAGCCAATGATGGTAGGTTGTTATTTCGAGGAAGAACTTGTGTCCCTGACTTGGCCGAGGTAAAAGGCAAGATGTTGGAAGAAGCCCATAGGTCCAAATATGCTATCCACCCTGGAGGTACAAAAATGTACCGGGATTTCAAAAGGACCTTCTGGTGGCCAAACATGAAGAGGGAAGTGGCTGAGTTCATGAGTCAATGTCTGGTATGTCAACAAGTGATGGCTGAACATTTTAGACATGTCGGGTAGTTAAAGCCACACGATATACTGCAATGGAAGTGGGAGAGCATCGGCATGCATTTTGTCATGGGTCTACCAAAGACTCATGGTGGTTATGATGCGATATGGGTCATTGTTGACAGATTGACTAAGTCTGCTCATTTCTTATCCATCAAATCAAAGTGGACAGTTGATGTTCTGGCGCACAAAGGCGAGGGTGACACATGCAGAAATGAAAAGGAAACAGCTCAAAGCTGAAATGAAGAAATGAAAGGTACCTTCCGGCCCCGTGTACAAGGGAGAAAGAGGCCAATAAAATAGTGAAGGCACTTTGTCTCTTGAGGTCGCCTCGCGAACAAGCCAGCATACATCTCCTATCTTCTCACTTTGTTCAACCAATGACGCCAAGTCTGCGTGGCCGTGAAAAGACAGATAATAATACAGGCTCAAATGGTCTAGCCCCCATCCATCAGCATACTTGAAGGAGATCAGAAGAGGCCAATCCAGAATAGCTTCACTCGGGCCACCAATTGAGAGCCCATAAGAGCGAAGCAATGCAAAAAGTGAGGGGGTGTTACTATACAGTGTGTCTTGCCTGTCTTCCCCTCTAATGAAAGTCCGATAAGGATGCAAGCTATCAATCTCGGGATGCCAGTAGGCCATGGATGAGATAGGATCTTCCACTAGTAAAGGGAGTTGTTGAAGAACTACCCATTCACTACTCACCTGGCACAACCCCTGAAGTGTCTTCACATAGTCATCCTTGCTGATCTCAAGCAGCTTCGGATCGGCCTTGGATGAACGGCGCTTCGCAGTCTTCTGGGCTTCCAGATAAGCCATCACCTCCATATTCGTCCAAGACTTTAACTTCTTCAGATAAGATGGTTCAATGTCAATGACCGGCTCTGGCTAGGAGTCCAATAATCTGTGCTCTGTAACAGACTAGCTGTCTCGGTGAAAGTTTCTATAAAACCCCATCCACACGTTCCACCATTTGACATATTCTAGAGTGACGCGGGGGAAGCGAGTAGGGTCCGACACCCTGAATGATACCTCCTCTTGGCGGTGAAAGAAATCCCACCACGTGCGAGCCTCATCATTGGCCACCTGGCCGGCTCGGTGCCTGTATGGCAACATAAATTGTGTGGAAGAGGGAGGGATATGCTGATCATAGTTAAAATTTTGACTGAATCAGAATGGATAGTATGGCTCCAGCCACAGGATGTCACTCTTCCAAAAGACAAGGACCTTGGTCTGATAGCCAACGCCCAATCAACCAGCTCTGGCTCCAGGATCGGCCTCGTGCACTTGGCACTAGAGATTGGATGAATATACTCTTCTATCTCAAACAGACTGCACTTCCGCATCTTGTTCATAAATGGGTTGGAATGAGCTGCCAGGCTCCAGAAATATAGAACTCCGGGTGAGCCCATGGGAACCTTGGTCAGCTTGCCCCAAATGGCGAAGAGTTGTTCTGCCATTGAAGCCGGTTCAGCACTTGCAAGCTCAATCATCCTCGGAACAAGTCGATCTGATTGTAGCACCCGAGGAGTAGCTTCCTAAAACAGAGTGCAGACCCAAGCATTGAAGAAATGTAACAGACCAACCGTCCGCAAATTCCAGGGAAGACGGGTCATGTGCAAGTCTCCTAGCATTTTATAAATTAGGCATAAAGCCACTAGGCAAAGGGATAGCTTCGTACCCCAGGCCATCAAGCAAGCAAGGTAGATGGCCTTTGCCTTAATCATGCTCTCGTCGCCTTGCAGGAGAGCAAAAGAACAAATCCAATAAGTCAAATATGCAGCACAATGCATGACTGCATCAACACCGGCAGGGTTCGGGCCTCCTTGTTGCCCTCCTTTCAAAGTGGATGGGAAAGCGGCATACCGCCAGACCCTTTTCTTCTGCCTCAAGGAAGTCTGTGCTATGGTGGGAAAGTCTTCATACTTCTGCTCCCCACTAAAGAAATGTTGGAGCCAAGTGCCCATCCACGCACGCCTCTTCTCTCCAGGATTGCGTACCTCCCTCGTATAGTACGATGAGTGACAAAGTGTATGGTACACCTTCATCAGGCAGTGATAAGCAAAGCCTGTCAAATATCGGCCTTCGTCGTCGGTCTGATCTTTTAGCCAGTCTGGCCAGTAGACTTCTTCAAACGGTTCTCCGTTGATTGGCAGGTTAGTGATGTGTCACCCGTGTCTTAGTGGATCCTTAGTAGTCTGGGTCTCAAATTTATACCGTAATTTTAGGTGATTTTTATAGATTGGTGCGTAAACTGCCCTGAGAGAAGGGCGCCCCTTATTGGGGTGCCATTTAGTGAATAGAGGAACCACCTCAGTCGCAAAAAAGAAAATTATGGAGCCCTGAATAGTGCCCCTCTGGGAGGGCTCCCCATTCAAAATGGTCAACTATTGACCATTACTATTCACATGGTCAAATGTTGACCACTTACTGCAAAACTAAAATTGACCTTCATCTGCCGAGGACTGCCTGAGAGCAAAACTAGCATCGACCTTGATCTGCCAAGGTATGCCTGAGAGCAAAATTAGCATCGACCTTGATCTGCCAAGGTCTACCTGAGAGCAAAACTAGCATCGACCTTAGTTCTTAGCTTAGCAAACGTGCATCGACCTTGATCTGCAAAGGTCTGCCTGAGAGCAAACTAGCATTGACCTTAGTTACTGTAGAGCTGAACTAGCATCGACCTTTGTTGCTTGGGGGTAGAACTAGCATCGACCTTAGTTACTGTAGAGCCGAACTAGCATCGACCTTCGTTGCTTGAGGGAAGAACTAGCGTCAACCTTAGTTACTGTAGAGCTGAACTAGCATCGACCCTATATGCATGCAAGCCAAACTAGCATCGACCTCAACAGGCATGCACGGTAACTAGCATCGACCTCAACTTGCATGCACAGTAACTAGCATCGATTTTATGTACATGCAAGCCAAACTAGCATCGACCTCAATAGGCATGCACAGTAACCAGCATCGACCTCAACATGCATGCATGGTAACTAGCATCAACCTTATATGCATGCACAGTAACTAGCATCGATCTCAATAGGCTTGTACAGTAACTAGCATCGACCTCAACATGCATGCACAGTAACTAGCATTGACCTTATATGCATGCAAGCCAAACTAGCATCTGCCTCAATAGGCATGCACAGTAACTAGCATCGACCTCAACCTACATGCACAGAAACTAGCATCGATCTTATGTGCATGCAAGCCAAACTAGCATCGATCTCAACATGCATGCATAGTAACTAGCATCGACCTCAACCTGCATGCACAGTAACTAGAATCGACCTTATATTCATGCACAAGGCAAACTAGCATCGACCTTAGTTCTCAGTAAGGCAAACTAGCATCGACCTTAACAAGTGTGCTACAGGAACTAGCATCGACCTTAGTTCACGCACAAGACAAACTAGCATCGACCTTAACAAGTGTGCTACAGGAACTAGTATCGACCTTAGTTCATGCACAAGGCAAACTAGCATCGACCTTAGTTCTCAACAAGGCAAACTAGCATTGACCTTAAGCTGCATGAATAGTGATCTGTACCAACTTAAACAGTAACTCAGGTAGACTTCAACATGCACCATTGAGCATGTGCATTGACCTTAAGTTCCTACCCCTCTCATACAAGCATCGACCTTGGCTTTGTGATGAACTTGTTGACTATGCATTGACCTTGTTGACTATGGACTTTTCTCATTGACTATGTGTTTACCTTATTGATAATGGACTTTTCTCATTAACTATGCATTGACCTTGTTGACCATGGACTTTTCTCGTTGACTATGTATTGACCTTATTGACCATGGACTTTTCTCGTTAACTGCACATTGACCTTCTTGACCATGGACTTTTCTCATTACTATGCTTGACCTTGTTTACCATGGACTTTTCTCGTTGGCTGTGCATTGATCTTATTGACCATGGACTTTTCTCGTTAACTATGCATTGACCTTGTTGACAATAGACTTTTCTCGTTAACTGTGCATTGACCTTCTTGACCATGGACTTTTCTCGTTGATTATGTGTTGGCCTTATTGAACATGGACTTTTCTCATTAACTGTGCATTGACCTTGTTGACCATGGACTTTTCTTGTTGACTATGTGTTGACCTTGTTGACCATGGACTTTTCTCGTTGACTTCATATTTTAATTGGCTTTCAGCCTATTCTTTGTAGAATTCAACACACATGATCTACATGTAATAAGATCATCTTAAGAATAATTATGTCATCAAAAATGCAATGCATCCATCAATGCAACATCAGCAGTGTTTGGCATCATTAAAGCATATTAATTTAGGCTTCACAGGTTCCAAGTGCTATCGGGTTTATCCATTATCCGGAGTCTGGGTCGTCACAGATGGTATCAGAGGGGTGGTTATGGATGTACATGGGAATTCGAGATATTACAGTGATCAGAGTCCATAAGGTCCAGTATAATCGACAGCTGACATAGGGTTTTATGCTTGTTTTCCACTTTGTTTCTCCCATGAGATCTTGAGTGCGCGATGTGGCACTATGAAGGTGGTTGCTGTTTTCGTTGGAGTGCCAACGTGGGGCCTAAGGAATGTGATAGAGAGCTATCGTCCCTAGAGGTGGTGGCCCTGGTTGTACTGTGTTGGGTAGAGTTGCTGATAGGTGTGTCGCTGCGGAGCTACGATTAAGAGATTTGCAACGAGGTCAGGTGGCTGTCATGGATTGTTCGTAATCAAGTGGCCATGCGTGCTCTGAGGGAGTTAATGTTGTGTTTGGCCACCCCAGGTTGAAGTTTATCCCACCCTTGAGGTGTTAAGGTCATGGTTTGAGGTGACAGAGCGGGTGCTCTGTTCGAGAGTTACGCTCGGGCGGGCGGAGGATCTTCCTGATGAGCTACTAATTGTCAAGTCCGGTATTCTCATCATGCTTCATGGCATCAGAAATGACGTGTCAGTCGTAGTTATTTTTGCTGATTTCAAGGCAGGATTGGGCAAAGTTGTCCCAGTGCGCTCGAAGTCCTGTGCTTTCTGTGTGTGAATGGACTGTGTTAGTCCTGAATTGGATTCGAGATTGTGTGGCGATGGCTTGGTTCGTGGCCCACATTGTGGAATTTGGGGCCATTGTGCACCGCCTTGGAATGTGTCGAGTGAGGCGATAGGTAAATTATGAAGGTTCTGTGACGAGTCTGAGACTCAAGGATGAGCATTGATAGGTGCCGAGCATGGTTCTTGTTGCGACTCTTGGCGTGGTGGTTCACATGGCAGTAGCTCAAGAGGTGGATATTGTGAGGGCCCTAGTATCGAGAAGGAATTGTGTTAGTACAAACAGATTCGAGTGAATGATGTATGGTGACTAGAAGTGTAGTAGCCTTTGAGCTTGGCATCTTTTGGTGATTTTCTTCACTCCTCAGTTAAGTGTTTTGACATGATAATGGTTCTGGGATTAGAGGCAGGCGTAGGTAGGGAGCGTGTGCCACCGGCCAGCTCAACCGCTGTGGTAGTGTGGCTAGCGATCAGCAGGGCCAGTACGCGAGGCGTGGCGAGTTACAGTTTGAGGAATTGCAACGGTGGTGCATCAAGAGATGTTGTGAATGTGGTTCGACCGAACACTTGGTGAGAGTGTTGTTAGAGGAGTTGACCTGACTAGAGGTGATGGTTTTTCTTGGTGCTGGAAGGTGCTATCCCCAGCTTTTGCTAGGTTCGAGGTTAGGTCAGGTGTGAAGATCTCCTGATTTGTGGGAGATATGTTGGTTTCTCCTTGGTCGGAGAGGATCGCATTTTGCCAAGCTCGTCGTCTTGCATCACATTCGTTGGATTGGTTGGCCTCTCGTGTATGCCATGAGGTCCGTGTGAGACACGTTTGGTGTTGGCAGTATGATTACCTGTGAGAAGTGTTGCCCCTTTCCCCTGGTGTGTAAGGGTGCATTGGCACTACTCTGAAAGGATGAGTGCTAGTTGGGCAGTGCTTGCGAGGATTCTTGGCTGGTGTTATGATTCCCGATGCGTCGTGGTTCAAAAACCTGCGGAGTTGTGGGAGGATTGCCAGACTAAGAGGGAGAATCTGTGCTCTGGGTTCAAGGCAATGGAGCTTCTCTCACGCTGTCTTTCGGAGTTAGCCAGCTGAGTTGAGGATTCTTGGGATGGCAGATCTCGAGTCATTGTGATGTTGCATGCGTGGATCAGAGTGCGCAGTGGAAGTGTCACACCCCAAGATATGCAGCGAAATTAAGTCGAGGACGTGAAAAGTTGGCAATACGCCTCAAGCTAACAATAATCAGAGCGTAATACTACTTCCACATAAAAGATGAATGCACAAGGATTTATACTCAAAATTCTAACTTTTATTGAATCATAATAAAATCAAAGGTTTACATCGGCACTTAACTTCCTCTGAACCAGAGGGAAAACACTAGTGACACTCAGTCACTAGCAACCAGAGACCCACGTCTCTCTTCTCCTGAGTCCACAGGAGGAACCCTGATCTCAAATGAGAGAATCAGAAGACACAAACGAGAATGGAAATAACAAATGAAAAAATAAAAAGAAAGGTAGAAACAAATGTAGCTCTTGCACGCGTGGACTAGCCTGGATTTGATCCATGGTCCAGTAAAAATAGATCTTCAGTTGAGGTTCTTCTTTCTCTCTTCCAACTCTCTATCTCTCTCTTTCTATCTTTCTCTTTTTCTTCTTCCTCTCTTCCCCACTCTGCTGCTCTCTTCTTCTCTACTCTCTGTCTATTTTTTCTTCTTCTTCTTCTGGAGATCTATTTGGCTCTTTCTCTGCCCTTTCTAGACTCTTCTCTCTCTTTCTCAGATGTGGAGTTTTTCTTTAGTAGGGACGAAGGACAATCGGCTCTATAATTTTTCTTCAGTCCTCTCTCTTTTAGTACGAGCTCCAGCAGTATATATATGAGCTTGCTGAGAGGATGGAGTGTAGAGACCACGCTTCTTTCCCTGGGAGTCTTCCAGAACCAATCAGGCCTCTGTGCCATGTGTCAGGGACATGGGCTCTTGGATCATGTGCCCAAACTCCTTTTCAGATCGATGTTCCATGAAATAATCAAATCCCTATCATTTTAACCAACACTCAGTTAGTATGAGGTTCGTATGCAGAGAAGAGAAACATGCACAGAGTTATCATATTGGAATGTGCACAACATGCACGGACTTAGTTAGAAGACGTGTACAGATGTGCACGGACTTGATTACAGGAATATGCAAGGACTTAGTTCCAATAAGAACCATGCACTGGGTTAGACATGCACGGGGTTTGTGAAGACGTGCAAGGACTTTATTTTCAATGAGAAACCTGCACGGGGTTTGACATGGACAGGGTTGCTGAAGACATGCAAGGACTTAGGTTAGTTATAAAGAAACATGCATGGGGTTTGGTGTGCACGGACATGACCTAGACGTGCACGGACTTCATTTTGGTCCAAACTAGAGAAAGTGCACAGACATTGAGCTGCTTGGACTAGCTAAAAAACCATGTGCATAGACTTTACAGAAACGTGCACAGACATAAGTGAACATGCACGAACTTGGTTGATGAAGAAGTGCACGGGCTTAGTGAAGCAGAGTGAAAATGTGCACGGACTTAACAAGTGTGTGCACGGACTTAACAAGGGTGTGCACGGACTAGGAAGAGTAACATGCACAGACCTGTTTAAGGCATCCACTGACTTCGAAGAGTGTGCACGGACTTAACAAAAGTAACATACACAGACTTGTTTAAGGCACTCATGGACATGGAAGAGTATGCACGGACTTAACAAGACTAATGTGCACGTACTTGGAGTGTAGGTCATGCATCAGATGCACAGGCCATGCACGGACTTTAAACATGCAAGACAGTTGAATGTTCACAGACATCATGTGTGTGCACAGACCATGCACGGACTTACTGAAGTGTAGCTCAGACTCTATATGGCTAAGGTAGATGTGCTCTGACCTTGCTATAGTGTGTGCTCTGACTTGGATTGAGCCTAAGACTATGTATGCAAGGACTTGCTACAGGAGATGCTCTGACTCTAAGTGTATGCTAAAACATACACGGACTTGACATGCGATGCACAAACCCAAACGTGCACGGACATTGGACAATGTCCATGGGCTTTGAAGAGACTACGTGCACTGACTTAGTATGCATGGACTTAGTGTATGAATCAAGGTGTGCACAAACTTGCGTTCATTCCAAGCAAACCATGCACGGAGTTAAGTGCGTGGACTTCAGTTTGAAAAGGTGCATGGACTTCATATAAATGTGCACATGCACGGACTCTATGATGCACGGACTTGGGTTTTAAAGAAAACATGCATGGACTTTGATTAAGGAAATGTGCACTGACTTGGTCGAACAATGTGCATGCACTTAGATGTATGCATGGACTTACAGTCTGCACGGACTTATGCGACTAAAACATGCATGACTAACAACCTGCACGGAGTAGATCTAACCGAGAAGGACCCCTCCCTTCCTAACCTTCATGTCCACTCATCCTCCCTATCAACCAAAGGATAAAAGTCAAGTAGGAAAGAGAGGCGGTCTTGGAGTTGCTTCATCTCCTCCAATCTGAGGTCCCTCCTGAAAGTTGGTGCTCAGGTGCCACCGGAGAGCTAGGGGTCAAACGCTTGAGAGATCGACCCCAATGGATCATCTAAAATAGTAAAGAGGTTGGGAAAAGAATCATTCAAAGAGAAGTCACCACACCATCTGTCCTTCCAGAAAAGACGCTTTTGCCTTTTCCTAGTCGGACCAAGACGCCAGAGATGATAACATCCCTACAAGCCAAGATGTTGTGCCAAAGAGGGGAAGTCCTATGCTATGGAGCGAGTGCCAAGTCCTAGACTCTGCTCTTGCCAAAGTACCTCTCCTTGATAACCTGCGCCCATAGCCCGTCCTCTTCTGCCCTCAATCTCCACAGCCACTTGCACAAGAGAGCCAAATTGAAGTCCCTAACATCTTTGACCCCAGGTCTTCCTCTTCCTTACTAGATACCACCTTGCCCCATATAATGTCATGCCAACCTCTGCATCTCCCTACACTACCATGCCAAAAGAATCTGCCCTAAATATATTCAATCTTTTTTGCCACCGACTTCGGAATCTGGAACATAGAGAGGAAGTAGATAGGTAGGCTGTCCAAAACTGATCTGCATAAAACCAGTCTGCCCTCGTAAGATAATAATCTAGCCTTCTAGCCAGCTAGTTTGGACCTAGGCCTACAGTACTAGTACCAGAATCGGTCAGGGCCGATACCGATATTGGTACCAATACGTATCGTCGATATCGGTACGGTACTGGGTGGTTCCCCAATAACCTAATGGTCAATTCCCCCTCCAGCTTTCTCATGCACACGTCGCTCTATGTGGCGACCATGGCTTTAGATTTCTTGAGCTTGTCTTTCTTGAATTTTCTCTTCAAGTCTGGGCACTCTCCTCTCATGTGCCCGGGCTTCTTGCATTCATAACAAATGACATTATTGGGCTTGCTCGGCTCGCCCTTGGTTTGAACGGGCTTCCTTTGCCCCTTTCTGAAGATGCCTTGGAAATTTCTCTTCTTCCTCAAAAATCTCCTTACTTGGTGAGTTATCATGGCTAAGTCTTCTTCTTCATTGCTTCCCTCGCTGGATTCTTCTTCTTGAAGGTCATCATCTGATTGGTGAGCTTTTAATCCCACCACTTTCTTCTTCTTCATTTCTTCTTCGGCTGTTCTCTTCATGTTTATCTCATAGGTCATGAGTGACCCTATGAGCTCGTCCAAGGAAAGTGTGGATAGATTCTTCGAATCCTCAATGACTGTGGCTTTTGTGTGCCACACAGGTGGAAGAGATCTTAACACATTCCTTACAAGATCGGAGTTGGTGTATTCCTTTCCAAGACTCTTGAGACCATTGCTGATCTCAGTTAACCTTGCGAACATCTCAGAGATGGATTCTTCAGGTTTCATCTTGAATAGCTCGTAGTCTCTAACGAGTAGGTTGGCCTTGGTCTCCTTGACCTCGGAGGTTCCTTCATAGATGAGCCACAATTTGTCCCACATCTCCTTTGCTGAGCTGCACATGGACACGTGAGAAAACTCATTAGGATGAATAGCACATTGCATAATGTTCATAGCATTGAAATTAACTGTGGATTTTTTAATTTTCTCAATTGACCATTTATCCTCATCATCCGAGAGTTTGTAAGGACCCTTGTCCACAACTCTCCAAACTTCGTACTCTTGAGCCCTTAGGAAAACATGCATTCTGTTTTTCCAGTACGTATAGTTTGAACCGTCAAAGAAGGGAGGACGGTTGATGGAGTGACCCTCAGACATCATGCCCTTGTTTGCCATTGATCTGGATCTTACTCTAGATCGTTAGATCTGAAGGAAATAGAGCCCTCGCTCTGATACCAATTGAAGTCCCGCGATCAATGACACCCAAGAGAGGGGTGAATTGGGTGATTACAACTGTTAACAAACTTTTACCCGATTTAAAGATATATGATGAATCATCAACTAGGACGTTGAATCCCCTGGCGCAACAGCGCCGCCGGTTCCTCGCTCAAAGCGGACTCAATGCCGGGCTTGGTCTGCTGGCCGGTCTTGGCCTCAGCGGCGGTTTCGTGATGACGCCGCGCGATTTCGCGGACACGAGCGGGTTGGTCGGCCCCGATACGTCACGCATCATCACGCGGCTGGCCGGCACCCTGCTGGCGCCGGTGGTGTCGCTGGGCGAGCGATTGACCGTGATGTCATTGGTGGCGCCGTTGCCGGAGGCATCGTTTTTTGTTGAGCAGCTGGTTGCCCGGCTTTTTGTAGAGCCGCTTGCTGCTCTGCCAGTTTTTGCTCTGCCATTTGGAGGCGCGGCTCCTTTTCATGGAGGTAGCGCCAGAAACAGCCGACGATGATGAGCGCGACAATACCTTCGGCCAGGAGTGTTTTCTGGGCGCCGATGTATTGGGACGACAATCCGATGAGCAGGCTGCCAATGGGCGACATACCGAAGTAGGCCATCGCAAAGAAGCTGATGACGCGACCGCGCATGGCAGGCGCTACGGTGGTTTGGATGATGGTGTTGGTCGTAGTGGTCTGGGCCATCATCCCGAAGCCGCTCATCATGGCAAAGACCATGGCCAGCGGAAAGTTCGTGGTATGGGAATAGAGAATGAGCCCTATCCCGAAGATAATGGTGTTTCTGAGCAGGATCTTTTTGCGATCTGCCTCTACGCCTACTGATGCCAGGTAGAGCGCGCCGATCACAGCGCCCAGACCGATGAAGCCATCGATGTAGCCAAAGGTAGAGGCGTTGCCTTTGAAAATGACCTTGGCGTAGACAGGCATCATCGTCGCATAAGGGATCACGAAGAGGCTCATGGCTGCCAGCATCAGGATCACTTTGGCGATGGAAGGCGTTTGCTTTAGATAGACAAGGCCTTCTTTCAGATCGGTCAGTACACGCTGTTGATGAGGTTTGGGCACATGCGGTTGCAGGCGCATGCGGAGCAGCGAGCTGATCACGGCGATGAAACTGGCGGCGTTCAGGAGGAAACATGTACCGGCGCCCAGCTTTTCCAATACGATACCGGCGACGGCGGGGCCGGTAAGCCGGGCCAGATTGACCATCGAAGAGTTCAGGGCGAGCGCATTGGGTATTTGCGTCTTATCGTCTACCATTTCATAGACCAGGGCCTGCCGGGCGGGCACATCAAAAGCATTGATGCAACCTAAGATGACGCTGAGGATGATCATCTCCCAAACGGCATAATGTCCGCTCAGGATGAGCACGGCCAGGGCCACGGCCTGCACCAGGGAAGCGATCTGTGTAAAGAGTAATACGCGAAAGCGGTCATAACGGTCTGACACTACCCCACCAAACAATCCTAATACAAAGGAAGGGAACTGACCTGCAAAGAATGTCAATCCCAACATAAAGCTGGACCGTGTCAGGGTATAAACCACCCAGCTGACGGCGGTACGTTGCATCCAGGTGCCTATCAATGATACGAATTGTCCATAAACATACAACCGGTAATTGCGACTGTGCAAGGCTTTAAAAGTCTGTATCTCCATGCTTCTTTCTCCTTTCTTTTTATTCATCGATCAGTCTGGCAAGGATCGTAATGGCCTGAGCAAGGATGGCCTGTTCCTGTTCGGTCGTTTTTTCCTGTAGGGCGCGGGCTATCCATTCCTGTTTTTCCTGGCGCTGCCTTTCCACGTACTCCTTTCCCGCCGGGGTGATGGACAGGAGCACTTTGCGTTTGTCCTGTTCGTCGGGTG
Organism: Amorphophallus titanum; assembly: GCA_024336825.1. NCBI lineage: Eukaryota > Viridiplantae > Streptophyta > Magnoliopsida > Alismatales > Araceae > Amorphophallus > Amorphophallus titanum. The sequence goes on along the minus strand of JANBPO010001714.1, from coordinate 4,696,240 downwards.
TTTTGGAGATATAGGCGATCTCTGCCAGATGGCTGATCACCTGGGACATGGATTGGGTGGAGACCTTCTCCAGCTGGGCCAGCTCGCTGGGCAGGATCTTACCGTGCTGGTAGATCAGGCTCAGGGTAGAGCGTTCGGTCAGGGACAGCATTTCGTCGTTATGGGTCTGCTTGCGCATGACTTTCACCAGCCGGTGGATAACGACGCGTAGGTCTGCTGCTATGGATGAATGGTTGGCCATGGTGCAAAGGTAAACTTATAAAGTTACTTTATAAAATAAATTAACAAGTTTACTTTACTATTTATTGAATTGCTCCGAGAACTCCTTTAGCCCTTTCGATTTCTTCTTCATCAAGCTTCCTCCGAGGTGGCTATTCTTTCTTGGGACTCGATCCCTATTTGCTTCCGGGGTCACTCCCTCTTGGTGGGTGATTCCCTATTTATTCTGGGCAGACCCTAAATAGGGGGAGATGCTGCCAAAATTTTCATAAAATCATATATTTAAGCTTCATAAGACTGTTTGTTATCTCGGTGCTCATGTATATATTATTCTTTGACTACAGTCACTGCAATGGCTTCCAGCTCCGCTGCTGCATCTTCTGAAGTTGTTGGAGCGAGCTCATCAGTCCAGCCAAATGTATCTCGGGCTTTAGTGAACTGGCTGAATGTCAACACCTTGGACTTCAGATATGGCAAGATTGCCATTGTTGACGAGTCTTCTGATTCCGAAATCGATACGGTATCAACGTCCCGGGTTTATTCCACTGTAGAGGGGGCATGCTTCCAGCGGGGCGGTGATTATCATCCTGACTTGCCAAAGGATCGCCATTTGATGCCGTTTATTCAGACTTTCACCGTGGGTAGCATGCGGGACCCTTGGATAGCTCGCGACGTTGAGGCTGCTATGCTTGCCGAGAGAGACAGCCTTAAAGGCTTAGTTTATTGTGGCAAAGCCATCTATTTACCCGGGGAGAAGTGCGACTGGGACGCTATCCTTGGAATATCAGAACTGGAGCTGGAGAAGAAAATGCTGACCCGAGCCCCAGACTTCACCCCCCCTCGGTGGGATACTGTCGGCGGCAGAGTTGATAAGGAGAAATCTAGCTACGGTCTGTTCTTGGCACCGCTGAAGTGGGGATACCGGGATGAACCCTTCGTGCTCAACTACCTGGCTGTGCAATTCAAATATTAGCTAGATGCCGACTGGTTCGGAGACGCAAAGGTCACTGATGCACATCTGTTCCGAGTAGGAGCAGTAGAGTTTACAGAGTTTATTTTGAAGGAATATGCCCCTCTGCTGATCAGAGCCGACATATATTATAGTGTTTTTGCTTCCAGGTTCCGCTATCCCATTTCCTGAGGATTGTGCTACGGAATGTTCGAAGTATTTTGCCCTTAGTTCAATACTTTCTATACAGCAGAGGGTGAGACTTCTCTGGACCTTTGGAGCTTATCACAACTTTCTGGCCTGCCTATTGATGGCGAGCCGTACGAAGAAGTCTGCTTGGAAGATGCTGATAAAGATCGCTCTGATGGCGAAGGCAGATACTTGCTCGGTTATTCATACCGATATCTGAGGAAAGCTTATCGCTCTATTTGTTTGGCCTATAGTAGAGGGTCTTCCAGGGGTTATCAGCCCCGTGAGAAGAGCAGCAGACTGAAAGTCTGAGTTGGCCAGTGGATTCAGTATTTCTTCGGGGGTCCCCTTAAATATGTAGATTTTCCTTTTGTGGGGCCAACTACCAGTAAACAAATAAGGACTCCCCGCTATAAATCAGCACTGCCAGCCTCATTGCGCCACGTAGGCAAGGACGGTCCGAACCCAGCAGGGGTGGATCCGGTTACCCATTGTGTAGCTTACTTAACATTTTGGTTGTGCACCTTCGCTCTCCCCCAGGGGGATGAAACGATTATCAGGTCGGAAGCCATATATCCGGCCTGTCAGATGGCCTGGGGGATGAGATTATCACTTTGCCCAATGGCTCTTTGTCTGATCTACAAATCTTTCGGGGACCTGTACAAGCATCGAGTTTCCCGTTCTTCAAGGACCGTGGGTCCTTTTCACTTCTTTAATGCTTGGGTGTGCAGTCTGTTCCCTGAGCTGACCCCGAGAACTTTGCAAGCAGACACACTGTTTCCCAGGATGATCGAATTCGCCAATGCTGAGCCCAGCTCTTTCTCTGATCAGCTGTTCAAGATGAGGGGCAGACTGATAAAAGTACCGGTAGATGCACCTGGAAGCATTCACTTCTGGAGCTTGGCGACAGGTTCAGCTCCTTTAGTCCATCCGTAGAGGGAGAGCAAAATGGAAGAAACAGAGACCTATGTTCATCCCATCTCGGGAATTAATACTGTTCGGTCTCTTTTACTAATGTGTTTTGCGACCGATCATAGACCGAACAGCGACCGATAGGTCGGTCGCTATTCGCGCCTTTCCTTGTAGTGGCATACACTTTAGATCTAATCTCTTACACGGATGCAGACTATGCTAGCTGCAAGTTAGATAGGAAGAGAACTAGTGGCTTTTGCCAATTTTTAGGTGGGCTCTTAGTCTCTTGGGTCGAAGTAGCACTCTATGGCCCTCTCCACTACTGAAGCTGAGTATGTAGCAGCAGGGAGCTGTGGTACACATGTTATTTGGATTAAGCACCAGCCCAAGGACTACAATGTAGACCTTGGCTGCACACCCATGTTCTGTGACAACTCAAGTGCTATAAACATGTCTTAAAATCCTGTTCTGCAATCACGCACCAAACATATAGAGATTAGACATCATTTCATAAGGGATGAAGTTTCAAAAGAAAACTTTGAATTATTCCATGTAGGCACAGCACAACAAGTTGCAGATATATTTACTAAGTCCTTGGATAATGATAAGTTTTCTACATTAAGAAGAGAATTAGGCATTTTCAGACCTCCTTGATTTATGAATTCCATTAACTTCTCTTGGGGCTGATGCATGCCTCGATGCAATAAGATGATGTCTCAACCTGTTTGTTCAATTTTCCTCACTTCCATCTTCGTCGCGTCAGTGCATCCAGCCAACAGGTCGATGCATCTGAGCTTCCTTTGTTCTTTATCATTTTTCTCTCTTGCTCGCTCAATCTTGAACAAGGGCATCTGATGTCTGGAAACCTGCACTATGCGTGAGATGGTTCTTGAACCAACATTGTCCACTAAGTACCAAGGCAGAATCATTTCATAAAGTCAGGGGGAGATTCTCTACATACTACAGTCTGAACTTCTTTGATGCATGAAGTCTTAGTGTGAGGGGGGGTTATCTAGTTTTTCAAATCTGTCAGACTACTGTGATTAATTGAGATTGCCATATAGTCTGTTCACAGATCCAAAATTTCATAATCCTCTTAAAAGTCCTAAATCTGTTAACCGAATGACTTGCAAGGAAGTTTCAATCTCATGATCTTGGAGAGATCCACATGCATAGTTCTGAAGAATATTTTCTTACAAGAACAATGAATCAAAATCAATATTGGAATACGATGCCCTTAATTTCTTCTAAAAACTTGAACCTTGAACTCATAGATTTTAGTCATGTAGGCAATTTGTACATGAAGTATTGTCTTCAAACATCTTGCCTTTCTAAAATCAAAGGGGTAAAATTCTTCTCAGAGCAATGATTTGGTTCACTGAGAAACCAACCCTTTCACCTTGAAGTGGAAGCAAAGTTGTGTCATGAGGTGCCAGATTAACTCTAACTAAAGGGCATTGTCTCAAAAACATGGCAGAGCAATGGCGCAGGAGGTTGAGTAACTAGGTCACTTCGCCTAAGATGTGTTGTGCCTCATGTAAAAAGACCTTTCAATATGCTAACTCTGTTCTCAAAAGAGAGGCATTTAGGTTACCACACTAAGTAACTGGGGATTTCTGCATCTAACCAATGTGTCTCCTCAAGAAGAAAAGTGTAGGTTCAACCTTGTTGCTCATTGAAAAAGGAAGATTGTCAAATTATGTTGAAAAACCCCCATTTGCCAAAAATTTGGCATGACTGTTTGTCCTCAATATTGATAAAAAAAGAAAAAAAATTATTAGCCACTTGCTAGATCTATTCATGTTCAGCTAGTATAGTTTTTAGACAGCCTATTCTAGGCATTCATATGGCAAGTTGATTCACCTTCATTATTTCTGTATGTGGATAATCTTCATCATAAAAGTCTCAAACACGTGTGCGGACCCACCTAGGAGTGGTGGAGAGCGTGACCCGAATGAGATAGTTTTTAGGCTGGTCACCGTAGGGCCCCTTGCCTTTGCCGCCAGAGTCTGGCGAGGGGGAAAACTAGCTAGAGGACCCGACCTAGAGCAGATGGTCTGTGTGTGCACACGTAGTTGGGGGTAGAGGACACGCGCTGACGAGCGTGACCCCAACTAGTCCTTGTTGTGGTTACTGTGTGTGTGTGTCTGAGTCTCGCGCATAATAATAATAATAATTAAATAATATAATTACATAGTCTTGTCCAAATAAAGTACAGTCTACTGGGGAAGGTACGTACCTAATGTAGAGTGAACACTTGGCTTGGCGACCTGACAACTACGAACCTCTGTGCACGCGCTTCGAACCTCCCGGAGAAATCATCACACTTGAAAAGTAGGGGGTGAGCCTCCTATCACTAGCTTAGTAGCGGTCCTGTGGAACCCCAACTAAAAATAATAGCGGTAACAAGAGTAGTGCCAAAGAACAGCAACAACGGAAGTGGGAGTAGCAATGATGACTACAACAGTAGATGGAACATCCGTAAAACCATCAGTAACCGCTGGAACCACGGCTCTAAGCTACTCCTAACAGCACCAGAAACACACCCCGATCTTACAGTAGGGGGACCACCAGACTGACGAGAAAACCCTGGCCACGCTGCCAAAAGAAATGCCACGACACCTCTATCGTGGAGGCCTATCCTCACAGATGAAGGCCAGGTCCAAGACCACGCGGTAAGGGAGCATGGTCACGACCTCATCATCGTGAACCCTACATAGTCCGGGGGAAACCCATGGTAACCTTTACCAGAAATCCTAAACCTTGGTGTCGAAAAGACACTCAGAAACCACCCGAAGAAATCACAGGGAAACTCACCTCGAGTCACGAGAGTCTCATCACGTGATGAGAGTGCCTGCCCACTAGAAGCAAGGCCGGAAGTGTTCACTGACATCTTAGTCCGTGCCTCGGGTGTCTCCCTCGCCCCAGGCAAAACTGAGACATCGTACCAATAACCACAGAACAAGGACTAGCTAGGATCGCGCTCGTCAGCGTGGGTCTATCACCCCCAGCCATGTGTGCACACATAGACTATGAGTCCTAAGTCGGGTCCTCTAGCTGGTTTTCCCCCCAGCCCAGACTTAAGCTGCAAGATGACAGGCCCAATAGTAACCAGCCTAAAAATCATCACTCCTGGGTGAAGCTCTCCATCTACTCCCAGGTTGGTCGGCACACGCGTGCCCAGGCAAGGTCTAACTAGTGGGGGGCCACTAAGCAGATGACTCTCGATGAGAATCATCAAAATACAGAAAGGCTTGGCACAAGCCCGTCCTAACTAACTCAGAAAATGGGTGGTATGATGCCACCGGACTCTAGGCAGTCCACTAGACCTACTAAAGCAACAGTCCTTAAGTCACAAAACTCATAGTCAAGACCATCGAAGAGGGACAGCTCCATGCCATCTGTCTTACCTATCCCTAGGTCAGAAACCATGATAATATAATTTATAAGGTGACTTATGACTGCCAGACCCTATTCCCTTCCAAAGGGCTAAGAAACCCTCCAGCCACAAGCTGGGTGACAGAATTCATAGTCTATAGGCCATACGCATGGCCTACACGGAAACCACTTTCTAAAGAAACTATCGACGTACGGGAATGACCCTCCGCACTCAGGCCGATTCATGGGGACCCGATTAAGGATAACATAGAAGCGTAGAACACAAGAGGGTCACCCAGACACCTAAGACACACGAGCACACTAATCGAGATAAAATGGTACCTCTGGACACCCAAAAATATGGCCACGGTCCCCACGGGGTGTCCTAGACAACCACAGGGCCAAGGGTCGAACATTGGGTCTCAACCAGGTCGACCGGGACACAAAATGGACTGCATATCTGCATTTCAGTCGACCAACCCATCGGGGTCGGTTGGCCAACCAGTACGGTCGACCGAACTGGGCAGTTTGGTCAATGCCCGAATGGTCGACCGATCCCTGCGATCGGTTGACCAAAAATGGCAGATTGCCATTCAGACCCTGCCCAGGGGTCCGTTTCCACACCCCAATCACCCCCAGGTAATGGGGAAAACATGGGGCCGACCTCTTCTGGTGGCGTATCATATATCATTGGAAAGGTCTGCCAGAAGGCCTTCCAAGGGAGGTGGTTTCACCTCCATCCGAGATCGGAGCTGTCCGTGAGGGCGATTCTCCCCCGACTGCGCAAGAGTCTCCAGGCTGCGAACCAGAGCCCCAGCAAAACGTCCACTACGATCGCTCCTGGACTGCACGTTCTCTTTTCGTGTCGCCGTATTGAGCCAAGACTGCTCTGACAGACTCTTCCGTGGTGGACACATAGAGCAGTAAAGGTAGACCTGGGACTGGGAGAGCCAGAACGGGAGGATTCTAAAGGTAATTCTTCAGGTCTTCGAAGGCCTTTTGACACTTACCATTCCATGCGAATTTAGCCTCACCCTTGTGCATGTCATAAAAGGGCTTGCATCGTTGCGAATGATGAGATATAAATCTCCTGATGAATTGCAAACGTCCGATGAGACCTCGAACTTCTTTAATGTTCTTCGGCGGAGGCATTTCGACAATCACCTTGGCCTTGTTAGGTCTATCTCGATCCCCCACTTGCTGACTATAAACTCTAAGAGCTTGCATGATGAGACCCCGAATACGCACTTCTTAGGGTTCATTTTGAGTTGGTGCTCTCGAAACCTCTGGAGAACTACGCGGAGGACCTCGGCATGGCCACTCCTGATTTTGGATTTAACCAGAATATCGTCCACATATACTTCCATGTGAGTGTGCATCATGTCATGGAAGATGGCCATTATTGCCCTTTGATATGTAGCTCCTGCGTTCTTCAATCTGAAGGACATGACGACGTAGCAATAGGTCCCCCACGGAGTGGTGAAGGAGGACTTCTCTTGGTCTTCCTCTGCTAGACGGATCTGATTATACCCCGGGAAGCCATCCATAAAGGACAACATTTCGTAGTTGGCAGTGTTATCTACAAGGACATCTATGTGTGGGAGAGGAAAATCATCCTTTGGACAAACACGATTGAGATCAAGAAAATCTATACAGACTCAGACCCTACCATCCTTCTTCATAACATGGATGATGTTGGCTACCCATTGCAGATATAAGATCACCCGGATGAATTTGGCGTTATGGAGCTTGTCAATCTCTTCTTTGACCTCGAGGGTAAGCTTTGGGTGAAGTCGCCTTAGCTTTTGTTTGACAGCTCGAGCGTTAGACTTTAAAACAAGGTGGTGCTCTACTAATGAGGATCTAAGCTTGACATGTCTTCATAGGACCAAGCGAAGGCATCGGGGAATTCCTTGAGGATTGCCACAAGGGACGCTTCTGAAGTCCCGCGATCAATGACACCCAAGAGGGGGGGTGGATTGGGTGATTACAAACTTTAACGAAATCTTCACCAATTTACACGAATGTAAGAAATAGCCACAATGTATTTTAGATCTATATGGAAATTTATCAGATCTAACAAAATCTACCACACACAACCGATCTTGGGTACGGTGGCGGAGGTGAAAATCTGAAGATTCTACTCACGCAAGATGTTATCTTCCTGACAAGTTTTACCTTGTCGATCTGAACCCACCTTTTAATATACCTGAGATCTAATGTGAGAATGATAAATTATGCTAGATCTAACTCAAGAGATTTAACTAATTTAATCTACATGTGTGCTTGCACAGAATGGGGATAGAAGACAAGAATCAAACCACACAATGGACAACAATTTTTAGATGGTTCGGACGCAACAACGATAACCTACTGCTGTGCCCCCTTGACTTTGATGATGGAGTGTTGTTTTGATGATAGCAACTTCTTGAGTCCCCACATTTGTTCCTAAATTAGTGCTTGATTGAGTGATCATTAGGAGACTGTTATGCATGACTAGTACTGTGCTTGTGTTATGCATGATTAGTGCTGTGCTTAGTATGCTTGGTACACTGTCCTGACTGTTACATTTGTTGCTGCAAGTCTATGCATAGCCATTGCATATAGGAGGTCTGCATATGCTCAAGTCCGTGCACATTTGGGTCTGTGTGTCGCCAGACAATTCTGTGCATGTCTTAGCATACACATAGAGTCTGTGCATATGCTCGATGCAAGTCCGAGCATATTGCACACCTTCTAGGCTGAGTCGGCGCATGGTCCAAGCAACCACTGTAGCAAATCTATGCATATACAGTTGTAGGCTCAGTCCAAGTCAGAGCATACACTATATCAGTCCTTGCATGCAGAGTGTTAGGCTCAGGCCAAGTCAGAGCATACACTTAGTAAGTCCATGCATGTTCTGACCAGTCACTACTCAACATTTGTCCCCTTGTTTTCAGCTTGCCCAACAGGTGGTTGCAGTAGGGATGGCCGACGAAGCCTCTTACAGTTCCCAAGCTCCTCTTTCGGAGGTCATGTCCTTCCAAAAGCAGCTTCCCGCCACGATGGCTTGTGCCAAAGAGGCCAGGCATGAGCTCACGACTGAGCGTGATTTGATTTGAAATTCGATTACACACTTCAGCCACTTTTCCTAACCTTGTGAAATGATTGGATCAAGAAGGTAGTGGAGATCCAGGGCGCGTTAGCCCATGCGGTCTGAGCGGAGAAGGAGCGCGTCGCTCGGTCAGAGCGTGATGCCCGGACAGTAGAGCTGGAGGAGAGGTGACGATGACACAGCACTAAAGAGCTGCCCCGAGACGTCCTAGAGCTAAGGGTTTCTCTCCGGGTGGCGAGGAAGGATGCATGCAGAAAGGGAGAGGCACAGCGGCATTGTGATTGGGACGGGAGGAGGGCACTGGAGGCCCAAGTGATGGAGCAGAGGACCAACCTTGGAGTTACGTAGCAGAGGCAGAAGGAAAGGAGGAGCACCACCAGAGGGGACGAGAGCGCGCGGCGCGCCTTTGTTACTATGGCTCCTTCTCTATTGGTAGCCTTCCAGTCGCCTCAGGCGAGGAGCATCGTCGGGCCACCGAGGCTGATCAGGCACCGCAGGGTGGGGCAGGCACCGCCTCGTAGAGCTCCAGGAGGCCTCCTAGTGACTCCCGCCTTAGGAGGGAGGAGACGGACGGCCAGAGGGAAGAGCAGGAGGGTGGTGGCGAGAGTTAAAGAGATGCTTGTACACCCACCCCCTTTACTCATGTGACAATTTATATAGATGGATGAATGGAATAATTCAGTTCCCTGTCAGTTGATCGTTCTCTTGTGCGTTTATTCTCCTCTACGCCTCTTCTTTGCTATTCCCATGTGATGTGCTTGACAATACTTCACCCCAAAATGGGGAATCGTGTCTCGCCGTGACCATTATTTTCAAAGGGAATCCACCATTGATTTCAACAACATCGGCCCCCAGTCTTCCACATGACATGTTTGTCAAAACTTGCCCTGAAATGGTGGATCGTGTCTCCCATGTGTGATGTTGTGCTCCTGTAGTCATTTGTATATCATGGTTTTGATAATGGCTAACACTATAAGTCATTGTGACTTTGCACCTTCATATGACTGACATACGTGATGCTTTGTTCATGACATGTAAGCAAATGAATGGAGAAGGAATGGCGTGGAGAAAGTAAAAGTGAAAGCCCAATGATCGCGCCCACGTTTGATACCACAGGGCACCATTGATTTTTCTTCATTGCACACAGTTGGCAGGAAGTAAAGTGTTAAGTGTGAAGCCCAAACTTGCAAACGTGCACCCTTACACGCAGATCGACCTACGCGGTCAGGTCACGGGGATCGACCTGCCCGGTCAGGGGGTCAAGGGGGCAGCGTCCCTTGCAGGGATTTCTGGGGGCGGCGCCCCTGGCACAAAAATTAGTTTCAAGGAAGAATTCAACACTTATCACAATCAAGAGAACATAAAGGTCAAGACCCAGTTGACACCTTCAAGACTGCCAAGGTTGATGCCACAGATGAGAATAGGCTGCTAAAAGAGTTAAGGAATGGAGCTAAATGGGTTACGGAGCTTAAAGAGCAAAATCTGGAAACTGCCCAGACTTCGGTCGACCGCCAGCCCAGGATCGATCGATCGAAATTGGTGGTCAACCGCCAGCACAGGGGCGATCGATGGAAATTTCCAGCAACGAAAAATGTACAATGTTTTCTCAGTCCAGTCGACCACCAGCCAGCTCCAGTTGACTGCCAGCCCCGAGCCAACATCTGTTGACTTTTGTTTCCTCTTCGAAAATGGCCAATCTCCATGGATTTCTTTAATCCAAAAGTCACCCAATCACCCACAAAATGTGGATCTGGTCTGGAGGATGTCCAAGGACCATTCAAATGGTATAAAACAAACACAAGAGGGTTGGGAAACCCTAATGCTTCAAGGGGATCAAAGGGAGATCAAGGGAGGCTAGAGGAGGTGCAAGGTTTGATGATGACAAAACCTGGATCAAAAGATGCATTTGCGTGTCGATAACCAAACTTCCATACTTGTAAGCTCCCATATGGTTCTTGTACATGGCGGAGTTCACACTCACACATAGTGAGGGATTTAGACTGGCGGACCGGTCCTTCATCCTGCACCATTTGGTGTACATAGAGCCAATTGAAGAATTTACAAAGTAGTCAATCCACAACATAATCAATCCATCAAGGTAGTCCTCAATCCGTGTACACTCTCAACGCATCAAAACAAGCCAACTCAAACCATTCAATCATATTTGCCGAATTGATACAAATGAAATACAAGTACCAAATGTATGTCCAATACCAAGTACATGTCATTCATGTCATTTTTCATGTTCATTACATGGTGCAAGGACATGACAAATGACATTTCATATGCAAAAGGACTCAACTTAATGCAAATGACATCACAAAATGTAACTAGGACACTCCACAACTACCACAAGACAAACACCCAGACAAGCATATCACATGCATGCATAAGTAATATAGATATGCCTAAACTAGCCTACTAGACTACTTCTCCTTGTTACAACATCTCCTTCTCCCCCTTTGTCATCATCAAAGAGGGGGCGGGTTACAAGAGGAGTGGACCAAAAGGTGAGTTGCAAAACCCAAGAACACGACTAAGGCAGTGAACCAGAGAGTCCTCAGTTTTCATCTTCTAGAGGTGGCAGATCGCCAAGGCAGTGACGGATGTCTTCAAGAGTGTGATCTTGATGTAGAAGGTGTTGCTGAATGTCTGTAAGGGAGGTCGCTTGAGTCTGACGGCGGCGTTGAAGATCCATAAGCGTGTGGTTATGAGATAGAAGACGTGGCCTGAATCTTCATGGTTGGAGGAAAGGGTAGCCACTTGGGTGGATAGGTTGGCCATATTGGTGGAGAGGTGATGCGGGACGACGATGCGAACCTGGGACTCTAGCTCGCGGACGTCCCTAGCGAGGGAAGCGTGCAGACTGCATGGTTGAGAAACCAACAATGAGCTAGGGTTGTCAAACTCTCTTTTGTGCTCGGATCGAGACATGGGATGGTCACACTCTCACTCTCACAGTGGTGATAAAACTTGACAAGCTAGTTATCCTATCACTCTAGCAGCAGCATATAAAATATATACAAGTAGAGCAAAATGCTGAGTGAGGGAAAATGGACACGATACCTCCACTCTACCGGGCGTGGGGAAGATGTTCCCAACTAAGACTCGAACTCCCGGTACAGTAATTAGTCAAATATTATAGAAGTGAAATTTATTGCCCACTCCACGAGGGAGGTAAAGGGCTATAAGTGGGGCCCGAGAGGACTGATCTTGGGTTGATGGGCAACAAGTCAAAAGGGCTCTCGAGGCAGAGACGGGTTGCTGGTTTGGCTCGGCACTGTTCAAACTCAGTTCAGCCCGCTAGACAGCAAGCGAACTCGGCCCTTGGGACGGTGACTTCCGGCCACCTTCTGGTCATGACGGCTGGCTGGGATGCTATTGGGGGTTGCCGTTCGATCCTTGGGAGCGGCAGCCGCTGGCTCAGATGTTGAGGATTTATGGGAGATTTAACCCCCACTCTCTTCTACTGACTTGACTCGGATCAGATCTGCGTGCCTTCACAAAAATAATTGTTCCACCTAGATCCGATGTCAGATCGAGGCAAGATCGATGCCGTTGGAAAGTTGACTTGAAGGGATACAACATATAATTATTTCAGATCCATCTAGTAAATGGATTGGAAACTAAAACCTCTGTGGTGTGATGTTACTTCTGGGTTAGAATTATAGAGACACAGGGCCGAATAAGATCTGTCTGAAGATGAACTTTGACCAAAATGAAAACGGTAGATCTAGAGTCTAGGAAAATTATGTGTGGAGGGGGGGATGTGAGGAACACATATGAATTTTTTGGGATTTTTTGGAGTAGACTAAGGGGGTGGGAAAAATACAACAACAGACTACTATCTCGCAGATCTGTAAACTAGCATGAGCTACGCTGAACAAAACGAAAGAAAGGCTGAAAAACAACACGAGGTGCCTTCGTGAAGCTTATGGGCTCGATGGTGGCACGTAGTTGGGTTTTTGGTGTTGAGTTTAGTTAGTTTATGTCCGCATGTATATGTGGTCTGTGTGTGTTAAGTGGTCTTTATATATATAGGGGCTCACGGGTTAAACGGTTAGAGGTGTTGAGTTATAAAAGGAGATGTGGGCTTTGGATTTTAGTAGAAGCCCATCTTATATGTTGTATCATCTTTTGGTCAAATCTTTGCAATATAATATGTATGTCGAGGCCCATTAAATGTATAACTACTTATTTCTATATGAAGTTTTAATTTATTTAGGAATTGTTATTTCTTAAATTATCAGGGGTGCTACACCCTCCCCCACTTAAAAGAATTTGGCCCCCAAATTCAACTGCATGGATGGAGACATGGAGGGTATAGGGTCCTCACAGTTTAGAATAATTCTGGTTATCTCTTTCGCATAGATTCCTCAGCTTCCCAGGTAGCTTCATGTTCTAAGCATTTGTTCCATTGTACTTTCACCATCGGAATGGTCTTGTTTTTTAAGACTCGGATCTCTCGATCAAGAATCTTCATCGACATTTGTTCGTATGTGAGGTCCTTTTGAATTACCAGGTCACTATGATCAATGACGTGGAAAGGGTCATGCATGAACTTCTTCAGCATAGAAACATGGAACACGTTGTGCACTTCCGACAGTTGGGGCGGCAAAGTAATGCGATAAGCTACCTCGCCAACTGTTTCCAATACCTCGAATGGTTCAATAAATCTCTGTGTAAGCTTGCCCTTAACACTGAATCTTCTAATGCCACGACCAGGAGAAACCTTGAGTAAGACATGATCCCCAATTTGAAACTCCAGGTCTCTTCTTCTGTTGTCGGCATAAGACTTCTGCCTTGACTGGGCTGTCTTGAGTCTTTCTCTGATAAGCTGGATCTTCTCATTTGTATGTCTGACCATATCGGGGCCTAGTATCTGTCTCTCACCAATTTCTTCCCAGCATATGGGAGAACGGCAACTCCTGCCATAAAGTGCTTCGAATGGAGCCATTTGAATGCTGGCCTGGTAGCTGTTGTTGTAAGCAAACTCGGCCAGGGGCAAGTGGTCATGCTAGCTTCCACCGAAGTCAATGACACATGCTCTCAACATGTCTTCAACAATTTGATTAGTCCTTTCTATCTGACCATCTGTTTAGGGATGAAAGGTAGTACTGAAATTAAGTTTTATCCCGAAGGAGTGTTGTAGACCCTTCTAGAAGTGAGAGGTGAACCGCGGGTCTCGGTCAGACGCAATAGTTACAGGCACACCATGTAACCTTACAATCCCCTTCATGTACAGTACAACGATGACATTAATCGACCAACGGCTCTTAATAGGTAGAAAATGAGCCGATTTAGTGAGACGGTCGATTATAAACCAGATACCATCATGACCGCCTTGGGATTTAGGCAAACCCATGATGGAATCCATTCTAATATCTTCCCATTTTCACTTGGGAATATGAAGAGGATGCAACTTTCCAGCAGGTTTTTGGTGTTTCGCCTTGACTTGTTGGCATGAGAGACAGCGAGATACAAAATTTGGCACCTCCCTTTTCATGTTTGGCCACCAAAATGTCATTTTCAAGTGTTTGTACATGTTTGTTGCTCCAGGGTGTATAGTATACCTAGAGCGGTGAGCTTCTTCTAGAATTTTCTTCTTTAATTCAGGACAGCTTGGTGCACAGGTCCTCTCATGGAATAGCAATCTGCCATCATCTGCTAACTTGTAATCAGGTCTTTCGCGTAGCTTCTCTTTCATATCAACCAGTATATGGTCTTCTTTTTGCAGTCTCTTGATTTCTAAAAGTAGGTCCGGATGCAAACTCATGTGTGCCAGAGTAATCCACCTTCCCTCCTTGTTCATGCTTATATAAAGTTCTGAAAATTTCTCCAGTATTTTCCATTCCTGAATCATAAGATTGGCTAGCATTGCTCTTGGTTTCCGACTTAGGACATCAGCCATAGAATTGCCCTTGCCAGGGTGGTATTGTATAGTAAAGTCAAAATCCTTAAGGTATTCCAGCCAATGCCTTTGCTTCATGTTATCAATCCAGACCTTCCGTCTGGATAGATGATTAAACCCCATATCCTTGCATTAATGTAAACCTCACATTAATGATAAGACCCACATCTCCAGCGAGCGGCTTCATGCCCAAGCTGCCATACACATGCATCCTTTGAATCGATCCAGACCTTCCGTCTAGGTGGATTATTAACCCCATGTCCTTGCATTAATGTTAAAACCCCACATTAACGATGAAATTCACATCTCCAGCGAATGGCTTCATGCCCGAATTGCCATATGCATATCTCTGAATCAATCTGGACCTTCCGTCCGGGTAGATGATCAAACCCCATTCCTTTGCGTTAATGTCAAACCCCACATTAACGATAAAATCTACATCTCCAGCGAATGGCCTCGTGCCTGAGCTGCCATATACATTTCTCTGAATCAATCCGGACCTTCCGTCTAGATAGATGATCAAATCCCATTCCTTTGCGTTAATGTTAAACCCCGCATTAACGATGAAGCCTACGTCTCTAGTGAAAGGCCTCGTGCCTGAGCTGCCATATACATTTCTCTGAATCAATCCGGACCTTTCGTCTGGGTAGATTATGAAATCCTATATCCTTGCGTTAATGTTAAACCCCCCATTAATGATGAAACCTATGTCTCCAGCGAAAGGCCTCGTGCCCGAGCTGCCATATACATTTCTTTGAATCAATCCAGACCTTCCATCTGGATAGATGATCAAATCCTATTCCTTTGCATTAATGTTAAATCCCGCATTAATGATGAAACCTATGTCTCCAGTGAAAGGCCTCGTGCCCGAGCTGCCATATACATTTCTCTGAATCAATCTGGACCTTCCGTCCGAGTAGATTATGAAATCCCATATCCTTGCATTAATGTTAAACCCCGCATTAACAATGAAACCTACGTCTCCAGCAAAAGGCCTCATGCCCGAGCTGCCATATACATTTCTCTGAATTAATCCAGACCTTCCGCCCGGGTAGATTATGAAATCCCATATCCTTGCATTAATGCTAAACCCCGCATTAACGATGAAACCTACATCACCAGCGAACGACTTCGTGCCCGAGCCGCCATATACCTTTCCCTGAGTTAATCTGTACCTTCCGTCCGGATAGATGATTAAATCCCATATTCTTACGTTAATGTAAGACCCCACATTAATGATGAAACTTACGCTCTCGGCAGACGGCTTCGTGCCTAAGCTGCAACACCCATTCAAGCCAACCTAGGTTTTCCGCCTGGGTCGATGATGAGACCTCATGCCCTTGGCTCTTGAAGTCAAAGGTCCCAGTTGAAAATCATGATGAACAAAACAAGAAAAAAAAAGAGACAAGAAGGGGTTAAAAATAAAGATACCCCGCCGGACTTGTTCGAGCATTCCGAACAAGGGCAAAAATGGCTAGAACCCGGCTGTGGTGAAAACCCGAAAGGGCACTGCAGGTAAAATTGGGTACCCCGCCACGTGAAAACCCGAAAGGGCGTGTGGGTAAAAGCAAGAAGAGGCTGGCTCTGGTGAAAACCCGAAAGGGCGCCTGGGTCAGTAATGTGGTTATTCAAAAATTTCATCTCTCACCTTTGATGAAGCCTTCCATTGGTCGATCGGCTCCTTGCCCGGCCAACGATGAAGCCCACTTGGGATAGACCTTACGTCTATTCTAATAAAGCCCTTACACCTCATTCAACGTCCCACCGTCGATAAAACCCTTACGGGGTAGACCTTACGCTTATCATAATGAGACATGCATATCTCCACATGTCCCACCAGTGACTAAACCAACCGTTGATCGATCAACACTCTACCCGATCAATGATGAAACACCATCTAGTTTAGACCTTACATCTAAATCTGATGAAACCATAAACTCCTTTGCATCGATATAAACCCAATATCGATGATGAAACCAACTGTTGATCGATTGGCACTCTGCCCGATCAATGATGAAACCTGTCCAGTTTAGACCTTACGTCTATCCTGATGAAACCTATGAAATTCCTTTGCATCGATATAAACCCAATATCGATGATGAAACCAACTGTTGATCGATTGGCACTCTGCCCGATCAATGATGCAGCTGATATGCATAGGCTAAGCAGCTGATATGCTCACAGATTTTAATCACATATCAATCATGCATTCTTATGTGGTGACTCATTATGTTGCTATCATTAAAACAGCACATCATCATCAAAGCACAAGGGGCACAACATTTTTAGGATACAATCAGATTCGTTTGGCCAAAGAAGAACAAGAGAAGGCATCGTTCACTACACCATGGGGGACTTACTGCTATGTGATCATACCTTTCGGCCTCAAGAACGCTAGAGCCACCTATCAAAGGGCTATGATGGCAATTTTTCATGATATGATTCACATTTATATTGAAGTGTATGTTGACGATCTGGTTGTTAAATCCAGAACAAGGATCGAGCATCCTGAAGTTCTAGCCAAACTGTTGCAAAGCTCATGAGAATATAAGCTTAAGATGAATCCCAAGAAATGCGTATTTGGCGTTTCATCAGGGATGTTACTTGGATTCATTGTCAGCAAGAGGGGTATCGAGATTGATCTCAATAAGGCGAAGGCCATAAGAGAAATGCCTCCTCCAAAGAATCTAAAAGAAGTCCGAGGATTAATCGGGAGGTTACAATTTATTCGTTGATTTGTCTCCCAGCACTCACAAAGGTGTAGGCCGTTTTACGAGCTTACTAAGCCGGGAGTCAAATTTAATTGGGATGACAAGTGTCAGGCAGCCTTTGATGGATTGAAGGATTATCTCTCAAATCCTTTTATCCTGAGGCCGCCAATTCCAGGTAAACCACTTGTTCTTTATATTTCTGTCCTGGATGACTCTGTAGGTGCTGTCCTTGCACACATAGATGAAGAAGGGAAGGAGAGGGTAGCATACTGCTTGTCAAAATTTCTCAACCCCTGTGAGCAGAGGTATACGACTATAGAGAAGACCTACGCAGCTTTAGTCTGGGTAGTTCAAAAGCTTAAGCATTACTTCTTAGCTCACGAGATTCATCTCATTGCTCGCATGAATCCCATTAAATTCCTCCTTGAAAAGTCTGTCCTTACCGACCGATTAGCACGATGGCAAAGCTTCCTTTCTCAGTTTGACATCACCTATATTCAGCAAAAAGTAATTAAAGGCTATGCCATTGCTGAGCATCTCGCTCATCACCCTCTACCCTGATTTGATCCTATCTGTTCAGAGTTTCCAGATGAGGAACTAATATCCGTTAATCAACCTTCAGACCAGATGTGGACATTACATTTTGATGGAGCTCTAAATTCTCATGGAAGAGGGATCGGCATGGTTCTTCTAACACCAGAGGGTATCACCATTCCATTTGCTGCTCAGCCTGCTTTTCCTGTCACAAATAATATAGCTGAGTATGAGGCTCTACTGGTTGGTCTACAAATCGCTCATCAATTTGGTGTCACCCAGTTACGGATCGTCGGTGATAGTCAGCTCATTCTGCGCTGGGTGCTTATTAAATACTACACACTCGATCCCAAACTCAAGTCATACCAAGAACTCGCATCTGCTTATGCCAAGCTCTTCACGAAACTGATCTTCATCCATGTCCCTCGTAGCCAGAATATCCTAGCTGACGCTCTTGCTTCGCTCGCCTCATCTTTGATTTTTCTCCCCGAGTGGGACTTCCACTCTGCCCTCATTCATAAGCGCCATACTCCCGCCACCAAGGACCCCGCATTTCTTGCTATCAAGGAGAAAGTGCTTAAGAAGATTAAGGAAGGTGAAAGCGTCCAGAACAAGGAGGTCATGCTATTGGATCTAGAAGAAGAATTGGCTGATGAGGAGAAACCATGGTATTATGAGATTACTAAATACTGTTATGATCAGTCTTATCCAGAAGAGGCAACTGCGGAAGAGAAGAGGGCCATTCGAAGAGTTGCCCAACGATATACTCTGGTTGGAGGTGTCCTCTATCGAAGGGGGCTCACTGGTGTTTTATTGAGGTGTCTTGATGATGATGAATCTTGGAAAGTCGTGGAAGAGGCACATTCAGGAGTGTGTGGTGGACATGTGAATAGCCAGATGTTAGCAAAGAAGATCCTTAGGCTAGGTTTCTATTGGCCCACTCTAGAAGAGGATTGTTCACTGGCATGTCCAATACGGCAATGCCAAAGTCAAGCATCATCATTGTTCCTTGCAACCAAGCATAAATTATTATGAGAAGCATCATCCAAATCCATCATATATACATTATTATGCCTAAAACCTATGAACTTAATCTCATGAGTGTTTCTATTTATAATAGTGTAGTGGTTAGAATCAAAAATCATGTTGCATCCTTTGTCACACAATTGACTTATACTTAGGAGATTATGATGCAACCCTTTCATAAGCAAAACATTTTCAATAGAATGATTGTGATTCTTACCTATCTTACCTTCTCCGACGATTCTTCCTTTGTCTTTTCCACCAAATGCTACTGTCCCACCACCCTTTTCATGCAGGTCTGCGAACAATTCCTTATTTCCCATCATGTGCCGAGAGCATCCGCTATCCAAATATCATTTATTCCTTTGACCTCTCAAGCAGACCTGCAAACACAATAAGAGTACTTATGCAGATTTTGGTACCCAAGTAAGCTTGGGTCCATGATGGTTAGAGACATGAGACATGTATGTTCTATTTCTCACTCTAGAAAAATTTTTATTATCAAATTTCAGAATTCTGTAATCATACATGTCATGGCCTAACCTTCCACAATAAAAACACGTAATGGCTCCGTCCCTGTTTCTCCTCCTACCCACATTTAAGGATGAATTATGCACATGTGTCTTAGGCATGGAGGGAGACGAACTTCTGGGGGCCCAATGAGTTGTGTGTGTTTTTGATTGTGATGTTTTTGCTTTCTCAAGGATGGCAAGAGCATCCTTCAACTCATTTAATTCAGCCATTAGTGATTGGACCTTATTTTCAGCCTTTTCTTTGGCTTGATTGTATGCAATGCTTTCAAGCTTCTCTTGTTCCAGATTCCTTTTCAAATCTTCATGCATTTTAATTAGTGTAGATTGGTCTTCTCGCATGCATGAACTCTCTTCTTCAATTAGTTCAACTTTGGAAACAAGAATCTCATTTTCCTATTTCAATTTTTCAGTTTCTGATTTTAAAACATGGCAGTTTTCACTAGACTTTGCAGCATGCACAAAATGGTCAATTTTTTTTCAGATTTTTGATTTCAGATTTGAATTTTTTGCACTTTTCATACAAAGATTCATAAGTAATCTGCCATTATTCACAAGTGAGAGTTTCAGTTTCAGAGTCTACCTGATTAGCGTCGTCTTCATTTGCCATGAAGCACAGATTCTGAACCAACTCATCCAGTTCATCTTCATTCCCGGTGTCTTCCTCATCTTCATCACTCCATGTGGCCACCATGGCCTTTGGCTTCTTGAATTTTCCTTTCTTGAACTTCTTCATCAGATCGGGGCACTCACCCCGCATGTGACCGGGTTTCTTGCACTCGTAGCAAATGACTTCTTCTTTCTTGCTACTTTCACCTCTGTTAGGACCTTACTTTCTTGGTCCTTTTCTGAATTGACCATCGAACTTCCTAGTTCTTTTGACAAATCTTCTCGCTCTTCTGGTGATCATAGCAACTAGCTCCTCATCCTCGGTGTTACCCGTGGAATCATCCTCACTACCCTCTGAATCTTGTGGATTCACCTTCAGGGCCAATGGTGTGACTACTTTCTTCTTTTTGTGATCCTCCTCGCTCCTTTTGATGTTGATTTCGTAAGTCATCAAGGAGCCTATCAACTCATCCAGAGTCAAAGTGCTAAGATCCTTTGAATCCTCGATTACAGTAGCTTTTGTATGCCACTGTGGTGACAAGGATCTTAGTACTTTTCTGACAAGTTCCTTGTTTGAATACTCTTTGCCAAGACCATTCAGTCCATTTGTGATTTCCGTCAATCTTGTAAACAAATCTGAGATGGACTCCTCTGGTTTCATCATGAACAATTCATAGTCCTGGACTAACAGGTTCGCCTTTGTTTCCTTCACTTCTGATGTTCCTTCATAGATCAACCGCAGCTTATTCCACATCTCCTGCGCAAAGAAACACATAGAAATTTGTGAGTATTTGTTAGGATGAATGAAACACTGAATTATACTTATAGCTTTAAAATTTGATGAACACTTCTTTATTTATTTGTTTTAAACTCCTGCGGGATCTGCTATTTCCCACCCCTCGTATATTCCATACTATTATAGGTTGAATCATTGAGAAGACCCACAAATGTTCTCCATCGATCTAGCTTTAGATCTGGTAACAACCCCTCTAACTGGAGGAACACAAGGAATACAACCTCCTTTATCAACCAGAGTAAATTGGTGAGCATTATTATCCAGATTAGCATTTTTCGCCACAAGCTTGCAAGCTGAAATCAGGTCATACGCCCCAACTATATCTTTCAGCTCCACCTCACAGGCACCCAGCCTTAGCCCCCCCTCAGAATCAGCATTGGTCCAGAGAGCAGTAGCTTCAGCCCCAACATCTAGGCCCTGGAGAGAAGAGAGAGATGAGTCCCCCTTGCCTTGCAAAGATTCATCGACACTAAGAACCCGTGCAGGGGGGAGACTAAGCTCCACTATACCACTAGGGGCTGACACTGAAACAGAATTAGGTACTACCACAGAGGAGGACTGTGGTAATAGATCAGGACTGATAACCCTTTCCACCTGTGCCATCTCCTGGAGAGCTTCCTCACCGTAACCAGTAGGAACAGTGTGATGCAATTCGGAAGACTCAGCTTCCTGATGAAGAACCTCAAATGAATTAACCATTGCAATATTCTGCCGAACAACTGGCGGGCTCAACTGACGGGGCACAAAAACTTGCCGAGGCTTCTCCAGAAGATTCTCCCTAGCAGATAGGCGGGAGGATCTACCCTATTTTTTCTTGCATCCTTCAACATAATGGCCAAGTTTGTGACAGTATGAGCAGAGACCAGGAACACGATTGTAGTTGACAGGTTGCCAAAAACCAACACCATCAAGATCTATCCAGAGCCTCTCCCTGCGCGGCAAGGATAAATCCATCTCTACACAGACCAGCGCCTCAGATGTATCAGTCATGGCTAGCGATCGCTCAGGGATCTGCAGGACCATTCCAAAATTACCAGCAATAGACCGCAAGCAATCTTCGTGATACAAATTGGCTGGCAGGGAGGGGAAGCCAAGCCAAATCGGCACCATAGGAGGATCAGAATCAAAGCTGAAATCTGTCGTCCAGCGAAAGAATCGGAAGAGAAAACCCTTAATGTACAGGTTCTTCTGAATCAACAATTTCATGAAATTAGATTCGCAATCAAAACGGAGAAGAAGGTGTCTCGGACTAAGCTTGCTGATAACAAAATCAGAGGAGAAGGCCAGACGCTGCTGTAAGCAGCTCTTGATCTCCGCAAAAGTAGGACGACCATATGAACACTTGGCAACAACAGGAAATGAAAGGAATCGGATCGACGCTTGGACCTCTTCCTTGGAGAAAAACACCGCTGGCTCTCCTCTATCAGTAAACGCAGGATCCTTCACCTGAAAAGCTATCCAAGACTTCCGCTGTGATTCCATTCAAACCTGCGCGAAAGTCCGGCGGCTACTAGCAAGAGGCAGGGAGGAGACATTCCTTAACAGCGACAAAGTAGGAGGTGGAGGCCCTGCCTCACCGGCCATGGCCGGCAGGAGGGCGAACAGAGAGCTACAGAGGGCGGGAGCTCTGGTCGAAACTGATATAGAGTACAACTTAGCTATATTTGAGAGTGTTACAATCTACCCCTCTTATATAGGCGAGGTCCTCGTCGTTAGGCACATATCGCATGTAATCACGCAATCAAACCCCCAGGCAGGTAGGACTCTAGAGATACCATTCTGTCATGTCATGTACTCTATACCGTCAAGATATTGTCCGCTTTGGCCTACTGGCCTCACGATTTTGTCCCTTTCTAAGGGTGATCAGCTCCAGAATGGAGGACTTACTGGGCAGGTCACCCATCCCAGAACGACTCGCCATTAAGCATGCTTAACTTCAGAGTTCTTTTCAAGAACTGAGCCGATACTTCAAATGATGCCTCGATGATATAGAGTACAACTTAGCTATATTTGATAGTGGTACACAGTGCATCTCCACAACACCAAAATAACCCTTCTGAGTCTCCCGACTCATGGGTGGTGGCATAGGATTCGAATGGTATCGAGTTCTTCTTGATATTCGGTCCTAGTGGGCCGACACACGCGTGCCGTGGAAGCTACGACTAGTGGGTGGGTCACCGGAAGCACGGACCCTCAAGTCGCGAAAAACCGACGTCGCAGTAAATGAGCACAAGGATCGCTCCTCGTACTACGCCGACTCATAGTGACGTAAACCGGGAACGTGACACCCCGGGGCCCCTCGCGGCGTCCCACACCTGGCCCCCACCTGACGTCCTGCGTCAGTCGGACCACGAGACAGCACGCGGGTCGAGGTCCGCTTGCCCGGGACTCAAGTTGGCACGAAAAACCCACCGGTTAGGCCTCAGACATCAAGCGGTCCATCATTGGCCGCCCAATTGGTAAGCGGTCACAAATAGACCGCCCCAATATCCAGGCGGTCTTCTACAGACCGCCCCTTGAATTGGGCCAACAGAATTGAGCGGCCGTAAACCAACCGCTCAGGGATGGCGCGGTCACACACTGACCGTCTAGGACTATGAACGGTCTTACATAGGCCGCCCCATTGCCCAGCGAAAACAACACAGAACGGTCCATCACAGACCACCCCATAACTAGGCGGTCTTCTAAGGACCGCTCAACAGTGGGACGGTCCTCCCTGGGCCGTCCCAGTCGCCACGGTTGAAACACGGGGCGGTCTCTTCTGGACCGCCCAAGGTACTGGACGGTCCTATAGAGACCGCTCAATCCCTGACACTGTGCAACGGTCGAAATCCAACGGTCATATTCAACGGTCGAAACCTCGAACTGGGCGATCCTCCTCTGGCCGCCCAGTATTAGGGTGGTCGGTCGACTGACCGTCCAGAGCCCCACTCGGCGCGTAGTGCGTGGGCCGGTCTCCAGCCAACCCCGGCTCGGCGCGCAGTGCGTGGGGCGGTCTCCAGCCAGACCGCCCAGTCACTGGGCGGTCTCTGTTAGGACCGCTCCACACTGCGCGGCTCCTGTGAGGGCCGCACAATCGCCACAGAACCGAAAACGGCGAACTCCGCCGGAAAATCCCATCCGGGGCCCGAAACGGTCCCGGTCGAGGGGGAAACGAAGGAAAACGAACCCCCAACCCTCCTAGCATGCTTCTACGCCCCTAAAACGCGAGATCGCGGCTTAAATCTCTAGATCGGGCGTTCAAACCCCAAGCATGGAAAATCCCTCCCGGCAAGATTTAGCCCACTCTCGGCCTCGCCTCGGCCTAGAAATCATGGGGAAGGACGGCACGGAGCTAGGGAACGTCACCCTACCTTCGGTTCGCGAAGAGACGCCGATCCTAGCCCGATCCCGCGAAGAACGCCTTAAGAAACCCTCGGTTCTTCCACGAAATCCCACGATCCACGCACCGCCACGACCGTCTCGCCGTCGCCGTCGTCACCACGCCGTCGCCCCGCACCGTCTGCAGCCGGAGGGACCTCACCGCGCGGTCGAACGAGAGAGAGGGAGAGAGGGAGAGAGGCGGCCACGGTTGGGGAGAGAGGAAGAAGAAAGAGAAGTGAGGAAAAAGGAAAAGGAAATGTTATATTTATAGAAAATCCTAAAATTCGAGAAAATACTGAAAAATAGAAAATTACATTTCCGCGATCCTCAGGACGCACCGATCACAACGGTACCACCCACGCCAGGGGGAACGACCACGTTCGCCCGGAATGGCGTGCCGAAGAAAAACTGGAAAAATCGGGTCGGGAATCGGAAAATCCCGCGGAAAAAGCCGCGGAACGCCTCCGGGCCTCCGAAATGACCCCAGATCGCGCCGATCCGAACACGAAAGATGTCCGAAACGAAATTTTGGACACGACAGAGCCAGACGCTCCGAGAAAATAGGTCCGAGACCCGAAAACGAAGATCCGGGAGGATCCGGGTCGTTACAGACCTCCCCCCTTAAGCAAATTTCATCCTCGAAATTTAAGAACGAAAGCACAGTGACGGGGAAAAGCTCACGCGAACAAATAAGGGTACAGTTGCCTCATCTCATCCTCCCGCTCCCAGGACGCCTCGCCGCCGGAGTGACGCTGCCAGACCACCTTAACCAGAGGGATAACCTTGTTCCGCAGGCGCTGCTCTCGCCGATCCTCAATGCGTGGCAGGGGAAGTTGCTCTCGCAAGCTGCTAAACTTATCCTCATCAAACATGTGCTTGTGTCAATCCCTATTTTTACATTGGCCTCCTCCCCACTTCATGTGGGTATTCATAACAAGTTGGATAGTCTTTTTGCTAACTTCTTTTGGGGTTCTTCCTCCTATGGCAAAAGACATCACTGGAAATCTTGGAGTTTTATATGCAGACCTGTCAACCAGGGGGGACTTGGGATTATGTCTCTGAGACAATTAGAGATTGCTTTGAGAGTGAAGATGTTATGGCGAGCAATTCACTCTACCTCTCTATGGGCCTCTTATTTCCAAGCTAAATATGTGCAAGGTAATCATATCTCTCAGATTTCTCTCCATAAAATGAAGGGTCCTTCGAGGAAAAGTTGGACCCAGGCTAGAGATATTATGGCCAAGCACAAGAAGATCATTGTTGGCAATGGGACCTCCACTCACTTCTGGATGGACACTTGGATTGGAAACCAGCCACTGCAAAATTACATACCGCGGGCCATTATTCCTCATATCAATGCTACTGTAAGTGACTGCATTTTGCACCCCACCCCAGCGGAATTGCAGGTTATTAGTACTTGTCTCCCCACTGAAATCTCTTCTGCCATCAGAGGGACTATTCTACATAGCTCCCAGTCTGATCAAGCTGTCTGGTCTCTCTCTTCCTTGGGGCACTGCACTGTCTCCTCCGTCTATCAGCTTCTTACCACTGGTTTCACCAGATTGCAATCTTTTAACTGGGCAAAGTTATGGTCTAAATGGCTTCCCACTAGAATCTCTGTTCTGCTATGGAAAATTCTGTGCAACTCTTTATCTACTGATGTTAATATTCAGAGGCTGGGTATCCAGATTTGCTCCAAATGCCACTGCTGTTCTATTCCAAATGTGGAATCAGTCCAACATATTTTCATCGACAGTGATATTGCTACCTATGTCTGGTCAGCTCTTGTGGCCTTGGGTGTTCCAGTAGATGGATCCACTGCAAAGCAAAGGGTTTTTCAATTACTTCACTATATAAAACCCAAGTCTCTATTTGGATTGTTTACTCTCTCTGTTGTCGGTTATACCATGTCTGAGATTTGGTCAGCGAGGAACTATGCCAAATATGAAGGCAAGTGCCCATCAAAGTCTTCTATCCTCCAGAACATTAAGACTCAAGTGAGAACCATTTGCATGATGTCTAATCTCAGGGAGAGCTTTCCTAACCGACAGGCTATCCTATCTCAATTTGGGATCAGTGTTGGCACCCCCAATAGCCTCCGGTTAAGAATAGTAAAGTGGGTGCTTCCCCCATGGCCGCTACTCAAGTTAAACACAGATGGAGCCCACAGGGATGCTCACACCTCTGGCGGCGGTGGAGTGATTAGGAATTTCAAGGGTGAGGTTGTCTTTGCTTTCTCTCACTTTTATGGCTCCTCCTCCAGTCTAATTGCAGAAGCTCGAGCTCTACATGAAGGCATTAAATATCTAAAGGCTTTTTCTTCTCAGCCATCCAAGATTGAATGTGACTCCACCATTCTTGTTCAAGCCATTAATAATCAAGAGTGCTGCCCGTGGACAATAATTCCTTATGTCAAGGAAATTAAAGTGCTCCTCACTCCTGGTGATACTATACAACACATTCTAAGAGAAGCCAACACTGTTGCTGATAGTCTTGCTTCCTATGCTTGTCTCCTACAATGTAATTCTTTTTACCTTTCTGACGAGCTCCCTGCATCTATAAAAGGAGCCGCCCACTTGGATAAACTGGGTATGCCCGGTATTCGACTGATGTAATTTTTTCTCCCCTCTATCAATAATATGTACCTCCTGGAGTGCGGTGGTGGAGTGGCTTTCTCTTTACCCCTGGTAAAGGGTGCACTCTCCCATCAACCCTAGGTAAGGTTTTTTATAAAAAAAAAAAATTAAAGCTCTCTATGGCTTAAAGCAAGCTCCTAGAGCTTGGTATGATAGGTTGAGCAAATTTCTCACCGACAAGAACTTCATCAGAGGTACAGTTGATCAAACTCTGTTTACCAAAGTCAGCCATTCAGATATTCTGATGTTCGAACGGTCCAGACCGTTCGAACTCCTCACCTTCCCTCTCTCTTTCTCTCTCTTCTGGTTCGACCGAGCGGGCGCCCTCTCTCTTCCTCTTCTCCTCTCCCGTAGCCGGACGCGAGCGCCTCCGCCGTTGCCACCGTCGTCTTGGTGAGGGCGCCGCCGTGGAGGCCTTCCTCCTCCCCTCCTTCCCTTTTCCTCTTCCTTCCTTCCCCTCCTTCTTTCTCTTACTCTCCCCTCCTCTTTTTCTTCGTTCGACCGGGGGACGGGGGCCCTAGGGCTCCCTCTCTCCCCCTCACTCTTCCTCCACTTTCCCTCCTCTTCTTTTCCTCTCCTTCTCCTTCTCTTTTTCTTCGTCTCCGGCGCCGGGGGCGGTCGCCGGGGCGTGCCGTGGACGGGGCGTCGGGCCGTGCCGGTGAAGGTTTCTGCGGGGGTGGGCCGGCGAGGCCTTTGGGGCTTTTAGTGTGCCGGGGAAGGAGTGGCACGGGTGAGCCGGTGAGGGAGTGGCACGGGTGTGCCGGTGAAGGTATGGCACGGGTGTGCCGGTGAGGGAGTGGCACGGGTGAGCGCACCGGTGAGGGCACGGGTGAGCGTACCGGTGAGGAGAGGGTACGAGTGTACCGGGGAGGAGAGGATGGGGTAGGCGTACCGGTGAAGCCCCCTTCGGGGCGTGCCGGGGAAGGCTCCCGAGGGTGCACCGGCGAAGGCCCCTTCGGGGCGTGCCGGGGAAGGCTCCTGAGGGTGCATCGGCGAAACTCCTTCGGGGTGTGCCGGGGAGCGCGCGGAGCGTGCCGGCGAAGCCCCGCTCTGGGTGTGCCGATGAAGGCTCCGCGAGGGCGTACCGGGGAAGGCTTCCGAGGGTGTGCCGGGGAAGGTTCTTAGCCCAGTGTGCCGCTGAAGCTTCAAGGCCATGTTGTAGAGCCAATTTTGGACAAATGACCCACGGTGTTGCCCTGCGGGGCTCACCACCACTTTGTTGGGGCCGTCACTCCTTGTGGGCGCGCACCCGTGTTTCCCCTTACGCCTTTGGCCTAGGGGAAACTCTGCCGAAATTTCGTCAGAATCTGACAGAGACTCGGTCGCTTTGACGATGGTCTGCTCATGACCCCTCCCACCGTCCATAGTCTTGTTTATCCCCTCCCTTTGACCCTTCATTCATGCTACCCTTGGGTTTATGACGTCTGGTGAGCCACTATCAATGCCATATAGCTAGGGGCATCGTAGGGCACACCCGGGGGACCGGTGCCGGGGAGTTGCTTTGCTTCTCCCTCTCTTTCCTCCCCTTCTCTTTTCTCCCTTCTCCCCCCTCAGTGAGGGGTCAACTATTATTTTGCTTTGCAATTCCCATTCTTCATTTGCCTCAGGCTTGTTCTGATGTTTGTTCGTCGTACTTTGCAGATAAATGGCCACTTCCAGCAGTTCTTCAGCTTCCGCTGCCGGTGCTCGCCGTGCTTCACTGCCTCCGGTGCCGGTTGTCACTTGGTTGAATGTAGAAGACCTGGCCCGAGACCACGCAGAAATCGCAGCACTGGCTGATTCTTCGGGCTCAGACACCGAGACCCTGGACATTCGTCGGCTGGAGAAGACCGAGAAGGGCTTCAGCTTCGACCGTAGCAAGGGGGTCTACCCTGCGGAATTTCCGAAGGACAGGCATCTGATTCGCCACCTGAAGCACCTCCGGGTTCGGGACAGGCGAGACTCCTGGGTAGTGAGGCAAATGGAGCGTGCCATTCTCCAAGGCCGGGACAGTCTATCCCACGTAGTCCCGAGGAGCGTGCCGGCCTACCTGATAGGGGAGGCTCGCGAATGGGAGCCCGTGCTGGGGCTAGAGGCAGTGCTGCCGACGGACGACAAGCTGGTGAGGACCCCGGGCTTCACCCCCGCCAAGTGGGACACCGCAGCGGGACGTGTACAGGGCGAGCAGCATCGCTACGGCCTGTTCTTGGCCCCATTGAAGTGGGGGTACAGGGAAGAGCCGTTTATTCTCGACTGTCTGGCGATCCGGTTCAAGCAAGAGCTGTCGCTGGGCTGGTTTGGTGAACTCAAGCTTCAGGATGCGCACAGATGTGATCGCCGAACTGGACAAGCGCGATCTCGCCTATCTCCATCTGGTCGAACCCACGGTGAAAGGCCGCGAAATCGCCACCGAAACCGATCCGCGCGCGCAGGCCCTGATGCGTGACATCCGCGCGGGCTTTTCCGGCCCGATCATTCTGGCGGGCGGTTACACGCGCTGGAATGCCGAGCAGGCGCTGGCCGATGGTCGCGGCGATCTGATCGCCTTTACCAGCAAGAGAGAAAATAATTACGATATCTATACGATCAAACCTGATGGCACCGGTTTGAAAAGGCTTACGACAGACCAGGCGAATGACGCGCACAGTGCGTGGTCGCCCGATGGTAAATGGATTGCTTTCGCTAGCGGGTCTGGTGGTTTTAAAGACGAATCGGTACTACATCCCCTCAATCCGCAGCCATATGGCGAAATATGCGTCATGCGTGCGGATGGTTCGGATAAAAGGGTATTGACCGATAATCAATATGAAGAAGCAACCCCGGCCTGGATGCCCATCCATTAGCCCACCATTTTGGGGCCTGGCATGATATTTTACCCATATCCCCCAAATGCCCACGCGAAAAAGAACCCGGGTGCTCCTGCTGTCCGCGCTCGCCGCCGTCACACTGTCCGTCATCGGCTGGCAGTTCTATAAATATTATTTTGTCGACCGGCGGCTGGCCAAGACCATGAAGGAGAAGACGAAGGGACTCTATATCCTTCATTATGAAAGCCTAAGGTTCGACGAGGTGGCCGGCATGCTCCACGTAAGGAATATCGATATCCGACCCGATACCACAGTCTATGGGGAGATGGTCAGGGCTGGCAGCAACCCCCACATGCTCCTGCAGATACAGGTCGATGCCCTCGATATCGCCCGGGTGAAGACGCCAAAAGCCCTTCTCTCCAAACAGCTTGAGGGAGGAAAGGTAGAAGTATCGGGCGCGCGGATCAAGATCATGGTCCAGCACTTCAAAAAGGACAGCTCCGTATATAACCCGACGCAGGTTCTGATCCGGCAATTGCTGGGGAAGTTCCTCAAGATAGCTATCGACAGCGTACAGATCAATGACGCGACGGTCCTCGTCGGCAGCATGGACAGCAGCGAAATATATTTTCGCGGGAATAAGGTATCGCTGCTGTTGTTCCATCTGCTCATCGACAGCAGCGCCTATAAGGACAGCTCTACGATACTTTTCTCGCGCGGCCTGGCGGTCGACTGTAAACAACTTGAAATGCCCGCAGGTAAAAGATACACGTTGGGGGTAGCCGGCCTTCGGTTCACGAGTACGGACAATACCCTTCGCGTGTCACAGCTTAGCATCCGGCCCCGCCTTTCGGAAACGGCATTTGCCGCCTCCTTTCCGGTCCAGAAGGACAGATATGATTTTATGCTCAAGGACATCGTCCTTCATCACATCGACCGAAAGGAATTATGGCGCAAGGGGGTCCGGTGCGATAGTCTGGTCATCGGTGAAAGCGCGTTCAGCATCTATCGGGATATGACTCGCCCGCCCGACACGACCAGCAAGGTTGGGAAGTATCCGCAAGAGCAGCTGATGCATCTCCCATTTCCGGTCTCCATCGACAAGCTCCTGTTCACCCACTCCTACATCGAGTACAAGGAGAAGAATGCGAAAACCCACCACAGCGGAAAGGTGCAATTGGATGCCGTCAGCGCCGTCATCCGGAATGTCACCAATAGAAGGGCCGACATCCAAAAGGACAACCGCTGCATCGTAGACTTCCGCGCCAGGCTCCAGGACAAGATTCCCGTCAACGCCCGCCTCGTCATGTTGCTGGGGGATCCCAAGGGCAGGTTTACAATCG
This sequence comes from Amorphophallus titanum, assembly GCA_024336825.1. NCBI lineage: Eukaryota > Viridiplantae > Streptophyta > Magnoliopsida > Alismatales > Araceae > Amorphophallus > Amorphophallus titanum. Next base: position 4,665,257 of record JANBPO010001714.1, on the reverse strand, counting down.
AAGGTGAGTTCGGCGGCTTCGATGCACCGTCCCTTGATCCGCTCACCGAGCCGCTGGGGCTCGCGAGGCTGGAAAAAGGAAGGGTCGACAGCCTGCATTTCGCCATCCGCGGTACCGATAGCGCCGGCGAGGGCAAAGTCGCCATGTCCTATGAGAATATCAAAGTCTCGATGCTACGAAAGGATAAGAACCATGGTGGGTACGACAAGAAGGCCCTCGCCAGCCTGTTCGCCAATTTTACAGCGTAAACTGGCGCCCGGAAATCTTGCACAACATGAATTTCTCGGCGTAGCCGCAATGCAGCCAGGCTTCGAAGCCGTCCACGCTGCCTTTTTCTTCAACGATGGAAATCAGCGCTTCGGCGTCATTGGCATCCTTCCACAAGGAATAGACGCCCGTGCTGCCATCCAACACGTCTTGCCGCTTGACTTCGAATTGCAGCAAACCCGCGTCATTGATATCGACCACGCTGAACCCGCCTTTCATGCCGGCCACAATCATGGCCAAGGGCGCGGTCTGAAAAATCGCCGTGAATTTCGCTTCGGAGGCGCGCAAGGCATGCTCGGCGCGGTGGCGTTCGTTCAATTCCTGCTGCAGGCTGGCGTTGTGCTGGTCGCGCTCGGCGATAAAGCCGCCTAACTCGACGCGCATATCATCCAGGCTCAATGCCAGGTTGCCGATCTCGTCGGCACGCTTGAGCTTTACCTGTTGCTGCAATTCGCCGCGCGCCAGGCGTGCCGTGACGAGCTGGAGGAAACGCAGCGGCCGTACCACGCGGTATTCGAACAGCATCAAAATGAGGAAGAACGATACCAGCACCTGCGCCACCAAAGCGCCGACCAGCTTGAGGAAGTCGGCCACCAAGTCGCCGCGTGCACGTTCGGTCGAGACCTCGATCATGACCTGGCCGATCGTGCGTTCACCTTGCATCACCGGCCGCTTTTCTTGCAAGATCTGGCCCTTGCGCCGGGCGGCAACGTTGACGTCGACAAAACTGTTGCCGACCTCATCGGTGACGGATACGCGTACCACGTCGGGATTGCGCATCAGCGCCTGCACTGTCTGGTTGGCTACCACATGGTCGACGTTCCACAAGGCGACCGACATGGTCTGGGCCAGCATGTCGGCCGACTGCTCCATGGGCAGGCGCACTTCCGCGTCGACTTCGCGTTGAAAGCGCTCGCCGAGGAAGAGCTGCTGCACGCCCTCGCCGAGGACGGCGGTGCCCTGAGGCTCGCCGTAGCGGAAGTTCACGAGCAGCAGGTAGGACGCGGGGCTCGAGGTGTAGAGGTCCCACATCTCCTGGAGCAGCTCGTCCTTGTACTCGACGCCCGGGATGGCCGAGAACATCGAGAGCTCGTCGGCGAACAGCTGCGCGAACTCCTTCGAGGCGATCCAGTTGAGGAGCTCTGCGGCCTCCTCCTGGTGCTTCGAGGCGGAGTTGATCGCGAAGCCGCCGTCCGCGTAGGCGGGCGTGACGGGCTTGTCGGCCTTGGCCTGCGGCGGCATCTCGCGCGGCAGAGATCCCCGCGCGCCCAGGCCCAGCAGTGCGCGAATCGCCAGGCGTCGCGGCCGGGATCGTGGCGCCAGCCAGTGCACCGCTGGCAGGTGGTAGTGCGGCTCTATCAGCAGCCGTCGCCCGGGAAACCGGTGAAATACCATGCCGCCGGGCCGCAGGATGCGGCTGATCTCGGCGGCCAGCGCATCCAGGTCGGCGACATGTTCCAGTACCTGGTCTGTGATCACGGCGTCGAAAAAACCGTCCTTGAAGATCGTGCGCCCACCAACCTCCATCAGCGACAGGATGGGCGGGTCTATATCCCACATGTGCGACAGCACACGGCCTGAATGGATGAAGCGCTCGTCGATATCCACACCATAGGCGTCCGTGCCCGCCACCCGCATCTGGCCTACCAGTCCGCCGCGGCCGCAGCCGAAATCCATTACCCGCAGCCGCCGCCCGCAGGTGCATGGCGAAGCCCAATGCCGCAGGAACTCCGCGATCTCGTGATCCAGCGGTTCTGTGACATTGTCGGGTGAAAGATCACGAAACTTGCGATCACCGCTTAACGCGCGAAATTCCGATGGCCGCCCAACGCACATGCACACCTCCAACCGGAGGAAGGCACCGGATGGCATGTCGTTCCGACAGGCACGAAAAGGTCACAGCGTATCGTGTGAGCTGCGCGCTACTGTCCGCTCGCGTCATTCGCGGTCATTCCAGCAGCGGCCGCACGGCTGGTGAAAACAGCTTTTCCAGCATGAAATCCGGCAGCAGATACTGCGGAAAGCTGCGGGACATGTTGTCCTTGCGTAGCACATGCAGGACGAGGCCCGCGGCATCGGCGAAATGGTCCAGCCGGCAGCCCTTGGCCTGGGCATCTGCGACAAAACCGTAATCCGAGGCGAATTTCACGTGCGGGAAGGGCGCGTTCTCCCACATGGCTTTCCTGAACACATAGCTGAAGCCATACCCGGCATAGTTGTTCTTCATATTGTCCGGCGCCTCCTTGTTGAAGAAGGCGTTCAGCAACGGCTCCGGTCCAAAGGTGAAATGCAGGCCCAGGGTATTGGCGGTGTCCCAATAGCCCAGCCGCTTCAGCTGCGCGGAATAGACGAACCAGGCCGACAGCTTGGTGATGTCGGCGCCGCTCTTGTTCAGCCGCGCCAGCATGGTGGCGAGATAATGCGGCGCGTAATAGTCTGGTCCGGCCGCGCGCCGCGCCCAGGGGCCAGGATCAGATCGTCGGCGGGTTCGTCAGCGACCTGGCCTGGCCGCGCATGACCGCCGCCCCGCGCCGTCCGCTGGACACCCGCCGCCCCGTCGATCTGGACAACAGCGGCCGCCTGCGCCCCGTGTATCGGATCGAGACCGCCACTCCGTGGAGCGACGGCGCCTTCTTCATCGTCGCCCCGCCCGGCCACGACGCCCGCGCCCGCGCCGCCGCCGCCTTCGCCCAGGCCAGGCTGATCGATGGGCCGGAGCTGGACCGCAGGGCCCTGCGCCGCCGAGGCTTGGAAGTGTTCGACGCCGACCAGACGCCCTATGGCGACTCCGACTTCGTCAGCTTCACCCCATTCCGCCGCGCCGGCGCCACATGGCTGTTCGCCACCTGGGGCATTCCGCTGGCGCGCCAGCCGGTGGAGATCGTCACCCGCCCCCGGCCCGACGGCGGCCAGTCCCTGGTCTGCCGCTACCAGGCGACGCCGGATATCTGAGGAGCAGGATCCGCGGCGCCCACTCCTCGCCGTTGCGACCTGTCCCTCCCCACTTCGCGAGAGGATGGCCGCGCCCTACCCCGACGCCACCCCCGCCTTCGCCAACTCGCGCAGGCAGCGCTTCAGGTTGGCCAGGTTGCGTTCGGCGGCCGTGGTGGCGCGTTCGCTGGCCAGGGCCGAGGCGGGCACGATCACCCCGCCGGTCCCGCGCCGGCAGCGGCCGTCGGCGATCATCCGGTTGACGTGCCGGCGGGTGGTCTCGAACGGCAGGCCCAGGCCGTTGGCGACCGCCAGGATGCTGACCGGCCGGCGCAGGTCGTCCGGCGGCGGGTCGGCCGAGCGCAGGGTGTCGGCGTCCTTCAGGTGGGCGACGTTGGCCTGGGCGATGGCCTGGAAGATCAGCGCGTCCAGCAGGTTGCCGCCGTGCGCCTCCATCAGCAGCTGGATGGTGCGCAGCAGATAGTCGGATGAGATCCGCGCCACCGCCCGCGCCTCCGCCAGCCCGCCGAGCGGGGCGTCCCGGCCAGGCGTCTTGCGCGGAGAACCGCCATACCGCTCGACGAAGCCCGCCGCGCCGCCATCGTCCGGCGGCGTCACGAACGCGTGCATTTTCACGTTTCCAGTCAAGGACTTCCCCGAATCGATGCCGTCCGACCTTTGACCCTGTGTGCGCCGTATGACCGCGTTACGCCAGCCACCCGCTGCCCGGCCTCCCGGAGCAACGTGCCCAAAACGTGCATCACCGGACGGGCCCGCCCCCTGCGGAAAGGGTGCTCCTGATCGGCCTGGCCGACCACGCCGACCACGCCCTGGTGGTCCGCGACTGGACCCACGACTTGGCCGACTACACCGCCGACCTCATTGCCGAAGCGGCGCGGCCGTGGGGCAACTCGACCGCCGAGCGCTACCCGACCTCGGGACAACTGAAGGCGCTGATCGCCAGGAATCTGGGAGCACCAGCAGCGGCTGGGCAGAGGACGCGGAGTGGCGGGGGTGTGTGGAGGGCGAGAGCGACTGACGCCGTCGCCCGGCCAACAACTTGCGGTTAAGCTCCCCCCCGAACGGACTGGATAGCGGAGTGAAGGCTGCTTTCGACGTGCAGCTAGGCTCCGCCTAAGGGCTAATTGCCTTCCGTTGGGAAGGTCTGCTTTTTGGAGGGCAAGGATCAGGCCCGATGAGCCGACCCACCCCGCGCAGCACGCCCGAAGGTTTGGGTGACAGGCGGTAGGCCGGAGCTACTTCGCGACGGTTCCAAGTCTATCCACTTCCATCAAGAACTGAGCCTTGGATGGAAAGTTGGAGCTGTAGGACAGCGCAAACTGTATTGCCGTAAACGCATGAGAAGTGAAAACGGCGAGTAACTCTTCCTCTCGCCGACCGCGGCCGGCCCACTGAGGTTGCGACTGTGCCCAATAAATTTGCCGCACGATTTGGTTGGTGTCCTCTCGTTCAGCGGCCACGCCAGAGAGAACATGGCTCATCCGGTTGGCGATACTGTGCGCCCGAGGTTCCATCTCGTGCCGCAGGTAGATGCCCTCAACCGCCGCGTGCTGATTCCACTAAACTACACCGTATTCACAAATGGCACCTAAGTTTTTTTTTATGGTCTTTGTTTTTTGAAGTATATCTTTATACCCTGAAGAAACTGTACATTTGGAAAGTTATTTACCATGAAGGATTATTCCTATGTTGCTCGGCTTTACAGGGAAGGTTGAGGATGTAAACAAAGTCCAGACGCTTCTCTTTAGTGCAACATTGCCTGAATGGGTGAACAAGGTCAGCTTCATGCTGGCATTATGTGATTTGAAGATTTATCTCTTTATAATCAATTCCATTCTATCTTGGTGCAGACTTGACACCATTTCTTTTTTTTGCAGATATCAGCCAGGTTTCTGAAACCGACAAAAAGAACTGCAGACCTTGTTGGTAATGAGAAATTAAAGGCTAGTGCAAATGTCAGGCATCTTGCACTTCCTTGCACCCGTGCAGCTAGAAACCAATTAATTCCAGATATTATTCGTTGTTATAGCCGGTTTGTTTTCTGTTTTGGATTTCCATTATATTCTTCGTGTTCTTTCTGTACTATTTGTGAAAACTTATATTGGGGGAAGTTTCTGTGATCCAGGGGAGGCCGCACTATTATATTCACTGAGACGAAGGAGTCTGCTTCTGAACTTTCTGGATTGCTGCCTGGTGCACGAGCTTTGCATGGAGACATTGTACAGGCTCAGCGTGAAGTAAGTACAGTAATAGTAGGAAATGATGCCATATTTTGAAAGCTGTGTACCATTTTTCTCAAAAAATGATATTTATGTTTCCTTATGTTGCCGCTGGTTTTGTGGATTTTATGCAGGTCATAATTGCTGGGTTCAGATCAGGCAGCTTTATGGTGTTGGTGGCAACAAATGTTGCTGCACGTGGCTTGGATATCAATGATGTGCAATTGATTATTCAGGTCATTGTTTCGCTTATATGGAATAACCTATCCCCTGTTATTTTGTTGCTAAGTTCATATATTTAATGCTTTCTTGTTAATCAGACCTAACATGTATGGTGAATCTCTAACTCATCAACAGACAGCTCAAGGATATTTATTTTTTATTTCAGTGTGAACCTCCCAGAGATGTTGAAGCTTACATTCACCGCTCTGGGCGTACTGGGAGGGCTGGTATGGTCCAAAAATTCATTCTTTATCATCACATTGTGCATTTTATGACTAGATATTGAGGTAGAGGTTTCATTTTTATTGTTGTTATCATCCCTTTTTTCGTCCAGGGAATACTGGAGTTGCCGTCCTTTTGTTTGAACCAAGGTACTCACGTAGTATTTCAAGGTTAGAAAGAGAAACAGGTGTTAAATTTGAACGCATATCTCCCCCCCAACCTGCTGATGTTGCAGAATCTATTGGTTCTGAAGCAGCAGTTTCTATCTCCAAAGTTTCTGATAGGTATGTCTTTGAAATACTTTGGCATATATGCGTTTGGAGATCTCTCAAAAGATTTGAACAAATAACAGATCTCTCAATATGCAGTGTTGTTCCAGTTTTTCGTGCACAAGCTGAGGAGCTTCTGAATTCGTCAGGTCTATCAGCAGTAGATTTACTTGCAAAAGCTCTTGCAAAGGCCGCAGTAAGTTTCTGTTCTCAATCTGTAAAGCTGTTAAAAATTTCATATTTAAATTCCATTGTCAACCTGAATATTTGATTTGTTTCACAGGGTTACACTGACATAAAGAAGAGGTCACTTCTATCTTCAAAGGAGGATTATGTGACTCTACTCCTTCGGACAGGGAACACCATTTATTCACCATCGTAAGAATCCAGCTCTTGCATTTTATGTGGTCTATGATTGGAGATGATTCTATTAAGAAATTGTGCCCAGCAAAAACTATTAAGTTAGAAAAGTTTATGTAAATATGCCAGTATGCCAATCTCTCAAAAATTATCATTGGAACACAAAGGTTGCCTCCTCCAGCTGAAGGCTGTAAAAGCTCTTGATATTGACTGTTATCTCCAGATCATCTGAGTTTTACCCTTTGGTCTTTGGAACAACAGCAGTGGTGCCTGAACTGCATTCAGAGATTGGACGTCTGACTTAAACCAAAAGTATGGTCATTGTTCTTTGGTTCTTCCTCTACCCATCTAGTTGTGGATTCTAAGAATGGAAGCTGAAAAAATTTGGCAGTGAATTTATATTTGATCCTGCAAGTTGGCCACGGGAAATGATGGATGTTGACTTCTCCAATATAAAGAAATTCTTCAATGCGGACAGATCTATAGTTCGAGTCCCTGATATAGATCCAAAATTCAAGATTGCAGTTCTTGCTTCGAAGCAGGTTTGATCAGCATTTGAGCTTTGATTCTCTTAGAGCTGACTATTTCTTGCTGGCTAACATGAATGGTATACTTGTGGAGATGTAAGCTTTTGCAGAATAGTTTCGGAGCTGATATAAACTTATGTTACTTGTTCTTTTTTTGCATCACTGGCAAGATGAAGAAATATTTGCTTAGTTGATGTCATTCATTCATTTATGTGTAGGATCATTGTTTGGTGGATGTATTACATGGATGGCAGGATGGCAGGCTTCCAGTGCATATCAATTCTGTAATAAGGTGATATATAAAGCAGTCACCTTTTGCAAACCTGTAAATTTCCCTCATTGTTAACTGTATTAACCTTTGTAATTGTCATTTTGTCACAGCAATCATCACAGAGCACCGGACACTCATGTGATGCGGTTTCTTGAAAGGAACCGAATTCCGTATAACTACTTGCCCACAACTCCCGGAAATAAGAGAGAAGAAGAGATCTTGAATTTGGTTCAAGACACTGACTTTATTGTTCTTGCTAGATATATGCAGGTATTACTTTAAACCGTGTAGTCTTTGGCACCAGTAATTCCAGGTGTTTTGCATTTGTTCTTTATACTGTAAGTTCCTTGCTTGTGTAAAAAGGGCTTCTCCTCCTTTTCTTCGTCCTTTTTTCCCACTTGTTGTTTATTGTATACTTCGCAGCCAGCATAGCTTATACTAAGAATGAGGTAATGTTGATTTCATTTGCAAATGCTTGAACTAAAGTTTGACATGCAGGAATTGACAGCGGTGGGAACTAAAGTAGATTCATGCAGACCAATGGCTTAGTTTCACCTTTCTCATATGTGTTCTCAAGAAATTATACACCCAATGTTGTCTCTTTTGGAAAAATAAGTCTGAGTAGCCATTTAGGAGGTAAAGCAGATCCCCAGCATATGGTGACTTGGCTACTTGGAATACCGTATGCAAGAACAAAGACGACCGGGTCTGGGATGGCAAAGTATTGGAACCTCATATTTGCACTTGCACCTTCAGGAAACTATGGAGACGGTTCTAGATTATTACCTTTCTCACTGCTTACAGCTTATGCATATCCAGTCATTGGCATTGCATGTTTGATAAGTGAGTTTGCATTAAGATTTGGCTCCCTCAAAGTTTTCACAATATTCAAAACAAAATTAAAACAGAAATGGATCTCCATTTTCCAATTAAGCTTGGGGAAGTCTTTGATGCTTATGGAGATTTGTGATGTATATAAAAGGTTAGGTTCTGGCTTGAAATGAGGTTGTTGGCTGTATGCAGATATGTTTCGTTGCCTTTTTTTCTTTATAGGGGCTAGCCTAAGACACTGTAATTATTGAAACAAAACTATCAAGTCTCCCCACCTCGAAAAGGAACTAAAACCATATCGAAGTGGGGAACACAACAAAGTTATTATTTGTTCAAGAAATATTGGAGAAAATGAAGGAAAATGTGTTGTTATAACTATTAACAGCCAGAAGACATTCCCACTGGCTGAAAAGAACTAGGACAAGGCTTAAATTAGGGCACAAATCTAACAGGTGTATAATGTTCCCCCTTTGACTTGAAGCACAATCATTGTTTTCAGTACCGCCTGGTATGTATCGTACCGGGCCGGTATGTACCGGTACCGGCCTTGGCCGGTTCGGTTCAAATTCTTCATGTATCGGGCGGTACATGCCGCTACACCGGCCAGTATGTACCGGTACCGGGCTTGTCTGGTACCGAAACCGGTACCGGGTTTGAACACCTTATGCACCTGAGTTGCATGATCAGAGCACAACCACAATCTATCAAATTAACCCTAAATATGGGAAATTACACGTTATACCTTCTTGTGAAGCCCTTGACCAACAATGGCGCAGAGTGCGAGATTCTGATTGTCGGGCCACATATGGCCCTAGACATGGACATCAGGTGTATCAAGGTCCATGGAGACTCACAGTTGGGCATCCGACAAATCCTAGGTGACAGTAATGTCAAGAAGCCAGAATTAATCCCTTATCATGGCGTCGTCATCATGCTCAAAGAAAGGTTCTATCTATTTGAGAAAGACCACATTCCACGGGGGAGAAACACTCAGGCAAATGTCTTGGCTAAATTGACTTCGGCCATAAAGCTCCCGCCTGAAGGCGAGGTAGACATCATTGTCAAGCACAGGAGATTAATGTCATGCATGTTGAATGAAGAATCCGACCTCACTATCTATGAGGTCAACAATGTCGAAGAAGACTGCTCTGCCGAGGAGGAAGCCTAGCGAAAACCCATCATAAAAATTAAGAATGGGTGGATTCCTCCCGAGCGGGCCCAGAGAATACAACTGTTGCACAGAGCAACCTCATACGAGCTGATCGAGGGTAGCCTTTTCAAACTTATCCATGAGAAAGATAGATCCGTTCTCCACAGGTGTGTTTCACCAAAAGAAGCCAAAGTGATAATGCAAGAGGTCTACTCAGGGCTATGTGATGCGCACCAAGTAGGGGTCAAACTGAAGACAAGCATCAGACTCAAAGGGTTTTATTGGCCAACCATGTATGATGACTGTAGCCAATTTGCCCGTTCATATCATCAATGTCAAGAATTTGGACTTGTCCTGAGAAGACCTCCTAACATGTTGCATCCTACGGCTCCCACATGGCCGTTCACAGAGTAGGGAATGGATATTATGGGGTCATTCCCACCATCTTCCAGAGGCCATAAATTCATCTTAGCTGCTACAGATTATTTCTCGCAATGGATTAAAGCTATTCCCTTGTGAGAAGTGACTAACGAAGTCGTCGGCCAGTTCGTCAAACATCATATAATTCAGCACACCCAGTCGAATCATGTCAGAAAATGACACGCCTATCAAAAATAAAATAATATACCAGCTGACGGCCAAATTCCATATTGATTGGATGGCATCGTCTGCCTATAACCACCAAGCCAATGGCTCAGTAGAAGCTTTCAATAAAACCTTATGTAAACTCTTGACCAAGATCGTAAATGGGCAAAAACGAGATTAAAGATGAAAAAATGCATGAAGCTTCATGGGCATACTGAACAGTGTACAAAAGTCCTACAGGTTGTTTGCCATTTTCCCTAGTCTACAGGTCAGAAGCAGTGGTGTCGATTGAAATTGAGCTCTCATCCTACTACGTGGCAGTGCATGCTGGATTATCGAGTCAAGACCAAAGTGAGGTCGAAAGAAGACTCGAAGAGTTATCAAATGTGGAGGGCAAAACGTTGGAGACATACAAACATCTCCAGGTATACCAAGCCCGAATGACACAAGCTTGTGAAATCGAGGACATTCAAAAATGGTGACCTCGTTATGATAAAAGAGAGAGAAGTCCTGACAGGAAAGTCCAGCGGCAAGCTTCAACCTAACTAGTGTGGACCCTACATCATTCAAAAGGTCTATAAGGGGCATACACTGCATCGATCATAAAGGAAACAACACTTTCTCTCCACTCAATGACAAACACATGAAGTTATATTATGCACCAGAGCATCAGTTTGGGCAACGGCCATCCTGAGACATGTCATGGCTTGAGGAACACTAGTCAGTAAAAAAGTGAGGGAGGGGAGGAATTGTCATTCCTCACCCCTTTGTACCATCGCGACAAATATCTTGACCAAGTTCCTACTTTAAATTCAAGTTCAAATTCCTTGACCACAAATCACAAAGGTTGGTCAGCCAAAATTCAAATTCCTTGATCTCAAACCACAAAGGTTTGTCAACTTAAATCCAATTCCATGACCACAAATCACTAAGGTCGGTTAACTCGAACATCCAGATTCCTTGGCTAACAACCCATCAAGGTCAGCTAATAAGTCAACTTCTTTGACCACAAACCACCACGGTCGGTCTACCCAAGTTTAAATTCTTTGACCACAAACCATAAAGGTCGGTTAACCCGTGCGTGCTACATCTGAATGCTCTCGTAAAAATGAAAAATAAAAAGAAAATTCTAAAATGGTAGCACCCTTGGATAAAATCAGAAATCTCGTGAGATATTTTGCCTTAATACTAATTGTAGCTATTCCCAAAAGAGTCAATGGAATCGAATGAGTAAGGTGGAGGGAGGTTAAATAAGACTCTAATATGTAATATTGGTTCATTTCTATTAAATCTGAATGCGAACATTTTCAATATTCTTAATTGAAAACCTCAGAGTTCATTAGACTTAAACCTATCAGAAAAATAATGGCCTTATCATTAGTAGCTCTATAACAAAAGAGTCTGAAAATCAGAAACTCTGCATTTATGAGAGATGTATCAGCTTGAAAATTTCCATCCTAACAATTCTCAGAAGTGTCCCTTCTGTAATTTCTGAAAAATCTGTAATTCCTTGTTGATATCTTATTGCTCTCCATTCAGAATAATTCCTTGCTCATGCCTACTTGTTTATTGCCATTTCTAAAAGATCTGCAAATGTGTAGCTCCTTTGCTGAAAGTTTCCTTCTGCACTAGTAGGGGTCGACCCCCAGGGTCGACCCTCTCTGGGTCTTGGTCTATCTGGGACCCTACTGCTCAGATGTCAACCCTAGGAGTTGACCCCTTTTGTCCAGCCTATTATCTGGGCTACCCTGAGAACTTTTCTCTCTTTTCAAGTGGCATAGCAAAATTTTACAATCCACATATGGCTGTGTGCTAGCTTCTTTGATGATGGTTCTGCCCTTGAACTCTTAAATTGGTATCAATTTCTCAATTGATATTTCTTGTTTCATCAATTTGTATCAATTGGTTTCATCTATTGGCTGTCAGAGCATGCCTCTTTTGATTGGGAAAAACTTGTGACTTTCAGATCTCTTGTTTCATCCTGATCTGAAATCTGCATTTGGCTTGATGCCTTCTCACATAACGGCTTCTTGTCTTCATACAATGGTTTTCATGCTATCTGACTCCATTGTCTGCTGAGATGACTTGCGTACTGACCTACTCTATCAGATGACATTTTAATCATCCATGGTTTGGTTGTGTCTGAATCTGCCTAAATTTTTTCTGTTGGTATCAGTTTAATTGGTATCTGAATTTTAATCACACTTAATATCATGCTATTCCATCCACTCACATCTTGACACTGTAATTGACATTAAACTATGCCCTCTTTGTTGATGTCAAAGGGGGAGAAGTTGTGGAGTCATTGATATTGGAGGAGATGTGGAGTCATTTTAATATGGAATCATGCTTATCATGGTTACTTGCCTAAATTGAATGTTAATTTTAATGCAAGCAATGACTCATAGTTGCCATCATTAGAAAGGGAGAGAAATGTTGTGTCCTGGATTTTGATGATGTCTGACTATGACTCATTGATGAGCCTAATGTGGATTTGATGATGGCAACATGTATTGAGTTCAAGTACAAAGCTGATTTAGGTGTCTACATTTTAAGTACAATGACATGCAAACACGTGTCAATAGACATGCCAAATAGTCAGTAGAAGAGATGTGAATTCAGCTAACTCAAGAAGCCAGCCTGGACAGCCTATCAACCAACAAAAGAAAAGTTAGTCGATCGATTAGAAAATCAGTCAACTGATATTCCATGGGCCGATAGATTTCTGCAACACCAAGCAATAACAACTTTAGTGTTCAAGAATAGCCTGCAGCAACAGCAAAGAACAAAGACGGAGAAGCTCAAGATAACAACCTTGTGACAACCAGGATTGAGTGAAGCTCAAGGTGCAAGAGGCTTTGGACTTGCAGAACTGAAGAGGCTAAGTTTGATCAATCAGTCAACTGACAAAGGGAAAATCAGTTGGCCTGACCAAAAGAAAGTCGATAGATAAAGAAGTTAGTCGACTGATATGCAACTCAATTGACAGACACTCTGTAGAAGTCAGCAAAATGAACCAATTCAAACCAGCAGAGGCCAAGCACAAGCTTAATAAATGTTATGAACTATGGCAAGAGCAGCATTAATTAGTACTAGTAGGATTCAACAGCAATAGCACTATGTGGAGAAAGGCCTATAGAGGTATATATGCAAAAATCCTTTGTTTCAAATGCATGACCAGTACCATACACATAATATTAACTTCTAACCAAAATGGGGGATACATCATACTTACATAAATTCTTTTATTTCATCTGTCCATGTGAACCACGCATGAAAAGACCAGCTCAACAAGGTAGAACAATGGAAAACTACTGATGCTAACATGACTTTACTCAAAGTTAACGTGACGCATCAACATCTAAAACAACTTTTCAATTTGCATATAAGAAAAACTGCAAATTAACTAAATCACCAACTACATAATCCTTTGCACCAGAACGCTGAGGCATTAAACATGAGCACATGATAGGAAATCAGTATTCATATCGCCAACAACCACACAAACTACAGAAGCACAATTTTCCTATTCCTGACACATTCTACCATACTGAACTAATGAATGTTGAAACAATGGTAGCTCATGGATTAATCCAGGAAGCATCATAACTACCACATTGGGAACCTTTGATCTTCCCTTTTCCCCTTTTCTGGTTGAGAAGGAACCCTGTTCTCAAGGACAAGCATTGGTTGCTTGGGTCCCAAGCTAGTACCCTCCATCCAGGGGCCATGGCTGTTGAGGCAGGATCTAGATTCCTCCAGCAGAGGTAGTGCTACCGGCCAACTTTACCTTACACCTTCTGGAAGCTTCCAAAATGACACAACATGGTTATCTCATTCATGGGAAATGATAGTAAACCATGTAAACTGCAAACCGCTCTCTAAAAGCATGACCGGTGCCTTTATCAAAGCAGCAACTCAAACTGATTAACAGGGTGGTCCATCTGTCTAACAAAAATGAGGCCCATGAAGGATTAAGAGCTTCCACATTTTAAGTACAATAAGGTCTGTAAATGTGGAGAAGGATGAATCCGAAATTTTGAGGAACTTGCACTAGAGGAAAAGGCAACTTTAAATAGACGGCAAGACTGAAAATTTTTACCCTTACCCACCTATTAGGATATTGACACCTTGACATTCTTTTCCTAATGCTACTTTTGTGGAAATCATTATTAGAGTAGATTTATAAAAAAGACGTAAGCAAAGACGGGAGCAAACTCTCAATCATCTCACGTAAGATGTCTCTTAGTACCAAATATCTTTGACCATCACCTAAAGTCACTTTCCACATCCTAACCTTCACATCATAGAAATAATATCTGATGCCAACTCATCCTTCACGTGAGTCACTTCAATTTTCAAGGAAACATTTCCAAAGTTAATGCAACCGTTAATGTCAAACCCTTAAACATGGAACACAATATTTAGGGTGTCAAAATCGGTCTGGACCCACAAGCCGACAAGTAAAGACCCAATACATTCGGTTTGCACAGACCCGTTTACCCAATAATAGACCCCTTATTTTATGTTAGATGAAAATATGAGGAGATTTTAATGAATCTGTGTCAATAGCCAAGCCCATTTGCAAAGCATTTTCTTTTGAAAGCGGATAGTACCAACATTTATAAAAAAATAAAAATAAGAATGTACAAGTATGAGGGGAGTGCTCTCACACAACTCCCAACTACAAAAAATGCCAGGCAACACTCTATTTCGGGAACAAAACAAAAGGGAAATGCAAACCACCTAGCCACTGTAAGCTGCCCCCCTACCTAGCACAACAACAAACTCTATATGCCAACCACCATACTACGCCATCTACACTGCTCTAACATGAAGCCCAAAAAAAAAACACTCAAAATGCTGAAAAGCCGAACTGTAACGGTACTGTGGTAAACATGGGCATGAAATGGCTGATTGCCAGGTAATGAAGCAAGATGATCA